>CM040915.1:41208240-41930740 GCA_023029165.1 Gobiocypris rarus | reverse complement strand
TTGAGAAACCAGACTCAATCGTGGGACCAGATGAGAGCTGCAAATACTACCATGATATTTCACATTTAATTTCACATCTTTATAAATGTAGTTTTATCATTTACATAATTAAAATCATAAAAAATAATAATTACAAAATTGAGATTAAATACTTTTAATAATCCACATTGCAGAAGGCTACTGCTAGTTGGGGGAAGATTACCATGAAAATTGTGCCATGATGCAAAAAAGGAAAAACTAAATTTTCTGTATTTCAATCTACAACATCAAAAAATCAACCAATTAGAATTAAATTAAAATTCAGTATTCAACAATTACTTCGATGATACTTCCAGCTGTGTTTTAGTTAAAAAAAATGTATTTGTCTGGGGAAATAAATCCTTACTTAAGAATCCTTGCTGCCTTCTACATGTGAAAGTCCACCAACCTTTGTTCTGAGTAGTACATTATGAAATGGCAATGATGACAGTGTCGTAACATAATTGAACAGAGGCCAAGTGTAATGGCATTGCTGGAATAAGATAAACCCACATAGTGATAAAGATAAGAATCATATTGGCAGTTTGTAAGTTGTTCTGGAGATGCTCTTATAGCTGTAGTTTTGACTTATCACAAATTGTGTAATGATTTGTGTTCACTTTAAGAAACTCAGTTTCATTACAAGACATTGTGGCTCCTGTAATGCCAATATTTAGTGTATCTGTTTCACTGCAGACGAAGAGGGAGTTCGATATGTTCCTACCCGTGTCCGGCCTCCGGTCACTCTGCTGCGCCACTACCGCAACCCCTGGAAAGCGGCATACCACCACTTTCAAAAATACACAGACATCCGTGTCAAGGGTCTGTCTTGGCTCATCACAGTTTCTTATTGTCCATTTTGCATTAATTCAATAAATATAGTCTGTCATCAGTCATTCATTAATACCAGCTTATGTTATCCAATCAGAGGACAAGAAGGGAACCCTGCAGGATGTGGCCAATCAGAAGGGAGTGGTGTGCAGAGCCCAGGGCTGGAAAATTCACCTCTGTGCAGCACAGCTCATGCAGCTGGTAAAACTTTATCTAAAGGCTTTAAATTGTTACCATTCGTAATGGCATTCATTCAGTCATAACAGTGGATATGTCAAGCTTCGGACTGAATGTGTTTTGTCACCTGCCTGCAGACTAATCTGGAGCATGATGTCTATAGTCGTCTGACGACTCTCCAGGAAGGCCTCATCCCAAAGAAGAAGGCTGGAGGCGATGATGATCTTCACCGTATAAATGAGCTCATACAGGTGAGAGCCACTGATCCCATTTAACCACACATGATCACTTTCAAATAGGTTATCAGCAAGATTAAAACCTTTGCTTGCTTAAACCATCTTTTGGAGATCTATCAGTATATGCACAATATATTGGTACCATGTCATTTATTAGATTTTTTTTTATTCAGTGGTCTTGATCAATGTTGGATATTACATGCGCATTTCCTATATTTTAATGTTTAGATTACTATAAGTGATCATTGTGTCATTGCAATGTTCATTTGAAGTTAATCTTAAAAAACACCAGTAAATTACACTTAATGTAATCTTTAGCAAATCTTAAAATGAATATACATATTTTTTTATTCTGTACATTTATGGTGTGATGCTTAAGTTCACTTGTAGCATTTAAAACAATTTTTTTATTTATTTAGACAAAATAGTATTTTTTGGTTATAACATGAACTAGAATATCTGTGCATCACTACTTAAACATTTTATTTATTTAAAAAAATCTTAATACTATATATTAATACTCTTGTTTTATGTACTGAATAATGGTGTAGTTGTTCAGGCTAAACATTTGTTTAATTTTAAAAATATGTACACTACCGTTCAAAAGTTTACGGGTCAGTAAGACCATTTTAAAATGTAATTTATTCCTGTAATGACAAAGCTGAATTTATTTCATTTTAATGTGCTATTTTGCTGCTCAAGAAAGATTTCTTATTATCAATGTTAGAAACAGTTGTGCAGCTTAATATTGTGGAAACAGTGATTCATTGTTTCGTTTTTGATGAACAAAGTTCAAAAGCATTTATTTGAAATCGAAGTTTTGTATAACATCATAAATGTTTTACTGTCTCTTTTGATCCTTGCTGAATAAAAGTATTAATTTCTTTCAGAAAACAACCTCTTACTGACTCCAAACTTTTGAGTGGTAGTTACACAATTGATGTTAATCATAATACTGTTTCAATGCATAGGGCAACATGCAGCGCTGCAAGCTGGTGATGGACCAGATCACGGAAGCCCGTGATTCCATGTTAAAGGTGCTGGATCACAAGGAGCGCGTCATGAAGCTTCTCAACAAGAACAGCAGCACTAAGAAGCTCAATAAGCTGAAGCGTAAGGACAGAGCCTGAGAGACACGGACTGGGCCACACTGACCTGATGCGGGACAGGGTTCAGCATGACCACAGAACCTCCTGCTCCATGACCTTTAGCATGCAGGCACACTGCCCTGCCTCACACTGTCTCTCTACCAGAAGAGATTCACTTCGAGTCCTGATCTAATGGCAAGACATCTTTATCTGGCAAGCCCTTTCTCTCCCAGCACACATAGAATCTCTAGGGAACGACAATGTTAAGTTAACCACAACATGCATCTTTAACTGTGTCTTCACTGAAATATGAATGTCTAAATGTTTCATTTTAAACAAGACAACTTGATCTCAAAGAGGTTATTTTAGGGAAGTTATTGGATGTTGAATATTCCATTTTAAAGTTCTACATAAGCAGATATCAGTAAAAGCAATGCTGTACGTCTTCAGATCTATAGATTATATTCACCACTTTTTCATTTAGGTGCCTTGAACGATGACCTGGTATTGACAGTCATCTGTACCGTATTAAACACCAGATGGCAGTATTTCGTAATGGCCGTTCTTCATACCGAAAGGTTTCCATTTTGTATTGTAGCACTTGAAACAATAAGAATTGAGAAGCCATAACACCATCCTCGCTGTCCTAAATGAACAAAGACTGAAGTATTTTAACACAAATGATTTGTGGAAAACGTTAAAGGTGCTTTGGTTAAATGGAGTATTGTGCCTTTCTGTGTGCCTCATAAAATGTGGGTTTGGTGTGATGGAAGCAGTTTTTTAGCCACGGTTAAATGGAGTCTGAATCATATTTCCGTTCGCACTTCACTGTCTGTCGATTTGTGAGAAATGTTTCATGTATCATCAGTCTTGAAGCACTGCTCCAGTTATGGCTTTCTAGGTTTGCTCTTTGGTCGGGAGGGGAGGATTTCATTCATGCATTAAGGGTGGTGTGAATCATGTTCAGATATGACATATCAATCAGAATTTAGAGGAGAGACTTGTATGTAAGTTAAACCTAAGTATATATAAATATAAAAAGTAAGCCCTTCCATTTTTTTTTTTTTTTTTTTTTCATAAATGAACAATATTATGTTTCTTTTTCCAGTTAAGTTGCTTGAAGCAGTGTCATTTGTGGCAAAGATAAAGCGTTGTATACTGTTTGATCACTCTGTTTCATTTTGAATGACATTTCATGTTGCACTCCGCTGCTGAAGTAAAGACACTTTGTACATGTATCTGCAGATGTTTGTTGTTTTTTAAAAGGCTAATTTAACACTCATTTCTACAATCTAGATTCTGGTGTATTCCCTCCCTCCAAAACCGTGGTTTTACCACTGTATCTCGTTCACCGAAGGGGGATTTATTATTTGAAGAAATGAATACTTTTATTCAGCAAGGGCACATTCAATTGATCAGAACTCACGGTAAAGGCATTTATGATGTTACGATTGACTTCCATTTCAAATAAATGCTGTTTCATCAAAAACATTGAGAATTCTCAACATTGATAAATGTTTCTTGAGTACTAAATCGGAAGATTTTACATTTGAAAATATATTTAAATAGAAAACGGTTATATGTAATTATATTTCACAGTATTACTGTTTTTATTAAATAAATGCCTTGGTGAGCATATAAAAGACTTCTTTCAGAAACGTTTTAACTGTTCAATGGCAGCAGTTTCAGTTTCATTAGGCTACTTTGGAAATTGTTTTGATTTATTTTATGATTTTTCTGGCTGGACAAAACATTCAGCAATGGTTAAACAAAGAAAAGCAGTAATACTGTGAAATTTTATAATTGTGATTTGTGATAATTTATTCCTGTGATGCTAAGGCTGAATGTTCAGCATCATTACTCCAGTCTTCAGTGGCACATGATCCTTCAGAAATCATTTTAATATGCTGCTCATGAAACATGTCTTATGATCAATGTTGAAAACAGTTGTGCTGCTTGATATTTTTGTGGAAACTGTGATACATTTTGATCAGTTTAATGGGTTGTTGCTTATTAAAAGTATTAATTTCTTTAAAAAAAAAATGTGTATGTAGTTTTAACCCATATTAAATGGTAATATTTCATTATTTTAAACAAGTGGTCCTTTATAGGTTCAATATTTTCTAAAATCTGACAATACAAAAGCGTTTTATTTACATAATGAAGTCACTGTCCAAATCAAGATCCTTGTCTGCTTGAATGCATTTAGATAAGCAATGGTTGGTAGGGTGTGACTACGTTCAGAGTTTCTATGCACTTAAATAACTGACCCTTCCTTTCTTAAGTAATTTATTGTTTTCTAGAGTTAACCAGCTAGTTTGGATTGAGTCTTATCTCCATGGAGACTAACAACACAGAACTTAACACTTTACGGTCCTTATTTCTTAACATAATTAATTACGCTTATCTAAGTGGCGGCTGCAATACTGAAGCTTTTTTTTACGCTATGCCCTTTGTGTTTTTAAGGGCTATAAAAAGTCTGAATATACCAACAACCTCCCGGAAATGGAGCATTTGTGTTGACCTTAATGGTGTACTTTGAAACCTGCTGGTTTCTTCTTTATGTTTTCATAATCAATGCGTGCAACATCATCGTCACTTATGAAAACAACTGTTTATGACGCCCAAGCAATTACATTGCAGGCTTGTATCTGTTCACTGAGACTATGTAAACGAATGCATCCTCTAGAATCTCACTGTTTTACTGCTTAACAACCGCTCTGACTCAAATAATAAAGCTGTCCTCTGGTACCATCTTCCTCTTGCGTGAAGAGTCCAAAAGGCACATGTGGTGCGTGGTTAATGGATAGGAGATTTTGATAAGATGCACAGCATGTCAGATTTCACGTGTAAATGTCTCAAACCCTAAGAATATCTTGGTTTTGAAGTCCTTGTTTAACTAGCGATTCGCTGCTTGCTTTGTTTGCAGTTCACCACACTGGAAACTTAAAAAGTGAATCTCTCAGACCGGTGATGACGTCCCTTCACAGCCCTCAGCGGTTGATGGTGAAAATCAGCACACAATGGAGCAAAGTCTAGGGGCCATAAAGAGATGAAAACTAGGGACACTTCCTTCTTGCAGTCACACGAGCGGATGGAATAATTATTTTTTGACACGCATGATTTTTAATTCCTTCTTGGAACTGGTCAGCAAGGGTGTGTTGTCCCCAGTTATGAAAAAGTTTGCCTTTCATACAAGTCGTAGTTTTTAGCCTTGTGCGCTTCGATGAGGGTTACATTTCCAACCGGTTAATATATTTATTTAAGTGTCTTTTTTTCAGTTTTAAATTGGATGCCTGTGGTAGGCTACCAAAAGGATTATCCAAATGGTGATATTAAAAAAGGTAATACATTTTATGACTCTTAAATGTGTTCATTTGTTTCTCGTTTTAGGGTCGTTTTTATTTAATTTTAATTTTATATTTTGTTAAGTTTTTGTTATTTTATTTATTTTATTTTGCAGTAGTAATACATTTGTTTTATTGGGGACCATTTATTGAAAGACATTTTCAAGGCTTTAATTTGGTTGTGTGTAGTGTTCGGTTTTAAAATGTAGTTCATGTGAATCTGAATCTAGGGGGACCACTTCTGGATGGACTCCAGTACTGGGGTTCCTATTGGAGGGTGTGTGAAGATCTCAGACAGTGGACAGTGTTGCCTGGTTGATGATGAAGGGAAGGTAAAAATGATGACTCAGAGATGACTTCTACAGTAGGAGAGACCGGGCTAGTTGTCACTATCTAGCAGTGTGGATGAAATGCTGGTTTCAAATACTCAGTTCAAGACCCTCTTAAATTAAGCAATTAGTTTTTTTTTTGTTTTTTTTTTGTGAATTCTGCCCTCCAAACTAAAATTCCACTATTATCATGTTTTTGCTGATCTGAGACAAGACAATGGTATATTTCTCATAAATGTCATGTGGATCAAATTGTCACTTGTGTTTTAAATATGGAGTTTATTAAATGTATTTTTATCCAAATATTTTTTTCACACTGCCGTTTGAATTGAGAGAATCTTGAGTAGTGGACATATTTGTTTTGATTGCACATTGCGTATGCAGTAACTTGTAGACTTAAAATGCTTGTTTTTGTATGTAGTCTTGTCATTTTACTATTTTTCTAATTGTGAAGTAAAATGTGCTTAAATAATGAATATTAATTTTAACTGAACTAAAACCCTATATTAGGCAATGTAATGGCAGTTTCCATTGGGACAGCAGCCTCATATTATACCCCACTCTTGTGTTGTCACAAAAGGTTAAATGTGTTCACTATTTATTTTTATTTATTTTTTTGTCATCAACTTTTTTTTTTAAGTAAGTGTCTATACAGAAAATTAATTAATTAAATATACCCTGAAAATAATCACTGGAGTAAAAAAATGTGACAACTTGCCCCGCTCTCCTCTGTATTGAGTCTCATGTATTGTGATGGTTTTCCCAGGAGCGCTTTATCCCGGAGGGGGAGAGGGCCAGTCTTAAGCCTATGCACCCCACCTCAGTGGAGGGCGTGGATGATATGATCAGACTGGGCGACCTCAGTGAAGCTGGTTTACTCCGAAATCTGCTGGTGCGCCACAGGGAGGGTATTATATATGTGAGTGGATTCATGTTACTTTTGTCATAGCAAAAAAATATTAATTTGATGATTTTAAGTTGTAATCAAATTAAATATAATGTTCTTTCTAAATTTGTATTTGAGTTTAGTATTTCATTGTAATTTTTATGGTAAAAGACTGTAAAATTATTTTGGTAAAAACCTACTACGGTAATTGGTTACCTTGAAAAACTGTACTAGAGCTAATGTTACAGTAAAAAAAGTAAGTTGAAATTCCCAGAAATCCCTGTGTGACAGCTCCCATTTGATAGTTTATGATTGAAATAACTGCTCCCTCCTGTTACCATGATGGTGTTTTGTATTTGTGTGTGTGATACTGTGTGCACCTAGTAATTACCTCAGGTTGTGGAAGAACTTCTTTTGATGAATTTGGTTGATTAACTATACATTACTGTAAATTTAATACTGGATACATTTCTGTAAAGCTTCAAATGTTGCTACCGTATTTTTTACAGTAAAGTTCTGGTAAACACTGCTGCCATTTTTATTAGAAATTGTTGTAAATTTGTTTCATTGCAAGTTCAATAATGGGCATAAGTTAAAAAGGTAATTGAAAAATTACTATGAATTTCATAGTGTCTCTTTAGCTTAATTACAGCAGCACGAACAAGTCACATGACCAGTGTCATAAATGTATTTGATTAGTGACCTAGAAATATTTTTATTAAAAAAAAATTCATCACAAGATTTCATTGTTGTAAATCCTAAAACGTTATGTTTAGTTTTTAAATTAAATAAAATGTAGAAATCCAGGTTTTCAGACGTGGTCTCAGATGTTTAGATCCCACTGTCTAATATAAGCTATGTGTTATATTGAGGTTTTTTTCTGTGTGTGCTGTTTAGACCTATATTGGCTCTGTCCTAGTGGCAATGAATCCCTATCAGATGCTGCCCATCTACACAGCGGATCAGGTGCACCTGTATCACAGCCGTAAGCTGGGCGAGCTCCCACCACACATCTTTGCCATTGCTGACAGCTGTTACTTCAACATGTGCCGCAATAAGCGCAACCAGTGCTGCATTATCAGGTATATATTTGTTCTTTTCTCCTCAACATTGAGAATCTAATCTAATGGCTGTATAATGAAAGTAGTAATGTTATATGGTTATTGTGTAAGGATGTAGAAATTACAATGGATACACACAGGTATGCTGCTTTGGTAAGGGAATGTTGTTACATTTAGTCGCACATCATAAAAGTGTTGTGGTCAATGTTCAAAATAGTTCTGCTTGGACTCATTCTAGAAAGAGTGAATGTAAATATCTTATTCTATTCTATTCTATTCTATTCTATTCTATTCTATTCTATTCTATTCGCTAATGTCAGAAAAAGTGAATGTAAACAGCCATCAAACCCAATGATGTAGAATGGCTTTAACTATTCTATTCTATTCTATTCTATTCTATTCTATTCTATTCTATTCTATTCTATTCTATTCTATTCTGCTTATGTCAGAAACAGTGAATGTAATCAGCCATCAAACCCAATAGTGTAGAATGACTTTAACTACTCTATTCTATTCTATTCTATTCTATTCTATTCGCTAATGTCAGAAACAGTCAATGTTAACAGCCATCAAATCCAATGATTTAGAATGGCTTTACTCTATTCTATTCAATTTTACTCCATTCACTAATGTCAGAAACAATGAATGTAAGCAGCCATCAAATCCAAAGATGTAGAATGGCTTTAACTATTCTATTCTATTCTATTCTATTCTATTCTATTCTATTCTATTCTATTCGCTAATGTCAGAAACCGTGAATGTAATCAGCCATCAAACCCAATAGTGTAGAATGACTTTAACTACTCTATTCTATTCTATTCTATTCTATTTTATTATATTCTATTATATTCGCTAAAGTCAGAAACAGTGAATGTAAACAGCCTTCAAACCCAATGATTTAGAATGACTTGAACTACTCTACTCTATTCTATTTTATTCTATTCACTGATGTCAGAAACAGGGAATGTAAACAGCCATCAAACCCAATGATGTAGAATGGCTTTAACTATTCTATTCTATTCTATTCTATTCTATTCTATTCTATTCTATTCTATTCTATTCGCTTATGTCAGAAACAGTCAATGTTAACAGCCATCAAATCCAATGATTTAGAATGGCTTTACTCTATTCTATTCAACTTTACTCCATTCACTAATGTCAGAAACAAATGATGTAGAATGGCTTTAACTATTCTATTCTATTCTATTCTATTCTATTCTATTCTATTCTATTCTATTCTATTCTATTCTATTCTATTCTATTATATTATATTCGCTAATGTCAGAAACAGTGAATGTTAACAGCCATCAAATCCAATGGTGTAGAATGGCTTTGCTAACTATTCTGTTCTTTTCTGTTCATTTATTGTTAGCTTTAAGGATTTTTCTCACATCAAAAAAATCGATAAAATATAAATAACAAATGTGAAAATAGTTCATTACAAAATTCACATTTCATCTTCTGATTGAATATTTGTTTAATCACACGGCAGCTCTGTCTCAATGGATTTGAACACATTTTTATTTATTTATTTAGCAGATACCATTATCAATAGGGCCTTATCAATTGGGCCTTATTATCAATCATAACAGACAATTCATGAATAATAAATGCATCTGGTTTGTGTGTCAGTGGAGAATCTGGTGCAGGAAAGACAGAAAGCACTAAACTGATTCTTCAGTTCCTGGCTGCTGTGAGCGGGCAGCACTCCTGGATAGAGCAGCAGATCATACAGGCCAACCCTGTCCTGGAGGGTAAGCTCCGAACATGCTTGTTTGGTGGACTATTTCAATCTTTTCCGAAGAAAGCTGTCTCACGTATTCATATCTTACAGCCTTTGGGAATGCCAAAACCATTCGCAATGATAACTCCAGCAGATTTGGGAAATATGTGGAGATCTTCTTCAATAAACAGGGTGTTATAGAGGGAGCTCACATGGAGCAGTACTT
The DNA here is from genome assembly GCA_023029165.1 of Gobiocypris rarus. Taxonomy (NCBI): domain Eukaryota; kingdom Metazoa; phylum Chordata; class Actinopteri; order Cypriniformes; family Gobionidae; genus Gobiocypris; species Gobiocypris rarus. The sequence continues at coordinate 41,920,818 of CM040915.1, read as the reverse complement.
GTTGGAGAAGTCTCGTGTCTGTCATCAGGTGAGATTAAGTTGCACCCTCACGTGAGGAAGAAAAGGCGAGCCTTGTTAGCGTTATGAACGTTGTTAGATTCAAATAGTCTGATATTGTTTATGAAAATTATCTTTAATGTTTAATAAATACTGTAGTCTCGCATTTTAATGATTAAAACCTAGAAACAAAATGTATTTATTTATTCATTTTTAGGCACCACAGGAAAGGAACTACCACATTTTCTATTGTATGTTATCTGGGATGCAAAGTGAGCAGAAGAAGATTCTCTCCCTTGGTAATGCATCACAGTTCAAGTACCTGACTGAGGTAAGCACTCCAATTCATGTTTAGTAGTTTAATAGAGGATAACTGTAACACTTTTTGCTCATGTACTCCGTAAATGTTTAACCCAAAGGTTTGGAGTTTTGCTGTGAATTTAAATGTATAATTTAGTTCAGTCAGATTAAATAATTAAATAATACTGGTGTTACATCCATTGAGTGTTACATTCACTCCTGCTCTCTAAATCAGATTCCTATATCAGCTTTTGAAATTAAAGGAACACTCCACCGTTTTTAGAAATAGGGCTTATTCAACTTCTTTCCTACATTTAGATATGTGGGCAAATGCATTTTGAATGTTTAATAAGCCCTATTTTTAAAAACGGTGGAGTGTTCCTTTAATAATCATTGATTGTGGCACAAGCACAATATCTGACGCTTCGGATGGTTTTCTAGGGTGACTGTTTGACATGTGATGGTCGTGACGATGCTGATGAGTTCGGGCGTATTCGTGCTGCTCTAAAGATCCTCACTTTCACAGACAGGGACTGCTGGGAAATCTTCAAATTACTCGCTGCCATTTTACACATGGGCAATACCAACTTTCAGAGTTAGTGTCTATAATCTTTCTGTTACAGTAATAAAATGTAAACTTTCTTCACATTAAAAAAATATTGTAGTTTATTTAAACCATCAATTGAAATTGAATGGTTTGCTGGTAATCTTTTTCAGGCACTATAATGAATAACATGGACAGCTGTGATGTTCTGTCATCGAATCATTTTTCTGTCACTGCCAAGTTGTTGGAGGTACAAATGCTTTTTCAGAGCTAATTCTTATTAGGCACTTAAACTTCATCATTTTCAAGCTTACTATCTTTTATGTTATCTAAAATTTGGCTGCTGAACTTATTTGTAGGTAGAAGATGCAGTTCTTGAAAAGAGTCTTACCCATCGCTCCTTCATGACAAATAGAGAGATAGTCACTAAAGCCCTCAGCGCAGAGCAGGCCACGGACACCCGAGATGCTTTAGCCAAGGTACCCACATTAGTTACACTGTTCGTGTGTGTGTGTGTGTGTGTGTGTGTGTGTGTGTGTGTGTGTGTGTGTGTGTGTGTGTGTGTGTGTGTGTGTGTGTGTGTGTGTGTGTGTGTGTGTGTGTGTGTGTGTGTGTGTGTGTGTGTGTGTTTTAAGTCTCTTTTGCTCACCAAGGCTGCATTTATTTGACCAAACATTCAGTAAAAACAGGAATGTTGTGAAATTACTTATATAATATAAAGTAATTACTTACTATTTATTTGAAAATACTAATTTACTAATTTTAAAATGTCATTTATCTTGTGATGGCAAAGCTGCATTTTCAGCTGCCATTGCTCTAGTCTTCAGTGTCACAGGATCCTTTGGTGCTTAAGTCATATTTTTGTGGAAATCACGATGATTTTTTCAGGATTATTTGATATGTTTTTTTTTTTTTGTGTAGTAATGTAAAAAGGCTTTACTGTCACTTTTCATAAATTTCAATGTGTCCTTGCTGAATAAAAATAATACTTTGCAAAAAAAACAATGGTGAACAATGAACAATGGTGTCTATAACCAACATACATTCAGGCTTCCTAAATGCTCATTACTGTTGCATGCCATTTAATGTTTGTCCTTCTCCCTGACAGGCCATGTACGGAAGGCTGTTTATTTGGATATTCTCAAGAATAAACAGCGCCATTCACAAACCCCAAACCGATGAGTCCTCTTACACGCGCAAGTACATTGGCCTGCTTGACATTTTTGGCTTTGAGAATTTCCCTCAGAACAGGTAAGTGTCTAATAATTAGTTACTATAAAATATAATGATAAATGAACGTAGCTGATCAGCAGGGGTTTAAATTACTTTAGTAGGGGAGAGCGGGGCACAATCGAACACTTTTTGACTTTCTCAGTTTGTGTAAATACACTTGGGGTTCAAAGTATTTATTTTTTCCCATATTAATTTCACACATGTCTAGTAAAATTATGTTTTCTTTTGTTTCATTAATAACAGTTTATACTTTTTCTTGATTTATCCTGAAAGAATGGAAATGAAATGTGACATCATGCCCCATAGGTTGGACATGTTGTAACATATGAGGGGCACAGTGTAACATGACCATATGACAGCTTAAAATGTTATCTGATATAATAAAAATATATACAAGACAAACTAAAATATTTTGTCAATAAAATACAATTATCAACTTTTTCTAATAGGGGCTTAGTGTAACGCAGTGTTACATGTCCCACGGCTAAATAACAGATTGGAGATTTTAAAAATAGCAGATTTCATTCTCATTTGATATAAACACTAAAAACTGAGAAGAAAAAAATATTTTCAGTAAGAAATGTACTTTTGCTATGGTTAAATAAATGTTCAGTGATATCTTCCAAAGATTTCTGAATTTTGGTGCATTTTTCTCAATATATAGTGTTGATATGGTTAGTTTGTGTCCCGCTCACCCCAATTGTATTTTGTTAGATAGATAGATAGATAGATAGATAGATAGATAGATAGATAGATAGATAGATAGATAGATAGATAGATAGATAGATAGATAGATAGATAGATAGATAGATAGATATAGATAGATAGATAGATAGATAGATAGATAGATAGATAGATAGATAGATAGATAGATAGATAGATAGATAGATAGATAGGTTTATATGCATACTTTAAATATACGGTGAATTTAGGGTGATTGGGACACTTTTTTGCCATTGAGATGACTTGGAAAAGTTGTCCCAATCACCCTGAATTCACCCTACATTCTCTGTGCTTTGCCCACTGTTTAGTTTTGAGCAGCTGTGCATTAATTTTGCCAATGAGCACCTGCAGCAATTCTTTGTGAGGCACGTCTTTAAGCTGGAACAGGATGAATACAGCAAAGAAGGCATCACATGGAAGCGTATTGCTTTCAATGACAACCAGAAAACCCTGGACCTGCTGGCCGTCAAACCTCTCAACATACTGGCTCTGATTGATGAGGAGAGCACCTTCCCTAAGGTGAGCTTCATAAGCTACGTGGTCTGGTTCATATGCTTATTGATATTTTGTCTGTGCTCACCCCATGTTGTCCTGTCTTCAATGCAGGGAACAGATGCCACAATGTTAAACAAAATGAACCAAGAACACAATGGAAACAAACAGTACATCTCATCCATGAGCAAACATGGCATGCATTTTGGGGTTCAGCACTTTGCTGGGGTGGTTTATTATGACTGTGAAGGTACAAATCATTACTTAAAAACATTTCCCGGTAGTTACATTAAAAAGCACATTGTTTCTGGTCTGAAAGATCTGTATTTTGTCAGGTTTTTTGGAGAAGAACAGAGATGCCCTGAGCATGGACATCATGGAGCTGGTTCGGAAATCTTCCAACAAGTTGCTCAAGCAGATCTTTGAGAAGGAGATGAATACAAACTCAGTCAAGAACGCTAACAAAATCAACAAGATCATCATGACGCCGAAGAACTCATTACGTGTATGGGACAGTTATACAGCAGATTGACAGTGTTGACTTGACGTTGACAACAGCTTCTAAATAAATAGTCTCTTTTGTGCCACACAGCAAGTAAATGATTCGAGGCGGCAGATCTCTACTCTGAGTGGCCAGTTCCGTCTGTCGCTGGACGCTCTGATGAAGGCCCTGTCTCTCTGTCAGCCCTTCTTCATACGTTGTTTCAAACCAAATGACAAAAAGAAGTCCATGGTATCAATTCACATCCTTTAAGTTATTGTTTAGCCATCAGAACTCTATTCAAATCATGTTTTATCTTCCTTGTCAGGTTTTTGACAGAGAGCTCTGTATGCAGCAACTTCGCTACTCTGGAATGCTGGAGACCATTAGAATACGCAAGATGGGATATCCCATCCGGCACACCTTTAAAGACTTCCTGCATCGCTATCGTGTGCTCCTGAAGTCTGCAGATTGTGACCCCAACACTGTATGGGACAATACGGTTATTTATTACGGACCATTGCGGATCCGATGCTCTAAATGTGTGCATTATTTAATGTAAAGTGAAAGTTTGAAAGTAGATTAAATTTGTGTCCACGTAGGCTTAATGTCTTAACATCCATAGCAGGTCCTCAAACTTAACTTCTGTCAACCAATTATTGCCTTCTGATTTAAATACTGGTTTAGGGTTATGGCTGTGAATGGTTTCTTGGAATAATGTGTGTATGATGTTAATGCAAAGTCTGTAATTTCTGCAAAACGCAAATACTAAAAAATTCTCATCTGCCATTGGTCAGAAATTCAGGTAGTCCTGCCCCCATCTTCACACCATTGGTTGAGCCAATGCTAATGTGTGCCTGCATCACGCTGGTGGAGATGCTTTGTTGGAAGTGATCTATGCATGGTTTACTTCTAATAGTGTATATTGTATGCATATTAAGCTGACAGGAGAAACTAAAAGAATTACACACTTCAGCTTTAAACATGATGACAGTACCAGGTTGGCATAATTTGAAAAACAAAATCTCTGTTTTTTGTTCATCAGGAGCCTCCTGCCAACTGCTGTGCAGCCATCTGCAGGGCTATGATCAAAGACGAAGAGGATTGGAAGATTGGCAAAACCAAAATTTTTCTCAGGGTACCTCAAGCACAACATTTCTCTAATGTATTAGTATTATCTGTAACACATGGGTTTCTATTGATGGGTGAAGTTCCTCCTTTATGTCTCTCATGTCAGGTTCCTTTGATAATTAAACATATTCTGTTGGAATTTCTATCCTATGTCAAGATGAAATATTTTATATATTTTATGGATTGTGATTTTGACCTTGTGTTTGCCATGTAAATAGCCTTGATATTAACATGGCGTTAAAAACTTAATAAACAAACATCAATATCTGTATAAATCCCTGTAATATTAAATAGGCTTTCTAAAGGCATTGTTTCCATTTTTAGTATTATGTTAAAGTAAGATAGATTTTTTTTTTTCAGAAAGGATACATTCAAATAATCAAAAGTGACAGTAAAGACATAGATAATGTTAAAAAAAAACCTTCTCAAATCCAATCACAGATTAAAAACATAAATCATATTGCCCTGGAACATTTGAACAGAAGTATATCTATCATATTTTTTTCACATAAAAATGGTCTTACGTCATGTGTTTCCTTACTCCCTTTTGCAGGATCATCATGATTCCTTCCTAGAAATGGAGAGAGAGCAAGAGCTTTATAGGAAGGCACTCATCATCCAAAGAGTGATGCTTGCCCACAAGGACAGGTTCGTTCCCCACTGTCGTAGATTTTTTTATGCAGTTGTACAGCTTTGTTAAAGAAACACTCCACCGTTTTTAGAAATAGGGCTTATTCAACAGCTTTCCTACATTTAGATATGTGGGAAAATGCATTTTTGCACAACATATGCCGGTATGTTGACAGGAATTTGGGGATTTCATGTGTTACGTGAAATCTTTGCGCCCAAGTAGCAGTGCTTCACCTGTGCTTCCCAATAATATAGACCCAAGTTAATATCTGCCTAAGAAATCACCTAGTCTTAATATGCATCGCTATTTGTATTCGTTGTGAATACGCAGGCCACAAGAAGTAATTAGGTGTGTGGGATCATTTTTACTCGTGTTTTTACATGCTAGCTGGCAACATAGGATTCCATTCATTATGCTAAGCTAAGCTAGCAGTGACCCTGCCAAACTAAAACAATGCATGCACTGAGACAAAAATGCATTTGGCCACATATCTAAATGTAGGAAAGATGTTGAATAAGCCCTATTTCTAAAAACGGTGGAGTGTTCCTTTAAACTAAGTCATTCTTCATCCACATACAGAGAAGCGTTTGTAAAGAAGAGGAGGGCAGCTCTGGTTTTGCAGAAAAACTGGCGTGGTCACAGAGACAGGAGAGACTTTTGCAAAGTAAGCTTTGCAGGAACATCTAATGTCTTTATGGAGATATAAGCCCTTAACATTAGTGTAGTAGCATAATGAAACATGCCTCACATTGTTTCTGTTTTCCATGTTAGATCAAGCTGGGGTTTGCTCGACTGCAGGCAAAAGTGCGCAGTCGGCAGCTCCATACAGAGTATATACGCAGACGGGCTGCTGCCGTCACTCTACAAACACAGACCCGCGGCTACCTCGCCAGGAAAGACCTGAAATGTAAAAAAAATGCAGTGATACTGCTACAGACACAGACCAGAGGACTGCTGGCCAGGAAAACCCTCAAGAAAATGAAAACAGACGTGAGTTTATAGTAGAACGGATAGTGGAATACCTTCTTTGTAGTCCTTTTTTGCAAAGTACTACTAAGTCACCCACTTTTTGAGAATAGACATGAAAATGCTCTATCTGAACTAAAGTAAAATATATATCTTATAAAATAAATTTCACTCTAAAATTACTATAAAATTAAAGCTATATATCTAACCAAGTTGTGTTCCAAATTTGAAGTTGATACCACAAAAATTGAAGTTTTTGGTTTAGGCGCTGTACCAAAAATATGCATATTCCATTGAATTTTTTTAATGCATTTTCCTGTAACAAACTAATAAGTTACTGTCCGAATACAACTTCTATCAGAAAACCAAATATGGAACCTTGAGACTCAGACCTTTCCAACAATATGTGTTTTGTCAAGATAAGAAAAGGTTTTAACTATAAATTTAATAATTCTAAAACAAAATTTTAATATGATACCTGACACCGCCCACTAGGGGAGGAGCCCGCTAAAATAATTTAAAGTAATGTTTTCATGGTAACGCAACTTCCAATTTCAAAACATTTATCACAGGATAGATTTTGAGTTCGTAATCTTTCGAATGATACCTAATTTATGATGACTACTAAAATGTGATTTGAAAAAAATGCTGAAAAAAAGAGTTAAGGGGTTAAATTGTACTGATATTTCTCAATGTTGCTGTTTTTACTGTATTTTTCATCAAATAAATGCAGCCTTGGTGAGCATAAGAACATTCTTTCAAACTTTTGACTGGTAATGTACTTAGTTTTTTATAACTTCATACCCTTGTCCTGTCTCAGGCGTTTCTGACTGCGCAAGAAAAAGAGGCTCAGGAACTGGCAGCACTGGAGCTTCAGCAACGCCTAGAGGAGCTGCTCAGAAAAAACGAGGAAGCTGCCAAATCCCAGAACAAGGATGATGAGGAAATGGTGGAGAATCTCTTTGGCTTCATGAGTGCAATAGGAGGACAAGAGGGCCCAGCTCCAGAGGGTTTTGAGGTTAGAGTCATCTTAGAATAAGGAACAAGGGACACCTATTTGACGGGAATAAACACTTCCTGATCAAAATCATTTTCCAAAATACAAAAAGCTTATGTTTTATTGTCTTTTATTGTCTACACAATCAGCTGTCAGTGATAATACTGTATACTGATATTTCTAGGTTAATACTAACTTTATATGATATGTTCCTCATGTTCCAGGATTTTGAGGCAGAGCCGGTGAAGTTAGAAGAGGTTGAGCTAGTAGAGAGCCCTGTAACAGAGAGGAAGGTGATGTCATTACCAGACAGCAGCGACGACGATCTAGAAGATAATAAAGATCTGGAAGATGATAAAGAGGATGAGATTGAAGCTGAGGATGATGAGTTCGCTTTCTCTAAATTTTCATCTCTACACTTCCAAGGATCTTCTACCCACTCACATATCCAACAGAGATTACGGAAACCCCTGCTCTACCATGAGGATGAAGGGGATACTCTGGCAAGTGTTGTTCTCATTAGCATCATGTTCCTGTTTAAAGCGAAGCTTGATGGTCAACTGTGACATTGTGTCTTGTATTGGCTTGTGATATTCCTTCTCTAAATGTTTTTCCTATCTCCTCCAGGCCAGTTTGACAGTGTGGTGGATCATACTAAGATTTATGGGAGATCTTCCAGAGCCGAAGCAAGAACGTGCTTCTGCTATATCCGACCCCATTCAGAGGAACCTCGGTCAGAGACAAGCACGGCGACTCAGTAACCTTGTTGGATTAGATCAGGTAAACAATCGGGACACCATAATGCACTTGCCTTCTGCCTATACCTACACTACCTAACCTGCTGTGAAGACCAGCCTATAAGCACAATTGTATTGGTTAATGCTTGTATATATTATATTGCTATACATATTTTTATGTAAACACATTTAAAATATAGACTAGCCAAATATATAAAGGTTCAGTTGTGTTACACAGCCTGGTATAGAAGGTAACAACCCCACGTACAACCAGATGTGAGAAACTGGTAAAATGTCTAAAAAGTAAATATTTACATTTTTAAAAAGGAGGAACAATTAAAACCATAGACTATAAATACATAAAAAATTATGTTACAGATGTCGTTCAATAACAAAACTGAATTACCCAGCATATGTAACTAGTGCTTTTCTTATAGCATTATACAGGTCCTTCTCAAAAAATTAGCATATTGTGATAAAAGTTCATTATTTTCTGTAATGTAATGAAAAAATTAAAATTTCATATATTTTAGATTCATTGCACACCAACTGAAATATTTCCGGTCTTTTATTGTTTTAATGCTGATGATTTTGGCATACAGCTCATGAAAACCCAAAAAAATCTCAAAATCATGAAAAGGTTCTCTAAACGAGCTATTAACCTAATCATCTGAATCAACTAATTAACTCTAAACACCTGCAAAAACTCCCAGCCTGGTTCATTACTCAAAACCGCAATCATGGGTAAGACTGCCGACCTGACTGCTGTCCAAGAAATTTCTGAACGAATAGGCTGTTCCCAGAGTGCTGTATCAAGGCACCTCAATGGGAAGTCTGTGGGAAGGAAAAAGTGTGGCAAAAAACGCTGCACAACGAGAAGAGGTGACCGGACCCTGAGGAAGATTGTGGAGACGGACCGATTCCAGACCTAGGGGGGCATGCTGAAGCAGTGGACTGAGTCTGGAGTAGAAACATCCAGAGCCACCGTGCACAGGCGTGTGGAGGAAATGGGCTACAGGTGCCGCATTCCCCAGGTCAAGCCACTTTTGAACCAGAAACAGCGGCAGAAGCGCCTGACCTGGGCTACAGAGAAGCAGCACTGGACTGTCGCTCAAATTTTGCATGTCATTCGGAAATCAAGGTGCCAGAGTCTGGAGGAAGACTGGGGAGAAGGAAATGCCAAAATGCCTGAAGTCCAGTGTCAAGTACCCACAGTCAGTGATGGTCTGGGGTACCATGTCAGCTGCTGGTGTTGGTCCACTGTGTTTTATCAAGGGCAGGGTCAATGCAGCTAGCTATCAGGAGATTTTGGAGCACTTCATGCTTTCATCTGCTTAAAAGCTTTATGGAGATGAAGATTTCGTTTTTCAGCACGACCTGGCACCTGCTCACAGTGCCAAAACCACTGGTAAATGGTTTACTGACCATGGTATTACTGTGCTCAATTGGCCTGCCAACTCTCCTGACCTGAATAGAGAGAATCTGTGGGATATTGTGAAGAGAAAGTTGAGAGACGCCAGACCCAACACTCTGGATGAGCTTAAGGCCACTATCGAAGCATCCTGGGCCTCCATAACACCTCAGCAGTGCCACAGGCTGATTGCCTCCATGCCACGCCGCATTGAAGCAGTCATTTCTGCAAAAGGATTCCCGACCAAGTATTGAGTGCATAACTGAACATAATTATTTGAAGGTTTACTTTTTTTGTATTAAAAACACTTTTCTTTTATTGGTCGGATGAAATATGCAAATTTTTTGAGATTTGAGAATTTTGGGTTTTCATGAGCTGTATGCCAAAATCATCAGTATTAAAACAATAAAAGACCTGAAATATTTCAGTTGGTGTGCAATGAATCTAAAATATATGAACTTTTAATTTTATCATTACATTATGGAAAATAATAAACTTTTATCACAATATGCAAATTTTTGGAGAAGGACCTGTACCAAACAACCATTTGTGAGTTTATTGTCTTTGTTGTAATTGCAGAAATTTTTGAGGAAAAAAATGAAGCAGCAGAAGGGGCTAGGGAAACGAAAACACTCAGCCATTCCCGAAGAAGAGGTGAAATGTGTTTATATACTGCTCTGAGTACAACACTCAACATTATCTCAACATTATCCGCAGCTAAAACACATTAACTGCATCATGACAGATTCTTATTCTAACTTATTCGGATAAAATTTGCAGCCAGAAGAAGTACCAAAACCTAAAATGGAGGCTGTTCAGGAGGAAGAGGATGTACTGTTTGGAGAGGGACCAACTTTTGATCGTCCAATGACATCCTTGGAAAAATTACACATTATTGTGGGATATGCCATTGTACGACAAGATATAAGGTTAATGTGATGGGGCCAATGGCAATTTACATATCTTCATAATCTGTGATATACTGCATTCCTCATACAGAGAGATAATGGTTACATAATCTTTATGACTTCCTATATGTTTTCTAGAGATGAAATCTACTGTCAGATATGTAAGCAGTTAACAGACAATAAGAACCACAAAAGTGTAAACAGAGGCTGGATCCTTCTTTCCATCTGTCTGGGCATTTTCCCCCCTACAGACCGCCTCTATAAGGTATGAAATACTATTTTGATTTCTGTTTTGAAATGATCAAGTCATTATTGCAAAATAAACCTGACAAGGTGATCTGGACACTGAGACGAAGCAGAGGAGTAATGTATTGTCCCGAAGGGGTTTGTTTTGCAATAATTTCTGCTTTATATTTTACTGCATCATATGATAGCACAGCTATGTAGAAATAGGTTCTCTGGGATCATGGTCAATTACGCAGTTTAATCATATTACAAATGCCACAACTAACCAACTAAGCCGTTTTATATATATATATATGCTATGTTATGTTGTGCTGTTATGTCATGTTTTGTTTTTAATGTTATTTGATGTTATATTTTGGTATGTGTCATATGTCATGTTATGATGTCATGCTGTTATATGTTGTTTAATGCTGTTTTTTGTTATGTGTTGTTTTGCTGTTATATGAGTTTCATGTTATGTTGTTGTCTGTCACTGTTATCTGTTGTCATGCTGTTATAAGTTGTTTAATGTGATGTTATGTTGTCATTTTGTTATATGTTGTTATGTTGCGTAATATGTTATTTTATATTGTTTTGTTATGTTTTATGTCATTTTATGTTATATTTTGTAATATGTCATGCTATGTTTGTTGATATACACTGATCAGGCATAACATTATGTCAGTTGAAGTTAATAACACTTATTATCTCTTCATCAAGGCACCTGTTAGTGGGTGGGATATGTTAGGCAGCCAGTGAACATTTCGTCCTTAAAGTTGATATGTTAGGAGCAGGAAAAATGGGCAAGTGTAAGGCCAAATTGTGATGGCTAGATGACTGGGTCAGAGCATCTGCAGAACTGTAGATCTTGTAGGGTGTTCCCGGTCTGCAGTGGTCAGTATCTATCAAAATTGGTCCAAGGAAGAAACAGTGGTGAACCGGCAACAGGGTCATGGGCGGCCAAGGCTGGCTGTGTGGTCCGATCAAACAGACAAGCTGCTGTAGCTCAAATTGCTCAAGAAGTTAATGCTGGTTCTGATAGAAAGGTGTCAGAATACACAGTGCATCGCAGTTTGTTGTGTTTGGGGCTGCATAGCCGCATACCAGTTGGGTGCCCATGCTGACCCAGAGCAATGGAAGAAGGTGGCCTGGTCTGATGAATCACGTTTTCTTTTACATCATGTGGAAGGCTGGGTGTGTGTGCGCCGCTTACATGTGGAACACATTGCACCAGGATGCACTATGGGAAGAAGGCAAGCCGGCGGAGGCAGTGTGATGCTTTGGGCAATGTTCTCCTGGAAAACCACAGGTCCTGCCTTCCATGTGGATGTTACTTTGACACGTAACACCTACCCTCAAGCATTGTTACAGACCACGTACAACTTTTCATGGAAACGGTATTCCATGGTGGCTGTGGCTTCTTTCAGCAGGATAATGCGCCCTGCCTCAAAGCAAAAATGGTTCAAGCACAACAACTAGATTGAGGTGTTGACTTGGCCTCCAAATTCCTCAGATCTCAGTCCAATCAAGCATCTGTGGCATGTGCTGAACAAACAAGTCCGATCCATGGAGGCCCCACCTCACAACTTACAGGACTTAAAGGATCTGCTGCTAACATCTTGGTGCCAGATACCACAGCACACCTTCAGGGGTCTAATGCCTCCACGGGTCAGGGCTGTTTTTGCAGCAAAAGGGGGACCGACATAAGGTCATAATGTTAGGCCTGATCAGTGTATGTTATGTTGTATTTTTGTTTTGTTATGTGTTGTGTTGTTTTATGTGATGCTATACTTTATGTTATTATGTGTGGTATGCTGTTATATGTTGTTACTGTATGTTATGCTATTATGTTATGCTTTGCCGTTATGTTTGTTACATGTTGTGTCATGCTGTTTTTTGTTGTTATATATTATGTTATATGTTTGTTCTGTTCTGTTTTATGTGATGCTGTTTTCTGTTCTGTGTTATTTAGGTTATGTTATGTTATTTTATTTGATGCTATATTATGTAGTGATATGTTATATGGTATGTTCCACAACCTTTTGGACACAGTACTTGGAGAGCTTTATACGCCGTGGCCCAAGTGAATACTCTTCCTACTGTGCCGAGAGACTGGAGGACTTCAGCCAATGGAGAAAGAAGTGAGCCGCCATGTTGGATTGAACTACAGGTAGGCAATCCCTCTGTCTGAAATGAAGTATATTTCCCTTACCTTGAACATGACCAACTCTTCTTTCCTGTAACTGCAAGTCTGTAGAGACAAAGAACCCCATTGGAGTAGTTGTGGGTCTGATGGATGGCAAAAGCATCAGCCTCCATGTGGACTCAGCCAGCATTTCTAAAGAGGTGTGCAATGCAGTTATTCAGAAAACAAACCTGAAGGACACTTACGGCTTTTCCTTATATGCTGCAATGAATGAGAAGGTTTGTAACATCTGAATGGCTTCAAGATGCATCTCCACTTGTAATAGGTCACATGTAACTAATGAGCAATATTAACAGAGTCTTAACATATGCATTTCTTGCTGCAGATGTGGTCTCTAGGCTGGGGCAGTCAGCACGTCTTGGACGCTGTGTCTATGTGTGAGCAGGAGGAAAAGAGGCAGGGGAGAGAGGAACAACACGCTCCTTGGCGCCTCTACTTCCGCAAAGAGATCTTCACTCCATGGCACGACTGTTCATCTGACCAAGTCAGCACAGATCTCATCTATAGGCAGATCATCCATGGACTCAAACATGGAGACTATCTGTCTGACAAGGTCAGTCCGGGCTCTGTGCTTGACCTGTTCATATAGCACATATGATTTCAGTAGGAATGATGTTTGTGGCTTATACTCTGTTGTTGAACTATAATCTTGATCTAGGAAGATGATTATGTGCAGCTCGCAGCCAAACATTACTATATACAGCATGGCTCTGAAAGCAGTTTGGAAACTGCCCAGAAGATTGTTCGTGAGTGCATGAACATGACTATAATTGAGAACAAGTCTTTGGTCAAACTAGTGCAATTGGTCAATTCTGCGCACACTCAGGTATATTCATTTATTATTGTAAATATCATTGTTCTTGATAGTAACTGGATTTGGCGCCAGTGCTAATATGGAGAATAATACAAGCAGTAATCCTGTGTCATTTCTCAGGGCCCTTACATAAACTCTTCTACACCGGTCTATGAAGTGAAAGCAGAGATTGTCCAATATGCGCGGCAGAAGTGGCCAATCTATTTCTCCAAGTTATATGAGGTTGACGTGGTTTCAGGTAAAAAAAAATACTTTTAGTAGTTAATAGTAGTTAAATAGTAGTTAATCCAAAAATTAACATTTTGTCGTCATTACTTATCTTCAAATCGTTTCAAACCTGTATGACTTTATTTCTTCTGTGGAACACGAAACAAGAGTTTTTAAATAAAGTTAATTCTGCTCTTTTCTATACAATGAAAGTGGATGGGGATCAAGGACTGTAAATGAAAAAAAGTATTTGTGGATTTAAGATAAAGAAGATGAAGATAAGAAGAAATAAGAATGGAAAAGGAAGTTCTAGGTCTAATAATAGCCTATATAATTGTGAAGTAGTCCATTTAAACTCTTTACAAATAATTTATTTACAAATATGCTCACATTCACTCTTGTTAGTGTGTCTAATGTCAAAAAGTAACAGTTAGGAATGACATCATTTACATGATTGCATATTTTCAATTTAAAAAGGCGAAATTACAATGAAAGAGTAGTTTGCATCACTGTATGTTACTGTGGGTCATTAAACGTAATACGTATCCATTGAAAAACAGTTGTCAAATGTTGTAACCTGCCACATACTCACTCTTAAACTTAATGTTTTGTGTTGGAACACTCATCTTTGGTAAACATTAAGCCCCGCCTTCTTAATCTTATTTGCCATCATTTTGACATTGACGAGTGCTGTTAGACTGCCGAGGCAGACCAGACTAAAATGTAACTTTTTAAAATGTCTGTCATCCTAACCAGAAACAGAGTGGTGCATAATGAAAAGCACCATTAAGAAAGATCAAATATCGGGGAGGACAATTTGGCAATTTTCAGTTGGTCCCCCCCATTTCTTATGGTGGTTACGGCCCTGCTGTAAAGATAAAAAAGGCAAAATAAAAGTCTTCTGAAGCCAAATTATAGATGTGTATAAGGAACAGACTGAAATTTTAAAAAATCAGCTTGAATATAGCATTTGGCTATAAATAATTAATTTTGTGTCCCACTGGTTTCTAGAGATATGAGGTAGAGTAAAAGATGACAGAATTTTTAATGTTGCGTGAACTATCCCTTAAACGCATTGAATTTGTGAATTCACTGTTGTTTCAGGTCCCCCATTGCCTCAAGACCAGTTTGTAGCTGTGGTGAATTGGAAGGGGGTCTTCTTTCAGGACGAGACAGAAGCCGCATTTCTGCAGCTCTCTTATCCTGAGGTGTCAAGAATCGAAATACTGAGGTAAATCTAACCTGTATGGAGAAACACCTGAGCATTAATGAGCTACGTATGCTTCAAATACTATTTCTGCAGATTCTCAGAATGGTTTGCGAGATGAACCACTTTTAATTCTCTTTTGGTTTCCTTCATTCCTTCCCTCCTTAACCCTTCACAGTGACGAAAAGTCTGGTGGGATTGTATGTTTGACAACTCCAAAGGGAATGTATGAGCTGAAGGTTGTGAAGGGAAAAGAATTTGTGGATTTGGTCAACATGTTCATCTCAGGGCTTAAGAAGAGATCCCTTTACGCTGTGGCAATACAGGACCATAGCAGACAAGGTGATTCTTCTACATTGTGACAAACAGCAATTATCCTTGTAGTATTCTCATTTAAGGGTGATTCTTCACTTTTGACTATTTATAATCATTACAAAAATTGTTGATGGTAGTATCATAGAATGCTAATTCACTTTTTGGAGAAATTTTTAAAAGACGAGAGTTAAAAATCGATATGGAGTTTAAGTCATGTAAACATTGTCATGTAAAAATTCTGATAACATTGTAAAAAAAAAATAGAAACAATTAATTAGACACTGACAAATGGGTTAAAGCTATTCTAATTTAGTTTTTAACTTTTAATAATTTTTAACGTATTTCTTACTTTAAAACCATCCATTGTGACAAAGTTTCCACTGATTGAAGAAGCACTCCTATGATAAGCTGGGGTCGTCTTACCATTCAAAAAGTCAAAATTGCTTGGATATTCATCTTTCTGATTTTTTTTCTTCCTTTCAGAGGATCCCACATTGCTGAGCTTCAGAAGGGGTGATGTGCTGTATATCATAAAGGATGGAGAATATTCTCCTGAAGGAGGCTGGATCAAAGCGAGGAATGAGAGGACAAGTCAAACTGGAGCAGTTTCCTTAGATGCTATTCTGATTCTACCGATGTTGACTAGGCCTACAGAAGAAACCCTGGTAAACATGATTTCTCTTGTTTCACATTGATTTGTTGAGTAGATTACTCCTCATCTCTGGCCATTTTTGTCACCAGTGTTTTGAGGTTTTGTCTTGGAAATAAATATCAGAATAAAGCTAAAGAAAACTGATGGAAAGGCCAGCAAACATTGTGCTAAACAGTATACAATGATGAATAAAAGTGAAATAAAGCAGTTTTTGTCCTTCCTCCAACCATTAAAAATATTTAGAAATTGCTTTCAAAACCATCAGCGAGATTCTTTTCTTAGAGTGACAAAATATGCTGTTTTGAAAGTTTGACAAGGACAGAAGTCATTTCTATCCTCCAGAATTTGTTGAATTTGACCCCAGCACGGAGAAAATCACTGATGCCAGTTTTGCCGCAGAAGGAGGAGCTCAGCACAGAGAGAGTTGCCCACATGACGCTCAAGGAGTTCTCTTTCGATTATTTCAGGTACATTTTGCAATCATCACAACTGACATAAATGATAACTGCTCTAATAAAGCACCAACTTGAAAGTTACCAGTTTTGGTCACATGTCAGAGCTTCTTAGATGATAACATCATCACATACCTCTTTTCAATTGGCCACAGAGAGTCGGGTAAGGAAGGTGGTCGTGGCAAGGGTGGAGCCAAAGAGAAACTGTGGGCCAACAGCAAAGAGCCTCTCAAACAGCCGCTGCTCCGGAACCTGCAGGGCAACTCCGAGCTCTGCCACCTCGCTTGTGACTCCTTCACAGATATCCTTCCCACTGATTGGTTGAATAACGGATGATGTATTTTGCCAATAATAAGAGATAAAGCCTTAAGTAGTACATATGACCTCAGTGAATTTTAATGAATGATGCTCGCTGTTTTCTTTAACATGGTCTCTACCTATCCTTAAATATATGGGAGATTATCCAGTCAAGCATGTGCGGACACCCATAGATCTAACAAACCAGATCTTTGGGCCAGCAACAGCGCACGTCGAGCTAAGAGATGAGATCTACTGCCAAATAATGAAGCAGATGAGTAATAACAAAAATGGGTTTGTACCTAGACATGACACGATGTTACTTTCTAAGTTTTATCTGTGTATGTTTTAATTGCTGTTGTTTTTCCCTCAGGTTGAGTATAGAGCGAGGTTGGCAGCTGTTGTGGCTGTGCTGTGGTCTCTTCCCTCCAAGTCAGTTGTTACTGAGGCATGCTCAACGTTTTCTGGAGTCTAGACCCAGAGAGCCACTGGCCTCCACCTGCCTGCAGAGGATGCAAGCTATGCTAAGGTAGAACTTTACTACTTAAAAGGGCTTTTCACACTGCACTAACCCCCGGTTTATTGTTGTTCTAAACACCACTTTTAACCCCGGGTAAAGGAGCGTTTCACACTTGTAATTTAGATGTGGGGTTAGCACTGCTTTTGACCTGGGGTTATGAAACCCTGCTCTTTTGCGGTATTAACTCCACATTGCGGTGCCGAACTTGGACAGTGTGAAATGACGCAGTGTTAGAATGTTACAACTAGATGCTTAGCAACAAACAATCACACGCCTTATATCCAGCACCTTAGTCAGTCACAGCTAGATCGAGCCTTTATATAAACAGGTTACGTGCTGCGTTTGTCCAGTCAGTAACACTGACACTGCAAAACTGCAAATAAGGGCTTTAACCCGGGGTTTAGGAATGTGCAGTGTGAAACAGCATCTTATGAATACCCAGGATTAACTGTTAACCCCAGGTATAGTATGAGCAGTGTCACACTGCTCATACTATAACCGGGGTTGACAGTTAATCTGCCAGTGTAAAACGAGAATAAAGATAACCCAGTATTCCAGGGTTTAATATGAACCAGGGTAAACTATTTAAAGTGTGAAAAGCCCTGTTTTTAATGTAAATATAAAAGGGCGAAAGTTGAACTATAATGAATTTTCTGTTGTCCGTACAGTATTGAGGGAAGGAAGTTGCCTCCTCACCAGGTGGAAGTGGATGCCATTCAGAATAACAGCAATCAGATCTTCCATAAAGTTCATTTTCCCAACGATACATCTGAAGTAAGGAGTAACATTAAAGGTGTCATGAACTGGCTTTTTTTTAAAAAATTATACTGTTGTCTGAGGTCAACTAATGACGTTCGTGTGGTTTTTACATTCAAAAACATCATAATGAATAAGTAATAGGCTATTTTCTAGACTGGTTTTGAGGCTTTCTCCTGAACGATGGGTTTTGATGGGCATGCCGCACTGGAGACTTGGAAGTAAACGCCCAAGGCTGGGATTGGATAAGATTAGCATATTTAATGTGCTTCAGCTCCCCTGTCAGTTCAGTTCACATTAGGGAGGGATCGTTTTTAAAGCGGCAACCGGAATGATTCTCTCGATCACAGGGCTCGTAAACGTCTTTATCAAACAAACACAATGATTTATTTCTCATCCACCCGAGATTGATTGGAATATTATTTCTGTATTACATGGCCCGCCCGGTCAGTCAATAAGCACGAACCGCACGCACACACACACACACACACACACACAGACACACACACACACACACACACATGCGCACGCTCCCAGATCAAGAAAGGAATATTATTTCACTGTTTGAGATTCATAGGCCTGCCGATGGGCTTACGTTTTGGTAGCCCGTAGCCCCGGGACTACAATTACATATAAAAAAGACGTTTTACTCACATAAGTTTGTTGCAACATTCCTATCGAATCCAATATATAAGGCACAACACTGTGTCTGCAAATCCAGCACCTGAGACTTGTTTACAAACGATTCCGCAGTGAAATGAAGGGAACACGTACATGTCTTCCCTTTGTGAGCTGGAACTTCATTAAAAATAAAGTTCAACCACTCATTCCTAATAGTAGCATCCGAAGGAAGCTTATGCAGCGACTGTGTTCTTCCACAACCTGGCACAGAGCAATATATTACTTTGCTTGCATGATCACTGCTCTGTAAACCTGTGGCTCCTCGACTCTGTGGGCGGGGCTTTAGAAGCACGCATACATATTCATCAGTTGAGTTGCGTTTCTTCTTCCCATAACGTCATTGGATTCCAGCTCTCGTTTTCTGGGCCTGGTGTCTATAAAAGCTTTTCTTTGATTAACAAGGACTATTTCAGCTCTGAAACTTACAGAATATTCTATTATCATGATGAACTTTGATATATCAAAGGCTCAAGGGAGAGTTTGTTTCTCAATTCATCACCCCTTTAATCTTTACCTGTTTTACTCATTCTTATCTTCTTCATCCACCTTAAAACTCTTTTTTATTTCAGATATTTGAGGTGACCACCACCACAAGGATCAGAGACTTAATTCGCAACATTGCCAAAAGCCTCTGCCTCTCCTCATCGGATGGATACAGTCTGTTTGTGAAAACAACCAATAAGGTTCGAGATGTGATTTTCTTTTTTTTTCCTGAAAGTGATGTTTTAGGTACATGCCAATCTTTGTGTGTTGTATTTGACACTTTCAGGTAGTAAGTATGGATTCTGAAGAGTACTTTTTTGACAACCTCAGGCAACTCACAGATATCAAAAAAGGAAAGAAAGTCAAGGAGGGTGAGCCGTATATGCTAACATGCTAAATACTGTAATTAATCCAATATATATTCAGGTGTGTGTTATAACCAGATTCTCACTATGATCAACATAATTCATCCTGAATTCAGCTACTCCAATTATTGTCCCTTACTTGGTGCTCTTCATGAGGAAGCTCTGGTTTAACGTGATCCCAGGGAAAGATCTAACTGCTGACCTAATGTTCCACTTTCCTCAGGTATGTTGTCAATCTGATCATTCCTTATCTGGTCAAGCCAGATACTGACAGCAGAATTCTATAACAGCGTAAACTTAACCTACCGTACAGTGTATTAAATGTTTGTATAACTGAATAGAGTGCTGCAGAGATGAGGTCATTTTGTAGGCCAACCCGGAAGTTAGCATTTGGAGTTTGATTTTTCCATTTGGAAAATAAGCTCTGTGACTATGACTTTCACAATTGATCAATTATTAACTTTTATGAATTTTGAAGGGTAAATACAATTGCCAGCAAACTACAACAAGGTCACATGACATCATCCCCTGACAAACATCTGACAAATATCTTTGCTTAGAATCTATATAGTTTGCAAAAACACTATTATAAACACAAAGAGGCTGTAAAAGCAGGCTACTCCCATATAGCCACTTGTTAGCAACTGCCTTTTAGACACTGACATTATTACTGATTATTACTTTTATGTCAGAATAAAATGTGAAAATATCCTGAACTTGTGTTTACCACAGACATTATTTCAGACTTTTAACCAAAAACATTAGGGCTGATGGAAACGGAAGCGTAGAAATTTAGGACTCATTCCTTCAGCACTCTGTCATTGCCCAACTGTCTTCTTTTTATTTTCCTAGGAATTGCCGAAGTATTTGCGTGGCTACCACAGAGTGTCTAAAGAGGACATGATCAGTCTGGCAGGACTGCTGTTGCGTACTCAGGTTGACACGGATAAGTCACAATTTGTCATGATCCCTAGAATGCTGAAAGATCTGGTGCCAGCTGATCAGCAGAGTCTCATGACTGCTGATGACTGGAAAAAGGTGATCCTCAAGCTTCTTATTTATGGAATATATTTGAAAGATATGGTTCTGTGTGTTTTGACTTTGCTTCAAACCTTAGTGAGTGTCTACATAAACGCATACACTACTGTTCAAAAGTCAGTAAGATTTCTTTACTTCTTTATTTGAAAGAAGCAAGGGCACTTTAAAGTAATTGTTTCTATTTTTTTACAATGTTACCAGAGTTTTTACATGACAATTTTTACACGACTTGAACTTCATACTGATTTTGTGAAGCAGGCCCCCGAACCTGTATAGACATGGAAACACACCAAACTTAAATGGTTGTAATTCAAGAAAGCTTTGGAATATAGACATAAGACTGGTCTTATTTTAAGGAAGACATTTGGCAGATTATTGTAGACGTCAAATAAAGTATGTAAGTGAAATAGAAAAAACTTTTTACTCTAATACGGCAAGAAAATCAAAGCCAATAATCTGAACAAGTTGTGTTCCAAGTTATTTTATATTGATATCTCAAAAATAAGCTAAAATAAGCTTCAATTAGATTTAGTTTGGACACAGTACCAATCATTTCCTCTAAATTACATCCAGGCTCCATTTCTGACCATATAAGGGAGCCTACATTTCCATTTATGGTTTGAGTGATCTGAACCTTATATTTCATAAATTGTAAGAAAATGAAGAAGACATCCTATTCAGAAGTAGTATGAGAAGTTTGGCAGAATTTGATATGAATTTAACTTCTACAAAACACAAAAGAACAAGTATGTGCGTTATAGCTTGCTGCCACACCAAAAATGGTGAATGTGTTGATTTGTTTTTTTGACATTTTCAGACTTTTTCTCAAAATGTAATGGATGTTATCTTACTGGAAATTACTGTTTTTACACTTAACAATCAAATGTGACAGAAAAAAAAAACATTTATAATGTTACAAAGGATTTCTGCTTCCAAATGCTGTTCTTTTGAACTTTCTATTCATCAAAGAATACTGAAAAAAGTGTATTGTGTTTTCAACAACATATTAAGCAGCACAAGTGTTTTAAACATTGAATAAAATAAATGCAGCTTTGGGAAGAATCTTTAAAAAACACTTAAAAATCTTACCGACCCCAAACTTTTAAAGTGTAGCAGCATCTTAACTTAGAGAAACCTCATAAGTGATATTGCTTCAGAATGTATAAATCATTAATGAATCACATATTTTAACACCCCCTGACCCTAACATCATGATAAATGACAATCGTTTTGGCCTTTGGTTTGCAGCACATGATCAGCGCATACAACAAGAAGGCAGGCATTACTGTAGATGAAGCCAAATTCCAGTTCCTGAAGACCATCTCACAGTGGCCTACCTTTGGATGTGCTTTCTTCGAAGTAAAGGTAACCAGGAAAAACACTAAAAATAAACCTGATTGATAAGAAGCAGGTTGTTTTCTTGATACTGACTGTGCTTTTGCTCCCAGCAAACATCAGAGAAGAGTTACCCTGGTGTTATCATGATATCAATCAGCAAACATGGAGTTAACCTCATCAACCCTAAGACAAAGGTACCGATCTGTCTGTGTGTATATATACATATATAACTATAATGTTCAGCTCGCCCTAGCATTGTGTAGCTTGTGAAGTTGAAAAGATTTTTGGCTTGTCTACAGGACGTGCTTGTGATGCATCCATTCAGTAAGATCACTTCCTGGTCTAGCGGAAGCACCTATTTTCACATGACCATTGGCAATCTAGTGCAGGGCAACACTCTGCTCTGTGAGACCTCACTGGTAAATATAGAGCACACACACACAACTACAGCAAGTGTCGCACCTGTACATATACAGTTGCAAGAAACCGCTTGCAGAATCTGTGAAAATGTTAATAATATTAACCAAAAAAAAGAGAGATCATACAAAATGCATGCTGTTTTTTTATTTAGTGCTGTCCTGAATAAGATATTTTACATAAAATATGATTACATTTGGTCATAAGACAAAAAAATAGCTGAATTTATTAAAATTACCCTGTTAAAAAGTTTATGAACCATTGATTCTTAATACTGTGTGTCATTCCCTGGATGATCCACGGCTGTTTTTGTGTTTTGTGATGGTTTAACTGACCAATGTTCTTCAGAAAAATCCACCAGGTCCTGCAAAATCTTCAGTTTTCCAGCATCTTTTGCATATTTGAACCCTCTCTAGCAGTGACTGTATGATTTTGAGATCCATCTTTTCACACTGAGGGACAATCAAGGGACTCAAACACAACTATTAAAAAAACTATTATAAACATTCACTCATGCACCGGAAGGAAATGTAACGCATTGAGCCGTAAAATATCTTTTTTAATTTGAAGATCAAGGTAAATTGTACTTCATTTGTTTGTTAATCATTGATTTCGGCTCTTAATGCATTGTGTTTCCTTCCGGCGCATGAGTGAATGTTTGAACCTTTTTTTAATAGTTGTGTTTGAGTCCCTCGATTGTCCTCAGTGTGAAAAGATGGATCTCAAAATCATACAGTCACTCAAATGGGATCAAATATGCAAAAGATGCTGGAAAATTTGCAGGACATTGAACATTGGTCAGTTTAACCATCACGAAACAAAAAAAAACAGCCGTGGATCATCCAGGGGACAACACACAGTTTTAAGAAGTATGATCTCCCTTATTTTAAAATTATTCACACTTTATCTTGCGAAAGTGTGTTAATATCCTCTCTGACTGTTTGTTTCTTGCAGGGTTATAAAATAAGTGATCTCCTGTCCTCTTACAAGAACATGTATATGAAGGAGATAACAGTGGTACGGCCCAGAAATCAAATGTTCTCTTGAATCATCATGTAGTATGAGCATTTTTGGTAGCATTTTTATTTTTACCATAATAATTATATGAGTTTCTTTGGTAATTTTGGTGTACTCTGCAGTAAAATGACCATTTATCTGTTTTAAGTGCATCACTTTTTAAAATGTAACAATCGCTATAGATCTGTCAGTGACTCAGCTGTTTAAATCATAATGTTTTTGCTTGTTGCTACTTCGATGTGCACATATTTTTTAAATAATCAATGTTTAGGCTAAAATATTTATTTTTATTTCAACACCCCACCTTTTCATCAACTTTGCATTGCAATGTTTCACTAGGTGGCAGTATTTTTACAGTTTAATTCTAATCTATCTACTGCTTTGAAGAAGGCTATATTTAACAACACAATTAAAAATTCTTCATTGTTTTGAATTGAATTGTCAGTGAATGATGACTTGGAGAAATTTGTAATCAATGATAATATTTCATTATTTAATTTTATGGAATGTCAGGGCTGCCAATATTAAAAATAAATAAATATACAAAGAAATGTAAAAAAGCAAAAATAAATAAATAAATAAATATACTTAGAAAAGCAAAAAAAAAAATATGAATAATTATTTATACATTTATTTCCATATTTATTTATTCATTTCAAAATATTTATTTATTATTCTATTTATTTATACATTTATTTATTTCTATTTTTATTTATTTCTACATGTATTCCTTTCTACGTTTATTTATTTATATATTTATTTATTTATTTATACATTTATTTATTTATTTATTTATTTATTTATTTATTAATAAATTTCCATTTCTGAATGTAGCTGCTATATGATCACGCAGGTTTGTGCATTAAACTCAAAAATAGCCAATCATGTTGTTCCCCCGAACATGACTCCTTCTCTGCCAACGTTTTGAACACTTGGTCATGCGTTTATTTATTTATTTTTATTATTATTCTTTTAAATAACGCATATAGGCCTAAATAGAAACAAATCTACAGCTGAACCGCATTGTTTTTGATTCAGTGTATTTTAAGGAATCAAGTAACTCACTCATTAAGACAATGACATGCTGCCACCTGCTGTCTGTTTTAGTTTCATATTAAACGTATCACTTCATTGATTCTGTCATGCCATATATTTGGATTAACGTGACGTTCATACATTTAATAAAGTTGCCCCTGGACATGAGTTTATGGAAGTAGGCTAAAGACTACCACCGCTTAATAGAACAAATTGTTTCTGTTGCTGTCAGTATTGTTTTTGGAAGTTACATTAAAATGCAATGGTCTGGTATCAGCGTCAGTAGGCTGTACTTATTGTATTTCGGCCACACCACAAGGTGTCACTGTGGCCTCAACGCTTCACCCTCGCCTACTCTGAGCTCGATTGCTATGTCTGAGGTAAACCCCGCCCTCCTCATTACCCTACGCACGAAGAAATGTTGGAAGAAATAAATAAATAAATATAGAAATAAATAAATGTAGAAAGGAATAAATGTGGAAATAAATAAAAATAGAAATAAATGTATAAATAAATAAAATAATAAATAAATATATATGGAAATAAATAAATAAATACATAAATATGGAAATAAATGTATAAATAATTATTCATTTTTGTTTTTTTGCTTTTCTATGTATATTTATTTATATATTTATTTATTGATTTTTGCTTTTTTACATTTCTTTGTATATTTATTTATATATTTATTTATTTTTAATATTGGCAGCCCTGAGATTCCATATAATTTACACTAATTTCATGTGCTCTCCATGTAATGAGGATTTTTTCCCCTGTAGTATTTTCAGTTTGGTTACTCTTAGAAATATTGTAGTTACAAAACAGTAACTAAAAATGGGGAATAGCACTGACTGACTCTCTTTACACACCAGACAAAATATAAATAGGACATTTTACACATTAACACATTATACAGGGCGTTTTACACTACTGTTCAAAAGTTTGTGGTTGGCAAGACTTTTTAAATGTTTTGGAAAGAAGTCTCTTACGATCACCAAGGCTGCATTTATTTAATCAAAAATACAGTAAAACAGTAATATTGTAAAATATTAATACAATGTAAAATAACTGTTTTCTTTTTTAACATATTTCAAAATGTCATTTATTCCTGTGATACTAAAGCTGAATTCTCAGCATCATTACTCCAGTCTTCAGTGTCACATGATCCAGAAATCATTCTAATATGATGATTTGCTTGCTCAAGAAACGTTTCTTATTAATAGTCTTTTGTTACGTTATAAATGTATTTAGTCACTTTTGATCATTTTAATGCATCCTTGCTGAATAAAAGTTTTTTTACTGTCTTACCCAAAATTTATGAATAGTAGTGTAGATTTGTATTCTCATGACGGTTGATTTAAAATTCCAACAGGCATGTCACATTTTATAGGGATTTTTGTTAGGCATGTTGGCTCACAATGAATGTATAACAAACCGATTTTGAGCAGCTAGGTTTAGATTAACATACTTTAGTTAATCTCACAGTACTGGTAAGACACCGAATAAAACATTAAAGTTGCTTATTTCTTTCCAAATCCACTGAAACATGCACTGGCTTTTGGGATTTTCACAGCCTCTCTTGCCATTTAATTCTTCCACTAAACCAAAAATATCCTAGTGTGCCTCTCTCAACCCCTGGCCTCTTGACCAACAATTCAGCCTTTCCATGAAACTGAAAGAAAGCCTTGTGCTAAAACGGGAAAATCCAGCATGAATACTCCACAGCAATCATGGTAATCGAGTGTAGAGCACGGTTTTTGGCCCTGACGCATACTTTGCCATGTGCTCACTATTACCAAATAAAAACACAGGACCCTGGGCTAGTGAAAGAGACGTCAGAAACACAACACTGCACTGTGGGAGAGAAAAACCATTTCGTTCACGCCATGTATCCATTTCTCTATAGGCATGAGCTTCATTTTGGACATGAGGCTTGTGTTATTAAAAACATGTTCTTGATATCACAACATCATGGAGACATCTGACATCTGAAACCTTCCGTCCGGAGTTTTTACTGTTGAAACCTTAGGATGCTACAAATGGGGTTCTTTAATAAAATTACAACTGTCTTTAAGCAGTCATGAAGCAGTTGTATCGGTCAGCAGACCCTCTTGTAAAAAAATATAAAGGATTTGCAGAACAAAAACAAGGGTTTAAAAAAAATAAAGGCCTGTAAAGTTGCCCTGGAACAACTTTAAACTCAGTATTGTGTTTAATATTATTTAACTAAACATTGTGGGAATATAATTTTATAAGACACTGTAATTACAATTACCATTTTTGTTTTTCTCTTCTAACCAAATTCTCTCCTCTTTGATGGGAGTCAGCTGTCTATGTGATTTGACTTCATCTGTAAACAGAGGGTGCTCGAACACTTTGATTATGTTGTTTAGGTTATTTGAGATAGGCCTGCTGGAGTATTTTTTACGATCACAGGGGTAACCCCCCTCCTCTATTCTGTATTGTCTTTAGAGGCTTTTGTTTTAGTGGTCATCTCTAAGGCTGTGACACCTTTTCTGTCAACACCTTTAAGGACTGCCCACTGAATTCCATTAAAATACCATGCACAGCTCCCTTATAGACTTAATGACTGCAGCGACCAAATAGCAAGTTCTCAATAAAGAATCCTGTTGAAGAGGGTCTTCACTTCTGAGATTTCCAAAAACATATTTAACTGATATCTTACAATTAATGCTTTAACTTTGACAGCCCTAGTACATTTTCTATAAGAAGATAAAAATCTCAGGAAAAGCTTTGGGTATACTAATATGTATTACTTCATGCTTGTCTAATGCACTGATAAAAATGAGTTAATGTATGACTCATGCAGAATGTATTAATGATTACTGCATCAGCAACAAACAAAGATTCTATATGATCGATAGATTAAGTAATCAATAAATTGTTATTAGTTAAATGTGTCATAATGTATTAATTCGCTTATAACCTCTAATATTAACTAATAGTGTAAATTCATGTTATGCTTGGTCAAAGCTATGTAGCTACTACAACTTCCAGTTGTCTGCTTTAAAAACAACAACTAAATAACGACTTCAAAACACTGCTTCACGAAGCTTCGGAGATTATCGAATCATGATTCGGATCACGTGACACGTGTCAAACGGTGTCAAACTGCTAAAATCACGTGACTTTGGCGTTAAAAAGTGGTTTAGTTTTTTTTTTAGTTTTTTTTTTCTCGTACAAAAACTATTCTCGTCGCTTTATAAAATGATTGGAGAACCACTGTAGTGAAATGGACGTTGTAGCGACGTCTTTTAGTACGTTTTATGGGTTATTGCTGAAATTACATTGTTGTCATTGGAGGCCTCTCTGAGCCATCGGATTTCAACAAAAATATCTTAATTTGTGTTCCGAAGATGAACAAAGAACAAATCTTACGGGTGTCGAACGACATGAGGGTAAGTAATGACAGAATTTATTTATTTATTATTTTTTGGGGGTGAACTAACCCTTTAACCCTTAGTCATGTGCCTCAACAAGTAAAGTCATAATGATACCTTTGCAAATCATTAGCTAATGATTAATTAAAGTACAACTTTGACCATTGTGGTAATTAACATATGAATTTACATTAATATAATGTTATTGAGGAATTAATATATGATTATATTAATTAATAGCAATTCATACATTACTTAATCTATATGTTAATATCTTAATGTTCATTAGTTTCTGCTGCAGTAATCATTAATAAATGGTTTAGTTTTTCATGAGTCAGTGATTATTATTTGAGCATTTTTTAATCATATTACTGCACCCGTATTGTAAAGTGTTACCAACGTTTTTTTTTCTTTTCTTTTCCTGTGGGCATCATAATTCCCATTTGTGGCCACCATTTTAAAGCCCCTTAATGATCTATATTCCTTCCTTATGTGCATTAGTTTATCGCTCAGGATGAGTAGACTCAATCTGTTTTGTTTTGGGACTCACACAGGCAGGTTTTTGGAAAGCCTATTGTGTTCTTTACTGTCACATTTCTCATGCCAGTGAATTGATCAGGAATGCTTTTAAGCATTCCTTTAAATAAATAGCCCAGCAAATGCAATCATGGCCGAGCGCTGAGACTATAAAACAGCAGCTCTGAAAAATGTGGCCGTGCACGTGACTATCATTTGAAACGATGAAAACACATCATGTTAAAGCCTTAGTCATGAACGGGGAATGTGTGGCTCCTTGTGGTTTTACTGCTCTTCATCATTGCACTTGCGCTACTGCGCAGTCACGAGGTATGGTTCAGATTGTGGTGTAGTTTAAAAATATGAAGGGAAAGCTGCTTTAATTTATTCGCCTTGCAGCATGTTTCAGATCTATCATTCAGAGAGAGTCCAAATTGAAGGTTATTCCATCCAGCCATCAATCAATGCTGGAAATGTGTGCGGCTGAACTGAAGTAATCAATCTACTCACTGAGAGCACAGAACATGTGTCAGACAATGAACAGGACAACCTTTTATTTTAGAAAGCTGGCCTAATTCATGCTGGGTTTGTTTGGAAATGTATCTGCTTTTCAAGATTGTTTGGGTCCTGGCTAGACTGATCCAAAATTCATCTAACATCTAATCTAATGTTGTTGTTGTTGTTTCAGTTTTTCTGACAAACACCAGTGTTCCCAACCGCTTTAATTTGTTACGCAGATTACAGCGGCCTCACTCAAACGGATAGAAACATTCATATTTGCTGGTGTCCACATTTCAAGCTTCAGGAATGTGCCCTTTGACCTTAAAATGCTCCACGGCCCTCCATTTTGTTCATGTTGAGGAAGAAACCCAAAGATAAAAAATGTCAAGTGCTTCTCAAACGTCGAAAGAATGTTGGCAGCTTTTCTGGCTGCGAGGAGGAAAAGGCCTCCACTGCGCTTATAAACAAGATGAATTGCAGTGTATCACATGTTTCCTGGTTCCCATACAGGCTGTAACCACCATAAAAATCTTTTCAAACCTTTTCATTCCAACCAAGAGGATTTTCTTTGCTATAAGCTCACATACAGCCATGTTTGTTCTTGTGCTGGTATGAAGATCCAGTGCCATGGTGTCGTCATCATATTTGCTTGTTAAAATGCTATTTGGTGGAAGACGGTTTATAGCAAATATTGAAAGCACATGTGAATAATGTTAATGTATATGAGCGAGGGTTATGAACTCTTCCTGTTCCCTCTCTTTTTCTTTTATCGGTTTTAATGGCAATCCTGTTATGATTAATAAACTGTACTTAAAAATGTCTGATACTAGACATGATCATCCATCACAGTATGTATTGATTCTTCTCACACATACACACATATATATATATATATATATATATATATGGCTGTATAATGGTTCTAGCATGTTGGTCCTGAAAGTGTTATTCATAACTTAATTGGAAAGCACATGTTCCTAAAATGACTTTTAGACATTACTGAAATGACAAAAAAAACAAAACAGATCACGTATCATTCAACTAACACTTTACAAACTTTTGTTTACAGTTATGGCTGTCCTGTAAATTAAATTAAATGCCTAAAAAAAGGGTTTTATTGTCTTTCTGGAAAAATAAATTAATTTGCTTTTAATATATTTTGTTCTTTGCTTGCTTTATTCGTTGTCTTTATTGTAAATGATCTTG
This sequence comes from Gobiocypris rarus, assembly GCA_023029165.1. NCBI lineage: Eukaryota > Metazoa > Chordata > Actinopteri > Cypriniformes > Gobionidae > Gobiocypris > Gobiocypris rarus. The sequence goes on along the minus strand of CM040915.1, from coordinate 41,890,618 downwards.
GTTTGAGATCATATCCTCTATTTCTTACACTCTCAGAAAAAATGTACAGTGCTGTCACTGGGGCGGTACTCTAAGGTACAAAAGTGAAAAGGTACATCTTTGTACCTTACTCACCTCTAAATGGTACATATCAGTACTTTAAGAGTGCGTATTAGATACCTTAAAGGTACATATTAATACCTTAAAGGTACATATTAATACCTTAAAGGTACATATTAATACCTTAAAGGTACATATTAGTACCTTTTTGTTTTTTTCTGACAGTGTATACCATACTATCATAAATACTCTTTTTAATGTTTAAATCTAAATCTAAAATATATTGCATCCATATAGCTTTAGTAGCTACATTTAGTTAGTGTTTTAAGTATCCCTTTTCAAAAGTAGCTTGCAACTTGGCACGATAATTTTAAAGCAGTTTCACCAACATTCTTAAGGGAAAATAGTCTGGGTGGGAACATTTCTTTTTAATTAACATGCTTGTCGAAAATATGACGGTCACCTCTTACATAGTATTAATGTCTCATAGTTAGTAGTAATTTTATGTAGTCATTTGTTTTTTGTTGTTGTTTTTTTACTGTTGTTACAATCTGATCTGATCTGAATTCCTGAGATACTTTAATCAGTCTGTAAAATACCATAAATAGTGAAGCATCCTTTAGCTTAATTTCCATAGATGATATCAATGTTTTTTTTATCGTTGCGATCTAAAAATAGTGTTAAAGGTTTTGAACCTCCTGTTGACTTCTTAAATTAACTTCTTAAAGTTAAAACCATAGACCATACCTTCCCCTTTCAAACACTTTGTTTAAAGATTTGAAATGGCATTTATGATCACACAATGGGGTTCAAACTTCCGAGAACACAAGTGAAAATTTTTCCATTTTTGTTTCATTGCAGATTATGGTTACCCTTATTTTAAAGGGGGCCGTGTTACACTGTAATTATATATTTTTTAGGTAACACTTTATTTTACAGTGTCCTTGTTATGTTAAATGTACTTAGTGATAACAGTAAATTATGTATAATTACATGCAACTAACCCTCAACCTATAATATATTTGTACTGAGTAATATTATTTATCAATTTACACTCTAAAAAATGCTGGGTTGTTTTAACCCAATGTTGGGTCAAATATGGATTAACCCAGCAATTGGGTTGTTTTAACCCTGCCGTTGGGTTAAATATTTGCTTAAGACAACCCAATCGCTGGGTTAAAACAACCCAATTGCTGGGTTAGTCCATATTTGACCCAACATTGGGTTGTTTTTACCCAGAATTTTTTAGAGTACTATAGAGTTAGGATTAGGGTTAGTTGAATGTAATTAAGTGTTATTTACAAGGACACAAATTATATTATCATTGTTAACAGTTTGATTGAATAGTCAAGAATTCTCTCAGTATTTGTTCTATCTATCTTTTGCTTTAATGATATCGGCACTTCAGCTGCAGGAACTCTACAAGTTTGTGCAAAGTTTGTGTCACATAATCAGATTTTTTTAAATTAATTTTTTTATGAAATAATGTTGTTGTTGTTGTTTTTGCCTTAACTTTATTTCCTGTTTTAAATGCTATACTTTAAGTGATTTCATGCTTTTGGATATTACATGTACTGACCACAGTAATAACAGTAAATTATGGAAAATTACATGCAACTAACCCTCAACCAAAATATAATCCTACCCTAACAATATAGTAAGTATATGTTGTTAATTAATATTATGCAGTACTTAAATATATAATTACATTGTAACAATGACACCTTAAAATACAGCAATTTATTTTACAGTCCTGTTCCCCATGTACATACTATGTACTTATACAATAACTAAGTAATAAGTACTAACCACTTAACCTACCCCTTAACTTAACCTTAACCCCTGTAGTTACCTTATATTACCCAGTACTTTCTTGATAAGTACACTTTAAGTACGCACAAGTGCATGTACTATAAAATAAAGTCTAACTTATATATTTGTACTGAGTAATATTATTTAATAGCATGTTCTTATTATAGGGTTAGGATTAGGGCTAGTTGAATGTAATTAAGTGTAATTTACAAGGACACTGTAAAATAAAGTGTTACCCAAATGATATTATCAGCGTTAACAGTATATGATTAAAAACGTATTTACATGAAATTAACATGAATTTCATTGTCTCAGTATTTGGTCTCCCTTTGGCTTTAATGATATCAGCATTTCAGCTGCTGGAACTCTACAAGTTTGTGCAATGTTGGAGTATATTTCCTCTTGAATACATTGTTTTTATTTATTTTTATTTTTAAATACTATACTTTCAGTGATTTCATGCTTTTGGACCTCACTGTTTGGGCGTGTCTGCATATTTGTCCCCTATATAGTTAATGAAAAACACAACTTCCTCATGAGCAATGCAAGTCTGAGATGCCTCTCATTACTTTTACAAAGATCAGTTAGTTCAAAACTAAACAATGCAGCAAATACAGACGTAGCCTCGTCCTATATTTGGAAGTGTGACAACAACACAATGTCAAAAAGCATTGTGACTACACTAAGAAATATTGAGTTGACTCTGTCAGTGACAGTATAGTATTCACAGAATAGGAGGCTGGATAGGTTAGTCAGTGTTGGGTAAGTCAGCTTTGAGTGAGTTAACTATTGTTCTCTTTCAAAAGCAGACAAAAAGCATTTGTCTGAATGACTAAGTCTAAAATGTGGATAAAGGTGAGCCTGAGGGAAATAGTGCAAGGTTTTCTGTGGTGAAATTTGAGAGCTGGAATGCCCCTCACTGGCATTCACATATAATTACTCATATTTCTCGGGCTGTATGTGAAAACCCCGGAATAACACAACGGAGAATGTGCGAAATGGGAATAATCCAATAGATGGTGCTTGCTAGAACCAACATAAATACCACAAGGGCTTCACAAACAAACAGAAACATGTTTATATATTAATAGCTTTATTGTAAATGTATGAAATGTTTCAGAACATTCACTTCTTTCATGGATTAAATAAGAGGTCAACCCTTGGTCATGTGTTTACACAACTTTACTGAAATGCTCTTTGGCACCAGTTCCTCAGCTTTACATTCCAACACAACACAAAATAATAGTACAAAATATATATTAATATTTACTTTGAAACGACACCTTGACCAGCAAATGTGCCATTTAGGATTGAACACATTCAAAAACAAAATACAGGACCGCAAATTGTAATATAATACAACTGGTTTTCTCTCTGACCGTTCTCTTAGACTCTCAGGTCTAAATAATGTTTTTGTCTCGCACAACGTGACATTGTGAAGCATGCAATGTAAAAGAATAACTTCGATGAAGGGCGTAGCAGCCATAAATAGAAAAACATGAGAAAAATTTGACCACTTATAACAATCAATATAGGTGGGGTGGAAAAGATACATGCGAGAGCCTCAGTCTCAAGAAGAAAATCAACTGAACTGGAATGTGGTGAAGTTACCACAGGTCTTCTGAGAGGAGGGACAATGCAATAGTAATGAATTTAGGAGTTTGTGCCCGTCTTCCTGTACGGGACAGCTGTAAATACCAAAAATGTAGGATTCTCACAATCTCCCCAGAAGCAAAAGTGTCAGTAATGCATTTTTCTACCTAATCTGTCAAAACATACCAGATTGGAGATGTACTTTTAAGAGAAGAGCTCAGCTCCCTCTTTTACATGGGATTTTGAGCAGCTCTGTTATTTAGCTGGACTCTTTCTTCACAACAGTGTAGTGATGTGGTGTCATTTATTATCTTCCAGAGCTCCTCATCACACAGGTATGATGTATTTATATTGCCTTGTCCGAGTGTTCTTCATCAAATGAAGATCTCCACTGCATCAGCAGCCACATCATCCAGGCCCTTAAAAAGATCCACAGCAGATGGTGCTTTCTGTATGTTATCTGTGACAAATAGAAACAAAAATTAGTAAATTATCACAAAATGTTACCTCATTTCTCAATTTTTTCACTCTGAGATGAACGAGGCTTTCACACTGAAGTGTATAATTTTTTTAGATACTTTTTCATATCCCATATTAAGCAGAAACAACTACAAGTTGACTCACTGGGGTTGGGCTCTGTGCAGGGGGCTTGATCTGCTGTCTGTTTCTCTGACAGAACCGGCTCGGGATGTCTCTGTGCGGCTACATGAGCGAGCGTGGAATATGACGTACCAGCCGCCTGGTCAATGGATGGACTCTTCCCTGGAAAAAAAGATTCATAAGAGTAAGTTACAATTTTAAGATCTAATTCTCAGATCTAATTCAGCTAATTTTGTCAATCTGAGAACCCAGTGCTTAATAGTGAACACTAATGCTAATGTTAGTCAGATAATAACTTAGTAGCTTACCTAGCAAAAGCTTACCTAATTAGCAGTGAACACTAACGCTAACATTAGTCAGACATTAACTTAGCTAGGAAATGCTAATTAGCAGTGAGCACTAATGCTAATATTAATCAGACTAGTAAAAGCTTCGCTAGTAACACTAATTAGCAGTGAACCCTAATGTAAATGTTAGCATTCAGACACTAACCTTTGCCCTGAGCCGTGTGTATGACCGTTGAATGAGAGATGGTGATGTAGGGCTCAGTAGTAGCTGGGCGGAAGTCACCTGACTCTCCCTTCTGCTCCTGCTGCAGCTTCTGCTTCAGGATGCTAATCACTGTGTCCTTCTCCAGGATTTGGGTGTACAGGGCACGGATCCTGACAAAATAGGAATCGTATGAGTCCTGAACAATCTTTCAATCCAGAATGGTTCATTAAACACAAATGAAATGTAATTTTAGATGCAATGCGGGAGATTCTCTTACCTGTTTTCTACTTCCTGGTTTCTGTGCTCAGATGATGGGAGCTCCTCAATGAAGGAATGACAGGGCGAATGGTTGATGATGGTTGTGTCTCTATGAATTATAGGAAGAAAACAATTAGAAATTGCTTTAAAACTCAATATGCTCTGAAGAATTTGACACTGAACTCCTTTTTTACCTCTGAGCTGCAGCGGTGGCAGCGGCATCCATAGCAAACTCCCTCATGGTCTTCTCCTCCAGGTATTTCTGCTCCCAGCGCGTCTTGTCAGCCTCCAGGGACAAAATGTGCTCTTCTTTCTCCCGCAGAAGCTCCTGAAGTGTGGAGACACTCACATTGGATGCTGCTCCGACTGGCTGAGGTTGCCGCTGTGGAAAAAGGAAAACAAAGTGTGAGATTTTATTTGATGTACCAATTTGAAGTCTCAAGCTGTTCTTAGCTTCACTGGAAGGAAATAGCCCTGAAATACAATGCTATGTCACATCCGAACAATTAAAAACAAAGCACCGTTTTGTCTCAGTACCTGCTGATTTCGGAGGCTCCGCAGTTCCTGCTCTAGCCGTGTCCTTAGGCGCATTTCCAACCCTTCTCTTTTCTCGCATGTTGCTTGCAGCTGAGCCAGAGCCCTCTGCAGACGCTCAACCTTCTCCACATACGCTCTCTTCCTCTGCAGCTCTGTCCACAGCTGCTGGCTGCGTGTCTGTGCGGACCTCAGGGTGCTTTCCAGGGCCTCGCTCTTGCGCTGCTGGTTCTCTGCTTCGTTTTGCAGATGCTGAACCTCCTGCTCCAGACGCGCACACTGCAGCTGCTGTTCTTCATCTGTTAGAGAACAAAAAAATTGAAAAGAAATGAATACATGTCTATGGGTGTTATTTGGTATTTAAAAAGTGGTGGTCCACATAACACACAAAGCACATAAAATTATTAAAATATAAACACTAATTCAAAATATTAAATTGTATTATTATATTATATTACTATGCTATTATATTATAATATTATTGTGAGCAATTTCGTAAGTGGTGGTGACATTTTGACAAGATTTGTAGTTTGTTGGTTCAAAAGCTTGACATGACGAAATGAATGCCTTGAAGGCAATGTACTGTATATGTTGCATAAATGTTTTCAGTACATACTAAGACATTATGTCCAGTCATAACAGGCATAGGCATTTATGTGAGGACGTGAGAAAGAGGCTAAAGGAATGTTTATGCAGGCCCTCTCCAGCACCACTCCCCATTGACTTCCTGCTTATAACAAGAGGAATTCAATCGCAAAGTCCGGAGCGCCTCATTTACGCAAGCGGTTGAGGAATGCAAAGGAAAGGAGAAGCAGTGACCCACTCTCCCTTTGACCCACATCTCAGAGCTTCAGATTGTTCTGCTTATTTCCCAACAATCACTGTAAAACTCATCATCGTCCCCACCTCTTCCATCTTTCAGCAAACAGGAAGTGAGGCTGAGTAGTTTGTTAATTGTCAATGTGGATCAAACGAGAGCATTGACAGTGTTTGGCAGTGGTTAACTGTCCCCAGGCGTTCTCCCCTACAAAGCTATGGTCACATCTGATATTTAATCTTCTTTTCTGATCATTCAGATGCTGTTATGCGACTGAAATTCCTGTGTTGGAACGCTCTAATTGGAAACACATTCCCTCTTCAAGCAAAATGACTCAACAGAAAAACAGATCTAACATTTGTAGTGCAACTCTGGGTTAAGAAGTATCCAGAGCATGTGAAACAGTAATGAGGTTTAATGTGGCCGTGTTCATGAACTCACTCTGCAGAAGGAGCTTCTCAATGACATGCTGGTTCTGGTCAGCAGCTTCGGCTTCTTTTGCCGCTTGAATGCTTGAATGCTGCAGCCTCTTGATCTCAGCCATCAGCTTGTTTCTTAGTGCTTGCTCTAGCGATTCTCTTTTTGCACAGCCCTTCATCAGAGTGTCATAGGCCTCTGAGATCCTTTGGATCTCTTGTTCCAGCTGGTGGAAAAATAAAAAGACAATTAAATTGCATGTCAGATGTGTCCGTCAGACAATGATTGCCTCAGAAATACTCAAAGATGGTTTGCAACGTTCCTGGTTATGATTAAGAGCAGAGAACAGAGAAGCTGTTCAGGAGTGCCATATGGAAAGACCAGGATGGCGTTAACCATGACTCCATCATCCCAGGCATGTTTACACAAGGCAGTGGCCTGATGGGTAAACGCTCAAACCTGTGTAATTATCATTCTTTCAGAGTGAGTAACAGCTTAACTGCACTGATGTAATCCACTGGAAACACTTCATGGCCTTTTGGAATTTAGCCAAAGTGAAATGAAAAGCTATTTGGTAGTTGTCATCACTCACTTATATATAAATATACTGTTGTGTCTGTGTGAAATATTATTAGATATTATGATAATAGTATGTATAATAATATATATTATTATATTTTATAATGTAAATACATTTTTTTCTGACAGGTCTGTATTTACAGCTGAGCTTTGCTCAAATGTCTCCAAAACTTCATTTCGTATCATTTGGTTTTCAGAGAAACAGTGTTATCACATATGACCTGTTGTAAACAGAATGTGTCCTTTTTTATTAAACCACATTATCTTCAGATAGGTGTCTGTTTCACAGCTATTCACAGCTACTCTTGGCTCAAATAGCTTTTTAGAAGCTGATTACTACATTTTTCTTTTCACAAAAATGTCAGGGTCTTTTACCTTCTGAATTCTGAGGGTCTTCTCAGTGTGTCCCTCTAGCTCCTGTCTCAGTCTCTTATTCTCGTTCATGAGCATTTCCAGTTGGATGCGACTGCAAGCTGCGACCTCCCTGCCAGCAGGGGGAGATGTGGAGAGTCTATGGCAAACTTCTGGTGTTTGAAGTCTGGAAGTAGAACAAGGTAAAAATCATCATGTTAGATGAAAAACAATAGGATTTAGTTCATCTAGGTATGTTAGTATAGTTAGATGACAAACTACACCAGCATGCACCATATTGCATATTCAGCCATAGCATCAGCCAACAGACTGTTAGTCATAATGACACATCCTATAAAGTACGTCAGAACGGCAGGAAATGCATATACTGTTTTACTAAATCAAATGCGGTTAAGTGTAAATTATGCAATTGTTCGGTTTTTCTCTACCTGTTGTGTTGGGAATGAAATGGTGGTGGTGCTTTGTAGAACTGTTCATATTCCACGGGATGTCGCCCAGGAAAGGGGTACTCAGTATAAGGCACCTGCTTATTGGACTCTAGTCCTTGCTGGCTATATTGTAAGTTCTGGTTTGCATGATAGCTATGTATCTGAGGGTAACTGGCTGAACATGTTGCAGGCATTTTATGGTGCTCCATTGAAAACTGCAGAAGTCGCTCACTCAGTGACCGCACGTGGTCTCGCTTTGGGTCCCAGCTGTCTTTTTCCTCACAGGGCATCTGGCTTGTTACACAATCCTCTCGAGAGAAGCCCCTGTGCGGTTGGCACCATTGGGAGGCCAAAAACTGAGACTGGGCCTTGGCTTGTTCATAGGTGGGCAGCTCCTCGCTGTGGTGTGGGTGTGTTGTGTAGTTCTCCGAGTGCTGGTAGTCAACCTGGTGCTCCTGACCCTGGGGTTCTTGGCGGGCAGAGAGTTGAGGAGACTGGTGCTCCTCCTGGCTGAGGCTCTCGGATGAAGACTGTGAAGAAAAAGCCCCTCCGCTGCCACCTCCAACACCTCCTCCTCGTCGCAGGGCCTGCTGCTGGATGGCCAGGAGTGTGCGGGCGTCTGTGGGGTTTCCATAGCGAAGCTGCTCTTGGATTAGCCTGTGCAGAACAGTACCAGATGCTTCTTCACCTCTCATTTTATTTGATGAAGATGTGTCTTTATGAACTGAACTGGACCTAGAGGGCAAGAGACCCATTCAACAAATGATTATGATTTTTAAATTCCAACAACAGTTTTTAAAGAAAGAAAGATAGAAAGAAAGAAACGTTTAAACTCTCAAAAGTTTGTGTGCTGCATTATTTTTTCATCAGTTTACAGAAAGTGACATAGGCACATATTTAAGCAACAATATCAAAATAAATCTAAACAAATACTAAAACACTAAAAATGTATTTTTGGCAACATCTGATTTAACTGGTTTTCCTTAAGTCAAATAATATAGTTCAAATGAGTCAACTATATTGAGTTACACCAAAGAAAATAAATACACGTTTAGATACACTTTTTACAGTATATAATTCAAGTTAAAAATAATAATTACTAATATTATTATTTTAATATAGCTACTTGTATCATTTATAAATATTTAGGGCTACAATTAGGCTAAGTAACTTAATAATACAAAATTTAATATAATACAATTTCTAAAATAAGACCAAAACAACGCAAATTCACCAACAACTTCAAATATATAAACTAGTTTTCCTCCCAATATTAAAGTAGCGCACTCACGGGAGCACAGTTTTAAAACTTCATTATTCCTATTAAGCTAATTAAACGTCATAAACATGAAACAGTTCCGTCTAAAAATGCTTCGTCCTCAAAGCCATTCGAATTAATCGTCGTCACATTTAAAGTTACATACAGTATGTTCAGGTTTTCTGTCTTCGTTGCTATTGACCATTAAACTCTGTAGAACGAACATTGACGACCAACTTACCAATTAACACTCTCATTCCACACGGATTCTGTTAATGGCATGTGTAATAATCCAAGTAATCCAACAAATATCTTCTGTTTGTGTTTTATCTCCTCGTTTAGTTTGTGTGCGCGCGTTTAGGTCTGGTTGGGTTATGAGCTGGTAGGCGCGCGCTGTGCTCTCATAAATAACTGAGCGCGCCTGGAATGATCGGAATGTGTGAGCTCAGGGATCAAAAGTGAAAAGAGAAAAAAAGAGACATTTAATACAGCAGATGCAGTTTCGCTTTCGTCCACCGGGGGCTTTCAACAGCATCTATAAGCGCTCAGGTTTTCACTGAAATTCCTTTAATTTAAGAAAACGGTCAAATTGTTATGGTCGAAGAAGATCTATGGCAACATAAAGCAATATATTACTACAGAGAGGCTGAGCAGTGATGTCACCTTACCAGAGAAAAGGTGTCAAAAGGTGTGACCCAGTCTGAAAGGTATGCAGACGTGTTGACACAAGAATACAAATAACCAGAGTTAGAAGATCAACTTTGTGTATTTAAACATATTTTCAACTACTAAATGATTTTTACTACTTTGCCCTTGTGTTAAAAACTTACTGCACTTTCTTTTACATGCTAAGCATGGATTACGAAATGGTTCATAATTACTGTGAGCATCTGATTCTTTCTCTGGGTACAGTTCTTGTTCAGTCAGTTCTTTTAGCCTTCTGTCAAAGTAATTTTATTCAGTGTCGAGAAAATATATTTTAGGGGTCTTTCTAAAGAAACAAAAAACATAGTGCATTCACACAGATGACAACGTGTAGCCTACAACTGAGGCTCTTAAAGGAACACTCCACCGTTTTTAGAAATAGGGCTTATTACGCTATAGATACGTGGGCAAATGCATTTTTGTCTCGAGTAAAGTGATAACCCCCAAAAAAAAACAACAACACCTAATTACTTCTTTTGGCCTGTGTATTCACAACGAATACAAATAGCGATGATTAATTTGGGACTATATTATGTGGAAGCACAGGCGAAGCACTGCTACTTGGGCGCATGTGTTGCGTGATATCTCTGTGTCCAAGTAGCAGTGCTTCGCCTGTCTTAATCTGCATCGCTATTTGTATTCGTTGTGAATACGCAGGCCAAAAGAAGTAATTAGGTGTGTGTGTGTGTCGGGGGGGTTATCACTTTTACTGGAGACATGCTAGCTGGCAACATAGGATTCCAATCATTATGCTAAGCTAAGCTAGCGGCGACCCTGCCAAACTAAAACAATGCATGCACTGAGACAAAAATGCATTTGCCGACATATCTAAATGTAGGAAAGCAGTTGAATAAGCCCTATTTCTAAAAACGGTGGAGTGTTCCTTTAAGACTCAAATGATCATATTAGAATGATTTCTGAAGGATCATGTGACACTGACTGCAGACTGTGAAAATCAAAAAATTAGAAAAACTCAATCAGCTGAAAAAAAGATTTTAAATTGGGAGACATGTGACCTTACTTAGTTAATTGAGTTAAGTGAATTACTTTGTTTAAAAGTTGAGTAAACTCAAAAAAAATGTGCAGCAAGTTGCCTTACAATTTTAAGTTATAGCCTCAATTGTTTTGTTTTTTTTACAGTGTAAGAACTATAATTATCGGCGCAGACGGGGAAGGTTGTAACACTATTTTCCAAAAATCATCTACTGAACTCATGAACATTGCACAAAACGGGACAGTGTATACCTTTGCCTTGGTCTTTCAGTTTATTATAGTCTAAAACCAGCACATCACCAGCAGGAAACAGGGAGGTAACACCCTGCGACAGCAGACAGGGTATCTTTTCTTACTTGCCTTGTGGTTGTGTATGAATCCTCAGGTTCCTAGTGACTAAAGCAAAAATAAATGGGAAAGGGTGGAATTCCACAGAGTTAGTTGGTAGGAATGTTTTAATCAATCAGACTGGACTTTACGTTAAGATCAAGCATCAGATTTCCAATGAAAGAGCGCAAGACAAGGACAATGATGTTTAAAATAACTAGGAAAACTTTATTTGCTCCCTTGTTATGATATTGAGCAATCCGCCGTACACATTCACCTCTTGATCAGACTGATAGCAGGGTATTTCCAGCTAAGTCTCAGACGGTGACTCAATGGGAAACAGGCATGTTGTAAACATGTAACTACTTGATTGCAGGTGTGAATGAATGAAGCAGTCACTGGCAAGTCTGTACAAATCTGTGAAAATCTGAGTCTTCGTCAATATCACTCCTGGAAGCAAATGGAAAGACATCAAAGCACCTCCTTGCAGTGTGATCTTCCGTTTGACAGGCCTCAATAAGAGCGCTCTTACTTTGTTTTTCTCCAACAACCCCTTTGGGAGCCAAACTGGAATATCTCCATTCCTTCCATCATGATATCTTAGACCTCTGAGCTATAAAGTGCTTTGTGGGCTGTTTAGCGGAATCACAAGACTTAGAATAGAAGACAACTAAAAGGAGAAAATACGGAGAGAATTAACTCAGCACAACAGGGATCAGATGTGGTTGTTTGGGTCGTGCAAAGCAGGCTATTAGTATGGGGGACTAGAGAGGATGCTCTATTCTCCTCACAATTCTGCCTTTATTTGGCTGCAAATGGCCTGGCATATTTTCATGGCACATTTGTGATTTAGGATGCGACTGAAGCATGAGCCACTGAGATAGCCTACAATGGACTAAGTTGTTTACTGCCTGCACTGCCCCGAGCTACTTTAGATATAAAGAACAAAACTCTATTAAGACAAGCCTTTGATAGCAGCATAAATATAAGATGTCCTCAAAGAAAACCAACTGGTCTATTCTTTTCAAAAAATATTTTATGAACACGCTCTTAACAGGAGCAATTTATTTGTCCTTATATGTACTGGCATATCGCTTGAGACTTAGTAATATAAATAATATCATTAAACTTTATTTAGAGGACTTTTTTTATTGGACAATGCACATTTATTGATATTAAACCTAAAATGTGGTTTAATATCACTATTAGTAAGGATGGTATGATCACTGTATAATATCTGTAAATGCAAGATATTAAAAGTGTACCTAAAGTATTCTTCCAATAGTTCCATTTTAGCACAATCAAATATACTTAATATCTTTAGCTGGACCTCAGCACTGGACAATTAAAATGCATCAATTTCAAAATTAGTTGTTCCAATTTTGTATATCAATTTAGTATACCAAAAGTACAATCGCAGGGTATTTATACTTATTACATAAATATGTAAATGTATACTTAGCATAAAATAAATGTATTTCAGAAACATTTTGGTATATTTATTTTTCACTAGGGTAATGATGTGCATATGCAGGTCTCTGTTTAGGGTTTAGGGTTATGTTTAGGGGTCAGGTTCGGGCATTTCAAACATCAGTAACCTTTTATATTTTAAAATATAAAAACAAATGGCTATGGTATGTCCTCACTTATAAAGTCAAACGTGTGTGTGTGTGTGTTTGGTAAACCCTGAATTGTGGAGACAAAAAGGATAGTAATACCAGATATTTTTGACCTTGTGGGGACATTTTTTTGTCCCCATGTGGAAAACAGCTTATCATTCATACTAGTTGTTTAAAAAAAAAAAATGCATTATGTCTATGGAAAGTCCCCTGTGTGTGTGTTCATGTTTTTCTATCCCGGTGGGGACCTCAACCTGACTGCACACAGACTCATGGGGACTCGTGTCACCGTGGGGATTGAGGTCCTCATGAGGAAACAAGCTTATAAATCATACAAAAGGAGTTTTTTTGAAAATGTAAAAATGCAGCATGTTTCCTGTGATGGGTAGGTTTAGGGGCACGGGCAGTGTAGGGGGATAGAAAATACGGTTTGAACAGTATAAAATGCATTACGTCTATGGAGAGTCCCCACCAAGATAGTAAACCAGACATGTGTGTGTGTGTGTGTGGTGTGTGTGTTTTCTTACATCACATATTTTTGGCCCTTGGCTTTGGTTAAAGTTTTTTACTTTCAGCAATTGTTGAAAGTGCATGCAGTCACTGTTACAACATGTCATGCTCGTAACTGTGCTTTTATGTCTTTTACTACGTTTACAGCTGTCTTGGGGTCAGCTCGTCAGCTAGATTTTGACACTTGGAAAATCCCAAGTGTGCTCGAAACGCTTAAAAATGCAACTTTCAATTTTGAACGATGCAACAGAAGATAAGTAGCCTTTACAACATTGTAGTTGCATACTGTTTTTACGAGGAGGGGGTCCCAGCAAGGCTGGAGTAACAAAGAGGCAGCATGTATTGCTTTTATTCAATAAAAATGATAGTTAATGTTGAGTAACTGGATAATAATAAATGTAATTACTCCAGCAGAATTTGGCCCTCTCTGGTCTTAAGATAACTGTTTAATTCCTAAATTGATGATTGTTTAATCTGATTCAGTGACTCACACATAAAGATAATCACTTTGTACCACCTTTACACTTGGGTATCAATATATCCTGCTGAAAGAGTCACTGTAAAATCCCCACAGTTAATGTTATATACAAACACAGGAGGAGAAAAATGATGCAAACAGTGAAAAGTTCATTTGACTTTGCTGCTCAACCAATCAGATTTGAGTACCAAAACAAACTGTTGTGCATATAGATATAGTATAAACATGGGATACAGTGGATACAGACCCACTCTAGTACTGTGGATGTGTGAGACTGAATGGAAATGAGAAATAGACACATGAAACCCATCGGTGCTTGTCACATGAGCACTAACCTCACAACAATAGATAAAGAAATGTTTATACAAGTCACAATTGCTTCTGTATATTGTCCCCTAATGTAATTCTGTTTTAGAAGATGGTGTGCTTTGAATGCAGTGACAAAACCAAAGATCATTGTTTATTTTGTCCAGGATTTTTATAAAAGAAATCGCAAAAAAACTTTTATTGTTGGTCTCATGGTGTAATCATTTGCAATCTTTGTGTGAATGTGATCCTTTGTACCCTCTCTCACAAGTGTCATTACACATTATTAGCCTAATCTACAACATTCCTCACCTCTATTGTCTCACGCTCAAACTCTTCTCATGACTCGCAGAGAAGCTGTAAACGTGGAATGAGCAGCATTTCATTCCTCACATAGGTTCGTACTCTGATTTTTCTTGAGAATTGTGGATTGCAAAATCAAACAGGAACTTTATTGAATTGCAAAAGCACTGAAATCAATGCATGACATGGGACAGGTCGATACAACACAATTACAGATAGAGTTGGTGCAGATCCCCTAAATAGTTTTTCACTGGATCAGGAGAATGCCGTTTATTCATGCGAGTCCCTGGTTTAACCGGCCATGTGTGACCCTGAGCAAATAGCTGCCCCCGCTACTGCTGATCCAGCACATACTTCACACTTAGTGGTTTTGCCCACCAAGGTGATGGAGGACAAGAGGAAGAAGGATATATATAGACTCTAAAGAGTTTATGGACACTTAAGGAAAACTTTTGACAAAATGTAACTCAATTACAACTAAATAAATGTAGCAGAAAACACAATGTAAAAAAAGAAACTTAAATACGTGTTTAAGTGAACTTTCATCCGAACTTTAAAAAATGAGATGTACTAGTATGAAGTTCCCGAAACTCAAAAAGTCTCTGGATGTTTTTATATATATATATCACATTTTTTTATGTTTTAGAAATAAGTATTTTTTGTTTTATCAAAATATACTAAGAACAGTAATATTGTTAATTAAACATTATTACATTTTAAAATAACAGTTATATACACTATATTGCCAAACATTTTATAGCGTCTTTCTTTACATGTACATGAACTTTAATGAAATCCCATACTTAATCCGGTTCTTTTTCTTAAAATTCTATGAAGTTGACCCACCCTTTGCAGTTATAACAGCTTCAACTCTTCTGGGAAGGCTTTCCACAAGGTTTAGTTTATGTGTGTGTTTATGGGAATTTTTGACCATTCTTCTAGAATCACATTTGTGAGGTCAGGCACTGATGTTGGACGAGAAGGCCTGGCTCGCATACACCGCTCTAATTCATCCCAAAGGTGTTCTATCGGGTTGAGGTGCAGGCCAGTCAAGTTCCTCCACACCAAACTCGCTCATCCATGTCTTTATGGACCTTATTTTGTGCACTGGTGCGCAGTCATGTTGGAACAGGAAGGGGCCATCCCCAAACTGTTCCCACGTTGGGAGCATGAAATTTAGCAAAATGTCTTGGTATGCTGAAGCATTAAGAGTTCCTTTCACTGAAACTAAGGGGTCAAGCCCTACCACTGAAAAACATCCCCACACCATAATCCCCCCTCCAGCTAACTTTACACTTGGCACAATGCAGCCAGGCAAGTACAGTTCTCCTGGCAACCTCCAAACCCAGACTCATCCATCGGATTGCCAGCCAGAGAAGCGTGATTCGTTACTCCAGAGAACACGTCTCCAAAAAAACTGACAGCGACCCATTCTTTCACAAATGTTTGTAGAAGCGTCTGCATGCCTAGGTGATTGATTTTATACACCTGTGGGCATGGAAGTGATTGAAACACCTGAATTCAATAATTCGGAGGGGTGTCCCAATACTTTTGGCAATAAAGTGTATTTTAATTTATTTCACATCAGTGATTACTTCAGTCTTCAGTGTCATGTGATCCTTCAAAATCATTCTAATATGCTGATTTGGTGCTCAAGAAACATTTATTATTATCAATGCTAAAAACAATTGTGCTGCTTTCATATTTTTGTGGAAACTGTGATACATTTTATTCAAGATTCTTTAATGGACAGAAAGTTCAAATAAGCAACATTTATTTGTTAATTTGTTTTAAATGATGTGTTTATTTTACAAATCTTTCTGACCCCGCAAGCATATGTACATGTTCCACAAATTTATTTCCAATAGCACAATACCCATTTTGTTAGCTATAATGGTGCTTGCATGCTAATAAGATAGTGGGCAAATAATAGGTGTTTGTCTTTTGGAAAGTCATATTACAAATGCTTAAATCATTTGTTTTGTACTTACACACATTAAACACCCCTTTATTATTGCTGAGCAACTGTCAGCTGAGTGACCTTAAAATAGTGTTTTGTCACATTGAAAAAGAGTCATTGTGTAGAAGGAACACAAGCAGACTATTTTTTCCCCTGTGGAAGAATGTCCTTAAATACAAGTCATTTTAACTGAACATTTGATAATGTGTGGGATAAATACCAACAGCAACTTGAAAATATATTTATGCCCTATACAGATATTGTCTTTTTGTAATGTAATACATCTGATCCCCATCTCAGCTAAATATAGTTTATCAGCAGGGTAGTTTGCCATCTGGTAATTATCTGAATCCAGATTATTGTGTAAGTAAGTGCTGTCTGACTTGTTGCCAAAATATTTTTCGGGAGAATTCACCCAGCTTTTTTCTATTTGGGCAATTCTATTCAACTGGTAGAAGATATATGAGCAAAGGCTCTGTTTATATGTATTCAACCTAGTTCTTTGTGTACTGTTACACTTCAGTGGATAAGAGGCACAAATACAGCCATTTCATGCAGGCTGATATTGACTTCAGTGTGTCATTATGTAACAGAGGTTACATGGAAGTGAAATAAGAGTCATTTATATTGTAACAGAAGAAATCTAAGGAAATAAGCCTGATACAATAGATCAACCATAGACCTGCAAGACACCCTAAAAGGATTACAATATGAATTGCTTTGTCAAACTGTGTTGCTTATGCAACAGGTCACCTCCTTCACTCAAGGTGCTTTGAAGGTTGTGAGACAATTGCTGAATTATTGTTATCATTTCATGAACAATGATACAACATTTGACCATACTGTTGTTATTAGTATTTAGGGTCTTTAGAGAAATAAGATATTTAAGGGATTGTTCACACATGAAATTTCTGTCATCATGTATATTGTTCGAAACCCTGTTTATTCTGTCAAAAGAAGAAAGTGTCAAAAAGTATGCAAAAACACCAGTAAAGTATTATAAGGCCTGTTCTCACCAAGAATGGTAACTATAAAGATAGCTATAGCGTTAACTACATTAAAATCTTCACCAGCGGACGATATCATTCTGTTTATTATAAGCGTGTGTTGCAGTTTTGTCGTCTACCGCTATAAATGTCAAGCTCTTTAAAGCAGGATGGATTCTGAATGGCTGTCAGTGGTTTTTATCGTTCATCAGCTGAAAAAAAAAATTCTGAAAAGGATTTCAGCGATATTGTTTCTCCGTGCTATTATTGTTATGGTGTTTACATTTAGAACAATTTGTAGAACTATATCTGTATCCTTATCGTTATGTTTACAACTCTCAGAAATTGGCATGGTAAGACATGCTGTGGCTGCACATGTAACACATGACAAAACGCCTGTAGTAGATCTATACAGGTGGAGCTGGGGAAGATGGAGGGTTTCTGAAAGCACGCCACAGACTGCTACGGCAAACTACCAGTATTTGAATGTTGAGCAGCAGCTCATTGCCCGCTAATGCAACAGCAACCAATCAGCTGCGCCGTGAGATAATGATGTGATCGACTGCGCCATCTAGAGTTTCATGCCAGAAGCTCTACAATGGAAAGCCTGAAATGTATGTATAGTAACTAATGATAATCTTCCACTCCACTTATCTTGTATATATCTCGATAGCATCGGATCAATGAGTTGAACTTTGGAACTTATCCAGTTAAATTTGTGAACAAATCATTCAGATCAGCTTTGTGAACTGGATCAATTGAAAAGATCCAAAAAAATATTTAAAATATTGTTATGTTCATGAATCGGATGTTGCTAGATTTGCTAACAATTTAAAATTGGGTTACTTTCTTCATAAGTCAATACGGAAGGTGGTCTGGCAGGAGCTAGATATTTTACTTTATAAAGTTTTAAATATGAATATTTTTCTTACACAAACACCGATAGTATTCATCTGAAAGAAGAATGTCATATAAACCTAGGATGGCTTGAGGGTGTGTAAATCATGGGGTAATTTTCATTTTTGGGTGAACTATCCCTTTAATAATATAGTGTAAGTCATAATAACTATGATTAATACTGTTTTGTCTTTTTTTGTCATTTGGTTCTTTATGGCCCTCATTCATTTTCAATATATAATATAATGATCAGTATATTCCTTGTTTTTGTTACACAGAAGAAGAAAACAATTAGTTTAGAAGGTGAACAATTTCATCTTTCATTTTTGTGTAAGCTATGCTTTTAATCTTCATCATATTTGCTTTGTTTTAGCCATAGTTCCCCCTGACTTATAACATCCTCTTTACAACAATAGGAGCTGTTCAAAACATTAGCACAATTAAATCAGTCAAAAGAAAATGCAAATTTTTAGTGAAGGCTGTCACAAATATGTGTTTTGAGGAATGGTGTGTATGGTGAGCAAAAGCGTGGGAATTACGGGAGGAATGTGAAGGGCATGACCAACAGCATATCACAGGAAACTCACAGAGCGCATCCGGCAAGGACGAGAGGGGTAACAAAACATCAGCTTTGTAAAAGTTTCTGAAAGATGTTAATAACATCTGTGCCTTTCAATGATTATCTTTAATCACCAGTGTCAAATTATTCTGTTGAACTGAAGAAACAAAAACATGGCAAGACACTGACATAAAAACAGCTCAAACGAATATTAGAATCTAGTGTGTGTGCCGAACTGTCCAAATAGAATAGAAATTAAAAGATATACACAGATTAAAGAGTACTAACTCAGAATTTATCTTAAACAAACACATGACAAGTATGTGGAGAAATGACAAGCATGTGGTTCCTGATAATACACTGTTTGGTTTTGCATAATTGTGGTACCATTCGTTTGAAGGTATGCAGAAGACATGCCTCTTAACCTTTTATAGATCTATTCACATTCCTCTGTGCTGGCTTGCGCAAGATTTGTCAGAGATGAGATAGAAGGCAGCTCTTACTGGGATTATTATTATGCATTGCAACTAATCTTCACTTTCTCATTTCCACAGACAGCTTGGTCATGGGGTTTCAAGCTAATTTAAAACAGGTGAACTACTTGACATTATTTAGGGAGTCATTCCAGTAAATGGAGGTCCAGGAACAGAAGTTCAATGGTTTTATTTGGGGTAACTTGGGTTTTCCATGCAGCTATGCCTTGAATCTGCCAATAATTATCTTTCCAGCTGGAATAGATGTGCAGAACTGTGCAATATGCTGTATTGCAGTAATTATGAATGGAAAGGGGCCTTGGTACAAAAAGCTTGAGCAATCACTGAAAATACTTGAAATGGTAACAGATCTGACTTTAATGAAGTCACATAGAATTGGAGTCAGATAAAATTATTTGTGGAATCAGAATTGAAATTCGATGACAAAAAATTAAGTGAATTCAACAGAAATGCTGAAAAGGCTTACACGCAGAAGTCCCCTTGGGCTAACGGATGGACCTTATCTCTTTTTGATTCTGAGCTCATGCCCTATTTTCAAATACACAGAAACGCTCAAAGGACCTGTCTTGAAATTTACACACGCATCAAGGAAGCTGTTTCAGCATGGAAAAGACTTGAAGCTGAATTTATGGTGGCAGCATGAGGGGAAAATGAGCATCAGGTGCATCCCATCACTGTTGCCAGCAGTGATCCATTCTCACACCCAAACGCTCCTGTTGTGAATCTGGAAGGGATTGCAGATAAGACTGGCTGTGACTGAATGGTAATTAGTGAAAAAAAAGTGAAACAATCCTGTCCAGTTCTGCTCCTGGAGGGCCACTGTCCTCCAGATTTCAGCTCAACCAAACAAAAATTAAACACACCTGAACCAGCTAATCAAGGTCTTATGCTGCGTTCCAGCCAACCCTTAACCCGTGTTTTTCCAGCCTTCTACCCTTGAAAGTGCACTGAACGGCAGTCAAACCTGTGACTTCCCACCCGTGAACTCGCACTAGATCGATGTACTCCCAGTTACGCGCTCTGTCGTCACAAAGCCCGCAAAACAACAATGGCCCTACGGATAAACAAATAACGTAAAATAAAAGGTAAAACAGCTTCTCTTGCCTTATGTGCAGTTTTCTCCTCCATTTGCCTCAAATAAGCAAGGAGTAAGCACCTTTTGGCGATATAAATTATTGTAAATGAGCATAAGGCCCATAGCGTCCCATGCTATGTTTAAATCTAGCTACAATTCCTTGCGCTCAGGCAGTTTTGGCGTGACTTTGCCTGGAATGCTATAAAGTCATGAGTTGTGGTTTGAAGTCATAACATACGGGCTCAAAAACCTGCCTGGAACACAGCATTAGGCATACTAGAAACTTTCAGGCAGTTGTGCTGAGGCAAGTTGGAGCTAAATTCAGCAGGGCACTGGCCCTCCAGGATAAAATTTGGACACCCCTGGCCTAGCGGGATTTATCCCTCTGGGCAGGTCTCAAGATTTAAAGGATAAAGATCACTTTTCCAAGAACTGTAATCACGGCTGAAAGTTATTAGTAAGACCCTTTATGTTAGAGCATTACTGTTTACACCGCTGATGTTTTCACAATGTGTTTACCTCAGCATAAGTCTCACCTCATAGATTCAGATATGAGTAAAGTGTGTTATAATGCTGTGGAGTGTAACAAGGTTTAAATCATAGATAAAATATAGGTTTTAAGCAAATGAAAAAGTCCAGTTTTCACAGTAAACACGTCATCAGAGAAGAGATGAGATGTCCTTGAAAGAAAGAGTTTATAATAAATACTGCAATTTTCCATTAAAAAAATAAGAATGGTCAGTTTTGATTTCATGGTGACTTAAGGGTTACTTCAGTGATTTAGCATTAAGCCTTGTATTTAAACTGGGTCATTAATGTAGTAGAAATGTGAAATTATTTTTGAATTTGGTGCCTTCTAGACTGTGAAAAGACTTTTTTTTTGTCTCATATGGATGAAAGACAACAACTCCCAGAATGCACTTGCTACGTGGTTATATCACACCGCGGCACCGAACCGCCCCCAACGTCGTTGATTTTCATAGTAATACAATAATTTTGTTCAGTTAGAGAATAAACACTACAATTAAACTGAATGTGTCTTTTTAATAACGTGTGAGTGAGCCTAACGAAAGTCACGGGACAAACGCAGGAGAAATTACATTCATCACGAGGCGCAGAGCTGAGGTAAGCGCGGCAGTCATTTACAGCGTGTGTCCAGTCTGGCGCGTTTTCAGATTGCATATGGAAGCTAAACTTTCATAGGAATTCATTGAAAAGTTGAAACCCTCACTTTTCTCTGCACCGCTCTGTTATGAATGCCCGAGGCCGAGCGGTGCGCATTTACATTCTGTGAGATGAGATCCCGCCCCTTTGTGCGGGTTGAAAACATGCGGAACTAGCTCCCTGTACTGGCTGTAGTTTTCAGGCTCTGGCCAAAAAATCCTCCGATGACGCAAAATGATCGGAGGATTTTTTTTCCAGAAATAAAATACATAATTCTCTCATCTCAAGGGGATATAAGGGGGTAAAGTACCATAATTCAAATATACTACCGGATTTCTACTGATACAAAGCTTAATGCTAATCGCTGAAGTAACCCTTTAAGGCTAGGGTTGGAGAAAGTATTCCAACTTTAAATTCTATATCAGACACTAAACATTTCATAAATGTATTTCAGACATAAAATATATGACTATTTTCACTTGAAATTATCTTTTCTTGTCATTGGGATGGAAGCTAAGAGATACCATTTAGGTTTGTCAGCTTATTTTTCCCTTCTTTTAGTTTCTTAATATATCCACTGTATTGCTTTCGGGCAGAACTTTGGCACCAGTTTCAGGCTTTACAAATCAATGATAGGACATGAAGGATATAGAATGTCTTTGCTATATAAAGCAAGACTGAACGCTTAGACTAACACATCATAAACATGAAGTATCTTGGCACTGCAGGAGATAAAACAGAACCAGCTTTCAGTGTATCCTGCAGTCCGTCTCATTGATGCATGCTGTCTGCATTGCCAAATGTCTTCTCATATAAAAACATTTTCTTTCATGCTCTACTGAGATTTAGGGTTCACCGTAATACATTCCCACTCCTTATTTGTTGGGCCTTAAAGAACAGGTATCCATAGCAACCCTTCAACATTCCAACAATGTCTGGCCCCTGGCCTGTCACAACACCATCTGCCCAAGAGTGAGCATTCACACACTTTAAAGATTGAAGTAGAAGAACACATCGATAAACGGAGACTTCTGATAAATTCCCACTGCGCGGATCACTTCACTGTTTTTGTACGAAGCCTTATGAAAGCAAACGAGAAGCTTTGCTCTGTGTTGACATACATTATGCTTTGACATTAGCAACAGCACATTTCCAGGAGTCCCACATGGTTCTCATTAACATTCCAAGCGCTCTTTTTCTTTCTCATTCTCTTCCTCTCTTACTTTCCCACTCTCTTTTGTCTCCTGAGGAGGCCAAAAAGGAAAACTGACAGTGCTGGCTCCGGATCATGCATTCCATGGGATGTGTCAAAACCATTCTCTGAAGAGCACAGAAGGCCCACATAGGGGCACTTAGACACACACACGCACACACACATTCTTGTACATCTATCTTTGTGAGGACATTCATTGACACCTAACCCTAACCTTACCCATCACAACTAAGTGCCTAACCTGAACCCTTAACCCTAAACCTACCCTTATCCTAATTATAACCTTGACCATTAGTCTTGACCCTGAAACAGGCCTAAATGTCCTCATTTTACTCTCTTTGTGCTCACTCCAATGGTCTAAAACTCAAACCGGTCCTCACAAAGATAGTAAACACACATCTGGTTCGCTGTCTTTGTGGGGACTCTCCATAGACTAAATGACTTTTATACTGTAGAAACTATAGTCTATCCAATTACACTAACTCTACCCATCTCAGAAATTTGCAGCATTTTTACATTTTCAAATAACCCTCACTTACTATGATTTATAAGCTTGTTTCCTCATGGGAACCTCAATTTAGGTCCCCATGTTGACATGAGTCCCCATGAGTCAGTGTACATTCAGGTTGTCCCCACCGGGATAGAAAAACATGAGCACACACACACACACAAATATAAGAGAGTGATGTAGAGATAGGAGCATGTTTTCCATGTTTGCTAGGTGGAAATCCATTTATTTATGCTTAAGCCATTGTCTCTTATCTTGAGGTTATCACATGAATGTTAACATTACAGAACAATACATATTACATCAAAATCCGGGTTTCATTATTATCTAGACCAGGGTGGCATTCAACCTTTTTCAGGCCAAGGACCTTTATAGATCTTATTCAGGGCAGTGCCATATTTATTTTTTGACCAATGAAAAAAAGGTACGATGTGTGTTCAATGCATTGTACTGTTTAACAATACAGCAACTGTTTAGCTGATGAAACATCTCTTTAAAAGTCTTTCTGTAGACAAAATCTCAAGAAGGTTGTGAGCTCTTTTTATTGTTGTATACTTTACTGTACTGAGCATGCCATTGTCAAGACTTCTAGAAGTCTATCCCATCACAGCCTAATTTTCATCTGCAAAAAATTTAATATGCCATCCTGACTAACATTAGTGTACTACCATAGTCATGTATATACTTCATGATGCTTACAATGCAATGTCTTTAGTGTTTTCAAATCAATTATTTGCCATTATGTATATATAAATACATACTCAGTCATTCATGTATATATTTAATAAATATTTGCATGTATATACTATATATATATATATATATATATATATATATATATATATATATATATATATATATATATGTATATATTAAATATATACATGCATGTGTGTATTTATATACATAATAATTATACACAGTACACACATAAACACACTTTTATTTTTGATGCGATTAATCACGATTAATCGATTTGACAGCACTACAAATAAAATAATCATTATTGATGTACAGTACATATACTCAACATTAAAATTTTACATTGTTTCCTTTTAATGTAAGAAGTTGAACATTATCTTCTTAACGTTAGCTTTGGTTGAAGTTAAATCAATTTTGTACTGTATATATTGTATTTTTTTTTCTCTACAAAATTAGTTTAAGAGCAATAATTAGCAGACATAGCAATTACCTTTTGAGATCTAGACCAAAAAAATTTTATTAAAAAAAAGAGTTCCGCAGAGATGAATCTGACTCGCTGAATCACTGGAAATAGCCTTGAGACTCAGCAAGAGGACGTGAAATGTTGTGGAAAGCCCACTGCAGGATCCCATCTATAGGGCTCTGAATTTATCAAGACAAATATACTGTTAGGCATCTCATCTAGGGCTTCAGGTATATGTACAGTTTCCATTGCTCACTTGGATGTTTTAAATAATTTTTTATACTGTTAAGAAGCATGACCTCACCTCCCCCATTATGGAGTCTATTTCATCTCTGTTGAACAGCTGCTCTGACGGCGTCAAGCCCTGGTCACTCATGTGTTGACTCACCTGTGGGAATAAAAAAAGGCTAATACATCTGTTAGGTTAGGAAATCCAAAAGTGTTATTTTAGTGTATATGAGATACCTGAAGGCTCCTCGATGATGTTTCGCTTTCAGGTCCCCATGACCTGGAGCAATTCCTACATCGTGTCTTTCCACTGAAGAGGCAATTGGTGGAAGAGAAAGGGAGATAGAGAGAGAGAGACTGAGCTTCAAAGCATGATATATTTCAGTTATTCTATTATAAACAACAGTACAATAACATCAGTACTTTGAGAAGTTGCAGAGGGCATGATAACTCTGCAGGCACTGAGGGCAGGTGAGCAGCTCTCCCTGGACGAGATGGCAAATTCCACAAGCCATCCTGATCCCAACAATTTGACCATCCGAAGACTGACAAAGATTAAACATAAAAATATAAAACATCCTACCATCCTACCACTACACCAGATTTATTTTTAGGCTGAATAACGAAAGTAAATATATTAGGGTCCACACCAAAGTTATGCCACTTTAAATGCATGAGCTCTTTAAAGTTGGGTGGATTCTGATTGGCTGGCAATGTTTTTATCATTCATCAGCTGGAAAAATAATACTTCTGTAAGTGATTCCAATGATCATTACATATCTTCATTGTTACAGTTATCACCCTTGGTATGAACAGGCCTTAAACTGGGTACTCCCATGCTCCTATGTCAGTGTGTCTCTCATAGAGTCACATGGGAGTGTTACCTGGAGGCCCATGGGTGGAGCGCTTATGCCTCCTGTGACTGTGGAGAGTGAAGTGGAGGACAGAGAGGAGAAGAAGGAGAAGTCCACAGCAGAGCTGGAGCTTGTCTCTGTCACTGGAGGGTGAATTGTCGGCTAAAATACAAACAGAAAAGTTACTACTGACATAACTACCAATAATAATCTCCCATCACTGCTCATCATATTGTGTGACCAACTGTAATGCAAATGGGAAATTTTGTTTTCAATAAATTTAATGGGAATCGTTTCATGATTTACCTGCAAGGGGTTGTATATCTTGTCTTTCGCTCTGTTGCTTTGGCACAGCTGACAGCGCCATGTACCACTGAAAGCAAACACATTTCTAAAACTAGTGAGAAATGCACATCTCAGTGGTTCCACGCTATTATTATGAATTATATACATATAAAATGGGGTGGGGTTATTTAAGGTGTTTTTTTTCTTATTTTTTATGTATTTTTTAGGTTATTGTAATATATTGTTAATAAGATACTATTAAAGCCACAATATGTAATTTTTCGCCACTAGAGGTCGCTTATTCAAAACAAAGGCTTTTATTATGCCGCAGACGACCGCTTCTGCTTCTTCTGGTCATGTGTATGTAGGGTCACAGTGCTTTTTGTATCATATTAGATACATTATTTGAGTGTGTTGAAAGTTGTTATAATGTTACTCGGCGCTCGCTCGGCGGCTACTATGAGACACTCGTTGCACACTACAGTGAGCTACATCGATATTAGGCATGGTAAAACATGGTACTCGCGGTAAATCAAGAAAACAAGACAGTGTTGAGCTATATAACAATGATTAGTTATCTGTCGATGAATGTATCCAAATCTAATAAAACATAATATACTAAAGCATCTTTGGCATATATTAAAGTTTCCATGGTTTCTACAAAATCTATAACCGGACAGCGATGACTATGATGTCATTGATGGCTTTTTTCTCTGAAGAATTTAAACATTCTTGGAAATGTTTGGGATAATGTTAGTACACAAGTCAACAAAATATATAACTAGTGGTTGTTCTAGTGGTTTTTGGATATTTGAATCCAAAAATCTTACATATTGTGCCTTTAATATTAATTGTATAATAACAATATATTTCAATAATAATTACATAATTCTTAAATTTTAAGGATTTATTAATATTATGATAGATTTATTATGAACGTTAATTGTATCAATAATTATATATTCACTAGATTTTAAGTCATCCTTTGGAAGTTTGCTGAGGCCCTCTAGTGGGTTCTGGCCCCCTGGGTGGGAACCACTGATGAAAAATCCAAAAGTCTGAAACCACACTGAAAACCTGGGATTTAAAGGATTTTGTGACTTTTAAAAAATAATGATGTAAAATAAATTATTTCAGATTCTGCACTATATCAGGTCCATTTATCAGAGTAAATTTGTGTGACATGAAATTCAGTTTTACTATTAATATTTCACTCAAATGATTATGCTAATACTTTTCAGTGGCCTGTGTGTCACATGACTGCTCTGTACCTGGGTATGGAGGTGAGGGGCGGCACCAGGCAGCTGAGGTGGAAGGCGCGAGGACACCCATCACAGCAGATGAGCTCCCCACCATCTTTACACACTGTACACTCATCATCATTATGCTCTACCTGTACATATGCATAATAAACATGATGAATACTGATATACCTACCATACCAAGTAAACATTATGACAACCTACAAAATATTTTGCATGTAGGATTTTTTGTATCTTCAGTGTCTGTACTTTTCCATGAATCTTGGTCACCTACATCCATGACTCTGGTGCTTGGCTCTCCCTGCTGGTGACTACAGTTTTGTGCAGGCTGTGCCTTGTGCACTCCAGCTGTCTCATCCAGTTTGCCAGAAGAGTAGAATTCTCCTCCAACCTTGATGCATTTTTTGGCACCTCCTGCAGGAAAGCACAACTGAGACATCTATGCTGCCAAAGTGAACCGCCAAAGTGTTTACATGGCAAGGTTACACTATATCAAAACCCACGCTAAGAGCTAAAGCATTAGCTAAGTAAAGGCTTTCATCACAGTCTGTATTAGTGCGCTGAGCTCACCAGACTCAATGACCTGCTGGATCAGAATCCCCTCCACTGTTCCGCACCCAGTGGGATGCTCACTGGCAGATACAGCCACGGCCCTCTGAACTGAGGTAGATACCGCCTGGACCCCTGCGTTTTGAGAGTCATATTTATTCATCTCATTCATCTACTATAATACATAGTCATCGAATGACACATTTTACACAAGCATCAAGCAATTACCGTTTCCCACTGAGACCTGAGAAAGTGCTGCACCATCTGTCTTCCTCATCGGCTTGCCTTTGCTTCCTGGAACAGTATAGACATTGAGTCGTGTTTGAAACCAGAAGCATCAAATCATGCCCATTCAAACTGGCACGTGTCAGATTTATTGTTCGCATTAAAATCATGTCGCAAAGGTCATATTTACAAGATGGAAAGTGTAAAACTAGATTTTTTACAGTTGCCATGAAACAAAGTTGCAATAGTCTTTTCTTCCCTATTGTGACAGCCTATATCCTTGAGAAATCGCATATCAAACAAGAAAAAATGTAGCACGGGATTTTGTCCATTGAGAATTGATTGGTGACAGTTTGTCCGTAAACACGTCATCAGAAAAAAGAAGAGATAAGGGGAAGTTATTTTAATTGAAGATTACAAGGGAACATTAATTAAAATAATAATGATGTGCACTAATAAATAATTTATTATAAATACTGTAACACTGTTCCATAAAAAAATCTGAATTGTCAATTTTGATTTCATGTTGACTTTAAGCCACCATGGATGCAGCATCTGTATTAATGGTAAATTTGTTCAAATTAATGAAATTATTTATTTTATTTACAATAAAACTATTTAAGTTGCATGTACAAAATACCATAGTATTGTACAATTGATATATAAAAAAATATATATATATAACAATTAAATTTAGAGCACCTTCATAAATTAAATTAATACATAAAAACACATCCGATGCACATTCTTTTTTCAATATCGGTTTTCCTTATAAATCAATATTTTTTAAACAATGTACGTTTATAAGACAGTATGTAAATATGTAGTATGTGAAAGGCTTTAAAAAGTAATGCCAGATTGTCTGGTGAAAAACAAAGGACACTTTTTGCAGACGACGTCACACTGAGTGAATCAACTTAGAATGGCTCTAATTTACATGTATTTCTTTCAGTTGCTTCTTCCCCCATCCTACTTCACCCCCTCATGTCGTGACCATCGGAAACATACCCAAAATCTATATGATCTAAAAATGAACAATACTAAACAGTATATATGTGTTTGATATCATTGGAAATGTCTCAGTGCGACTGGTACAAATATCTCATCCCCACAGAAATATTCAAGAAGATAACAATGGTTTTAAGAGTTTAGAAATATCTTGCATATTATAATGAGTGTGTCTTCTGGAGCCATTTGGTCTCTTCTTTCAATCCAGGCAAATGGTAGAGTGATTAAATTTAAATTCCCTTTGTTAACATGTTTCCATTTGAAAGAGGTGACTGTCTGGTCTGAGTACTTAAGGTGATGTAGCAGAAAGTTCGGCGCGCAATATTGTATTCAGATTCGCCCGTAACGTTGTGTCCAGCCAACGTTACGTATGGAAAGTCAGGAACGCATCTCTCACTCTTTACTTACGAGTATTCGATGTTTTGAGGATCTTTGAATTGATTATGTTATTGGAATTATACATTTACCTGACTGTTTAATAAGTTGTTACATTTTGATTTATTCTGACTTACTCTGGAATTATTAACGATCTCTATGAGATCATGAATGGCTACTTTCCACAAAGGGTTAAACGGAATAATTAAATGTGTGTCTAACTATTAAACATAAATGACCAAATAACCAAATTGGCATTCTAATCTAAATTCTAAATTATGATAAAATGGAGTCAGATAAAGAGGAATTGGAATTAGATCCATTTTGCCCAGCTGAGAACACCGAACGCGCAAATCCCTTCGCCCGCTCTTCGCTGCCGCAATTGGAGCGATTTCAGCGGCCTTACATATGTGTGTATTTAATAGGCTACTTAATCAAAAGAGTAAACACAACTACAAGCCCCTTAATTATACTTTTAAGTATCTCGGTCAGAAGATTGAGTACAAGAACAGGCCAAATACTTCGCCTCTTCTGTCAGTATAAGTCAAGGTATATTTCTGAGAAGCACATAAAAAGTAGACTGAAAGTATACTAATAGCACACTTGAATAAACTTATTTTCGTAAGGGTGGTTGCAGTTTTGTTTGGTTTATCCATTAACTAAACAAAAACTGAATGGACTATCAAATTATACAGTTGTAGTGCCAAGAATGACACCCTTCTTTGCACCATTTTGATATGACCTGAATGATGAAGTTGCTGTGTGTGCCGGTATCCATTACCTGAGATGGAGGTTATGGCTTTCTTGGTGTGGTGATGGGACTGGTGGGTCAGGTGTTTTTCAGCCACCCTTCTCTTTTTGCCTGACTGGCTGGCCCAGCGTGTCCCGGCAGGTCTGGCCACCTGCTTTAACCCTGCCAAATGAGATTAACATCACTTAAACTGTGATTATCCTGCAACCCACTTATTGTGTGTTTGCCAGGCCTGTGCACTGTACCTTCGGGGAGGTTCATAAACAGGGTTTCCAGTTTTGGATAACACTCCTTGTTGTACTCTTTACAGAGATTCCTCCAGAAGGCCTGGAGGACAGTAGTGTCTTGGTCCAGTAGCAAAGTGAGCAGCGTGTAGACAGCTTTGTGGATCCCATCCTTTTTCTTTCGCTCTAAAGTCTCCTTATAAGTCGGTGATAGTATTAGTTTGTTGGTTTAGCATTTCAGGAACTAACTACAATTGTTCAATCATCCGATTAGAACATGAAGACATTCTTCACATTATGCATGTTGACTTGAAATAGTGCTTTTGTATGAAAATGTTCACCCTCAGGATCTGTTCAGAGATGATGTCGTGATCCGCCAGTCCATACAGCAGTGGGAAAGGATCATGGATTGCCATGGCGATCTCAGTCCTACATGCTCGTAGCTGTGAGCGCAGGTCAGACTCTCCGTAACCTTCCACCCTAGACATGCTTCCACATGGAGTACTGGAGTCCTGCAGTATAGATCACATCTGAACTCACACTGCCTTGATGTTCTAAGAGCATATTTCTCCAGATATTAATTTTAATAGATTCCATTTTTTTTTCTTATTGTACATGTAAATAGTTCTTAAACAAATCAGGGAGGACCTCTTGTTGGATGAAGAAATAAGGGTTCCCTTGTTACAAATTATACATTTGAGTGTTGTATTTAAACGAACCAATAATTAATTTTAATACATTTGGTTACTTTATTTTAAGATGTCCTTGTCGCAGTGTAATTATACATTTAAAAACAGTAATATTAATTAACTCCATGTACTTACTACATAATTAGGGTTACTTGCTTGTAATTATGCATAATTTACTGTTACTATTGTACATGTAAGATGTGTAACAAGGAAACTGTAAAATAAAGTCTTACTATTCACGTTAATGTGTAAAGATTGAAGTAAACTTAAATTAATACAATTTTTTTTCACATACAAAAAAAAAACTGTAGAAAAAAACTGCAGACCTCTATCCTAAATTATTAAAAACTATCAGTCATCATGCAACCTTTAAAAAATAATGGTAGGTATGGATTTTTTGGCCTGACATTAAACACGCTAAAACATGAACATAGTACTTACAACAGATGCTGGTGAGGAGGACTAGAGTTACCTGTAGGTTTCCTAGCTGGTTTCCTTTTATTTGGTGTGATGGCTGTCAGTGATTGACATGCCTTATTTGTGGTGGATAAATGGCTCTTGTGCTCTTGGTCTCTAGGGGCCATTGATTCATAAGACCTTTAGTCCTGCTGTGGTAAGTGGTGACATTGAATTTCTATTTACAGTTAAAACACTAACTCGCACCTTGTTGGTTGGATAAAAATACCTGCCACTCATTTGTCCGAATTAATGCTCATTTGTGCGGTATGGCTTGGAAAGTCCACAGTTGGGCAAGAAACGATTTCTCAATCATGTGAGCCATCTACTTTTAGTCACCTGTCTCTCCTGAGGACTATAGTTTCCATTCCAAGGGGAATCCCAGTCTCTGTGCATCTCAATAAATGTACTGGATGTGGACTAGCCATTAAAAGGATAGTTCACCCAAAAAATGACTCACCCTTATATTGTTTTAAACCTGTATGAGTTTAATGAACACAAAATATATTTTGAAGAATGTTTGTAACCAAACAGTCGATAGTATTTTTTTCCTAATGTAATGGCTACCGCCAACTGTTACCAACTGTTACTGGTTACCAAAATTCCAAATAAAAAATTCTGAAGAAAATTACTTAAAATATCTTATTTTGTGTTCAACAAAAGAAAGAAACTCATACAGGTTTGGAATAGCATAAGGGAGAGTAAATTAGGAATTTAATTTTTTTGGTGAACCCTCCCTTTAATGCAGCATTTGTAATGTTGTTGTGTGGGAATTATTAATCTTTGAGATTTTCCAACAAGGTAAAGCTCCAAGTAATAATTGCTTTCAGCTTTTAATGAACCCTAGAACATTTCAATTGTCTTAAATATTCACAAAAAATAGTACATTTAGATTTATGAAACTTCATTAAAAAACATGTACACACTTTTTTAACAAGCAGTTGAACTGCTGTATAAAATCAATCTCACACTCAGGATTGTAGCAGTAGACAGTATGGTATTAAGACATGGATTTTATTGATTATTTTTTCAGACAGATGTCATGCTCATAAATGTCCTTACAGAGTGAATAAAGAGCCAACTACACCGCTCTACACAACCCTACGGCAGCAACTTTGACAGATTCAAACCCCTCACACTATCAGCAGCAACTTCCTGTTCTTACATACAACCTTCCGCTTGCACGAGACTGTTTTGCAATTCATCTCAACCACTGTGAATTGGCTAGATGGTGTGAATACAACAATTTCATCACAGATCAACATCATAAATCCGTCAGTTGTCTGGCCATCCAGTCAGTGACCTCCCTTCTACAACGTGTGTGTTCTCAGGTAGCCATACAATGAAAGCTTTGCATTGTGATGCCACAATAACAGAAGGCACAACTAGTGTACAAAAGTGAAAGATGACAAAGCAAAGAGGAAACGGAGGCTTGAGAAATGTGAACGTGAAAGATGACATACTCTGTGCACTGTTAATGCAAAACTCATTAACATCAGTCCCTCCCCATAGTTAATATCAGCGGCCCCTTCAATTATCCGAAAAGCTTAAGTCAAGCCTAGTACCAACAATTCAGTCACAGTAATTCCTCATGTCCATTTGTTTTTGAATTATTAGAAGTATTGGCACCAGAAAGAAACTCGCACTAACATTAAATATATTATAAATAGCTAATATATCCTAAATGAATCTCTATACAATCAGTGGTGTTAATCAGTGCATTTATGTAAACAATTCAAAATCTAAAACAAAAAAACAAATACATTAAATATTAAAGATACTATGTTTCCAGAGTTTTGTAAACAACTCACATTTCTTGAACGTACTGTTGCAATAACCAGAAAGTCGTGAGTGGACTACAGGCGGGTTCATTCTCTCTCAGTGCGGTTTTAAAAAGGTCTTCACGTTTTAGGATTCTCTGAGAAGAAATCGTTCACCTGCAACATTTTCAATTTGAATCTATACATCCATTCGACATGTGCGGGAGACTACAAGAGCTTTACTACACAGATACATGAGGGACACAACAATCATTTGTCTGTTTCATCACTTTATGATGTGGTGAACCACACATTTCCTTGCCAGAACCCATAACAAAGTGCATGTAATTGAAATGAAAATCTGTTGTTTCCTAAGGCTCACCTCAAAAGCGCCTTTCTCGCCGAATGAATGACAACTATCTCATTCTTTTTAGTTCTAGTCGGCTGCAAAATAAAAAACAAAATAATTAATATTTTATTTAAAAATCAACCCACATTTTTGCGTAAAATATCTGAAGGGGTTTAACCGGAATAATAGTATTCTTAATGAATGAGTTAAACGGTATAAGGCAATAGCAAAATGCCCAAATGATAAATAATAGTTTACTACCAGTGTATGGCTACAGGTGAGACCGACAAAATAAGAGTGAAGCCCTTGTCATATTAAAAAGATGAAAAAAACATTTGTACAGGTGAACATAAACCACGTCTAAATGATGGATGTTCACAATAATATAAATACTATATACAATACAGTACCGCCTGGCGGATCTAAAGTGTATACATGAAGCGAGCAGAAAAATCCATTGGTTCTTTGCAACAGTGCCACGGCACTTTAAAGGTTAGCCAGGTTAGTACGCACACCTCTCATGGAGGCTGGTACTGGATTAGCATGTAGGATGTATAACACAGACCCACACTAAGACTTTGAACAGGGCCTCTCTCTTTTGTCTTTTTTTCATTAAGTTCTTCGTTTCGTTACTATTGATGTGAATGGACCAAAGACATGACAGATTCTAAAAGTCGTCTTACATGCATGCTATGGACGAAAGACAGTTACTCTGCCATCCGTCTTGAATCTTAAACTCATTTTTTTGTGAAGGCATCATTTAGTGCTTTTTGTAATGTACAAAAATACAAAACATAACAACCGATAATCCACTCTGAATGTTTTTGTCCGAAGATGGTACACATGCCACTTCCTGTCCTATATGAATCTGTTAGCTAGTCACTTTGAATTACCTATGATATTATTTTGGCAATTGAACAGACAGTGTAGATTTTTTTTTTGTTCTTGCAACTGAGTATAATTTTAGACCCATTCACATAGATGTAAAAAGCCTATATCCGATCATAAAGTTCAACAGGACATGGACCCATAGGAAGCAACAGAACAAGCGTGTGGTGTTAATGAAGGTCCGAACCAGCTTTCTACTAACAGGAGCACCCGCTTTCAGTAGCCGGAGGATCCGGTTGTTTGTCCAGCTTGATGTCGATCACTGGGAGGGGGATGCGTGTCAAGGAAATCAAGGATTTCAAGTGTCAAGTGTTAAATAGCTTTCCTCCACACACTGTTGTAAATAATTATTGGAGTATGTTTTACAAGAAAATACTATTTCAGTCTTTCTACTTAAAGATTACACATTTAATACAAAGTGTTATTTGCAATTTCCTTGTTATTAGTGCATTGAAACGTTGTGTCATCACGGCTTGATTATTGTTATTCCCTCTATATTGGAATAAGTCAAATAAATATGAAAAACATCTTCATATGATTCAAAGTGCAGCTGCCAGACTTCTGACTGGCACCCGCAAATACGATCATATCTCCCCTGTATTATGCTCTTTGAACTGGCTGCCGGTCTGTTATAGAATTGAGTTTAAAATGTTACTGTTTGTTTTTAAAGCTCTGAGTGGAATGGCTCCTGAATATATCTTTGATCTTTTAAATCCAAATACAGCTGTTAGATCTCTGAAGTCTTCTGAGCAAAGATTGTTGCTGCTCCTGAGATCCAGATTAAAGTTGAGAGGCCGAAAATGTGGAACATTCTTCTTAGTCACTTCAATCTGAATTTTTTTTGTACATGTCTTTTATTTATATAACTTTCCCTTGAGTGTAAGGATCCATCACCTATCAGTGTTTAGATACTCTCCTCCTTCTCATTGCATTACGCTCTATTGTTTATATTTATGCTTACGTCTTTACCAAGGCTTTGTAAAGCACAGTGGTCAACTACTGTTTTTATTGTGCTTTAAATTATTAAACTATTTAAACTATTATTGTTATCTCTTATTAAAGCTACACTATGTAACTTTTCCGTCCACTAGAGGTCGCCTGTTCAAAACAAAGGCATAGTTTGATGACGCCACGTTTGAGCGCAGAATCTTGGGACATGTGGTCTTCACCTCACAGCCGGTGGAAAAGAGTCAGGATAGGACTCGGGCAGAAATCATGTTCATGGATGCGATTATTAACATTTCTGTAGTATGAAGCAGAGCAGGACCGAGTGTTGTGGAGCTGAGCAAGGCCGCGGAGCGATTGAAGAGTGGGACTGTTATTATGGCATAGTCGCTGGCGCCACTTCCGCTTTTCTGGTCATGAGTAACGCAGCTCTGTTTATCATATTAGATATATCTGAGTGTGTTGAAAATTAAGTTATGACGTTCGCTCAGCGGCTGCTGTGACACTTGTTCGCACTGCCGTAAGAGTAAAGCGTTTCTGCAAAATAATACCGGAAACCGAGGGTAACGCATATATTACGCAATTGACAGGCGACTCCCTCACACACGTAGCTCACACGTCCCGGGTTCCTTGGTTAAAATAACAGTTTCTCACGATTTACAAATAGTTGGAAACATTTGGGATATTCTAAGTACTCAACTGAACAAAATATATAACACTGGCCTAGTGGTTTTTGGATATTTTTACTGCAAAAATGTTACATAGTTCACCTTTAAATGTGTCTTATTAAATGTATCTTTACTTCCATAATCTATTTTATTTGGGTTGAAAAGCATAGTCAAAAAGAAACAAAATGCATAGCAAATGTTGATTTTATCATGAAAAGGTGGTGTTACTGGAAAAAGAGCCAGACAGTTGGTATAGAGGCAAATGTTTTTTTCTTTAGAATATACGTGCGCCTCTAAATCAGGCACAATAAGATGAGGAAGTTGCATGTTAACTGTCTTGAATTGAGAAGAGTGATTTGTGTAATATTAGTTTTACTAGTGGGGAAACGTGAATAGAAAAAATGCTTGTTTTCAGTTTTCTGAACTTCATCTGCCATTGGTCAAACCGGCAGAGAGCCCTGCCCCAAAATCACAGTCATGGTTGAGACGATGTTGCAGTGTTTGGATGGACAGGATGCTTAAACAAATGTTTTGATTGCCCCACAATCACAGAGCCAAGGGTTTATACTTTCCAGGAAAATCAAGCTAAAAATGGCTCACTCATTTGGTTTACTCTCTGCATGTTAAGCTGGGACACATCCTCCAACACACAACACATATCACCTTTAAATGTCATGCATTCAAGGATACTTCCTTCTTTGTTATTATCATCCAAGCTCTCCATTCCGGGCAAAGCAGCAGCCACTCGCCGAAACAACTGTTAAACCAAACCGAAAGAGAATGAAATCAGACAGATTTTTCCAGAGCAGATTGGTACAGCTAAAGCCCTTTGGGCAACAATTCAGTGGTTAAATCAAATCTTTTTAGAGCTTTCCATGTGTCATGTTACAGGGCATGGGCTCAATTAAATTACTCTATTGGATCAAGTCCATTTGCCATTGTAGTGCTCTGAGACTCACCTGTTTAACATTGCTGCCAGTCTTTGCACTAGTCTCAATAAACATCACATTCAGCTCTTTGGCCCTCTGCTCCCCCTCCTCTATAGTGATTTGCCTATCAGAGTAAATGCCATCATAATGCGTTACAATTAAAGTAAATTAAACTGATCATTTTGAGTCAATTAATTGAATACATTTAAATACAAAAAGGAGAATAGATACAGTAGTGACACTTACAAATGAAGATTTCGAGCACTATTTTTGAAAAAATATTAATATTAGGGCTGGGTTAAAAAGATACATATCTCGATTTTAAATGATTATCATTTTGAAGAACCGATATTGATTCTTAAATTCCACGAATCGATCTTTCAGTCTATGCTGTTTTCAGCTGATGGATGAACAAAGCCTTGTAGTGCGCCTCCCATCCAATAAATCTTTGTTATTTCTGATATATGAAGTCTTAGCTTTCAAATTCTGCCAACTACAAAATTCAAGCAATAATTTTGGTGCTCTTTAATGTGGCGTGGCAGATCGCTGTAGCGTCTCAGTTCAAGTGAAGCGTCAGTGCAAAGCGCATGTGAACAGATCATCTTTTTTCCGCTTTTCTACTAGTTACACCATGAAATAAACATAAATGAACATCAGAAGGTATTTTGAAAGATACAAAACAACTGACCAAATTTCATATCATGTCACATGTCCGAAAGACATCAATAAAACAGCTTGTAAACAATGTCACGTAATCTTACATTTACCTCAGAAAAGCCATTCAAAACTCTAGAGAATAAAAATGTCCTTATGTGTAATTTAAATGTAAGAAGTCTACAAATCCATTCATTCTAACTTATAGTGATGAACCAACTGGTGTTCCCTGTATAATTTAGTTGAGAGATAATATTTTTCTTGAGGAAATTGTACCTGATAGGCCTGAATTAATCAATATCGATTTGAACTGAATCAATTAGCTTTCGAATCGAATCGTGAAATTTGTGTCAATGCCCAGCCCTAGTTAATATTATCAGTGACTCCACCTCTTTTCCTCTAAGTCTGTTTTGTTGCCGACCAGCATGATAATGACATCACTTCCCCTCTCTGTTCTGACATCATCAATCCATTTGGAGGTTAGCTGGAATG
This sequence comes from Gobiocypris rarus, assembly GCA_023029165.1. Taxonomy (NCBI): domain Eukaryota; kingdom Metazoa; phylum Chordata; class Actinopteri; order Cypriniformes; family Gobionidae; genus Gobiocypris; species Gobiocypris rarus. Next base: position 41,852,566 of record CM040915.1, on the reverse strand, counting down.
AATTGACATCTGGAGCAAGAGAAGAAAAAATCTTAGCCTAATTGGAGCATCAAGTGGTTTTGTTAAATGCCTTTTTCAACATGGCAACACAAAAGCAGTTGCTTTTAAATATATAATTTAATCGCTCAAAGTGTGTGTGTGTGTGTGTGTGTGTGTGTGTGGACTGGTAATCCCTACGGTATGGGGACAAAATGTCCCCACAAAGATGGCAATATCCGAAATCCTTGTCCTTGTGGGGACATTTTTTGGTCCCCATGAGGAAAACATCTTATAAATCACAGTGATATTTTTTGAAAATGTAAAAATGCAGCATGTCTCCTGTGATGGGTAGGTTTAGGGGCAGGGGCAGTGTAGGGGGATCGAAAATACGGTTTGCACAGTATTAAATGCATTACGCCTATGGAATGTCCCCATAAAACATGGAAACACAACATGTGTGTGTGTGTGTGTGTGTGTGTGTGTGTGTGTGTGTGTGTGTGTGTGTGTGTGTGTGTGTGTGTGTGTGGGGCTCACTTGTGATATCATACACCACCACAGCCACTGTGGAGTCTCTAATGTAACTCGGGATAAGACTCCTAAACCGTTCCTGACCTGCGGTGTCCCATAGCTGTAACCTCACCTGCAAAAAAACACAAGACATACTTGTAGAAATATTGATACATTTCGATAACTGCCTAATTTATATATATATATATATATATATATAGTTATATAGTTTCAAAGCTTCTTACAGTTCGGTCCTCCAGATACATGGTTTTTGATAAAAAGTCAATTCCAATAGTTGCCTGTAATGACAAAAAGATTCAAAGTTAGATTCAAAATAGCATAGACATCTGAAAAACTCTTTGTAAACTTCTACATTAATGTATGCACACACACACAAAGAAGATATACCTGATAAGTGTTGTCAAAACTGTCATACATGAACCTTGTTATCAGCGATGTTTTCCCAACTGTAACATAAACCAAGAAAAACAGGATAATGTTCAGATTTAGATGAATCACACACAGTGAAGTAATTCATGTCTTGTTTGTCCTGACATAATACACTGTGTTTTCACTAATTGAATTACACTACCGTGCTGCAACATATGCTGAAACAAAGCACCGTCTTAACCTCTGTCCTTCAAATGACAGTACATGTCTTAAGGATTACACAGAGAATGTAATTTGGACTTCACTGCTATGTTGAGTTGAAACGACGTGGAAAAATAGCTTGAAAAATGCGGCAGTGCAAGGAGCCACTGTGACAGCACATTTCCTGATTACATATTTCATACACTACAGGACTGCTTTTTGCAGGCCTGTCTGGTCAGGCCTGTTTGTCAGGCTGAACTGAGATACTTAAATCATCAAACAGCACAATGCCAATAGTTATCCTGAAGCTCATATAACAAGGAGGAATAATGGTCCCATTCTTCTGTGGCTTTAGAATGAGGGTTATTCTGCTTTTATCTTGAAACAAGATCAACCAAATCTGACCAGCAGTTAGATTCAGGACCATGGACAGCAGAAGACAAGTGGTCTTCTGACGTTAAAGGACAGTTTGCCCAAAACATGTCATCATTTACTTACTCCCATGTTGCTCTAAACATGTATGACTTCCTTGACATGCCACTATTCACTTTCATTATGGTGACTGAGAATGTCCTATCTCAATCTCCTTTTGTGTTCCACAGAAAAAAGAAAGGTTTAACAACATAAACGTGAGTAAATGATGAGATAATTTTTATTAAGTTGACATATCCTGGAAAATGTATTTTTCTAGCAGGCGTGGTAAGACCTATCATCATATCCAGGCTGAAATTGATTGATTCTCATAGATAAGCATTCAGACAGCCGTCTCTCTGGTAATAGTCTTAATTTCTGCTATTAAAACCAAATATCACTTATCGCAAATCTAATGCTCTTTCATACAGTATAAAGGGCCCTCTTGACTGGCTGTCCATTTTCTCCATACGAACAGTGAATGATGAAGACATAACCACTGTATCAGGAGCTATTACTAGGTAATGTATAGCAAATATATGCATAGCCTACTCAAGGCAAAAAATATCTCAAGAGCACGTGAACTTTACGGTGACGCCATGTTCAGTGTTATTATTTGCAATGTTCGCATGTCCAGTCATCAAATGACAGACATGATCTCAAATGCCCGTCTGATTACGTCTTCACAAACACCGACAGTGACAGTCAGTGACACTGATAAGACTATCATCCAGCCAAAAGAATAAACCACGATATCTATTCCCATTATATAGGCTGACCGTATGACTGCTCATAAAATGATGCATGAGGTTTTTATTTTTGCTCTGCTGAAGAATCCCACAGACACTGACTGCCAACCTGGGTGTGTCTCCTGTAGACACACGGGAAATGAAAAGCCTCTGCGCCTTTCTGTTTCATGACATATTAAACCAGTGGATGTTTACAGGGATATCTATACAAATAAGGAGATTTACATTTCTTTCGAATAAAATATTTCATATAATTTGTTATGAGCGATTTAGACTGCGCTAGAATATAAGCGATCAATAATACGATCTTCTGCCTCCTATGGAAAATGCAAGTGACAATCATAACAGTTGCTCATATAACGATTATAGCAGGTAATATTCACAGATGGGTGTTTAGTAGTGTAATGACGCTGCATAGCTATACATTTTCATGACTAATCAAAAATTAAACATATGCAACCGACTTGTTTGACAGGTATTCGATATAGAGATAACATCGTTTGAAATAACACTACAAACAAGCATATACACAGAGGATTCAACAACATACTAATGTACTTCATGCATGTGTTGAAAGGTTAATGGGTTCGTGTCCAAACCCAGTCGTGGCAAACCCAAAGACTCACCGCTTTGCTCTCCTAGAAAAACAAGTTTGAATTTCCGTAAAGGGTTCCCAAAGTCACTTCCAATGGACATGATTGCTTGAATGGCACAGTTGTTATGGATTAATATATACAGGTGGTACCAGTCTTGCGAGAATGCAGATGGATAATCTTCGGTCGCGAATCGATGGATATTGCAGTACTGCTCCGCGATGTCAATTCCCCAGTCCTGTGCGCATGCGCAGCGGTGGCGATACGCCCGTCTGATATCACTGTGTTTACGGAAACGTCCCCGTAAACTCTCCTCGCACACTAAACCGCAGGCCATGCATCCGTTCAGCAATGTTTGCATCTGCATCTCTAAGCGCAACGCATATTTGTGTTATATACTTTTAACACCTTTTTTGTGTGTCTTTTGCAAACACTCGAAAACTGCATTTAGACTTAAGCTGCCTTTGTGTGTACAAGTGAATAATTATTAATGGAAGGTGGTAAACAGTGTTGCAAACCCTTTGTTTGTGTGCACATTACAGTGTAAAAGTTGTAACATCAAAAGTCTATATAGAAAGTAAGTTAAACATTAAACCCTGGTAATTTATACAGTAGCTAATAAACTAAAGTATAAAGTAACTAATATAGTACAAGCAATTAAATAAAGGGAATTTATGGGTTTTGACTTGGTACTGGATAAGATGGTAGAGCAAAGACAGGGAAAGAGGGACAGGATAATTCAAACCAGGATCCCCATGATGAACATCAGTATGCCATATTCATGATTTAATACATATTTGGCATCAAAGACAAAACTGCAAGCAGTAAAATATGCAAATTATATCACCAGACATGCCCTTTTGACCCATTGGATTATTAATTATCTTCCAATACATTATAGTCTGATAAGATGAAAAATAAGGGAGCAAAGTTTCAAAGTAGAGATATTCAAAGTATCATATTTGATGGGGTTTTTTCCAGCAAAATGGAAACACCTGGGAAATTGAGAAATCTCATGCAACAGTGAAGGATGATATTAAATTAAAACCAAATTAAATTTAAGACTGTACCTTTTGCTAATATAAATGGTGAGTGAGATCATTACTGTGTCCTGCAAACTTCCATGCATGTAATATCCCCTGACAAGTCTGTTTGTCTGCAGTTTTCTTCACAATCTACAGCCCTGGGGCTAAAAAGATTAGAAAACTAGGTTATATGTCTACTGGAGATGATGTGGACAATAAAATCACAAAAACATCACTCAGAATGTATAAAACAACTCTTTTAGTTTTATATTATACTAAACTGAGCAATGCTTTCTTGGATATGGACCATACCATGGGTGTGGAAGTCTGTATTTTGTAGATATGATGCAAAGCTGGATACTGCATACAATTAGCCTACTGTTCTATTAAATATACAGGTCCTTCTCAAAAATTAGCATATTGTGATAAAAGTTCATTATTTTCCATAATGTAATTATAAAAATTAAACTTTCATATAATTTAGATTCATTGCACACCAACTGAAATATGTCAGGTCTTTTATTGTTTTAATACTGATGATTTTGGCATATTAGCATATTTCATCCGACAAATAAAAGAAAAGTGTTTTAAATACAAAAAGTAAACCTTCAAATAATTATGTTCAGTTATGCACTCAATACTTGGTCGGGAATCCTTTTGCAGAAATTACTGCTTCAATGCGGCATGGCATGGAGGCAATCAGCCTGTGGCACTGCTGAGGTGTTATGGAGGCCCAGGATGCTTCGATAGCGGCCTTAAGCTCATCCAGAGTGTTGGGTCTTGCGTCTCTCAACTTTCTCTTCACAATATCCCACAGATTCTCCATGGGGTTCAGGTCAGGAGAGTTGGCAGGCCAATTGAGCACAGTAATACCATGGTCAGTAAACCATTTACCAGTGGTTTTGGCACTGTGAGCAGGTGCCAGGTCGTGCTGAAAAACGAAATCTTCATCTCCTCAAAGCTTTTCAGCAGATGGAAGCATGAAGTGCTCCAAAATCTCCTGATAGCTAGCTGCATTGACCCTGCCCTTGATAAAACACAGTGGACCAACACCAGCAGCTGACATGGCACCCCAGACCATCACTGACTGTGGGTACTTGACACTGGACTTCAGGCATTTTGGCATTTCCTTCTCCCCAGTTTTCCTCCAGACTCTGGCACCTTGATTTCCGAATGACATGCAAAATTTGAGCGACAGTCCAGTGCTGCTTCTCTGTAGCCCAGGTCAGGCGCTTCTGCCGCTGTTTCTGGTTCATAAGTGGCTTGACCTGGGGAATGCGGCACCTTTAGCCCATTTCCTGCACACGCCTGTGCACGGTGGCTCTGGATGTTTCTACTCCAGACTCAGTCCACTGCTTCCGCAGGTCCCCCAAGGTCTGGAATTGGTCCTTCTCCACAATCTTCCTCAGGGTCTGGTCACCTCTTCTCGTTGTGCAGCGTTTTTTGCCACACTTTTTCCTTCCCACAGACTTCCCACTGAGGTGCCTTGATACAGCACTATGGGAACAGCCTATTCGTTCAGAGATGTCTTTCTGTGTCTTACCCTCTCGCTTGAGGGTGTCAATGATGGACTTCTGGACAGCAGTCAGGTCGGCAGTCTTACCCATGATTGCGGTTTTGAGTAATGAACCAGGCTGGGAGTTTTTAAAAGCCTCAGGAATCTTTTGCAGGTGTTTAGAGTTAATTAGTTGATTCAGATGATTAGGTTAATAGCTTGTTTAGAGAACCTTTTCATGATATGCTAATTTTTTGAGATTTTGGGTTTTCATGAGCTGTATGCCAAAATCATCAGTATTAAAACAATAAAAGACCTGAAATATTTCAGTTGGTGTGCAATGAATCTAAAATAAATGAAAGTTTAATTTTTATCATTACATTATGGAAAATAATGAACTTTTATCACAATATGCTAATTTTTGAGAAGGACCTGTATATATATATATATATATATATATATATATATATATATATATATATATATATATATATATATAGAGTATGAAGTGTGTAACTCAGGAAGTTGTATTTAATGCTCAAATATTTACCACTGCTAGACATGTATATTAATGTGCTGAAGGTCAGATTGTTTTTTGTGAAAGAGAGTGTAACAGGAAGTTATAAGGGACTCAGAAATAATCCATCTTATGAAACAGCACTTTTCAAACAAAATAAAGGTTTATTTATAAAAGAGATATAGGGCAAACATCAAAATTTGTGAAATGCACATGGCTGTAAGACTCTTTTGGCCAGATTCTTATCAGTATGTAATCATTTATAAGGTAAGTTTTACCTGATGCTGAATTACAAAGTACTCAATAACACAGTAGTCATAGTCTTTCTTGACATTATTCAAAATTATTATGTATTCAAAATAATCATCAATTATATTGTGTTCATATACAGTATAAACCATCACTGCATTCAAAAATATCAAAAATCAAACAACTCTGCTTCTTTCTCCTTCCAGAATGTGAAACTACGATCAATATATTTACAAATTTCATCATTACTAAACATTGAGAAATCATTGCTTCCATCTCTGCCATCAATTGGTATGGTATTCTTGATGATAACTTGCGGCACAACTTTAACCTCAGCACAAGAATCCTTCGCAGATTCCTTGGAAATCCCATTTTCTCTTTTCCCGAAGTATTGCGCTTTGATGTCCTCGAAACCATCTTTCCACTCGCGTCTCCCAGCCTCAATGTCCCCGAGGACAGCTCGGTGGAAGTCTCGGACTGTCTCCCAGGGAAAGTTCCCTATGTGGTCGAACACCTCAAAGCATAACAGGTGCCTCATCTTGCGCTCCTCAGCTGGGAGGTCCTGCTCGAGAATGTGAAAATAGCCGAGCATGAACAGGTCAAGGGTCAGGCTGTCGTAAGCAACAGGAGCACCGTCCACGCGAGGAAGGAACTGCTCGGGTGAGTAGGTCACACGCTTCCTCTGGAGGCTCCGGATCTGTCGTGATGGGACCCCTGAGGTGACACGTTTCCAGTTGCCAATCATCTTGTCTATTGCGGTTCTTTGCCTGTAGAGATTATACAGTGATCTGGTTCCTGGCTTGGCTACTGCAGTTGTTATTCCTTCTCCTGTAAGAGTGCCAAGCTCTTGTTTCATCTTGGCTCGCATTGATATTGCATACGCAGACCTTTTCCAGTGGCTCAAAAAGAGGACAACGATACGCTCCTTCCGCAAGCAGGTGGTCTCCATCACTTTAGTTGCATCTTTGCCCAGTGCCTGTTGGCATTTTATGGCACTGTCATTAACGTGATTAATGTCAGTGCTTTGGATTGTCCCCATAGACCGCTCATTTCGATTTGTTGATGTAGACAGTTTTTGCTGCCTTGTGTCGGATGTGTTGTTTAAAAGGCCAGAAAAGGGGTAGATGTTTCCTATCTGACCCTCAAAGTTGGACCTCAAGTTTCTCACAGAAACTCCTGACTGCTGGATCTCCAGCTCCACCTTCTGCCTTCGTCCTCTGATTGAACTTTGCCTCTCTGGCTGGTATGTGAAGACCGACGCCAGATTCGTGTTACAGAACCCATCCTCGCCGTTTGTTTCTGAGAGGTTTGTCAGGAGCAGTGACATGCTCTTTACTATATTTGAGATACGATTGTACCACACAGGAAGAGGCAGAGATTCCTCCATGTTTAGGAGCTGCTGGCACTGGGTGTTGACGGTGATGTTAACGATGGGAACAGGAAGGACGGCCCTAAGTTCTTCTGCCAGCCGGGCAAGCTCTAGTTCATAGGCCTGGCATCGTTTTTGAAGGGAAATCGTTTCAATCTGTCCCTCCAGGTAGACCAGGTCATCTTCAGTAAGCAGTTCTCCAAAGGGGCCCAAAATTACATTGTGTACTTGGGAATACCTCCAACCATCCACCTCAATATGTTTGTCACTGTTGTCCTGTATAAGATGAAACAATTGTTATTGTCATATTGTATGATATAGTGTGTTATAGAAGGAAATTTAGCAATGCAGTCTTATGTTGGAGGGGTTTGAGCAGTTTACTTTTCTGCAGTGGTTGTCTTCGTTCTGCAGTCGAGCCTGAAGCTTGCGCACCATAACCTGCCTCTTCCATTCAGCAATGGGCCTCCCGTTCTCATCATGAGTCGGGATCAGAGAATCAATGTCAGCAAGATTTGCTTCCAACTCTACAAGCGGAACAATTCCATTCTCTCCTTTCTGGAAACAGATTAACACAAGCTCATACAGATTAACCTGTGATGATATCACTACTGCCTCAAATAAACACATTCACAAGTCGAAATAAAATGGCCTTTGCAAACTATTTTACATTTGTACATTCAGACCTGAATGTAAATTTACCACTCCCCTCTTGAAACACTGATGACACCCACTTTTAAGGAGGATGAGGTCAAGTTCTAATCAAGTGCTAAACATGTATATTAAATTCCTGATGAAATGTTAATTAATTAAGTTTTTTTTTTCCTTTTCTCATATGATTTATAAAATGCGCATCATGGCAATAATTTTTTAAAAACTTTATTTCTCACAATTCCGATTTTATATCTCAAAATCAATCCTGCGATTCTGATCTCTGAATTGCAAGTTAATAACATATTTCCAGGTTTATTTAGTTTATATCTCAATTTTTGTTTCTTTGGAATTCTGGTGAAAATATATACTAGGTGAGAAGAAAAAGGAAAAAAATGCTGAAAAGGAAAAAAATGTTTCAAAGGCAGAGCAAGTTATTACATTTTGACGACAAATTATGAAGAAACTTTTTTACGTAAAAACATGCACTGATGGTGAGGACAATAAGACCTGAAAGATAAGGAATGTTTATGTTGACATACATTCATTGTTTGTCCAGTGAAGACCGCTGTGATTCCTGCTTGTCTCAGCGACTTCATGGACTTTTGAGATAAAACCGTCTCCTCTTCCTCAAGTTGTTTCCTCATGTTAAATGAAGTAACAACTATACACCAAAGACATAAAATAAGTTAACTTTAGATATATATTCTCTTATTATGGACGTTGACCTTTTTGTCGATTTTGTCAAAGAACATATACTCTGGCCTGAGCTGAACAAATGCAGGGTGTCAATGCACTCTCACCTGTAGAGGCCACTTGCATGTGTTGAATGGTTCCAGCTCCATTTTTCTTAGCCTGTGAGGAGGCCGGTAATGCGGTTGAGGTATCCAGACATGCTGGAGAGGGACGAGGCTGGGGAGGAACTTCGTTCACCGGCTGCTAGGAACACCAAAACAGCCGAAGCGATTAAGAACAAGTGTTGTTTGTCATGTTTGCTTAATAAAACCAGTTTATAATTAAAAATCATCACCTTGCTATTTTCCATCCGGCCACTATGTTCAGGTTCACAGGACTTGTTCTTAGTGTCCTGGTAGGGGTTGGTTGTGTTAAACAAGGTCCTTTCCTCTTCTATGAGAACAATATCTGCAGACTGCTGGAGTAAAGCAGTAAGAGAAAAGTGTTTTTCAGAATTTAAGGTCAATTTCTTCATAGTAAACATGGCGCAAAACACAGGTGTTGAAGCACAATGTACATCCTGATCAGCCCCCAGCGGGAAACAGGAGCTCAAACTGTTTAATATAGCAGACCTCCCACTTAGTTAACAAAGGAAAACTGCCTATAGAGTTCAGTCATCTGATCGGATGGTTCAAATGACCCATACCTGCAATTGCAGTGATTGATTTCTCTTATGGCCACTTGTGAACTCTAGCCTTGCTTTTAAAGCATGCTAAATCATTTTTTACATTCATAATGTGCCATACAGTATTAAAGCGGCAGACAATTAAGACACAACCTTTTAAATGCACTGTATACATGAATTCACACACTAACATACAACATTTTGGGGTCAGAAAGATTTAAAAAAAGAAATTAATACTTAATTATTCAGTGCACTAAATTGCACTAAATTGATCGAAAGTAACAGTAAAGTCATTTCTAAAGTTACAGAAGATTATTATTTCAAATAAATCTGTTCTTTTGAACTTTCTATTCACCAAAAAACTATGAAAAACTTGACCAAAATATTAAGCAGCACAACTGTTTTCCACATCGATTATAAAAAGAAATGTTATTAGTCATGCTTGAATATAGTCTTTCTTGATAACATAACATTTTCAAGTTTTAGTTTTTCTTATTCTCACCATAAAGAGAATTTTTTTAATATATTTTCGCAATGGCAGTTGTTTTTCAGTCTGATATTGATCTTACAGTTATAGAGAAGCATTACTGAGAACACCTGAGAAAAACTCTTATACCTCAGTACAAGAAGCAATACATACTATAGTTATTTTGAAGATATTTTCTAAAAGATTATTTTCCAAGCAGTATTATTTTATATTAATGTATAAAATCCTACACATTTAATTAAAAGGTTTTACATCATGCAATACATAAAAAGTAAAAGAAATCTGAAATAACTCACAGTCCTTCACCAGTCAACAGCTGAGTGTAATGAGAGCATCAGTGCTTCAGCCATCCAGTGGCCAAATGCTTAAGGATCAGCACACTATAAACAGTGAGCTCAGACAGGAGGTCTTCATAGTAAAGTATGAATAATTCAAGGGTGGGATTAGGTGAACCGTTGTTCTTTACAACTTTAAAAAGTCTAAAGGCTGCCACACGTTCCTCAGCACGTTCCTTGCCAGTGTTGCCACACTTCTTAAATTCACCAAAGCACAAGTGTGTTTTGCTTTTTTTCTTTCTTTACTGATCTACAGTCACTAGACACTATTGCTGTTCTGAATGGCTTGTAATGTGGAAAAATGATTACTTCAGTTCCACAAAAGGGCAAAGATCAAAGAACAGGTCTTGATGGTGAATTGATACACGTTCATGAACAGACAGTTTTAATCTCTGTTGTGGTGTTACATTAGTGTCTATCCGTTACTAATTTGCCAAATTTAAACGAGCTTCACTTAATACCTCTGTGTGTGTCACAGGCACCTCAGCCGACCGGGAGAAAAGAGAAAGGTCAACACACATCAGTTACACAGACGATTAGATATGCAGGAGGAACAGATCAGCCAGTTCTATCTAAGCATCACATCACACCAATTCTTTTCATTTCCAGATCTTTCAGATCAAGATAATTATATTTATACAGGTACTTCATACAGGCTCTATTGTATTATATTATATTATATAATTGTTTTAAATTGCATGCCAAATTTAATTTAATTGGAGATTATGCTGTAGAGAAAAGTGTCCTTTATAAATTAAGTGCTCTAAATAACAGATTTTTAGTGCCAATATTGTGAGTGAATTACACCAGTCCACTTTGCATTATGAATTAACCAGTCCACTTTGCATTATGTCTGCCCTTTTCTTCATTAGCTTTCTGTAGTAATTATTAAACTGCTCTTATGATAAATATTCCTCCATTAAACAATAATTATTTTCAATAACCCCTCAGTACTGCTCACACTTTCCTATGGGGTGACCCGTTCACACAAGAACAAGCTGTCAGATCTGAAGCCATGCCACCGTAAACAAACACAACATCAGCACACAAACTGGTGAGAACGGCACATCTCTTGTCTGCTTTGTGATGCATTGACCGAGCACTCCAAACACACGGGAGCAAAATGCCCTCTGACAAACCCACTCACTGCATTTATGAGCCTCTGTCTGACACCTGAGACAGAGGATCTTATATCGTCCTCACCCCTGGAGCTCTGGATCTTGCGCTGAGAGGGGCGTGAGTGATAGCTGATAGGTCCTTCATGCGCCAACCACACAGTACTAAGTGTCTTGCTAATCAGCTTGTGTCAGGCCAGCCATAACGGTTTAATATGCCATCGTAGTTATGCTATCAAAAGAAAGGGAGGCTTACATAGTTTCCACTTCATTTATGAACAAATGACGTATCCGATGCCCTTTTGCAAAGGAGTGACAAAGGAGGCGGAGCTGAAATATAAATATTTAGTGAGTTATGGAGAGCATTGGTGTTTATGATACAATTCAGTTCATCGTTGAGTTCTCTCGACTGGATTCTGACCTTTTTGTCCATCACTCAAGTTAAGGATGACATAAAATGTCCAGCTACACCCTCTAAATAATCAGTCTACAAATGCACAAAAATGACCAGGCAATTAAATCATTAGATGTACTTGTCCTTGAATTGTCCAATGACAACATTCTCCAAGAGAATAAATACACACTTGTCAACACCTTTACTCTTAGCAGACGTGGATCAAATTATAATCAAATTAGTGATGTCTCTGTTATTAAAGGATTAAAGGTATCTGTTCAGCCTTTGGATAGGCCGTTCCTGTGAAGAATATCTTGTCCCATATCTGATAAATAATGGAGAACTTCTTCAGCAGGAAAGAGTCAGTTGGTCGCAGTGTGGGGTTTAATAAACACACTTTAATATGTGTTCCTTATCCTCTATTTTGTAGCATGACTCAGCCAATATGAGCTACTATTTCATTAGCTCAAATATATTCATGACAAGTGGACTGCTTGCCTGTAGGTGGCAGTAACAGTTTGCAATTTCAAGGTGGAACATTACCAAAACCCAGGACATCAGCTGTCACTGTTTGCAATATTAATGGGTGTAAAGCACATGAGTAAATGTACTTAATTGCTATACTTAACTATTCTAATTAAACATGGAACACTTTTTTTTACAAGTGTGTAATCTGACTTTTAAATGTATAATTTACCTTAAGTAAACTACATTTCAACAGGTAATCAACAGTGATATTGTGAAATATTATTACAGTTTTAAAAATCTGTTTTAATGTCTATTTTAATATATTTTAAAATGTAATTTATTCCTGTGATGTCAAAGCTGATTTTTCAGCATCATTACTCCAGTATTCAGTGTCACATGATCCTTCAGAAATCATTCTAATATGAGAGACATTTCTTATTATTATTAATGTTGAAAACAGTTGTGCTGTTTAATATTTTTGTGGAAGCTGTGATACATTTTTTCAGGATTGTTTGATTTATAGAAAGTTCAAAAGAACAGCATTTATTTTAAACCGAAATCTGCTGGAACAGTAAATGTCTTTACTGTTATTTTTGGATAATTTAATGTGTCCTTGCTGAATAAAAATACAATCTTACTGACCCCCACATATTTGAACATTAGTGTATATAGAAACTGTATTAAAAAATGGACAGACTTAACTATGTAAAAAACATCTTATCTAATTAAAAAAATGGCCTTGCAGTTAAAAAAGTTGTGCTGAGGAAAGTACTAATTATCTTACATGAGCATCAGCATCACGGAGGAAGTTGGCACAATCATGATATCCATTGTATTCTGCCAGGTCCACTGCAGTAAACCCATCCGAATCTCTCTCCAGTGGGCTGACGTGATTATTCAGCAGCACTCGGCAGCACTGAGGGAACGAGAGATTACAGCTGTCATTCAAAACCTCTGTGAAAGCATTTCTAACACTACTTAAACTGTATAATCCTCAGAGTGATCATGATAAGGATTTGTGATTGGAATTAAAGGAACAGTGACAGACACCTCCAGTTCTCCATTCTCTGCTGCATCATGCAGGGGGGTTCCACCCCAGAGGTCTCTCAGGACTTTTGCTCCCATCAGTAGGAGACGCACCATGATGCGATGGTGGCCCTCACTAGCAGCGAAGTGCAGTGCTGTGGCTCCATCCTTGTCCTGACAGGACAGATCCAGATCTGTGAAGGAGGCCTAAAGATTCATGTCAGAGACAGAGTCAGTGATAACTCTAACACAACACTCAAATGTATGCAATAAAACCTGAGTGAAATCATGCCAAAGAGACCGAAGCAGCATAACTCACCAGCCAGACCACCAAGGCATAGTGTCCCATGTGGGCAGCTGCGTGCAACACACTCATCCCATCTTTGGCTTTCACATGGACATTTGCACCACAGTCCTTCACCAGGTATTCAACCACATGCAGATGCCCTTCCTGACAGGCTAGATAGAGTGCCGTGGCCCCAGTACCTGTCTGGCAGTCCACACACCTGCAAAAATAATATATTAGACTTTTCACCTATAGACTGACACCACAGGAAAAGAAGCAGAAACAAGTGATAGCATATGTAAGCATATGCATATGTAAAATAATAACATGATCATCAAAATTAAACAGCATATGAGTGAATTCCAGAGAGCATGTGTGCACCCTTGAAGGGCACTTCGGGAACGGGACGACATTTGTAGGAGAGTTCCAAATGACAGTGAACAACTGAATCCCTTCACGAAGGGCCCTTCCACAGGTCCATTAGCGAAGGGAACATGCAATGGTCACTTCAAGGAAGTAACTTAATCAATTATTAATATTATTAATTATTTAATCAATCACTTCCGATTGGAATTTTATGTATAAATCAAAGATGCCCATTACCGAATGAAATGTCGACCCAGGATGAGCTATAGGACTGTGCAAGCTTTGGGGGTGTTGATGGACTCAGTCTACTTCATCATCCTTCTGAATCCCATCCTGACGTTGCCTTAGACAAAACCTGATTTTCTCAGTTGTTTGCTCAAAATGATGCATTTTTTTATGAAACTTACATTTAAGAGTTGATTTTTTAAAAAAAGCATGAAACTAATTGATGAAGCTAATTACTATACTATTACAATATCCTGAGGGCCTTGAAAATTTTGTAAAAAAAAAAAACAATTAATATATTTTTAATTGATTTTAATTGAAGAGTTAATTGATCTGATTAGTTCAGGTCTACACCACCCCTTCCAGTTGAAATTTCATTCGTCTTGAGCTTCCATAGAGACTATTTGGTTGAATGTAAACACAGCTAAGAGGTATACGCTCTATTGCATCATTAAGTAGAAGTTGGTGGTTGTGCAGATGTACAGTAAACACACAGCACACAGGTGGCATCATGTGGCAGGTAAGAGGCTCCTCATGTATTATAGAGGACAGAGCCCAGATGGTGGGTTTGACATGTGTCAGATGACCTTTTCCCAGCCTCCCTGATGAGCAACAGCTCCCAAGTAATGGCAACGCGGCTCTAAACTGCTGCCTTCATGTGTATTTGTGTAAGCATGATGACTCATGGTTTTGCCCATAAACACACACAAGTCATGTGTAGCGTTGGGAGCATCAACAGTAGCGATGCACTAAACTGTTTTTTTTATAGTGACCGAGTGACTGTAGCCCAGCTGTTTTAAAAATAATTTAGCTTTTCTGGTTACGAGTTCCTTTTTCTAATGAGTACCAATAACAATGAAATGGTCCTTTTTCTATGGAAGTCTATTTCCTGAGAAACGAAGTAATAAATACAAAATAAAAAGTCAAAATGATGAGTCAATTATGCAATTAAAAAGTCTAAGGCCTTTAGTCTAAGGGTTAGGCCTTAGTTCAATTTAAGTGGCTTATAAACAACCTTAGAAATTAAGCATTGTCTGTAAAACAGGCCATTAATTCTGAAATAAAGTCAATAAGATAAACATTTGACAATTTTGACTTTTTGTCATAATTGTTTTTATGTCCTAATTTTGACTCATAATTGACTTCGGCCTGGTTTCACAGACAGGGTTTAGATTAAGCCTGGATTAGGCTTTAGTTCAGTTAGGACATTTAAATCGGTTTTATAAACGTGCTTTAGACATTTCTGGTGTGCATCTTGAGACAAAACAATGTCCGTGACATATTTTATGTTATATTTACAATGTTTTAGTAACAAGTTGCATAGTTAAAACCTTAAACCTTGTCTGTGAAACCAGGGTTAATATGTCATTTATAATTATGATTTACCAAAGTATGGCATTTTTCTTTTAGGCTTTCATGATTTCATATGTGTGGCATTCAAATTTCTGATTCCTTCAAATAAATCGGTCCACCCTGAATAGTTCTCTTCATAAACAGCGTTTATGCCTGATTGATTTTAATGAATCGATTCATCTTATAGCATGTGAAAATCTGATTCATTCTTGTGAATCAGTTCAGTTGGTTTGTTTTAGTTTTAAAGAATTAAATGATTCAGTTGGTTCTTTTTTATTTATATGCTGCTGTTCTTTAACATTTTCGACTCATTAATTAAATTATATTATGTTAAAATTTTTATGTTTTTATTATTTATGTTTTTTTTATGTTACTGTTCCAGCAGATTTTGATTATATTTAACTATGATATTGAGATTCCAGAACTATTCATAATAGTTTTGTCATTACACACACACACACACAATATATTTTGAAGAAAGCTGGTAACCAAACCAGTGTTTTGGTTACCATTAACTTCCATGAGGACAACATTTAAAAAATATATATATTCTTTTGTGTTCTGCAGAAGAAAAGTCTGGAATGACATGAGGGTGAAAAAAACAATGAGTAGTTTGAAACACCTTTTGTTTGGTAGTTTGTACCCAACATTTTCAAAAGAGCAGTCTGCCGTACCTTAACTACTTTAAATTACGAGAAGCTTCTAGCTTGACAAGCCAGAGGTTCGAAGTATACATACTGTACTGAAAGGTGAATTAAAGTGGAAGCTTTTAGCCAGTCAGGGATGGCGTAACTGTCTGTGAGCCTCACCGTAGGGAGCTGGACATGAGCAGTTTGAGAGAAGTGAGATCTCCACTGGCTGCAGCGTAATGGACAGGTCGAGCTCCACAATCCGTCTCTGCCTCTGTACTGCCTCCCTCAAACAACAGCCACTGTACTGCCTCCGCATGGCCAAACCTGGCAGCCAGGTGCAGGGCTGTCGCTCCCTCGCCATCACGATCCTGTAGGCCAAAACAAAGACAGACGTCAGCACCCAATACCAAATTTGAAGAGGTCTGAATTAATGGAATATTAAGAAGTACATCACAATGACCTTTCAATTCACTGATACGCCATTATACCATCAGTGCTATTAATAAAAGAGGTGCTTCTTTGCTTACATTGTACATTCATCATCAATGACCTGTGTAATTGACAGTTAAAGGAAACTGACACAGCAGCCCATCCTAAAGAACACCATCAATCCCGCTGTCAAAAGTAATTTGTCTCTCAATATATCATGGCACTCACCTCAATCCCACACCTCTCCTGTCTCAGCAGCCACTGCAGCTCCCGCACGTGCCCAGTGGCAGCAGCATCATGGGCAGCCGTAGCTCCATTTCTCGTACAGGTGTGGCAGGGGAAACAAGCTTCATTTACCAAGAACTCTAGGCAGCCCAGTTGCCCACAGCGAGCAGCATGGTGGACAGGTGAAGCTCCCTGGGTGTCTGTGATGGCTGGACTGAGGCATCCGGACACGTGCAGGGCCCTCAGAGCCTCCACATCCCCCTCGCGAGCTGCCTGAATGGCCCTGTGGAGCACCATGCTAGACCTCAGCAAGTCGAAACAAAAGTGGCAGGGGTCCTTGGGCTGTACCCAACTATCTCTCCCGCTCCCTCTCTAAAATGATACCTGAGCTCGCTGACAGATGTCCATGGGAGAGATGAAGGGGGTGGATAGCACTGAGCCAGAAATGTAACGAGAGCCCTCATTTGAACATTTTCATCTGCTTATATTCTCAGATACAATGACAAAGTAGGATGATGGGAGAAGATGCTCTGCTTAAGAACAATGTGCATTTTAAATGGTAACATGTAGAGATAAGTTTAGCATGTGCTGGATGATGATGCATTATCCAGTGTGTTATTAAAGGAAATGAATAGAAACATTTGCTAAGTTAAGTTGTCATTGCACAACATGTAAAATTATTCAAAGAGGGGTACTTGCCTCCCCCCCTTTTTTTACAGTGTCCTTGTTAGTTACATGTACTTGCCATAGTAATAACAGTAAATTATGTATAATTACATGCAACTAACCTTAAACCAAACTCTAATCCTACCCTAACTCTATAGTAAGTACACATTGTTAATATTACTCAATACTTTAAAATATAATTACATTGTAAGAACGACACCTTAAAATAAAGTGTAACAAAAAATAATAACACTAGTAATAACATGCCACTCAGTTTTCTGTGCCAGATCTGGGGTGAGGGGTACATCTTACCCCAAGTGTCTAATTTGAGCTTTTCAATAAAAAATTAAAAAAAGAAGAAAAAAATTATATTGTGCCCACAAATGCCTCATTAACAAATCTTGTTAAAAAAAAACTTTTATATTCAGCATAATACAATGTCACAGATCACTATTTTCCAAACACAAAATTTGATTATTTAACCTAAAAAATGTTTTAAATCTCCAAATCATCCAAATATGGTGGTAATATTACTTAATCTTACCTTTTAAAAGTTAGAAAGACCATACGTGATCAAATATGCCGGGAGTAATTTGACTAAATGATTGCATCATTTCAGGACAAAATGAGCATTTATCATATTTTAAATTGTTAGATCATTTAGATCAGAGATGCCAAAACCAAGGCCTGATATATACAGTGTATATGCCCATTTTATATTTTTTTACTTTGATGTAGAAATGTGCTTCCATATAACGTAGTATGGAAAGTTACCAAAAATATAGTTTCTTTCTGTATGGAGAATACATAAACTGTGGGCCAAAGCTAGATTTTCTCTTACAAGACATCATCTCATTGCTCCTTGCTAGGAAAGCATGATTAAGAGGTTTGAATTTGAATACGGATAATACAGCATATTTAGTGGCTGTGTCCGAAAGCTTACAAATGCAACAAGATAGAAAGGCATCAAGGCACGTCCGAAGCTAAGAACTTCACTTCCTGTTTCCTGATATCTTCATCTGATCGATTTTTGAAGTCAGCATAGATGTATCCTTCACTGCCTATGATATCCAACAAGTTCTGAGCAGTGACAGTTGAGCTAAAAAATAAAGATGCCATCTGAAAGTTGCAGTTGATGGTCAGTTTGAGTGTAAATGACACTTTTGATGTCTTTTCTAGCGCGAAATAACTATTAATGAAATATTCGCTTAGTTATCACCAAAGCTCATTCTATTTTGCTGTAGATCATTAAACCGTTACGCTGCCTCAGAAGTCTGTCTAAAATCAGTTTCGTGAGGTGCTTTTGTGCGCAAATGCTGCCTACAAAGTCATTACCTGATAACGCAATGAGGCAAAAAGTCAGCTGTCTAAGCTTTCGGATGCAGCCTAAGTTGCTAAAGCATTAAGTGACACCCAAACTAGGGTCAAAGTTGGCCCATGATGACCTTTGCTTTGTCATAGCACCATGTCACATTACAAGAGTGTGTTTGGGGGATTCATTAAAGCATATCTTAGTGTGAGAATATAATGTAGTCAAATATAATGTAGCATTTACTTTTTACCCTTCATAGTAAAAAGTTTACTCTGCATCATTCTAGACAAATAAGAAGTCCAAACTCTTGCAACATTGCGCATATTTCACATTTATTTCACACCCGACAAAGTGTTAAGTGTCCACAGACGTTAGAAGACACAGGTCCAACACTCAAAGAACTTGAGCAATGAGTACACTACAGCCCATTCATTATGGTATAAAGTGGTTACAGCTGTGTGCCAGACCACAGTTGGGTTTATATACAGAGCAAATCAACAGAAATATTGAAGCAATTACAGTAGCTACACTTAGTTTATATTGAATTTCTCTTGGAATATTTGGATGGATAAAAGATGTTTATTCAAAATGATGCTCGGAAACATGTGGTTCCATTGGGAGTGAAAGAGAGAAAAAGAGAGACACATTATCAACTACAAACCCTAAAAATCTTGTTTATCTGCAATATATATGTTTGTTGACAAAGTCCTGTTGAACGCTTCGTTTTCAGGGCATCAATGCGAACACTACATGCTCATAGTCGACTGTGATCCTTCAAAGCGGTAAAATAATACGACTGAATCTATTATTTTAATGTAAATGCTACTCTTATACTGTATGGAGGTAAATGGGATACATTTGATACATTTCATTTAAAAGCTGAATAAATATGTACAGCATGCTATCATATACATAGCATTATCAAAGACAGGAATGGATAAAGAAAAAAAAACTCACTGGGAGGTATGACTGTCACCATATTGTCCAAAACTTAATCGTCTGTCCCTACTTTACATTTCAGATCCACAGTCAATGCAAGAGTCTATAAATGCATACTTATTCTGCTCCTTATGAAGATACAATTTGGAGAGGTAAAAACCAGAACCGCTCAAATCTCTCAGATCACGTTCATAGCTACGCTGCTGCTACGTTTTGTGCTCTTTGGGTTGGCTGACCCATTGCACAAAACATCAATCCTCATGAGCAACAAGCTAAATGGCTGACTGACCAATAGCATGAGCCCAAACCAAACAAGAGATTTCTGAGTTCATCAGCATGCTCTACAGTGCACACAGCCTTTGGTAATACCTCTTTAGGATGTAGCTGTCATGACTGGAAAAACAGCTTTTCTATACTTAGTATACACACATCTTCATCGTACAAGGCAGAGGGTGGAGAAAAAAACAAGGTGTATGGGTATTATGCTTATTATAACTGATACATCTAACAAAAAATGAACTGTTTATCTTGAGCTAAATAAAATGTTCTCTATATTGGGGATCACAAAACTTTGTTTTATGTTGTAACACTAAAACTGGATCTTCTCTTAAAAGATGTCACCTCCCTAGAAAAACACCATAGGTTTCAATACAGATATTCTATTATAACATATAAGGCTGGGACGACCTAAACATAGCAGCTACAAAAGAGGAACTATGCAGTGTTTCTGAACATAAACCTCTTGTATAATATTATTTGAAATCTGTGATATATAACGTGCTCCGATGTATTTGCGTTCAGTGTATCAGTAACAGGAAAGTTAGCAACGCCGCTCTCTAATTTTGTGCGCAAAAATAAGCTGATGAAAAATGAACATTAAAGAAGCAGATTCTCCTAGCAGCAGAGCTCTTGTGCAAATAAACCAAAACGAACCTGGTAAATAAAGCTCATTATCAAAAGTGCAAGGTGAAAAAGTATTTTTCCTCTTAATAAATTATGTTTATAAAACATACAATGCTTAATAAATAAGTAAACGTAAAGATGTAATGTAAAAAAGACATTACAGATGAAAGTAAAACACAAACTAAACTTCTGTATGGTAGACGTTTTGTACTTTTCTGATGCTGATTATTGTCGAAATAACAGACAATTCTATCTTCTATCATCCAATGCATAAAAGGTGACTTCAAAATAAGCTCTGCATCCCACAATGATCATGGCAGAATGATCAAAACTAAGAGGCAACTACTGAGGCCCAGGTAAAAGCACTTGACATCTACTCTGAAGCAGCACATTCACAAACAGAGCATTGAGTCGCATTTACAAATCAACGAATGCCATTAAGAGTAGGGCTGTCTATGATGCTGTTTTGCCATTCTAGCTTTTAGCTATGTTAGCGGGAAGTGCTGAATATATTTCCATGTTGTAAATTTACACTAAATAGGGCCTGAACACACACACATAAACACACACTCTGTGAAGCCAAGCCCACAGTCTATGGTTGGCATGGACAGACCGAGGGGGAATGCTGGGACGGGCAGGCAAGAGGCAGCTGTGATGACATGGGGACAGGGCACTTATGATCACATGACCTAATTACATCACAAAGGCCTGTTAGGCCTTTTTATGGTTTGAGCCAGAGAAAAAAAGTGATTTCACATCCTCATCTGTCCTGATTTTCTTCTGGAAAGCTTAGACCTGTGGGTAGAGAGACACAGAGAGAGAGAGAGAGAGAGAGAGAGAGAGAGATAGAGAGAGAGAGATTGGGAGAAATTCAGGGTTATCACTGACCATGATCACTTACAGTGGTTCTCAACTGCTGAGCTGCAACCCAAAAATGGGTCACAGGTCTGTTTTGATATCAAAGACCTTGTGTCTGTCTAAACTAACTCACTATGACATGTCACTATGACATTTTGGTGCTAATCCATCTGTATTGGTAGTTAGGCAGATTCAACACTTCAGTGTATTAATTTAGAATTTTTCAAAGTGCCCCTATTATGCTATTTAAAAGGTTCCTTTTGTTTCGGAGGTCTCCTACAATAAGCATCCACTGATTGGTCAGATGGCCCGGTCTGTTGTGATTGGTCTACAGTTTACAGCATGTGTCGGAAACGAAATGCCTATTACCATATCTGAATTTTAGCTTTGGAAGCTTCCTCAGCGCTTGATACACAGTGATACGAACAGTAACAATGGCGTCAGTTTTTCCATATAAATTCAAGAGCAACTCCTCATCCTTTTGGAATGCACAAAGTGAATCTACAGCACTGAAAAAACAGCGTCTTCTCTTCATGTAGACAAAATGGACCAAACTCTTCCAGGCCTTAGTTACAACTACAGTGTTTGAGGCCGGGTCAGTAGACATTATTCGTGGCATAGACTGATGACCATAGGCTGACATTATGCAAATGTATTACATTGTTATGTAGGTATGTAACAGAAAGTGAGACTGAACTGCTGATGACTAATTTCAGGAGTACAGAATCGATTCTTTCTTTTAGGAGACAATAACATGCACTAATTTTTAAAACTTTGCAGAATTTTTACATTCACAAATAGCAATTTTAGACACTACATGAAAGTAATATTTGAAAAAGCATAACAGCTGCACTTTAAATACTATTATAATATATATTAATATTTTGAATTTTTGATTTAATTGTAGTTTAAGTTGTCACTTTGTTTGTGCTTTTGTCATTTTTAATAGTTTTATTTTTTATTTTTTTATCCTTTCAGTACTTAAACATTTTATTTCAGTTAGTTGCCAATGCAAGTTTTTCAACTAATATTCATATTTTATTTTAATTCAGCTTTATTTCAATTACTGAACAAAAAATTGGGTAACACTTTACAATAAGGTTTCATTATTAATTAACTACTGACTACATGAACTAAGAATTAACAATACTTCAGCATTTATTAATCTAGGTTAATATTAATTTCAACACTTACTAGTACATTATTAAAATCAAATGCTTTATTTGTTTACATTAGTTAATGCTCTAAACCTAACATGACTAAACAATGAACAGCTGGATTTTTATTAACCAGCATTAACAAAGATTAAGGAATACTGTAAGAAATGTATTGCTCATTGTTAGTTCATGTTAGTACTAATGTTAACAAACGAGACCTTATTGTAAAGTGAGACCTCATTACCAAAATGATTAACAATAACAATGCTTGTGTTTAACACAGTGTTTTTGTTGTTGTTGTTGTCACAAACCTGTCTATGCAGGGTGAAATAATTTTTAAAAATAAATGTAATAATATAAAACCAGTTTGTTTTGAGTGGTGAATTACTAGCTTAATAGAATAACAATACATTTAAATGATTGATTTGAAGGGCACTTTGGTTGATTTTTTGCTTTATAAACAAATGTGTTATTGTGTTGGCTTGCTATTTAATTTTCATTGTAATGTAAAATCTAAAAAAAATTCTAAATTAGTTGAGAAGCACTTACTTAAAGTGTTTAATAAAATTAAAGAAAGAGCATTATTGAATGACGACTGAATTGAAATCACTGAATTTATTTTGAATACCTGATAGTTCCTGCCAGCAGTGGGTTGAATGCGTACAACCAGTCATGCATCTCTTTGTCATTGCCTGCTTGGAGGAGAATGCTGCGGTGCTCAGTGCACACTGCAAAAGTGTTAGGAGCCTGGAAAAAAAACATCACATGGGTTAACAAAATCAGCTGACATAAAGATAGACAGCTATTGCTAGCTGACCACTTTCCTCAGTAATCATGTGTATAATGTCACTGGACGAGGAATAAATGGCTCTTACCCTCAGCAGGGTCTGCTGATCTTCACTGTACTCCACCTGAGCAGAGGACAGGTTGATGACGGCTCTCTCCACGCAGTCTCTCTCACTGCGGTACAGGTAGACGTATGGCCGTCGAACCACAATGAACCGTTTCACCCAGCCACTGGTGTGTGGCTCAAGAAAGTGTAGATAGCCTTTCT
Organism: Gobiocypris rarus; assembly: GCA_023029165.1. NCBI lineage: Eukaryota > Metazoa > Chordata > Actinopteri > Cypriniformes > Gobionidae > Gobiocypris > Gobiocypris rarus. The sequence goes on along the minus strand of CM040915.1, from coordinate 41,828,843 downwards.
TTGACACAATTGGGCTGCAGTCATAAGAATGATAACAGATATACAACGAATTAGGGAAACCAATAACATGACGCATTAGGATGTTAAAAGTGTTAAGGACAGTAAGTTTTTCTACTTGCTGTAATTATTTTTAATTGTAATTTGTGCAACTGAAAAGAACAGTTAGGACTAAATTACATTTGAGTTCATTGTACAATTCAACAGTGGTCTTGGACTTTATACTGACACCTAGTGGTGCGGATGCAACGTCATTCATAAGCAAAAGCTTTCAGTTATCAATACCATTGTACAAATATTTGCATGCATATTTGTCACTCATTATTCAGTTTACAACAGAAAGTATAGAATATTGACCCTCTTTTCATATTAAAAATAAATATTCTTTCATGTTTTAATCATTATCTTATTATTTTCCTTTTTGACAAAAAGTCATGGATTTTTTTTATTTGTTACTGGAGCGAATGGGAACAAAAGGTATATTTGTGTTCAGACAAATTGACAAATTAAACATCTAAGAACCCCTGAAATATGAAAAGGGTCCATTGGGACAATTAAATTGATTTTGTCATTTGATCTCAACATGGCAGCCACCATGTAATTTTTTTTTTAAATAATGTTTATAAAAGCTACTTAAATACCCTTACTGAACTAAGGCCTAATCTTAGTTTAGCCTAAGCCCTGTCTGTGAAACTGAGCCCTTAAGTTGAAAAACTGGATGGGAAAATGTATTACATAGGCTTTGTTCACACTGCGTACAAATCTGATTTGGCTTTCTAATCTGATCTTTTGGACTGAGTGTATCATTTTGCAAGTGATCTGATTCATTTATACAAATATTTGAAACTGATGTAGATACACCAGATATAGCAATGATTTAAGCATTTTTGTTTTTTCTTTATATTAGGTGTCTTTAACTACTATGTACTAACATTTAAATTAATCATTTGTTAAGATGTACTAATTGTGTACATACATGTTTTTTACATTTTACTTATACTTTTAAAATACCTACATGTAATTACAGCTGTAATTAATTTCTGTAACTACATCTATAATTACACTATTGACCCTTCCCTTAAACCTACCCATACCTCCAAACCTGTCTCTTACCCATATCACACCTCAGCAGCAAAAGTACTTATTTATTGATGCAAGTACAAAGTAGTTAAAGACATCTAATATAAAGTGTGACCCTTGTTTACATTTTTTTTACCCCCCTCAGATACAACAAAAAGTCCAGGTAAATTTCTCAAACAGGCGGTTTAGGGTGCTACCTGACACGAATCTCTTGGATGTTCGGGATGAAGGTGCAGCTCCTGGGTTTTCTCTCTATGGGGCTGAAGGGGTCGAGATCGGGGCTAGAGGCACCCGAGTTAGCCTCAGCTCCTCTGTAAAATCACACACACAACAAGAAAGTCCTGTTAAAAATAAAGTATTTAAGGTGTTTTGAGACTGAACATACAGATTCTCAGAGAACTGGCATTAGCCATACTGTGATCATATTTAGCGTTGATGTAATCAATTACGTCGATTACGCACTGTTAATGTTCATCCCTAAACCCCTATCATGTTTACGAAAACTCTACAAGAGATGCTAGCGGCTAGTATGGCAGCGGCGCTTAATATGGTTGCGTTCAATCCCATTCTATAACCGAAATTAGACCTTTCCAGGACTCACAGCATGCTGCCGCTTATTAATTGTGATAAAACCCAATGTTTTAGACCGCCATTTGGACCGATACTGTGGCTGAATGTGGTTGTGAATCCTGAAAATGTGCTGCCTCATATTAAGCGGCACTGCCATACTAGCCATAAGCATCTGCTCTAGAGTTTTGTTTTGTGTGAAACATGACAGGGGATTAGGGAATATAAATGGTGGATAATCAGTGTAATTGATTAAGTAAATGTGTCGTTCCAGCCCATATCATATTAGAAGGTGACTCCTGGGTTTTGTGTTGAAAATACACTGACCTGAGGTCTGGATTGCCATAGTGACTGTCCACCAGTGATGGGCAGGTGGAGGAGGGTGTCAGAGTGCTCAGAGGTGAAGAACAACCGTCTCTTAAAAGGGATGCGGACATCTCTGACAGCTAAAAAAGAAAAAGAGCACCACCAGATGATAAAGCGGGCAACACATTGAAGTGTCTCATTCATCATATTCCAGAAAATGCCATGCTTACCCTTAAAGCATCTATTACACTAATCATGCTGCTCTACTCTAAATAGTAAATGAGAGAAGTGAAGTGAACATAAATTCTTTAAATGTCTTTTTAAATGACAAAAGGGCTGATAAATGAGACTGAGGGAGGGAGAGGGAGAGAGAGAGAGAGAGAGAGAGAGAGAGAGAGAGAGAGAGAGAGAGAGAGAGAGAGAGAGAGAGAGAGAGAGCTATATCTGGTCTGCAAGGGCGAGAGAATGAGGCAAGGTCTCTATGGACACTGGGGCAGTAAGGGCTCACCTTGCTCTCACTGAGACTGCTGCTCACCTGGCTGTACTGCCTGTTGAAGGTGTGCATGAGCAGTCGCACACACTGGTGATAGAGAAAAAAGCAGGAAAAATAGGAATAAAATTAATAAATAACAACAAAGGGTTCTAGCATTTCATAGTGGTGTTTTAATTTAATATTACAGTAACAGTAATACAAACTTGCTTCAAAACTTTGGCTTAGTCTTACCAGGGCCAAATTATAACAGAATCTGAAATAATATATTGCAAAGTTTCTGGGGTTTTTCCCCCAATCAAAAAGCCAGTCCGATTTTATATTAGTATTATTGTTGTTGATGGGATGGCAAACAATTAATCTGGATGTTTTTTAGAATGTAGTACATTGTAATAATAAATAAACAGTTCTTATTAAATATAACCACAACAAAACAAAATTGTGTAAGAAAATAAGACTTGCTATTTGCTTACCCAATTGACAAACGTAAAGGGGTTGTAAAAATATCAATATTTTGCTCAAGTAAATTTATTTAGGGATGATATTTTTACTGAAAATAAGAGTAATTAAGAGTAATAGCTGTTTTGTGCAAAGCATTATTTGCAAATATTTAATTTTATTTATTTATTTTATTACATTTATTTAATATACTTTTGTTTGATTTAGTCAAACTGAATTTGCATGAATAAGCTATTAGTGTGACATTATGTGGATATGTAGCAGCAGGCTCACCTTGGCAGCCAGCTCCCTCTGCCTTTCATTGGGACTATCCAGACCCAGACTGACTACCGGGCTGATCAAGGGGCTGGAGGCCTTAGGAGAGTCCATAAGGTCTTTGCCACAGAAAGAGTCCTGTCCCAGCAGCAGAGATGCTTCTAGCTTCTCTCTCAGCAGAAGATAATGCCTGGTCTTCTCCACCTGTAAATAAACATGCACCTCAGAGTCATTTACTTGACTGAAAACAAAAGTCAGATTATAGCCAAGATTAAAAGCCCTTAAACTTTCAGATGGATCATATTTTACCTCTTGTAAGAGGCTTAGTTTCTCCAGCTCCCACTGGTGGTCCAGGATGAGGCTGTCACTGCGAGGCCTCCAACCCGCAAGGTTCTCCTCTCCACGCACATATGCCACTGAGGTGTCCAGCACCCGTCTGCGCCTCCTTTGCATACCTGCACCATCATGGTTCAAACGGAACAACAAAATTAATCACAAAATTTGATTTGCAAAGAAAGATTTGTACACAATATCTTACCAGGACTTCCAATGTCAGCCAAATGGCAGAGGCTTAATTCGTACACTCCAGTCACACGGTTACTGAGACACAAAAGAGCAGAAAAAACATTTAACTCCACTACTGCGATGATAATTCAAGTGAAAAAGTTTTCTGATATCAAGTTATGAGCATTAAAGCTTCAAAATGGTGCATTTGTTGGCTCAAGATCAATTTACTTGACTGCAGAAAAAGGCCAGTAAACTTTCCTCACCTCTCAGAGGGCCTAAAGGCACCAGTGCTGAAGAGGTTTCGAATGGAGCGAGACGCGGGAAGTTTAGCGTCTCTGGAGTAGAACACCATGCAAAAATCCTTAGTGATGACAGTGGGCTGAGTGCAGTTCTCCATCTAAACATTATGGCAAAAACTTAGTGGAACATCTCATAACCAACTAACAGGCAAGCATTTAAATTCACTTAAAAAAGCTATACTTGTGATTGTGTGGATATTGCTTTTGATAAGTTCCAAAATATCCCACATTGATTATGTCATATTTTGTTAACTTTATTGAGGGAAAAGTTGAGTTTTCCTTACCTCAAGATAGGCGGAGAGGGTGATGTAAATTTTCTCTCCATATGGAGTGACACGGTTCAGCAGAAGGGAGTTGTGCATGGAGCTATCCCATGCTACCTCAAAGCGGTAAAATGTCCTGAAAAGTAGTAAACAGCATTGTGATGTATGTCAGTGCTTATGTATGTTCTTTATTTGAACAATATTGAAGGCTTAAGGGGGTTACAATAAAAAAAAAAAAACACAGTATACTGAAGGAAAAATAAAACATACCTATGGTCAATTCCCAATGACACTCTGACAGGAAACAATAAATTCCCATGTTAGTAAATTACAATGTTGTTATTTATTAATTGAGAATTATAATATTAAGAGTATAATTTATTTAAATACTAAGTTATGAAGTTTTAGTGTTGTTAACACTTTAATTAGTGATAAAAACACTGTAATTGATTAAAACAAATGGTTTAAATACTTTGGTATTGCAAACATTGCTAATTAAAAATCATACAATAGGAAGCAAAAACTGCTTTTGAAGACATTATATTATTTAGAGGTACTGGAGGAAGGATCTTTCTTTACATATAAGTGGTGTACCTGTCATCATAAGATGGTCGTATGTAGCCTGAAGACAGGATGTTGAGGGACAGGATGTTGGGGTCGATGATAGTCTCATCTGCCTCGGGTGTGTTACGGATGCGCCCTAAAAAAAGAACAGAATTGATGCTGAATCATATGAAACTCTGCCTGATTATTTGCCATAACATCATAATGTGTCCTCAACGCCAGCTGGCATCTAATGTGATGGAAAGCAGAATTTATATATAAATATATAAATATATAAATAAATATATATATATATATATAAATATATATTTATATATAAATATGTATATATATACACACATTTTATATATAAAAAGAAAAGAAAATAATTTTCTAACCTATGACAAGCTCCTTAACCTCCTTCCACACAATATCATTGCCGGTTTCATGGGCTATAGTGACAGTAATTCTCCTTTGGATGCCCTGCAGAAAATGTGTCAAAAAGGTGAAAATCGCAAAACTGATATTTCAATCTAAAACTATACCATTGTTCAAACCTTTGGGATCTGTAAGATGTTTTTGTTGTTGACAGAAACAAATACAAGAATACAGAAAGGATGCATTAAATTGATCAAAAGTGACATTTATAATGTTACAAAGACTTCTATATAAATCAAAATGGACCATATGAAATATTACACAAATAAGCATATTAGAATGATTTCTGAAGGAACATGTGACACTAAAGACTGGAATAATGATGCTGGAAATTCAGCTTTGACATCACAAGAATAAATTATATTTTAAAATATATTCAAACAGAAAACAGTTTAAATTGTAATAATATTATAATATAACTGTTTTTTAATAATTTTTTTATTAAATAAATGAAAGTTATTTCAAAAAACATTTGAAAAAAATCTTACCAACCCCAAACTTTTGAACAGTAGAGTAAATAATGTATCATCTGTTATCATCTATTCTGTATTACCATTAATTGAGCTGTTAGGGACAGAAAGATGGATTCATGTTTACCTGGTGCAACAGGAATGTACCATGGCAAGGCATTCCACCCCTGTGATCAACAACAGCTGGGATGTAGCTAAGAAAGTACACAAACAGGTACAAGGGTTACATAACATATGAATAACTTTCTATACATACAGACTTCAATCAGTAACTAGGCACTGATATACTACAAGTCATGAGTTTATCAGATACTCACTCCCCGTTGGCCTCCAGCTCACAGATCTCAAAGAATGCCATAAGGTCATATTTGCAGTGACAGGGGCCAGCGGTGGAGCGTGTGAGTGTGCTCAGTTTTGTGGCAGGCACTGGGGGGTGACAGAGGCAGAGCTCAGACATAGACGGACAACAAGAAATGGTCAAGAACTGAGTCAAAATATCAGCTCACCTGGCTTTGACAAAGGCATAACCCTAGGGAACTGCCTTCTTGTTGGACGTAATGAACTACAGAGCAGGAAGATTTGATGTGACATTTTAGGTGACTAAATAAATAAATAATAATAATAATAAAATAAAAAGATTGCTCACCTAATCAAGTCCTTACAGAGAAGAGGGAAGGGCTGTTTCTGGTAGTGGCCAAATACCTCAAAAACAATTGGCTGACTTTTGATGTATTCCACAAAGGACTTGGTGACCTCTACGGTTATCTGCAATAGTAGCAAACCACACATAAAAAAATATTTTGACTTATTTCTTATAACTCAAATATGGTTGAATTACTTGATTAGTAAATGGCACAAAGGTTGTGATTACATTTTGTACATGGTAGAATCCCAAAGGAGGCCCTCGGCCAGTGTTCTTTAATGGCTCAGTGGAAAATGCCTCGTCATGCCTGTGAATAAAGCTGGAAAAATACAGGGAGGCTGAGACGAGATTGCGTCAAATGTCTTAAAAGCTTCATGGATCAGTGTTTGCAGAAAAGTCAACCCCATTTGAACTGAGTGGGAATGTTATTTTCTAGTGGGAACTTAAAAAAATTAAAAATGAAGACACTTAACACTGTGGCATAAACGTGTTTGCCTTTTTTAAATCTGTCAGCTACAACAATGTGTAGCACAGTTTTTATTATGGAGAACCCTTATAAATCTTTGAATGAATGCATTTTTCTTGGAATACATATACTCACTTGAACTGGCAGAAGATATCTGCATACTCAGCAGAGATGCTGGAGGCCTGAAGCACTGTGACCCTAAAGGTGAAGTTGCTGCCAATCTTTAAGTGCTGGAATGATTTTTCCTGAGCCACATCAAGAGGACATTCCAGAAAACCCTTCAGAGGACTGTCAGGAACATCAGGAGAGGCTAGATGGAGCAATGCATGAGAAAACATCAGATTAGAATACAAACACTTGCTGACAAGTCACTATTTACACATATACCACTACTTTAACAGTTAAAGGGATAGATCACCAAAAAATGAAAATGTTATGTTTATCTGCTTACTATCCCTTTAAATATCACAGCATGATTATTGGGAATATTATTTTAAGTTGTGGCATGCAGAAATTCATCATAATACATTCTGCAAAATTTATATCAATCACTAATAAATAAATTAAATTGATATTATTCATCAGTATTGTTTTTTAACAGTTTTTTTTACCTGCACAGGTGTTGTTGTTGACCTCATCAGCATTGAGCCCCATCTCTGAGTTTTGTCCTTCTCCTTCAACGATGCGCAGCTCCTCTTGAGATGTGCTTGCATGCGACATCCCAGCAGTGCATGTTTCTGTCTGGAACTGAGCGGAGAGAAAAACTTGATGGTTTTACTCTTGATGGTGTCTCACCTTCTATGAAAACAATGTAATGCCAAAAACTCCAAAGCCAACTCAACTTTTATGATGATAATTGTGAGAATGAACAGTTACATAATGAGTGACACAACCAACCTTCTCAAACTGTTGATCCTCAAATGAAATCTTAGCAGTTCCTGATTGTCTCACACCGGAGCCATAATCAGGAGCTTCTTCGTCAGCTGTGACAAGAAATAAAAGATGGCTGAACATTTAATCTGTACAGGGGCATTGCTAGTAGAGGAAAAAGTGGGACTGAGTACAGGCAATGCCATGCATAGAATCTGTATATTAATATATTGTTAGCAATATTTAAAAATGTATTCATATTTAATTTTTAAGATCATTTTGATCATATACAAAACATACACTATATTTCCAAAATTTTGGGGTCGCCTGCCTTTACATGCACACAAACTTTAATGACATCCTATTCTTAATCCGTAGGGTTTAATATGGAGTTGGCCCACACTTCTCTGGGAAGGCTTTCCAACTCCTCTGGGAAGGCTTTCCACAAGGTTTAGGAGTACGTTTACGGGAATTTTTAAGAAGCGCATTTGTGAGGTCAGGCACTGATGTTGGACAAGAAGGCCTGGCCCGCAAGTCTCCGCTCTAATTCATCCCAAAGGTGTTCTATCGGGTTAAGGTCAGGACTCAACAGGCAAACCCAGACTCGTCCATCAAATTGCCAGACAGAGAAGCATGATTCATCACTCCAGAGAACACGTCTCCACTGCTCTAGAGTCCAGTGGTGGTGTGCTTTACACCACTGCTTCCGACGCTTTGCATTGCACTTGGTGATGTAAGGCTTGGATGCAGCTGCTTGGTCATGGAAACCCATTCCATGAAGCTCTCTATGCACTGTTCTTGAGTGACAGGTGACAACCTATCACGGTACCACGCTTGAATTCACTGAGCTCCTGAGAGCGACCCATTCTTTCACAAATGTTTGTAGAAGTAGTCTGCATGCCTGGGTGCTTTATTTTATATACATTTGGCCATGGAAGTGATTTGAACACCTGAATTCAATGATTTTACAAAACTTTTATCAAGCGTGGTACTGTGATAGGTTGCCACCATTGCAATAAGTCCATTCGTGAAATTTCCTCACTACTGAGTATTCTACGGTCAACTGTTAGTGGTATTATGACTAAGTGGAAGCAACTGGGAACAACAGCAACTCAGCTACAAAGTTCTCTCCACAATCAGCTGGTGTGTGGTGGGCGTTCTGGCGCAATATGGCTGCCGTCGCATCATCCAGGTGGATGCTACACATTGGTGGTGGTTGAGGAGATTCCCCCCTATATGTAAAGCGCTTTGAGTGCCTAGAAAAGCGCTATGTAAATGTAACAAATTATTATTATTATTATTATTTGGAGGGGTGTCCCAATACTTTTGGCAATATAGTGTATCTAAACATAATCAGGAGCAGAGGCAACAAATTATTAGGAACAAAACAAAATCCGTAATTCATAAAAAAAGGGAATTAACCAATGAAATAAGAAAACATAATAGGTCTGAATACTGAGCCTTGTGGTACTCCTTTATAAAAAAAAAAAAAAAAAGAAAAAAAGAAAAGTAACTTCTGTTAGGAATCTGATCAAAATGGATTTGTCAAAGCATCATGAAGATGCTCTTACCTGATATGGCTTGTACTGCTACTCGGAGGAACCCCTTGACCTCGCCTTTCTCACTTACAATGGCCACACGGTGCACTAATGGCACAGGGTACAGCAGATTACTCAGATACACAAATGCCCTATGGGAGAAAAAGGAGAGGATGATGGGAAAAAGGAGGAGAGCCGAAGAAAGAAGAGGGATTTGAGACAGTTGATGGGTTGAAAAGAAAAAAGAAAAAAGAGGGTTAAAATTAATGGAAACAGAAGTTGGGAAAAAAATATCATTGAAGATTAACTCAGCCAAACTGCCACTAGACAACACAACATCAGACACAAAAAAGCAACCAAACAAGAAGCTGCTCCAGCACAAGCCTAAAAGTGCCCTTTAGGTCTGCGGTTCATCTGTGAATACTCTATTATAGCCCCCATTCTCAAAAAATGATACAGAAAGTGGTGATAGTGCGGGTTTTGGTCTCTGTGGGGGTTGGTGAAGTGTTTCAAGAACATGCATACAGAGGAGAACTGCACCACAAGCTACTTTACGCTATAACTTTTGACTGATTGAATGTCAAAATTGTCATGTCATGCTCACAGGCGAAGATTGGGAAATGCATTGTCACACATCAAGATTTTATTGATGTTTCAGTAACTGATTGAAGGATAAACTACAGTTCAATGTCACAATTATGTGTCTATGAAATCCCTGACATTGTATGCAGTCAAGTTTGGTGACAGATTGGCCTACAAATTCAATTATTCACTTCAGATCTGCCCTCTTGATCCCAATGTGTTGCTGGACGAAGCTTGACAGGCAGGGGTCAAGAGTGGCAGGAGGCGTGGCCAGAGGGGAGGAGCTTTCGACAAGATTGGTGAGGCGCAAATACAGCATGCTCAGATAAACAAAATGTTTAGTGAAAAAATAAACTCCAAATTTGGCTTGTTGGGCCAGATGCAAACTGGAAAGCAAAAAATTGAAATGACATTAACATACATGAATTTGACCGCCATCAACTTAAAAGTGAAATCAAAGTCAACACACGTCACAAATCTTGTATGTTGCATGTGTGCAGGGAAGTGAGAGTGTGAGAGCCAATCCAAAACTGTGATACAAATTTTAGCTCTGGCATGCCTGATTGAAACTGCTGTAGTCGAAACCAGCTCTTTCATCTTGAGCGCTGTAGCATTTCAGACAAACAATCTGCTGATTTATTCAGATCACAGAAACAACGATATTCTGCAGACGACAATATCATTTCAGAAAAGAGCAGACAAAAATGTATTATGCTGCTATTCAGTGCTGTATCTTTCAAAACAGGAAAGAATTGATGTGACTGGCATTCAAAACACTTGCATATTAATTTAGTCCTGTATAGCCACCCATGTTCAAATGGCTTCAAACGCAAAAAAAGTTGCCTCTTGTAACCATAAACATCCATTGAGGATCTGTCACTAGTAGTCTATGGTGATTTTCACATGAAGTATCTTCACTTTGTGATTCCTTTTGTTTGGTTTCCTCTCATTCAGTTACTGAACACTTCAAATACCATTGAAAGGGTTGTTGTCTAAAACATGTACAAAAAGGCATTAAAACTTCCTTCAGATCAAGCCAACAGTTTCACACATTTATGAATAAATGGAAATGTATATTGTTGACATAATGGCATCATTGTTAATTATTCATTAATTCTTGGCAATAGACATTGTGACATTGTGTTTGATGCCTTGGGAGGAAGTTCTAGTAACAGACCCGGTTGTCTGTATCTCAGTGTGAAAGAGCTAGTTTCCTCTGACAGCATGCTCCTGTAACCTCACCAACCTTCCCACTAAACTGAACAGAGGCCAGCGGTCGTAAAAGGGGTCCTGGCCATCGCTGACACCTGGGCAGTGCTCCCCCACACCATCCTGCTCCTCCTCCTCTCTCCCAAGCTCTGAGCCAGGGTCCTCCAAAAAGATCTCATCGTCCAGGTCCTCCAACTCCTCATCCTCCACCTCGACTTTCCCATAATGCCGTTCATCGGCAAGCTCGGTTATGTCAGAGTCGGGGTCGGAGAGGGTGGGGGAGAGGGTAAGGTCACTCATGCGCTCACTCATGCACGTGTTGAGAATGGGTGTGCTGGTGCAGCCGGAGACACGGGAACTGGGTTAGTACAACACACGTGCACACACTCGCTCACATGTACAAGGCACTGTTGTATGCCAGCATAAATCCAGCCATGTGCCTCCAAATCTGTGTTCGGCTAATGATCTAGGGTGTTTGGTAAGGAGTGTCCAAGCTTAGGTTTAGCATTTGGATTTTCTGAATATTGACAAATCAGTGCAAGATTGCTCATTGAACGAAGGCTGCACATAGCTTGCCAGTCCATTCAAAAGTGAAGGGATAATGCAAATCATAGACAGTTTCCAGTTATGTACAGTGGAAAAACCAGCATCCACTTGGCACTTTAGAGTTGCACAGCATACTTATTGATTACTCACCGACCAACCAGACGGAACCATGGAAAGCGGTCATAGAAGGGGTCACCACCGGACATCATATGATCACATTCCTCGACAGCCGTACTGGGCACCTCTGCTGCTCGGTCGTACATTTCTCTCATCAAATCCAGCCTTTGTCTGCAGAGATGATAATAATAATAATGCATAATCAAAAGCAACAAATCATACTCTGTAATGTTTATCTGCTATGTTCTTTCTATTTGCTCACTTTTTAAGCATAAACCAAAAGCAAAACATTAAGTGAAATTAACCTTTAGTGGCTATAAGCATTTCAAATGTACAATATTTAACTTCTAGGAAAACAGAAAAAATATTGATGACACATTCTGCATGTGATTTTTTCTAAATTTTTGTCTAATCAAATGCTTTTTAGAATGAGAATGAACCCTTAGCCTAATACCATCTGCAAATAATTTATAGCTATGACATAAATTCAAGGGCATAAGCATTGGTAGGGCAGAAAATGAGAACTGAGAGTTGTGGATGTTAACAAGCTACAGGCCAATTATAATTTGAAGTAGTTCAACCACAGCCAAGCTCCTCAACTGAAAAAATGTGTTAGACACTACTAGCTAATAACAAAGACTACTATTAACAAAGATTTTTAATAGGACAATATCATTTTTAAAGCATAAGCAGATGATATATAATTTAATCAGAGAAGTATTTAGCTAAAACAATGAGGGTTGTAAAACTCAAAGATGCATCTTCAGTAATTCGTTTATATATATGAACCATCTGAACTAACCACTTTACAACTGAAATTAACCAGACTTCCCAAGATGAGACATGATATCAATTAAATTATTTTCATATCAGACCACTTTTGGTGTAAAAAGTAGCTCATTACTGGAAAAACGACACCATTTTGTAAATAGCTGAGCTATGTAGTTAGTAACTTTTAATTGGTCACTTACTGATCCACTACAGGGCTAGACTCACTCTTATGGGCTTATTATGTATATTTCATCTCACTGCACCTGAGTTTGTCCAGTGTCCAGTAATGTGTGGCACCATTTTTCTGGTCCTGAACCTCTACTGCTACAATGGTGCGAGGGAACAGCCTTTTCTCCCTGTCTTTGGCTATGCTAGGGGGCAGCAGGTCAGGGGGCAGAGGGGAGTACAGTGTGTCCGTTAACAGCACAAACTGAAACTGAACCTGTAGAGAAAAAGAGGAGAAACATTATTATTTTTATTTTAAGAGTGGTACTGTAACTTATCAACAACAAAAAATGATATAATGATCATTAGGCTGACCTAAAATGATTTCAATGTACCTTTTTCTTCAGTTCCACACTAATGGCATTAGCCTCCTTGAGGAAAATTGCATTTCCCCAGAGCAGGTCTCTGAGAGAGGTGAACTGATAGAATCGCCATTTCCGGAAAGCCCAGAGGGCTAGTTCTGTCTCTCGCTTTGTCCACGGCACTGCAGGATCAAAATATGAACCCACTTCAAATGAGAAACATCTAAACCTTTTCTACATTTTTTCTGTGATCTACAAGTTTGCCAACTTATTATTATATTTGATATATATTAATCAGATCATACCCATGTCATTCAAACTGTGTTACCAACCTTCCTCTTCTGGTTCCTCCTCTTCCTCTGTGGTTTCTGGGTAATATCTGGAGTTGACCTGCCTCTGAAGAGCTTCTAGCTTACTCTCATAGTCCTAAACAAACATAAATGTTACATTTGTTTTAATTGCCATCTTCTTCCGGTTTTTACCACTTATAGACTAATTAAGTTCTTACTAGTCTAAAATGGCTTACCAGTCTCTGCTGTTCTAGAAGGTTGCTTGCTTCTTCTCTCTCCTTGCGGTACTGATCCTCCAGCTCCTGTAACCTGTGAATGATGTCAGCATCAGAATAAAGCCACAAAAACTAGATATTGCAACTGGAACTAATCATAGGTTGGTTGGTTTGCTGGTTTTAGCTGGTTAATTTGGTGTTTTTAGATGGGCTGTTAGTGCCTTTTGATGTAACTGTCATGTATGATAATAATGCAGGGTTCAAGCTGTTTTAGGACCACAAAAGGGCTAGTGACAGAAGTGCTACCTTTGCTCCATCTCTTGTTTCATATCAATGCCCTGTTTCTCCAATAGCTCTCTTTGGGCAAAGGCCCAGTCCACCGCCTCCACAGGTGTGTCTGCACACGGGGTCCTCTCCCTCTCTTGCCGTGCTTGCTCTGGGTCATTGAAACGGAAGACGTGGCTCTTGCCCATAATAATACGGTTACCTAAGATTACAGACAGGGTCACAATCTGGGTCTTACAGGCACCAAAAAAGTGTTGTTCATCAGACCGTGCCTATTTTTAGCCTGAAAACTGAAGAGTTACCTGATCTGAGAACAGTGGGCTCTGTCACTCTCTTGCCATTGACGTAAGTCTCTGCTCCGTCACAGGGCTCCAGGACCACCGTGCCCTCTCCTGAGGCATTTGTACTACTTGTAAAGATACAGTGTTCATCTTTAATGAAATGGCCACTCAGGACAATGTCCTGCCGACTGCTGGCATCCTCACGGCCAACCCTGCAGAAGAAAATATGGAGGCCATATGTCAGGATTAAGAAACATACAGATAGAGAAATACTGTGGGAAAATACAATATAGTTATTAGAATAAACTCTTATAAAAATTATATTATAATGATAATTTAATATCAATATATATGAATTTTCGGCATTACAAAATTATTGTTAAAACTTTAAGTATCCATGGTAATTAATAATCAATTGAATATATAGTAAAGGAATATTATTGTGGCGAGGTGGACGAACGAGAGACGTGCGAGGAGCGAGTGAGACTGGTGCGTGACTGGTGCAGTGTGAGGCTCACTGGTGTCGCTCATCCTTATATGCCTCATGAGAGGACTCGAGACCGGTGTGCCTCACAGATGACGCTCATTATCAGTCACACACCAGTCTCACTCGGTCCTCCCACGTCTCTCTTTCGTCCATCTGCTTATTATTTATGGAGTAGTTAAGCATAAACACACAATATTTATCTTTGGTTGTACTATATAACTGGCAATTTAGCCATAATTACTGGTTTATTCTGGCTTATTCTGGTGAATAAACTTGGAACATCACTCAATGAGTGCCATACAAATCAATAATCAATGTGGATATAATTTTCACCTTAGAACAGGGAGTAAAAATGACTTTACATTTTAAACAGTTTATTACTCAAAACTAGGTAAATCACAGAAATATAACATTATAACATAACATGTGAATCACTTACTACACAAAGGGTGGGTTGCACCAATAAGGGTTTAATCAAATCTAACAATTCTGTTGCACCAAACTTGTTTAAAAATAAGCAGGTTTACGTTTAAACCATCATTTTGATCCTGGATTTAATTTAGGGTACAACGGGGCACAACTAAAGGCACACCTTAACAAAAATTTGCTTTTCACTACTACCATAGCATATGATTGCAGAAAAAACGTATAAATGTAAGAGGTGGCCTTTTTATATATCTGTCCACAGACACTGTGCAATGTCTACCAATGACTACCAGTGGTCCATGGTGGAAAATCTTGGTTGTAAATAAACAACTTTCTTACTTGGTGATTCCATCTTTAATGTAGTATAGTAAGCACTCAGACATCAGTGGATCTTCATTAAGGTTGACCAGGTGTGGAGTCTGAAACATAAAGAAGTGCTGGTTGAAGAGTGCAACTTACCGAACTTCCTTTTAGAATACACTAAACGATCCTCTAACCTTCTTTGGTGAAAAGACTCCAACGGTTCCTCCATCTTCCCTCATCGCCACACCCATTTCAGCTAAAAGTGCCTCCCTAATGACAAGTGATGTTTGTTTGTTTTTACAATTGAACAAAAAACCTTGAATAATTTCAGACACATAATTTCAGATAAAAGCCTCCCCAGGGGTCTCCAACCTTTCCATTCTAATGGCCTCGGTGCGCCGAAGTTTCTCTTCCCAAGTTTCATTGAGTTCTGCGATTATCTTCTCAGTTTCCTAGTTGGAAAAGAGGTCGACATTAAAAAGATCAGCACTTGCCCTTATTAATTTATCAAACCATCCAGCCAGCCATCCCATCATCCTCTCGCTCACCTTCAGCCTCTCAATGGCTTCCTCGCTTCCAGGGCTGAACATGATCCGGTCATGCAGGCTGCTGATGGAGCCAGCTCGGCTGGACAGGGCAGAGAGAGAGGGGGAGGGGCTCATCCCTGTCATGGCATGGGTCACTGTGGAGAAATCACCCCTTTGATTGACAGCCTGGATGCTATTGATATTAGTCTTGTAACTGGACAAATCTGGGCAACAAGTGGGAACGACAGGTCGGAGAGTCAAGGGAGAAAATTGTGAAAAGAGAAAAAGGAAAACCATGGAAACAGAAAGGAAGGGGAAGGAGGAAGAGTAGAAAGTGTCAAACATAAAGCTTAACAGCTAATTAAAGAGGTAATAAAGCTGCAGGGCGCAGGGCGCAGGGCAGACGGCATCAATTTGAGGACTTCAGACGCTGTTGTGTTTTTTTTTTTTTAAGTAAATCAGAATATCAAAAACGTGATTATTAATGGATTTATCCCTCATGCCTCAAATTCATTGAACCATGCTTGAGATAATGAGCATGGAGATGAACTGAACACTCAATGTAATACTGATCTGTGACTGCACAGACCGCATGGATGACTACATGCCTGTGCTTTACATAGAGGCAAATTCCAAGCAAACGTCTAGAGCACCTCTGGACCATCAGAGCAGCAGTGTACATTTATGTCAGAATAATACGTTTTATTTAATCTGATTAGATGAAACCACACAGACTTTGGTGGTCCAGAGATTCCTGCTTTGGTTATCGCAGGGGTCGGCAACATTACGAACGGTCAATATTGGCAGACACATGAAAAGGACAGAGGATTTATGATTGTTATTTGATTGTAATATTATTAAGTTGTTTATTATAAAATGTTGATGTTAAAATAAAAATGTCCTTTTGTCAATCAACAAATATGAGTAAAAATAGTTTTTGGAGAGTAAATGTTGTATGACCTGAAGCTGAATTGGCAAAAGGCACACTAATCTTCTACTAAATTGAACATTTGTTGCAACCTCAGTTCATCAAGTATATCCATAATTCTCCAAAACTCTAAGTGGCAAAACATACGTGAAATATTCCTCAAATTAAAGGTTCACTCAAAAATAAAAATTCTGTCATTGTTTACTTATCCTCATTTTGCTCCAAACCTTTATGCCTGACTTTCTTCTATGGAGCAGATCAGCAATCAACATTGGACCCCATTGACTTCCAAAAGATATCTTATTTTATGCTCAGCAGAAAAAATTAAGTCCTATGGATTTGGAATGACACAAGGTTGATCAAATTATGACAGAATTTTCATTTTGTTGAACTTCATCTTAAAACGAGATATTTTTAGCCACCACAGAAAAAATGTAAGAAATATTTCAGACAGCCCAGCGCAAACTAAAAACTGACCTGTCCTGCGCAACCCCAATAAATGTCTATCCTATATGAGTCGTGTAGTCCAGTTCACAGTGCTGCATGGGTGACACACTTCGACATTGCTCTGTTTTTTTGCACTCAAAAAATATGGCTTTATTACAAATATAAATAAATAAATAAACTGCATTTCAAATAAAAAAAAATAGAAAAAAAGTTGCCGACCCCTGGGTTATTGTAAGCTGTAAAGCAGTTAGAGTGCCAAAATACACACATTTGAGAGCAGATATCCCAGGAGCTTGTGCACGATATGCTGAGAGAAACGGAGAGAGAAGACAAAACTTTCAGACACATTCCTAGAGCTGTCTGACCCTCAGGTAGAGAATATTTGCTTTACTAGGATCATTGTCTTGGCAGCATTTGCATTTGATTTTAAATTTAAAGGAGAATGAAATGTTGTAACTCCTCGGTTTGAAACGCATCACAGGTGACTCACTCTCAATGATGTCTCCAAGACCCTGAGCATAGAGCAGATCCTTCAGACGAGCCACTTCTTCCTTCAACTCACGCACCAGGCGGTTGTTGGGGTCTTCGTTGATAACTGCATTGCAGCGAATCTGCTTGGCTCGGTCAGCATATCTGTGACAGTGATATTGCTATTAACAATCCAAAACAGCATCAGAATGTCCCAAATAGTGTTCAGAATAAACATCAACTGCTAAGCCTAATGACATCTAATGACATACTGTAGATCAATTCTTTGTAGTAATCACAACTCAGACTGAACCCCCACATCAGCCATCTTATGTTTATGATGGTTTAAATGTGCTTTTAGTCATTTTCAGAGCTTGACAGCTTCTGGTTGCCATTTACTTTCATGAAATGGACAAACAAGCAACATCAACACTCAGCTAAACTTCTCCTTTTGCCTTCCACGATTAAAAAGGGAGTCATATGAGTTTGGAGGGTGATGATCATTGTTTTCCATAATGTGCAACACCTTTCTTTTAACATACCAAAAAAGTGTGTATTATTTTGTGACCCTATTAGTGTAATATTCAGTAATGCCTTAATGGCATCATGTGGTTCTTACCTGAGCGTGCTGAGCGTCTCATCATAGTTAATATCAGCAGGGCTTAGAGCTGCTACCATGGCAGTGCGAGAGTTACCTCCTGATAAGTGAAAAAAATTGTGACCTTCAGGAATGTTTTTAAAGAGGGGGTCTGCTATTTCATGCATTCTGACTTATTTATACTGTTGAAGTGTTGGATTCTCATGCTAAACATGGCCAAAATATCAAAAAATTAGTTGGACGTATGATGGAGTATTTCTGTGCCAAATACCCAATCTCAATACACATCAACCAGAGCGAGAGCAAGAGCATGCCCATCAAAAAGCTTTGTTTTTTGACCACAAAATCAAAAATGTCACTAAAGAAGTGTGTTTTTGGCTGTGAGGGAAAGATAACCTTGTTCAGCTTCCCAAATAAAAACAGTGGATGCAGTTTTTTTTTTTCGGGGCAGCAACAGAGTTCTGCAAGTGTGTTTGTTTTTTCCCGGTCATGAGTCGAATACGAAGGCCATGAGTAAAACTGCATCAAATGTCTGTGTTTTGTTGGCAATTGGTGAATAAGTGCATATAATGTAAACAACACAAACGTATATCGAATCGAAAGTTATCCAGGGATAATGCCATGATGTAGTGTGTGTGGTGTTCTTGACTCTTTTGCTCCGCCCACTGCACGCCTTCTCAAGTTCGGCTGTTTACGGAAATAATCGGTACAGCGTATATGTCTTTTATAAATATGATAAAACTAAAGACTCTTCGGAGATATGAAGGATGCAATACTACTCTATAGGTACTCAAGATTAATATGAGATTGGTAGAAACTGTGCATGTTATGTACCCTTTAATGATTTTGGACCATACCACAGTTAAACTGGCCATGTTGACTGCAATGTTAAAATGCTTTAACTGATGGAGAGCAATGATTATTGTTAAGAAGGTGTGTACAAGGTGCATGAAGCCACGTACCGAGGTTTTCCCTCAGCAGCCATGTCAGAACTGAATCTCTGTATGGAATAAAGCTCTCAACTTTCTTCTTCTTCTTGTTGTTCTGTAGGGCGAACAGAAGTCATTTGTCAAAGCTACAGCCATAATGCTTGATAATTAAAGAAAGATTAAACCGATCCTCACCTTGTTTGGTGCAGAGTCCTACAAAACAATAAAAGAACAGATTTTAAAAATGTTTTCAGATTGTTACTTTTCTTTTAATAACGTTCCTATTTAAATTGAAAGAATTCTTACCACCTCGGCCAGCGCAGAGATAACTTTACCCAGTGTTGTTAAAGATTTGTTGATATTGGCTCCTTCCTAGAAAAAGGACAAAGCATGCACATTTAATGGATGCTCTAATATGAAATGACACATTTCTTAAAACTCTGTTGAACTTAAAGTGACTCACCTTAAGTCTAGTGCCTTTAGCTCCAGTCGAATCAGCCCGCTCACTCCCTGCCAAGTCTACCAAGCTGATTTTGCTGACCTGTTTGAAAACGGAAATGTTGTGTCTCTGAACGGTAAAGCACTCTAATGTACATACCCGCAACTTCAGCGACTGTCAAACTGCCAACATCCATTAGTGATGTTCGAACTGTAGAGAGTCCACTACCTACTTTTGCATTCTAGTCTATTTCTGAACGGTCACATTTTTTCTTATAGAACAATGCTAAACACTGCTATACATGGAGGCCTGGAAAAGGCAGAAGGAAGGGATGCGGTACCTTTTCAGACGTGTTGTCTGTCTCACTATCATGTCGTTTCTGTGTGAAGATGATGTTGAATACAGCATGGGAGCGGCTGCTGGTCTCATTCATGTTGGTGGCCGCCACAGTCCTGAGAACGAACAGCATGGTAAGCAAAAGCCAAGCAGTGGTGAACTGATTTGTTAAATACACTATACCATACAAATACGATACACTGCCATTCAAAAGTTTGGGGTCAGTAGTATGAGACTTTTTACAAAAACAAACATTTGAAGGCTAGTGTACTTCAGCGATGCCCCATACTGCATTTAAATTTGTGTCACCTTGCTTTGTTTCCAGAGTCCATCAGGTCCTGAATGTCATTGTAGGAAGTAACAGCCAGTTTTGATAGGTCCTCCACGTATGGCCCCATCAGAGGATGCTCTCGAACGCGCAGATTCCCTTTGTTCTTTGGGTTCAGAAGGTCCCGCACGCGCTCACAGTAGATCTCCATGTAACTGACCTGAAGAAGCAGAGCAATTTTCAATTGCTATACAGATTCTATGTAAAGAATGCAATTTATGATGAAGGTGTTGTTCTTACCTCAACAGAGTATGACATGTTGTTGTCATTATTGTCATTGAACTTGGTAAAGAGGTCTTCACATAGCTGTCACAGAGAGATTAATCATTAAGAATGTGTTTCCACAAACTTGGAAGCATCTAAGCTATTTGCAACGATATCAAAGACAGTGATAATGTCAATAACAGATGGTATTTTAGTACACTACCAATGGGATGATGCCTTCTTGGTCTTTCTCTTGCTTGCCCATCATGGTATATGACTTTCCGGCCCCAGTTTGCCCATAGGCAAAGATACAGACGTTATATCCCTCAAAGGCATGCAGAAGCATTTCCTCCCCAATGTCTTTATAAACCTGCCTTTGACATGCATAGTTCACATCTTCTGGCTGTTGAAGACAGAAACACATAGAGCACCAAAGAAAATCATCTTAAATGTCTCAAGAACAGCCATCATGATCATAGTAGAATAAAAAATAGCAGCAGTGAGTTGCGTAAGAGGCGGATTCACCAGTTAACTGTGTCAAGACACTCACCGTCGTATGTGACCAATAGGAATAGTCAAAGTTGAAGCTCTTGTTCTCCTTGGGCTGTTTTGGATTTACAATTGCTAGAAAGCAAAAAGAACATGTCTATTAGAATAAATCTACAATCTAATGGACAAAACAACAAACTACCATACATTAAAATATTTTCCCATTTTTATTCATGATCAGCCCTGAAATTTCAAGATAGTGCTAAAGATTGAGGATAGAAGAACTTCACTATTAAAAATGGTCAGTAATAGGGGCTATTTAAAATAATAATAATAATAATAATAATAATAATAATAATAATTTTATTCAGCAGGGCTGCATTAAATAGATTATAAGTGACATTAAAAGACATTTATAATGTTACAAAATATTTGTTATACCGTCCTGCTGATTTCAGTTCCAACCCTCTTCCTATACACCTGTCTGTAATTATCAAGCACCCCTGAACACCATGATAAGTTGGTTTAGGTGTGTTTGATTCAGGTTGAAGCTAAAATCTGCAGGGTGGTAGCCCTCCAGGACCAGGGTTGGACACCCCTGCTGTATATGCATAATGTAGGCATTTTACAAGACAATTCTAAATGTGAATCATGCCATCCCTTGGGTTCTGGGAATGAGGTCATGAACCTCCCTGCATCCTCTCACCAGCACAAAGCCATGCAGTGTGTCTGACCACACACTCTGCATCAGCTGACTCTGTTTTCCCACTCATAATGCAGGCAGAACAAGAGGACGGTTTACAGTTTTTGGAGCTGCTCTAGAAACGGGGGCTGGAAATGCCACAGAATTGGCCTGAAATGGACACTGTTCATTTCACTAATAACTATTTCCTACTATTCATGAAACAGTATTTTTCATTATTTTATTAAAAATATATATATATTTTATATCATTATAGCAAGATTATCTTTCTGTTTTTCTTGCATATTATTGAAAAATTATTATTGTTATTGTGCCACTCTCAGCATTATACTACGAGATGAACCAGTCTCCATGTCTTAGTAAAAATGTGATTTTGTTCCTCATATTCTTGTTTCCATAGCTTAATGAAAGAATATTACATATAGGCCTGGTTTCACAGACAGGGCTTAGAATAAGCCAGAAGTAGGCCTTTGGGACATTTAAGTAGCTTGTTTAAACCTGCCTTAAAAAGATATTACTGGTGCACACCTTGAGACAGAACAATGGAACATATTTTAAAATCAGTGCAAGTTGCTTTTTGTTAAAACAGCTCAAACTTGCATTTTAGTCTGGGACTAATTTAAGCCTTGTCTGTGAAACTGGGGGATAAATTACTAAGAACTACCAAAAACTGTGAACAAAACAGTAAATCTTAAGTCAACAAATCTGGTCAGATGATGACTGGTCACCCAATCAATTAAAGCTAACCTTTACCGAAAAACAAGAGCATGACCCCTTTGACATTTTCAAACCTGTAATCCTAGAGATGCAATATTTTCTCTCATGGGGTGCTGATAAGAGACCATCGGAATAAATATTTAATTACGATCATAAATTATTACTACAGCACAGTGAGCACACTGACACTCATCTATTTTACGCAAATTAGTTTGAATAATCATTGATAGCAAGATAAAACAGATGTTTTGAAAGAGCACTCACTGGTAGTATTGCCTGACATCTGGATGATACACTTGCTATCTTTTCCAATCTCTCGTGAATTGAAGGGTCGGACCCTCACAGCTACTTTCACCGAGGCACCTGCCATGGTGTCTGAGTGCTGGGGCTTTGCTACAGCACAGGATCTGATGGAATGAAGCCCAGCCAGGAATCAGAGGCCACCTGCCACCTGTAGAGAGAAACACTGAAATGCTGTGCTGCAATCTCAAAAGAATGGTAAAAAAGGCTAAAAAGTGTTAGTCCTAAACTTTAGATTTAGTACCTCAGCAATTCACTTCTTCAAGAAATAATTAAGGAAAATACCCATGAATCTGTTCAGGATAATGTGCTGGCTAAGTTACACTACTGATAATCTAATTTAGGTAATGGAGCTCTCTGAGATCCAGACCATGACTCATCATGACTAGCACATTCAGTAGATTACTGTTCACTTGATATGGCTATGTGAATTCATAACCTCTGTAGCAAATCAGACTTACAAACAGGTTTAGGATCCATATGTGCATATTTACTAAAAGAACTAACAAACAGCCACACAACATGTTACAATGACTTATACATGCTGTAAAAATTTCCTTTCAACAACTCTGTACTATGACACCTCACATAACCCAATTAATAACTGCCCAGTTGATATAGTCTTAATCCATAAAAAAGGAAGTGGGTCAAAGTTATATTTGAATTGAATTGAATATGTAGCAAATGATTTCATTCTACAAAATATATAAGGCTGCAAATTATGGTTTAACGTTAAATCATAAGTTTCTTCTTTACCAAAGAACCCAATTTACCTCAGGTGCCTAATGGTTAAAACATTTAGAAATAAATTCGGGGAGAAATTTAAGACCGATATTGATATTTCAACATTTAATACGAAAATTCTCCCGGTCATTTACAGTTGATTCTTTCTAAGTTTTATTGATATATCCTGGTTGTCAAACCCGTTGTCAAAAATAAGTGAGATATGGAAAATAAAAAGAATAAATCTAACGTTAGGCTACTAAAAACAAGCGGTGTGTAAATTTGAACAACATTTATCCATTGTTCTCATATCCAGAAAAGAACTGTGCTAGGTGCCATCCTTCGGGTGGAAAATCATAGTTATGTTTGTACACAAAACGGCGCATTGAGCAAATGTTATTGGCACACACAGCAGATGAGTACAGTGCTCGTAGAGTCTACTGAAAATGGCTGCCCTGACCGTCAGCCAATACAGCCATGAATCAGCTGTGATGGACGGGCATTTACGTCAGCTTCAGCCCACCCGGCAAAACAAACGCAATGAATCTGTTTCAACGGCCATTAAGCAAATCACGGACGACAAGTAGATATCCTTAACAAGGTTATCATACATAAATATGTATTCCATCTGTTTATTTAGAGCTGCCTCTGCGTATGCTGTTGCGGCAGAAACACCCCACATAGGCTACACTGCTAGAGACGCGACATATGCGAACGCTCCAAAATAATAACGAATAATATCTAACTTACAAAATTATAATCGACGTCTCTAGTTTGCATTGTGTAATCGCGAGTTACTATAAAAGCGTGTCGCGTCGCGTCGCGGTAGACGTGGGGCGTTAAAGACGTGTGTGACGCCTCTGTTACTATGGCAATATTTTCTCAGAATTTTTAGCCAAAATACAGTCAAATATACAGATTTTCGAATTTCCGAGATTAAATACGTAAAGTCGTTCCCTGTTCCACAAACATGCTAGTGTATACCCTCCTAACGCACATCAAAATAATAATAAAAAAGCTACATAGGCTATTTCATACCAGAAATTTCACTCAGTAAACCTTTGAAATTGAAAACATCCGAATGACGAAAAAGGCCCAGATTTCATGATATGGCCTCACCCTACTAACATAAACAGCATCCTTCAGCACTGTGGCCAATCTCAGAACTGTCAATATGCTACATGTAAATAAGACTGAATACAGCAATTATACATTAAATATCCTTTTATACCCAATAACAATACTAATGCTATTTATGAGTATACATGCTAAAATAGTATAATTATAGTACAAGATCAAATAAATCTGTATCTATCTTTTATTTGAAGACTGCTTTCCTTTTAAAAACATCTATCCCCAGATATTTTCCATTTTTTGCTGACTGTTTTGTATTTCAACAGCCTCAGTCTGGCTTTCCGGACAAAACAAGTGTGGACTAGTGCACCACCCTCCTTGTCTTCTCATAAGACACATGAAAAGCACTGGTTAGAAAATAGGTCTACATAAATCACACAAACAATAATCAAGACCTCACTTAACTGATTCCTGATGGCAATATCCTGTTGAGATTGCGGACAGCAGTGGGTTATTCCATCAAGTCTGCTTCCATACGCCGTCTTCTTCCTCACCCAGTTGTTTTATTTTTTTTCCCAATAGGCTCTCAGCCTCTCCCTAGTTCAGCTACACCAATGCAGGTGGAGCCCCCCCTGGCAAGACCATCAGACTGAGGGAGTCTGGTTTTGCAGGGCCTGGTACGCAGTGGTGCATCAAGAAAGGCCAAGCAGAGGGAGGGGTTAATGGATGAGGGGATGTGTTGAGAGAGAGCGTTTCTTCAGACTAACACAAAATGGCTCTCATGGTGGAGCCAAGGATGCTGATCAGCCGTGAGTCGCTGATGACATCATCAGTGTGGGAGCTAGCAGCATTGATGCAGCACAGGGAGTGGGAGGGAGGGAGGGAGAGAGAGAGAGAGGGAAATGAGAGGCTGGGAGCCACAGACAGAAAAGAAGGGTGTGATAACAGCATCACAGGACGCTGTTAAAAAAGACCACGGTCTTGGATTTGCTTCCGTGTCCTCGAATATAAACCACAGTGTTAAAAGCACAAAGAGCTCATTTTAAATTCCAAGCCTAGCTGGCAGAGTCTGTGTCTCAGCATGCACAGCACGGCCCCCTCTCAATGAACTTATTATGAAGGGTAGAGAGGGTGCTGGCTAAGCTTATGCAAGGGGACAAACAAGTTGGGTTCACTTATAAAAGGGGATCTGAATTATTTAAAAATAAATAAATTGGGGTAAGTTTTTTTGTGGAAAGAAATGAATCTTTTCAGCAAGGATACATTAAATTGATCAAAAGTGACATTAAATACATTTGTAATGTTACAAAACATTGATATTTCAAATAACGCTTTTGAACTGTCAATCTTCAAATAATCCTGAAAAAAACATTAATCAGTACAACTGTTTTCAATGTTGATAATATTAGGAAATAATTCTTG
Organism: Gobiocypris rarus; assembly: GCA_023029165.1. NCBI lineage: Eukaryota > Metazoa > Chordata > Actinopteri > Cypriniformes > Gobionidae > Gobiocypris > Gobiocypris rarus. The sequence goes on along the minus strand of CM040915.1, from coordinate 41,802,981 downwards.
AATACCAAATCAGAATATTAGAATGATTTCTGAAGGATCATGTGACACTGAAGACTGCAGCAGCACAAGCACATGCACAAGTATTTTATTCAGTATAAAATTCTATTAACTGTCTTCATGGACTTGCACCCCAATATTTATCTGAACTTCTGCACTATTATTCTCCTCATTCTCTCCGGTCATCTGACTTAAAACTACTAACTGTACCCCGTTTTCGTCTTTCAACTATATGGGTGGTATAGATCATTCAGTTCTGCGGCTCCAAAACTCTGGAATTCCCTCCCTCTTACTCCATGTGACACTGCTACTATATCCTCATTCAAACCTCAACTAAAAACACATCTTTTCTTACAGTATTTCCAACCCTCCTCTGTTTAATGTTCTGCAGTTTTTTTGTTTGTTTTTTTGTTGTTGTTTTTTCTCACTGTATAGTTGTGTGTATATCTATTTTCCATCACAGGAATAAATAATATTTTAAAATATAGAAAAATAGAAAAGAGCTAAAGTAAACCGAGTTACAGTTAAACTGTAGTAATATCACATAATTGTACTATATTTTTGATCAAATACATGATGCCCTGGTGAGCATAGGAGACTTATTTAAAAAATAATTTAAAAAAGTTTAAAAAATACATTCAAAAGTTTTGTACATTAACAAAATTGAACCATTGTCAATGGTGTGTGTGTGTGTGTTATACATTTTGTTTTACATTGAATTTTTAACAAGCTTTCATAAACAATGTATACAATGTAAAACAAAATGTATTATAAAGTAATATTGAGATAAGATATAAAGTAACGTTGTTATATATATATATATATATATATATATATATATATATATATATATATATATATATATATATATATATATATATATATATATATATATGTATAAAGATATACAATTATCTCCTTTTTTACTCTGATGCATTAACATAAGCAAGAAAAGTTTTAACATTTCATTTGAGGATAAATCTATTTTACTAAAGTCAAATGTAAAAATATAATACCTTCAGTGAACTAAAATAGTTTTAGCAGAACAGCCCCATCTACTGGGCAGCTGACATCATTCCGCTCACTACATTACACAAGTGGATGTCCATTTAAATATATACTCATTTTTTGAATTAACATTTGAATTGCAGTTGAATGGGGTCAAGGTCACCCATGTCTTCATTAGTCAAGACACATTGCATATGTCTTGTCTTTCACAAAAGCATGGCTAGAGTTGAGTTGCATCTGGTCTGTGAAGTGGGTGTTGAGCCCCACCACAGTGCAAAGGGCACACAAGGGTAAACATTGCGTTTCCACTTATTTACTGTGTAGACTAATTATTTACTGCAGGATAAGTGATGGGGACCAGTGCTCTGGTCAAAGTCCCTGCTCTGACATCAGCATCTGCATCCTATGACACACGACTGGTGTGTTTTTGGAGAAGCACCGTGTTCTGATCCGAGTAGTTTTTTTTACAGAGTAAGCGTTTTTTAACTGAATGGGAACAGAACAATCTATTCAATATGTTAACGCTTTGCTCATACATAGTTATATAAAAATTGTCAAATTAAATATAGCTGAATATTAAATATATTAAACTCACAAAATCATATACATAACTAAATTACAAGCATTTAGTTTTAAAAGCATTTAGTTATTAGATACATTATAGAAATTATTCAAATGCAAATAATGTGGAAAAACTTATGTTTGCAGTATGTATATATACATACATACATAAATACTAGTCTTCAGCTGATGTAAACTTATAAGTAATTGCACCAGCTGCCCTTCACTTTATTACCCATAGACATGTAGAAATGATCCTGATATTTTAATAGCTTATTTTAAACACTGAAACCACTTTTTTTTTAAAAAAATGAGAATCAAAATAACTAAATTGTTTGTAAACTGAAATATCAGAAGACAGTGCACAAGCCACTAACATGCTCTGAAGATCTAAAGCCATGTGCTGCACTGCCCATGTGAGGAACAAATGAAATGTGAGTTGTAGGCTAAGTATCAGTGTGTTCACGCGTGTTTGTTTACAACAAGCCATCGACAGCACTGAGCTGGTAAACAAGTGGACAATAAATTAATCAATAAAGCAAGATGTAAACATACTCACTTTTGTCTGCTTCATAAAACATCTTTTTAAATATAGGCCTTATGTATACCTAAATATAGGCTTGATATTTATTTATTTAAAAAAAAAAAAATATATATATATATATATATATATATATATATATATATATATTATAAATATTATATATATATATATATATATATATATATATATATATATATATATATATATATATATATATATATATATATATATATATATATATATATATATATATATATATATATACACAGTACTGCATTTATACCCCTATCAACCCACTGACTAACCGAATATACCATTGTATTATTTCAGTAAAGGGCAATTTAACTCTGTGAAAAGGTTTCAGATAAACACCTGTGTTCTGTTTGCGTATTTTTGTGAGTTGTCAGGAAGGGTTAAAATATCGAATCAAAGGACGAAAAAACAAAAAACATACAGCCTTACATAATGATAAATACAGGACAGCTTCTCGATTATTAGGCTACTACCACCCTTTTCTATTTTGTTATGCTGATCAGAACATCCCTCTTGTCTACCTCCGGACCGTTATACCTTGTTTGGAAGATGAAGGGCGGGGGCATTTTGTGCCAAAAGCATGACGCATGTTGCTCTGTGTTCCAGGGGTCAAAGACCCGTTTGTTTAAAATTGTCGAACGCAAAGTTTTGTCCCTTTAACGGACAGCAGCGAGAAGAAACATGATGCCGAGGACTGTCCTATCCAGATGCGCGCGCTTGGCGAAGCAGGTGCCTTTGGAATGCGCGCGGTCCACCAAACACAGCATCCACCGCGGGATGTCCTCTGTGACCATACCTCCACCTGCATGTATGCTTCGGCCGCTCGAGGTTCCATTCCGCCACCTGTTTGGACCAGGACCATCTAATGTGCCGCCTCGAATTTTAGCGGCAGGAGGGAGACCTATAATAGGTCATATGCACTCGGAAATGTTTGAGGTAAATTTTACGCTGCGCTTTTGCACCAACAAAATAATAAAAAGTCATATTAATATATTTCATAGATATGAGCTGATTTGTGGAAACTATTAAACTCGGATATTTTGAAGATTTTAACAGTCAATGCACATATTTTGTCGTAGATTATGAATGACATCAAAAAAGGAATCCAGTACGCTTTTCAGACCAGCAACAACATGACTCTGGCCATGAGTGGCTCTGGACACACAGCGATGGAATGTGCAGTGTTCAACATTGTAGAGCCTGGAGAAAGTGTTCTCGTTGCCATCAACGGAATCTGGGGAGAACGAGTTGCAGAAATCGCTGAGCGGATGGGTATGAATCTAATAATAATAATGTTATTCCATTGTTTTGTACAAATACTTTATCTTTTGATTAGTGCACACTTAAAACATCTTTCTTTCTATAGGTGCAAAGGTTCACACCTTGGTAAAAACACCTGGAGGACATTTTACAAATGCAGAAATTGAACAGGTAAAAAGTTTGCTTCATATATAAATAATCTTAAGACAAGTTTCCATTGCATATGGTTTCTACTATGGCCACAGTAAGTTATATAACTAGCAAAGCAAATCCCTTATCTATAACCAACATTTTACAGGCTCTGGCTAAACATAAGCCAGTTCTCTTCTTTCTTACACACGGAGAGTCATCAGCTGGTCTGGTGCACCCAGTGGACGGCATAGGTGAAATGTGCCAAAAGTAAGAATAATTTACAATCATGTGCGACTTCTATCGTACTTTTTTGGGGGTAAAAACTTTCGTGATTTGGGGTCTCAGAGACACCAGGTACAAAAACATGCAAGATTTTATGATTCACAAATAATCAACTGTTAGGTGTGTAAAACATACAAATTTAATATCTGGCTATTGGGTTTAAATGAGGTATGTTAAAATAATTTGAAGGGAAAATAAAAGGTTAATTTAAAACACGACTGTGTTCGAAGAATCGTAAAGTTAAATGTCTGTATTGTCCACTGATGTGCTCTTGTGTGGTTTTGTTTCTACAGACACAACTGTTTGCTCTTAGTGGATTCAGTGGCGTCATTGGGAGCTGCACCACTTTTAATGGACCAACAAAGTGAGCGAAGGACGATTTGATCATGTGCATCTCTGTGTAAAAGCCTGTAGATTCAATTCAACCATGCGTGTTCCACATCATGAATCCTCTTTTTTCTTTTCTAGAGATTGATATTTTGTATACTGGATCCCAAAAGGCCTTGAATGCTCCACCTGGCACAGCACCGGTTTCATTTAACGAAAGAGCATGGTAAGGAGAGACTTGTGAATCAATGTTTTTGCACACATAGAATCATTCTAACAATTAGTGGAATTAACTAATGTTATCTATTTCCCCTCAAATGTGATATAGCCACAAGATGTTCAACAGGAAAACAAAGCCAGTCTCCTACCTCCTTGATATGACCTACTTATCCAATTACTGGGGCAATGATGGCAGGCCAGACAGAATGTAAGTATGGCAAACACAAACTGTTGCTCTTGCGAGGCTCAGTAGAGTATTGAGTTAAGGATTGCGTAAAACTAACTGAACTATGTTTCAGATATCATCACACAGGACCTGTGTCTGGGTTCTTTGCCCTGAGGGAAAGTCTAGCCATCCTTGCTGAAACGGTAAGGGCTAGATATATTTTACTCAAAGTAAACATTTAACACCTAGCTGGTCATAAAAGTTCAATCTTAGATGTTGTTTAACCTTTTAGTCCTACTGCTTTTTTCTCAACTGTGTCTTTGTTTAAACTATAACAGGCTGGGTGCTTAGATTTATGGCTCTATGATATTACATGCACTGCTATTCAAAAGTTTGGGCTCGATAAGAGTTCTTTTTTTCTAATACTCACCAAGGCTACATATACTATATCAAGAATACATTTAAGAGAGTACAATTGTAATATATTACAATTAAAAAAAATGTAATGTAGTTTATTCCTGTGATACTAAAGCTGAATTTTTAGCATCATTACTTCAGTGTCACATGTGTTTTAATATGCTGATTTTCTGCACAAGAAACATTTCGTATCAGTATTATTTGATAAATAGAAAGAGATCTTTTGTAAAATATTTGAAAAATATAAATTTGTCACATTTGATTAATTTAATGTGACATTGCTGAATAAAAGTGTTACTTTCTTTCAAATCAAATCTTACTGATGCCAAACTTTTGAACAGTAGTGTGTGTCTGTTACAAAATATGCCTGCTAATATGCAGTTAATACATTTGAAGGATCTTTAATGAGTAGGATGCAATGTCATGAGGTTAATAATTCTAAAATGCCTACTCAAGGGGCTTGAGAACTCATGGAGGCATCATAAAGAAGTTGCAGAGTATCTTTGGAAAGGCTTGGAAGACCTGGGCTTGAAGCTGTTCATTAAGGACAAGGTAACATTTGTTGATGAATTCACTTGCTAATTCTGAGAATAATAATATACGCTAAAAGAGAAAGCCGTTAAACTATATACCCATTTCCAAAGGATCTGAGATTACCTTCAGTCACCACCATTGCCATCCCTGAGGGATATAACTGGAAGGAATTGCTGGCTTACATCATGAAGCATCACCAAATAGAGTTTACAGGAGGTCTAGGGCCCTCTGTGGGCATGGTGAGTAAAAGGTAGTTAACAAGACATAAGTGCATGAAAACGCATTCAACTACATGGCTGGATAATTATCTGTTGAACTGATTTCTAGGTTATACGGATTGGACTCATGGGATACAACTGCAACAAGGCCAATGCTGCGATGGCTCTTGCAGCTCTGGAAGACGCTTTAAAGCAGTGTCGAAAGACCAAAGCCTAAAGGCTACCTGTTTACCCGTTTATTTTTTCAATTTCTTATGGTGATGCTTGTGCGGATATTATGCATGAATGTAAAGAAAGAGATATTATATATGTTTTCATAACAGCTGGTATAATGGAGAAGAATTTTAACTGATTATATCTCCATATCAATCAGCTGTTTTGAACAGTGTTTCTCAATGTCCTCGTTTCGAAAAGCATCACTCCAGCACTTGAATGACCTTCATTAAACATTACTGAGAAATAAATAATTCGTATAAATTCAACATTTGTGTTTACAATCTGAGTTTAGTTACACAGTAAACAAGATGTTCAGACCATTGTGTTATTGATTGTCTTAACTGAATTTACACTACTTCATTAAACTATGAAAAACTTGATGTCAAAAATGAACAACTTTTACCAAATTTGAACTGGTGCTAAAAATAAAAATAGCACTGGCATTTCCAGACTAAACAACAGTTCCTGAAACTCAACACAAAAAAGGTCAGACATATATATTAACAAACTGACAAAAAAAGCAAGATTTTCATGAACGAGAAATAAGCTTGAGGAACATAAAAATATTCCAAAATCAGCTTTGGAAATTTACAACTCAAAGCACTGCCAGAATCAGTCCAGCTTTTCTAAACATAACCCAACCAGGTATTGCAACATTTTCAAGATTTTCCCCCAAAGCGTCTTTTCACTTTGGCTGCTGGGAATGCAGTAATTAACTGCACCAAAAAGTACTGCTGATGCTCCTCCATCCACACAAAGGTCATTTTGACCTTTCCCTCCATATCCTCGTACAGGATGACGAACTGCTCACCTTCGTATTCCAAGTCCACCACTCTGAATTTATTGGACATCTTAACAGGAGAACTCACACACCAGAAGGGACGCTGAGCCTCATCCAGAACTGTCAGAGTCATCATACAGCAACGCTAGAGGAGTGGAGCAAGTAAACATTGTTACTTTTTGCAATTTCTCGATAAAGAAGACATGCATACCTAAACAAAATACAAAATAAACGGTGCACACTTGTCTATTACAATACAGCGAGTCTCCAGCATTTTGCCCCATTCACACAGCATGATACCTACCAACCTATTTATAGACAACATCCTTGGAAGCATAGCATTGACTAACCAGTCAGCTCCAGGGAGAAATTAAGTCTTGAGCGTAAGAATCAGGAATGAATCATAGGTACCTCAACATCTCCCTGCATTCCCTCTGCTTGCCATGGGACACTGATCTTCGCCACAGACTTGTACTCAGGCACATCAGCCAAATCAATGGCGATCAACCGCACATAGTCCTCTTGAAACGGCACTTTAAAGCACAAGAACAATGTGCAAACACATATTTTTCATATAATTTCATCATAATTTGTTGTTTAGTGATGTTTTTAGGTTTAGCACATCAGACTACAAAAAAAAGAAAAAGTAAAAATGGGTTTTTGGCAATTTACGCCTTTCTATGGCTAAGAGACTTCCAAAGCAAAGGAAATAAATGAAAGGAAACAAAAATTAAATGTGTGACCATTCCGATTGTAAAAAAAACGGCAAGTTCATCTAAAAGTATTTTAAAATATATATTTTAAAAAATAAAAAAAAATTTAATGATACATTTAGTGATGAAACCTGATGGATATTTATTTATTAATTATTGTAATAAAACGTTAAGATTATAAACATTCCTCACTCTATTTAAATATCAAAATGTTGAAAATAAATTAGTTTAGTCAAGTTTTCATTTTTAGCATACTTTTTTAAAATTTTATAATTGTATTACAAAATTAATTATATATTTACTTCTGCTGGTGTAGAGTGGGGAAAAGCGCTGACACATGATTCGCCGAACGGCATTGTGAAGCACAATGTGCAGGGTGTATCCATGGCGTCCATGGTCCGGGTCCAGAGCAGAGTCCTCCGTGGGTATGTAGGGACTATTGATGAGAACGAAGAATGTTAAGGGACTTTGCGTTATCAACTTTAGCAGCATACTAAATAACCATAATGCCCATTAAGAGCTCAATACCAAAATCTTGACCCAAGGAGACTTCTTTCAATCAGTTTGTGGAAGTGAAGGTTGATCATGATAAAGGCAATTTTCCAATTGCCCTGCAAACACCACAAATGAACATAAAATAAACAACATGCATAATACATTTACAATAGTATAGTACAATATAACAATATTGCAAAAACAATATAAAGTTTATTTTCTAAAAATAATCAGTATAATTTATATTAGGGATGCAAATATAAGCCAATAGACAATTATTTTCATGTTATGGGTGATAATGAATAAATAGCTGATATTCAAATTCTACACTATACTAAAATCAGTCATTTTAATTCTGCAAGTAAATATAGACATTTTTCATTTTAGACTTGCTACAGATTATATTTAATGGTGTCATTAAATTCTGGAAATTAAAAAAATTTTTTTAAATATATTTAATTTGAGTCCCTGTCCACACGGAGACGCATTTAGCTTTATACATAAAAACTTTGCATCATATCAGCGTTTTGTCCAGACGGATCCAGCATTTTAGGAGTCTGAAACCAGCATTTTTTTTAAACCGGGTCCCAGAGTGAATAAATCTGACACGTTTTCGTGTGTACAGCCGATCCATACATTTTGTAAAATAATGATGTCATTACACCACATCCCACGATAAAGAAGGGATAAAGCTACAGCCACTGGGTATGCGCACATCAATATTGTGTCCTTTACTGTATTTGCATTATTGTAAGGGTAGGTTTAGATTTGGGGTAGGTCTAGGCGTTAATAAAACAGATTGATCTAGTAAGTAGCAAATTTATGTATTGTGATTTTAACATGAGATTTTGCCTCACTTCCGACTGTTGCTGTACCCCTTCTAGCCACAACTCTTCTTCTCCATTTTTAGTGTATTTCTATGGCAGAATTACATACGCCACATACTGGTCTGGCATGTATACTACAGCCTTTTGAGTCAGTTTCAGGGGTTTCATGTGTACGCAAATATTTCTTAAGACGAGGGAAAAAAAGATTAGATAGGGAAAGGTCTGGCTTTGTGTGGATGTGACCTGAATCGATTATTTAAAAAAAAAATCTGTTTGAAATAATTGAATGAATGATTCATTGACTCACTCTTAAAAGACTTAATACAATCTTAATCCGGTTTAATTGATTCAATCTTTATTTAAAACATCAAGTTACTATCAGCACCTGATTTGAATCACTACTGTAGTGTTTATATCTGAACTATAAACTTAACCCAGTTCTTTAGTGATAATTTGAATTATTGTAACACGCGTGGTTGAAAAGTTGTTTGTGAAGCCGTTTCATATCTATACGATAACTGCTTTCTCTGGGTCAGCAGCAGCACCAATGCAGATTTGAATGTTCCACTGTGATCGTACTTGTCAAAGGTTTAATAGACACAGCCGAATCTTTGTCATTCAGGAATAAAATCACATGGGTGTTTGAATCGAGATTGCAATCTTTTAACGTTCACATAACGTTATCTTTGCAATCAATTATTCATGCAGCTCTATTATCAAAATGTAAAAAATTTACATGTGAGCTTAGATGATGGCATCTAAATGTAAAATGGGAAATACACAACTAAATATCCATTATCAACCAATCAACCAATCCTATATCAACCAGACAAAAAAACTTGCCCGTTAACCATACAGAAATACTTTACTGAATTGTGCATCTCTAATATATTGAAATTATTTAAACTTGGCTAAATATGTCAACATACCCGCCAGACTCCGACAACGATCCCTTTATTAAAGCGCAGCAACTTCACAAACTTGTCAGCACCAAGGAATGTCCAGTGTACAGTTTTACTTAAATTTGTCTTTTGAATCAGAGAGCGCCACCTTGGCCTACACATCAGAGGCATTAGTCAGATTAAGGTATGAATGTATGAGCAGATGTATGCTTCAGATTTTTCAGCTGTGTTCCTTACTTGTCTCCTGGAGCTGGTAGAGCTGGACACATTATTCCATGAAGCTGCAGGCCATTAAGGCTGCTCATGCATGGCCAGACACCATGGTTCCAGCACACCGTAACCGATGAATCTTCGAAGAAAGTGTGCGTCTGCTTATAGACACTTTCACGACCATTGATATTTGTGAGTGTGATCTCCCACTGAATGTGTAATCTCCTGTAAGACAAAATAACCAAAGATGTAGTTCCTCATTTTAACTATGGACATGTTCCACTTATGTTTGACAGATGCTTAAAACTTTATAGCTAAACTAATAATCTTTTTGACGAATTCTGTTTTTTACTTGCATTCAACCTTTTACTGCTTCAATTGATTTACTCGATTTACAGTAAGTTTAAAAATGTGTCTCTCAGATCATAGCAAGAGCATATTATTTAAGTAAATAATATAGAACATATTTTAAAATATATATATGTATATATATATATATGTATATATATATATATATATATATATATATATATATATATATATATATATATATATATATATGTATATGTATATGTATATGTATATGTATATATATATATATATATATATATATATATATATATATATATATATATATATAACATACGCCTTGCTATGTTATGAGGCATTCCAAAACAAAGGACATAAATGAAAGGAAACAATGAAATTAAATGTTTGACCATTTGGCATGTACAGTAGCGGCGTCCGGAGGGGATACCCTACAAGTTCAATTAAATGATTAAAGTATGAGGAAATTATTTTATATTTCATAAAGGAACTGTATGTAGGATTGTGGCCAAAACTGGTACTGCAATCACTTTCAAATTACTGTAGAAGGTGTATCCCCTCTCCCCTCCCCTGACTTAAGGTTGCCAGATAGGCTGCAGGAACATAAGCTGCTACAAGGAGCTTCCAATGGCAAGTGACGAGTCCTAAACAGTACGTTTTTCTTTCTTTTTTTCTGTTAATTATGTTTATGCTTCATGAGAGGTCTTTTAGGTTTCGTAAAGTTAGACATTTTTATCCAAAAAGTTTGTAGCTGCAGCTGTGGTAACTAGAGCAGAGGCCTGTTGCATGAAGCTAGCTGAACAAAGTCTGAGTTACAGAGTAGGTTTAGAGTTGACAAATCCAGATAAATCCAACCTGGTTTAGATCAAGTTCAATTGTTTCTCAAAGCTTGGTATAAACTTTCTCTGTCAACTCAGGTTCAATCCAGAGTTTGCAATTAACACTGAAGCGCGTGCACCTGAAAGCGTGACACATGCGGCAAACAGCCAATCACAGTGTCCGCTTTGATTTAATTTCTCTTCTGAAGATTGAGAGATCGTTCTGAAAATTATCATGAAATTAAATGTGTTTAAAGCAGGAATAAACACTGCTGCTGCAGCGCCAATTTAAGAAGGCAACTGAAAGAATATCTGACTATATCAATGCATGATGTTAATCAAAGAAATATGCCTAATAATTATAGGTTCACAAAGAGCTCAAATAAATACACGTTGTTTGAAAGAATTATGAATGCATGTTTTATATTTATATTAATATTTGGCTACTTGTCAATATAATATAATTATATGAATATATTATGTGAATTAAAAGTAATTATAATTCATATATTATAAATATTATAAATAATTTGCACCAAAAGATGAGCAATTTTGTCTCTAAAGTTTTTTCACTATAAACTACTTTAATTTGAGAGATACAGGTGGTGTGAGTTTTACTTGCAGCTGATTGGTCCAGTTTGAGTTTGTGATCTCTAACCCAGAATAAAACCTGCTCCAGAGCAGGTTAGCTGTGTAGTGTAAGTTACCATGGTGATTAACACTGCTAAAAACCAATCCACCTTCTTGAGCCCGAAAAACCAGAGTTTGCTCAAACTAATCTCAAACTTACCTGGGTAGCAACTGAAGCCAGCTTTGTGCAACAGGCCACAGAGCTGGCAACCCTGTTGCGAAACACTACTGACTTCATGATTGGTAGATAGGTGGAGGGTGGCGCTTCAGGCCAAAACACAACATGTCAACATCAGTCGAGGGCTGCAACTTCACTTTTAAAATGACAATATCCTGGCCGGACTACTGTTGTCAGTGATATAAGTATTTGAAATGAACATGATTTCTTAATGTCTAGTGACATATCAGGGCCATTTTATGATTAATTGAAATACATTTCTTACATACAGTTCCTTTAAATATTTTAAATGTGAAGGAAAAACAAAACACTAAACTTGGTAAAGGTAATTTATCTGACCAAATTATTTGGCAAAACGCACCAAATTACAGCTACGAGTTTTACTATGCAAAAAAACAGAGTTGACTACAACATAATAAGTTATTAATATTTTGTTGGTTCTCTCGTTTTTTGCATGTGATCATATTTTATTTGTATGACAGCCTGGCCAAAAATTATGTCCGTACAAGTTAGCATGTTTTATTGCAGAACTATGCAATATGCTTACATTTTTAATAATATTTTAATAAAGGGTGATCATGTAAATGATATCAGTTTTGGCCACTACTGTACAAATATTTAAAAATAAATAATATTTCAAATATTTAATAATACATTTTATATTTTAGTGGTGAAACTATTTATTAATTATTGTAAAAAGTCATATAAGAATGGCTACAAATATTCTGCCTATTTTTTTAGATCTATTATTGGACAAACAAATAAAATAAAAAACAGTGTTTGGGAAAAAAATATATTACACAATCTCTACTAAATTTTGAATAACAATATGTTGTTTCATAAATGCTTCACTTGAAATGTGTGTTTGCTTTTTTTTCCCCCACTTGGGTAGAAGCATTCATACCTTTTATGTGAGACTAAAATGCTCAGTAACTTTTGGGGTCTGCTTTAGTTCTAAGTAATATAAAATACATGTTATGTAGATATAATGAAACATCCATTTGTGGACCCAAAGATTTTTTTCCCGCCCTGTTCAAAGAAAAGCAGCAAGTACACATGGCCTACCTGAGAACTTGCTCTGTTAGAGCTGGCATGCCCGTGTGTGGGTTCATGTGTCTTAGCTCTGTTTTCCACATGGTGTCCTTGTAGCCAGCCATCTCCTTGAGTAGCAGCTTCTTCCAGTATCCCGCAGGTTTCTCTTCCACGCTTGTGCTACTCACAGCTTCTGTCATCATGCTTCCCCGGGGTCTCCACTTTTTCTTCTCAAACTCAGAAGCATACAACACAGACCACAGAGCACTGGACATCTATGTTAATATATATTATTCCTTTTTCAAATTCGTTATATCATGAACTCACTTGCTGTTAGCCAGATCATGAAACCGCTTGCTGACAAAGCTGATATTGAACAGAGAGGAGGCATCCAGAAAAGAACAAATCTTCAAGATTATCTCAGAAGGCAACCTGGACAGACAATGAATAGTGCAGCTTTTTGTATGATGAAAGACTAAAAATGGCATGCAAAAATGCCTCTTAAACTTAGGATGTTTTCACACTTCAGTCCTCTTTAAAAAAAAAAAACTGAACTCAAGACTCCTTTAAGTGGACCACAAAGTGAACCAACTGAAAAAGGACCAAGTTCTCTTTACGTTCACACTGTTCCCTCAGATCCTTTTTTGGTCCACTTAAGTAGGAATGTGGTCTCAGACCTCTTTTTTGTTCATACTGTTGCTTTTTGGACCTAGTCTGATTCAGTATTTGATGGCTGACCCAACGTGATCCCATTCACTTACATTGTATGTGCCTCACTAACCAACATATTTTATTAAATGCCATTGCAACAAATGCTATTAAATGAGCTTAACTTTAAGTTGTTTATCTTTAGCACAAAAAATATAAATTTTGTTGCAATACTACATCCATATTCTTGCACTATTTCACAAAGCCACCTTAGTAAATAACATTTGTTTTTAATTGTTTCCCTTGAACCATGTTTTTTTTTTTTTTTTTTTCAGAAAAAACAATAGGACAATACAATAAAAGATCCAAATTTTTCAGGTACAGTATGTACACCTGAAAGCAGCATTCAAGTGAGAAACTGCTTATTTTTCACTAGATGAATAAACAAAACAAAAAATCTTCTACTGATTCATATACTAGGCTGCTGTCACTTTAAGAACTACGGTAATGCACGGATCCAATACACTGATACACATACACGATTTATTTACCAGATGTTTACATTCACTTAAGACAAAACCAACTGTTTATGTGAACCTTGTGTGTTTTTGACACGTTAAATCCAATAATACGTAAAGAGAATACATTTTAGTACAAACGCTGTGACGGGTGGTTTTCTTTGTACACGCTTTGTGCACTTGTAAAAACGAACGCACATAGTAGCATTATAACATAACTTTCAACACACTTAAATGTATCTAATATGATAAAACAGCGCTGCCTTACCCCACATGCACGACCAGAAGAAGCAAAAGTGGTCGTCTGCGGCATAATAAAAGCTTTGCGAAATCAAGGCGTCATCAAGCTATGCCTTTGTTTTGAATAAGTGACCTCTAGCAGCAAAAAATTATGTATTGTGGCTTTAACTTAGTCTAATACTCACGGGACGCGCCGTCTGACATCCAGCTTTCTGTGCATGTGCTTCAGTGTGTGCGTTCAGAAAACCATATATAAGAAGTTTAGACTGATATGGCTTTAAAATGCATGCAGATAATAGACTATGGTGATAAAAACTGCAATATCATGTGAGAGTGACTGCGATAGAGATGATAAATCAAAACCAAACAGATGTTTTGTTAGTTTTTGGCAGAGTATCCGAGGCATAAGCTGTAAAGGCTCCGGCCTCTTCTGGAAAGATGCATGCATGAAAACAGCATGTTTTTCCTTCCACTCAAAAATGTGGGGAATTTAAATTATCAGTGGGGTATTTTGAATTATTTTACATCTTGTAAAAAGGGGGCATGGTCTCCTTTTAAAAAAGCTCAAACATGCATTTTTGTCTGGGACTAGGTTGAAGCCTTGTCTGTGAAACAGAGGGGATATGTAAAAAATATTAATTAACTTACCTCTCGAAGAAATTTCTACGACTGCCCCTACCGCACTGTTCAGACACAGACAACGTTTTACAAGGCCCAGGTTGCAAAGACGTCGAGGACATGTCATGATCTCTCCGCCTATGCCAAATGGAAAATAAGCATTCAGTCTATGCCTTTAGCGAATGAGTAGCCCAAAACAGGTTCGGAAATAACTCAACTGTCTACCTTCTTGCACCTTCAGCACGCACAGTTTCCCCTTTCTGAGCCTCTCTGTGTTTAGTTTCTTCATCTTTCACGTGGCCTTGTCTTAAACGCCGGAGAAAATCACCAAGACCAGTAGCCATGATGACTTCGAGGCTTTTGAACTGACTCTCATTACTGATAACCCGACTGATATCTTAACACACTAGAGGGCAATATAATATGCCAAAGAGATTCCGCAGACCAGTTAGAATGTAGATTTTAGATTTTAGAATTAAGTTAAAATTGAGATATTACATTAAAATATGACATATAAGATCAGATTCAAATCAATGTAATGGTTTTAAACCGTGCATGTGTTGTATTGGTTTCTTACAGATTGATAATTAGTGTCCCTATTAAAAATACTGTTGCTTAAAGCTATAAACAAACATAAACAGATTTTTTTCTCTCTTATTGCTTTATTACATGAAGAAACCTTTTTTTATTAAAATTATATATATATATATATATATATATATATATATATATATATATATATATATATATATATATATATATATATATATATATATATATATATATATATATATAAACCTTGACAGCTCTATTTATGTAGGTTTTATTAGTCTTTTAATTCATTAGGTCATTACCTTTTTTTAGGTATTTGCAGACAAGCCTGTATCAAATGTTATTACCTTTATATCTAAATGTACATTAACCTCCTGGGTGCCACTGTCCTCGTAGAAAGGACATTATTTTTTGTGAATTTCTCTGACACCATACATGTCACAGTTTAAAGAGCACATTCAGGGCTTTTCGGAGATACCATTTGTTTTGAGGTTTCACCAAGACAACAAATTCTCTTTGGTCTTTAAAAAAATACTGAATGGTCAAATTTAGCACTCTTACGGAAATATTATAATATTTTGTAACATTTTGTAATTATCTTTTAAATCTGACTCATTTTCAAATTGTGTGTTATAAATCAACATCTCAGGAAAATGTTATGGGGTTTCTACAAAACAGGGCATTGATTGCATACACTGTGTAGAGGACACCAGGACTTGTATCGGGCATTTTAGGAGACAAAACAAGTGAATAGGGAAATGTGTATATTATATATAAATATTCTTATAAAATATAAGATATTATTATGAAAATGTTGCTCACATTATTACTTCTTTTTTTCTTTTTCTTTTTCTTACATGTTGCTCCAAGAACACATTAAATGCAAATTGGAGATATATAAATGTATAGATACATTGCATTGAATGGGAAAACACATGTATGGCCATTTTGCATAAAGTAAAATGGTATATCAATCAGTTCTGTTATTTCTTTCATAACATAGTTGAGAATCATCTTTATATAAAGTCTGGTTAAAAAAAAAATCCTGAAACCTCAAAATTAATTGTTAAATGGGAAAAAAATCCCATTGTTTTTGCCTATACATGTAATTTCATGTCATTATATATTTTTTAAGTCCTGGTGTCCACTTACGAGGACATAGCATAACATATGAATAAAATATCCTTTTTCAAAAAAACAACAAAAAATTCTCTAAACAAAGTAATGACATGAAAAAAATACTAAATTCAAAAATAATATCTAAATGCACAATTTGTATTGTGCTTTATCAAATGCGTAGAGGAGCAAAGGTGTCTACGCCTAATAACTACATCTCCCAGAGTTCTTAGCGTCTAATCAGGAAGTAGATTACGCACTGTGATGGCAAACAGATAGTAGTTCAGCAGCCGCAGCGAGCAATTTATTTAGTGTCAATTATACAGTTAAAATTTAAAGTTATTTGAAAATATTCAAGCGGAATGTCATGCCCATTCAATCACTCTGGTAGGACAACCTGATGATTCCATTTAAATTCATAGACACCTGATTTTTCTTATTTAATGACTTCTTAATTCCGAGATTTCGTCTGTAGATCAATCGTCAAATTTGTTATAATTAAAACGAATCAAACATTAAATAAACTACAGGTGCATCAGAATGTGACCGTGTCGTGAGCATATTTCATAACACGGATAAGCGCTCTTCGATCTGATTTAACCCGCCGCCTGTGTTTCCGCAGCGGAGCCGAACCCCGCAGTGCTGCCGCTGGACTGGCTCCTGGGAACCTGGCAGTCCGATGAGCCAGGAGAGGGCTCCTTCCCCTCCATCGCACCTTTTCGTTACACAGAGACTCTTCATTTCTCACATGTAGGACAGCCCGTGGTCAATTTTATGTAAGTAACAAAATAACCCAGATACACTGCAATTCAGAATGCAATGCAGACAGTGAGAAAGTTGTGAACTTTTTCTCAGGTTTAATGCATTCCATGCTGAGAGCAAAAAGCCTCTTCACAGGGAGTGTGGATTTATCAGGCTTCAGCCAGGCACCAACAGGGTGGCCTTCATCATTGCCCAGAACTCAGGTGTTTGATTTATAAAAAATGTTTATCAGATGGTTTCATCTATATTACTGCATATTGTTTTCATTTTGATCTGTTTACACCCCTTTCAGGTCTTGTGGAGATTGAGGAGGGGGAACTCACTGGGCAGCAGCTGACTCTACACAGTACTGCCTTAGCTAGAACATCTTTTGCCAAGCAGCCGCATGTTCAACAGGTCTCACAAAGCAAACTGATTGACTTGTGCCTTGACAGATCAATGAAACAATAAACTCTAATGTAGTAATATTTTAATGCAGAAAATATGGCATGAATTGTGCTGAACTAGTGTACTTATTAAAAGAATTTTGATTTTTTGATCAGATCTCCAGGCACATCCAGTTGAAGCCAGATGGAAGGCTGGAACAGACCGTCTCTATGGCACTGGAAGGACAGCCTCTGACGCAGCATTTGCACATCACTTACCGCAGGACTGATTAACTAGCTGTCACGTGGGAGGAAGATGTGTTTCTGAAAAGCACTTGAAGTAATGCACTCATCTGACCTAAAATATTGATGGTTTATATATAGCAACCTGCAGGTGACGGCAATATATTTGTGACTAAGAGCGTTATCTTAAGTAATAGATGTGATCTGACCTGTTTTACCAACAAAATAAGCTTTGCAAATATTGTTACAATAAATAAAGGGGTATAATGTATTGTAGAGCAACCACAATAAAAATCTCATTAAAAATTTAAATTCTTTAGAGGTAATTCAAGTCTGTCTCTGAGGAAAATGCTGTTTATTTTTGCTTGTCTATTTCCATAAGATTAAGTTGAATAATAATCCAAATATGTCACATCACATACATTTTCTCTCCAGTAAAACTTAACACTTAATGTCTTCTTTCATATGTTTAATGTCAATTCAGGGGGATACATACATTTATTTATAGACTCAGTAAGGCTCTTTAACTTTTGATTTAGTAATTTTCATGGCATTTCCAGTAATCATGAACAAAATGGAGAATAGTTTAATAATAATAAAAAAATCTGTTAATAGAAATTACACTCACAATTATCAGGTCAATAAAAAAGTCCACTCTAATATCGTACTAATGTACTTTTTTAAAAGTACAGGTCCTTCTAAAAAAATTAGCATATTGTGATAAAAGTTCATTCTTTTCCATAATGTAATGATCAAAATTAAACTTTCATATATTTTAGATTCATTGCACACCAACTGAAATATTTCAGGTCTTTTATTGTTTTAATATTTATGATTTTGGCATAGAGCTCATGAAAACCCAAAATTCCTATCTCAAAAAATTAGCATATCATGAAAAGGTTCTCTAAACGAGCTATTAACCTAATCATCTGAATCAACTAATTAACTCTAAACACCTGCAAAAGATTCCTGAGGCTTTTAAAAACTCCCAGCCTGGTTCATTACTCAAAACCGCAATCATGGGTAAGACTGCCGACCTGACTGCTGTCCAGAAGGCCATCATTGACACCCTCAAGCGAGAGGGGAAGACACAGAAAGAAATTCCTGAACGAATAGGCTGTTCCCAGAGTGCTGTATCAAGGCACCTCAGTGGGAAGGAAAAAGTGTGGCAAAAAACGCTGCACAACGAGAAGGTGACCGGACCCTGAGGAAGATTGTGAAGAAGGACCGATTCCAGACCTTGGGGGACCTGCGGAAGCAGTGGACTGAGTCTGGAGTAGAAACATCCAGAGCCACCGTGCACAGGCGTGTGCAGGAAATGGGCTACAGGTGCCGCATACCCCAGGTCAAGCCACTTTTGAACCAGAAACAGCGGTAGAAGCGCCTGACCTGGGCTACAGAGAAGCAGCACTGGACTGTTGCTCAAATTTTGCATGTCATTCGGAAATCAAGGTGCCAGAGTCTGGAGGAAGACTGGGGAGAAGGAAATGCCAAAATGCCTGAAGTCCAGTGTCAAGTACCCACAGTCAGTGATGGTCTGGGGTGCCATGTCAGCTGCTGGTGTTGGTCCACTGTGTTTTATCAAGGGCAGGGTCAATGTAGCTAGCTATCAGGAGATTTTGGAGCACTTCATGCTTCCATCTGCTGAAAAGCTTTATGGAGATGAAGATTTCGTTTTTCAGCATGACCTGGCACCTGCTCACAGTGCCAAAACCACTGGTAAATGGTTTACTGACCATGGTATTACTGTGCTCAATTGGCCTGCCAACTCTCCTGACCTGAACGCCATAGAGAATCTGTGGGATATTGTGAAGAGAAAGTTGAGAGACGCAAGACCCAACACTCTGGATGAGCTTAAGGCCGCTATCGAAGCATCCTGGGCCTCCATAACACCTCAGCAGTGCCACAGGCTGATTGCCTCCATGCCACGCCGCACTGAAGCAGTCATTTCTGCAAAAGGATTCCCGACCAAGTATTGAGTGCATAACTGAACATAATTATTTGAAGGTTGACTTTTTTGTATTAAAAACACATTTCTTTTATTGGTCGGCTGAAATATGCCAATTTTTTTAGATTTTTTCATGAGCTGTATGCCAAAATCATCAGTATTAAAACAATAAAAGACCTGAAATATTTCAGTTGGTGTGCAATGAATCTAAATTGTATGAAAGTTTAATTTGTATCATTACATTATGGAAAATAATGAAGTTTTATCACAATATGCTAATTTTTTTAGAAGGACCTGTAATACTATCATTAAGCAGAGATGCATTAATTTAATCAAAAGTGATAGTAAAGACATTTATAATGTTACAAAATATGTATAATTCAAATAAAGGCTGTTCCGTGTAACTTTATTTAGAAAGAATTTTGAAAGAATTGTTAATAATCAGAAATGTTTCTAGAGCAGCAAATCATATTAGAATGATTTCTAAAGGATCATGTGACACTGAAGACTGGAGTAAGGATGCTGAAAATTCAACTTTTCCATCACAGGAAATAGATAATATTCTATTCTAGGAATGTATTTTTGATCAAACAAATGCAGCCTTGGTGAGCATAAGAAACTTCTTTCAACAACAAACCAACCCTAAACTTTTTAACAGTATATATTCATCATAGAAATTAAAATTGTTTTATTTTGTGACTTTTAGTTGAGTTTTTTTCCTGGGCACAAAAATGTCCAGGTGTTACATGATTGCTGGAACCCACTCCGTGTAAAAACTTTGAATTTCTCTCTCAGTACCCACATTAAAAATCTTTATTTATATATACAACTGGTGACAATAGTGCTACACACACACATCACACAAACTGTACGAACTGAAAGTGCAAAGTGACACTCCAAACATCAGAAGCAATTTTGTAAAAAATAAAAAAAATCTGAAAATGGTCAAACATTTAAAATGTTTCACTCATGCCACAGTTATTGAGCATAAAAAACTCAGTAGAATGAATCCATGCAATGCATCATCAGCACGAAAGGAGATCCTTTATCTGCAGACCTTATTTCTCGGTCATTTTAAAGTAAGGAAGACACTCAACGAATACCAGTATTCCCTCACAGTACCATCCCCTCCACACAATATCAGCTCATAGTATTTGTTTCACTCTGTTGAATATTTTAAAGAAATAAAATAAAAAAGATGATTAAGGTGCATTTGAACCTGGGTGATGTGCTATATCCTTTGTGAGGGGCCGTTTGCTCCCCAGGGCTCCACAAACAGTACAATGGACCACTCAAGTTCTGGGAGGAAAAGATTCAGTTCTCAGTCAACAGGATGACTTCCTGCTCAAGGCTACTTCGTCAGGTGGATGTACATGGTCTTTATGAACTCCTTCCATGTTAACACAGCTGTTGATAACCAATGGACATGAGCTCTAGAGTCCATGTTCACCACGCATTTTGAAATGTCCCCCTGGAATGAAAGATGACAAGAAAACATTGTAATTTGACATGCTATTACATACACTACCGTTCAAACGTTTGGGGTCGATAAGATTTTTTATGTTTTTAAAAGAAGTCTCTGATGTTCATTACTCCGGTCATCAGTGTCACATGATCCTTCAGAAATCATTCTAATATGCTGATTCCGTGCCCAAGAAACATTTCTTATTATCATCAATGTTGAAAACAGTTGTGCTGCTTAATGTTTTTGTGGAAACCATGATACATTTATTTCAGGAAACTTTGATGAAAAGAACAGCATTGATTTGAGACAGATATATTTCGTAACATTATCCTTGCAGAATAAAATAATATTTTTTACTGGGGGTGTGGGGCAGTATTGTAGCATGCTTTTAAATATATAGTATGAAATTACAGTATAATAATTAGATTTCCTAGGCAGATTAAGACTTGGGACTATATTATGGGGAAGCAAAGGCGAAGCACTGCTACTTTGGCACAGAGATATCAAGTAGCAGTGCTTCGCCTGTGCTTTCCCATAATATAGTCCCAAATCTTAATCTGCCTAGGAAATCGCCAAGTCTTAATCTGCATCGCTATTTGTACTCGTTGTGAATACGCAGACCACAAGAAGTAATTAGGTGGTGGGGTTTTTGGATCACTTTTACTCGGGACATGCTAGCTGGCAACATAGGATTCCATTCATTATGCTAAGCTAAGCTAGCGGCAAACCTGCCAAACTAAAACAATGCATGCACTGAGACAAAAATAGATTTGCCCACATATCTAAATGTAGGAAAGATGTTGAATAAGCTCTATTTCCAAAAACGGTGGAGTGTTCCTTTAACACTGAATGGCTACAGGTGGGCAACAATATTTCATTTCCCCATATGGCCTCTAGAGGTCAGGGCCAATCTTGGTTTATGCAGGAGGCAGTACAGAGAATGAACACTTACCCATCCTCCTCTCTTTTTGAGCCATGGGACCAGGCTCCTACGTGCAAATTCTCCCAGACTGTCCACAATGGTGTGCACCATGACTGGATGGCCCTGTCGCACACAGTCCACCGCCAGCCCGGCAGCTACAGCGTAGATGGCCACCACTTTACCCCATGTAATCCCTTGAAAGTAAAAGAAATTCTGTGAGAAGAACTAGAAAGCTACTGAGTTATCCATTTTGAGCACCTCACATGCTCTTTTGCAATTCAAACCACCACCTCCACAAAACCCTCTATTGTTTTTTTTAAAGTTTGATATCTTAAAACACTTTTTGTATGCTCTTTCAATCAAGGGTGTCTTAAAAGGTCATTAAATAAATAAATAGTTAATCTACTGTACAGCATTTTGTAATTATTTTAGAAATGGCAACCTCTAATTACTGTCAACAACTTACAACAAAGACTTTCCACCATGAAAAACATTCTCACAGTTTAGATTAGTTTCTTTGAAAATCTATTCAACTATAGAGGTGCAGCTCTGCTGTGCTGATGATGTAACAGGAAGCCTAACACCATTAAATCTCAGCATTAACACACAGCTGAGCTTCACTAATGATGAGCCAAGAGTCAGGAACTATCCCAATTATTTACGTTCCTTCATCTTCAGCATTTAAGATAATTCATCACAGATCTAATACAGAAGATATAAAGGTTGTGGGAAGATTGTTAGGCAGAGTAGAACGACGTTGCCATGGTTTTGGACTCAATCACAACCACCATGTTCATCAAGAAGAAGCAGAACCCAGATAAAATATGTGACCAAATATGTGCACAGAGAAGAATGTGGGTATGTCCTTTTTAGGGTTTTTTCCATGTTCCAAAAAAAAGAGCACTGAAGAACTTGTCATTAAACCACAAAAGATGCTGATGATCAAAGTGCCCCTCTCAAACACACGACTGAAATCCAATTATAGGTTAAAGTCAATAGCTCTTCCAGGAAAGACAATTTTAATGTAATTTAATAAAAACATAAACATAATAAATTAATGTCCTGAACTGTTTTTTTTTTAGCTCAAACTCTGCTCAGGCTATCGCTTCATTTACATTTGGAACGAATCCCACAATCTCCAAATTCCCTCCATTTATAGTAAAGATGCCCTCATGTGTGGTGCTGCAGTTTTTTTTGTGTCCCAAAATAGCCTCAATTGCCAATTATGTACAGAATATAGTAATAGTATTAAAATCAATAACAAAAAAAAGTTCACAGTGAAATCAAAATATATTTTATAGAACATTAAGTATTTATTATAAATTATTTACTCATGCATTGTTTTCTTTTTTTTTTAAATTCATATGTCCTTGTAAACTTTAATCAAAATAACTTCCCTTCCACTTAAAACAACATCTCTTCTCTGATGACATTTCTTAGCACAATTCTGGATGGAAAAAATGTCTTCAACTTTTAACTTTAAAAGCACTAAATATATATAATATAATTTAATGCAGGGCCAGTGAGGTCATGTCCACAAACACTGCCTATGAAACACCTGTTATATTGTCTTCGAGCTCACTTACCCATGGCTAGGATCTCAGTTGCTACAGAGAGAAACGCATCTGACACCACAGCCCCGACTGCTACACTGATGTTCAGCTGCTTTGCAATATTACGATACACATATGGCCGCATACACTCCAGTTCATCGCCTGTAAAACAAAAACCAGTAAAATGGCTCCCAATAATAGGAATAGAGGTCAACCAAAAATCAACATTTGGTCCCCCCCGAATACACAGTGTGCTTACAGCCTTACACACTTGTTAAAAATTACAGTATAACATTGTGATATAAAGACAAATGAATCCCTTCTCCAAAAACAAAGATAGAGATAAGAAAGAAAGAAAGAAAGAAAGAAAGAAAGAAAGAAAGAAAGAAAGAAAGAAAGAAAGAAAGAAAGAAAGAAAGAAAGAAAGAAAGAAAGAAAGAAAGAAAGAAAGAAAGAAAGAAAGAAAGAAAGAAAGAAAGAAAGAAAGAAAGAAAATAGATTTTTACATATTGATGATAAAAACAGAAATATCATCACACCTGTTACGACTATCACTTCACACTCACTCCTGTTTCTCTTACCCAGTTTAAGAAGCACCACAGATACATCTACAAGAGCTCCGTGTGGCTCGGGCAGGTCTGACTCGACTTTTGACCACCCGAGTCCTTCCCTTATGAGTCTGGAGTGAATGAAGTCTCTACAAAGTTCCTTGGACTGAAAGACGAGCTCTTTGTCCGTGGGAGTCCGATCAAACACCTCCATCATCTCCGCGGTGAACACGGTGACGGGGGATCGCTCAAACACACTCATGTCCCGCATGTTTGTTTGGCACGAGCTACAGCAGCTTCACTGGTCGTGTTCACTGGACAGGTAGCCCACATAAACACCACACCGACAATGCGAAGCGCATTTCCACGACGAAATACAAATTAAATATGAAACAGGTTCGCCGAAACGTCAATAGCCAATCAGGAAAAAACAACTACAAATGAACAGCTAACTAAATTCCCGTCGCTAGCAAATTGATTTACCCTGATCGATCGACCAACTTCCGCTGCTCTTACCGATTTTATCATTTCTCATCTAAAATGTCTCTTCTACCATGTTTTGCATGAGAGCATACAATGTTGAAATTGACTTTCTGTTATATTTCCATCGATCTGTCCGAGGCTGCTGCTCGCATCAGGCACTTGGCAGCGATTTTTCTCTCTACCTGGAACGCTTAGGTAACCACTAATCAACCAAGTGAACGGCTTAGTCCAAATATAAACAGTCTATGGCATCCTGGCACGGCTGACAATGCTTTCAGTCCATGAAACTACTCATATATCCAGTCAGATCAAATCCAAAGTTGTCAAATTAATAGGCTAGCATGTAACATTAATATTAATTTCGTATTAATATTAAAATCACCCTCATATTAGAAGAGGAGGCTTTTATCAAACAGACCCAGACGTGAAGGCTTCACATAAACTGCTAATTTCATATAAGGATCAGTGGGAAGTTCATTCATGCTTTGCTCTAGTGGTGACCGTGTAAGTTATTATCTGTCTATGTTTAGCGAGCTAATCCTCTCACTACAAACCAACACAACAGTTTAGTGCTGTGTTTGACTCGTGAATAAACCTCGGTGTGGCTATGTGCATATATATCTTTATCTGATAGTCATATTTCACATGATGGTGACAGTGTTAATCACAGAAGACAGTTTAAAAAGAGTTCACTTGCAAGTTTACAACTTTCATTCTGCTTCATTCATAAAGGCTCATTCACTGAATGCCATACTATAACTAAAATAATGTAATCTGACCCCCCAAAAAAGTACTTGTGTGGATCCAGTGGGTAGCAAAACTGTTTGTTTTGACCCATATACCTTTGATATTAAATAAATGAAAACTATAATTCATAGACTTTAGTTGGTTTATCCTGCTCATGCACCAAGTACTGCCTATTTGTACTGTATTTATCGAACATTAAATTGTTATGCAATCGCATTATACTTTAAAGCCTTATAAAAATATAGCTATATTTAAAGTCACCATGAAATCAATATTGACAATTCTTATTTTTTTATGGAATATTGCAGTATTATAAATGATCAGTCCCTGCACATAATTATTATTTTTAAATTCATGTTTACTGGCGTGAGGACGTGACAAACTGTCACTCATATGAGATCACAGCAATAGCAAACCACAACCATCCAACGATCCAATCAATTCCCCATGGACAAGATCAAGTCCCGCCCTACTTTTTTTTTTTTTTTTTACTTCACAATAGGGAAGAAAAGACTATCGCAACTTCCATTTCATGCCGACTTTAAAGTCCCCATTAAATCAAAATGGACAATTCTTTAATTTTTATGGAATTATAGTATTTATAAAAAATGATTTATCCATGAAATAATTCATGTCCCCATGTAAACTTTAATGAAGATAACTTCCCCTTCCTCTTGTAGTGACATCTCTTGACATGTTTACTGGCATAAGGGCGGGACAAGCTGTCACTCTCATGATATTGACCAGTAGCAAACCTTCCACTCAATTAAAAATTGACTAAATCGAGTCAGACATACATTTTTTCTTGTTTGAGAAGGCATTTTACTCAGATATCACATTCACAGTCACAGTAAGGAAGGAAAGAATAATCACAACTGCCGTTTCATGCCGACTTTCACACTGGGATCCTTCTGAAGGATATGGGCCACATGCAGACAGGAACATCACAATATTTGGCAATTTTACTCTCAATTTACTCTTATCATTAGTTGTTCTCTCGTTTAGAAATGAAAGCATATATCCTGCTTTCTCCTTATTACCACATCGTGTTTGGGTGGGCCATTTCTCATTACACAATATAAATCACTAAATAACTAAACTAAATCATTTTTGCAGCTTGTTGAACATAAATGCTCTATTGTTTTTTATTGTTGTTGTTTTACTGAGAGGACGTTTTGAGTTCTGAAATGTACATAATGTTTTCATGTTTATAATAAATTCTGTCCCTGCTGCAAGTATAACTACAACTCCCACAATTCCCCCTTCCATGAATCAGAAGCTGCGCGTGCGCTGTGGCTCCTATTATTTTGTTCTCCCGCAAGCAATAAATGAAGAGCCGCCCGAACGTGCGTTGATCATTATTAAACAGTTACAAGCGGAAAGCGATTTTCTACTCAGAAACTTTCATACATGGAGTTGCACGACACCTAACTGTCATTCTCGCCTGGCTGCGGGTCCGCCATCAGGGGATTGGAGGCCGAAAACACGGCAGACGAACAGGACATGCAGAGGTGTTTTTGGATGTAAAAGCTAGCTAGCTAAGCAGGGGATCGAAGGAGGAACAGCAAACCTTAAAGAGTGTTACAACACCCCTCCTTTGGCAGAAAGGGCTACATCTGCTCTCATCCACACTGACCTGCCGTAAGGATGGCGCACCTCCGCGACATGCAGAA
Source organism: Gobiocypris rarus (assembly GCA_023029165.1). NCBI lineage: Eukaryota > Metazoa > Chordata > Actinopteri > Cypriniformes > Gobionidae > Gobiocypris > Gobiocypris rarus. The sequence continues at coordinate 41,775,753 of CM040915.1, read as the reverse complement.
CCAGGTAAATCCGTTGCCCAGCCGAGGCTGTTCACCCTGCATGCAGGGGTATTAATCTCATGATCAGTCAAATCACAGTTATGTTTAGTGAGCCTGTCATGTCATGACATTCTCTATTTAGAGTAATTGAAGGCTGTCTTTGATATTATAATGTGTCTGGGTTTAATGAAGATCCTTTGAAAGAAACGTCTGTTTATTGTTACATTTCATGTCATATCTGTTTCATTTAGTCTAAATTGTGTATTATTCTATATGTAAATAGTTCATATTTTGCTCAAACATACAAAGTAGAGCATCCCAAAGGATGATGGAGTCTATAAGGGTCCATAGTAAATGCTCTCTGATTATCTTCTACACCTTTAATTGTATCTCACATCATAACTGTACTGTCTCTCTCACGCAGAATTCTCGGCTTGACCCAGAGGAGTATTTCACAAAGCAGGAACGCATTGGGAAGGGGTCTTTTGGTGAGGTCTACAAGGGCATCAACAATCGCACTAAAGAAGTGGTGGCCATCAAGATCATCGACCTGGAGGAGGCAGAAGATGAGATCGAGGACATTCAGCAGGAGATCACGGTGCTCAGCCAGTGTGACAGCCCCTATGTCACCAAATACTATGGCTCATATCTGAAGGTACACTCTCCCATTGTTTGGGATCTCAGGCGTGTACAGACAAACAATAGTAAGAGTTTTTCCTTTGAATGTATTACATCATCTTTTAAAATCAACATTTAATCACTTTCTTAATGCATGTTGAAATTATTTATCAATGCATTATTCTAAAGAAAAAAAAAGACCTTTTAGCAAAATGTAATACCTTGTTCTTTTTCTGAAGTAACTTTCCTCCTTCGCTGTCACCACTTAATGGGACAGTTCACTCAAACTTCATTATTTACTCACCCTCAAGCCGTCCTAGGTGTATATGACATTCTTATTTCAGACGAATACAATCAGAGTTATATAAAAAAATGTCCTGGCTCGTCCCAGCTTTATAATGGCAATGAATGGCAGCCCAAAATTTGAAGACCAAAAAAAAAAGTGTATCCATCCATTATAAAAGTATTCCACACAGCCCCGGGGAGTTAATAAAGGCCTCCTGAAGTGAATCGATGGGTTTTTGTGAAAAAATATCCATATTTAACACATTATAAAAATATCCATATTTAACACATTACAAATAAATAAAAAACTGGCGCGACGATGATGTTGGACGATGATGTTGGACAAGCATTTTGAACTGCGAGAGACTCTACACTTTCTTCTAAGGTGTATACAGAAGGCGGTCCGCCGGAGGCTAGATGTTTTACTTTGTGTTAAATATGGATAGTTTTCTTACAAAAAAAAACATAAATTTGCTTCGCAAGGCCTTTATTACCCCCCCATTAAAACCTTTTTTAATATAACTCTGATTATATTCGTTTGAAAGAAGAATGTAATAAATACCTAGGATGGCTAGAGGGTGAGTAAATTATAGGATAATTTTTGGGTGAACTATCCCTTTAAGCCATGTGAGATATTAACCAATGGCCAAATAGCTAGGTTTCCACAAGGAGTTCAGTGTAACACCTGGAGAGAGATATCTGTTAGCATTCACATTCATTTCAATAGCTCTTGTTTAGATAGTGTGGGCAATTTTGAATTCTGTCATATTTACTCATGGCTACTTGGTTCTGATGCCAGGTTGTTTTTAGTCAATCACCTTAACTGAATGTTACTAATGATGTCATAACAATTCTGATTTGCTGTTTGCATCACACACACACAACATTACTATAACATCCTGAAATATTTCAGATTCAATGTTGCTTGAAAAAACAGTCAATATTCAGCTTATCTGAATGGTTGTCAAAAGAAAAAAATGCTCATTGCTGCTCAATGGTGTAATAACTGCATCTGCAAGCAGGGGCTGATGGGCTATGCCAAACATTGAGCCCTTCCCAAACTCATTTAGTTAGTATTGTCCATTGTCCAATCCATTACTTATGGATAATATCAATCCCACCCTATATTTTCTCTCATTAAATATCCTGTCTCAATTGGAATCCTTTATGTTGACAAACATGCAAAATACCAGATCTGTCATGATTTCTGACAAATTCTTCTGCACCTTTACTCCTAAAATGTTTTCACAGCAATGCCACAGAACAACAATTTCAGGCTCCCCAAAAAAACATTTTACTCAACGGTTAAAGGTTGAAGAACCATCTTTTTTCTTACTCTGAAGAACATTTTCCACTGTTGTGCAATGAAAAAGTTTCCATGGATGTTAAAGGTTCTTCATGCAATAAATAACCTTTTATTTTAAGCCACATGATAAAATAGCTACTGGAGTCATCTTGAAATATGACCACTAAATACAACAAATGTCATGAGAAACTTGAAGAAATGGTGCTTGTTATTCTTGCCCTTGTCTATAGGGAACTAAGCTGTGGATCATCATGGAGTATTTAGGAGGCGGCTCTGCTTTAGATCTTGTAAGTAGAATAACAGTGGTTTGTGTGTGTTTTCTGGCGATCAAAAGAGTCTTCAGCTTTCGACTTGGAAATTGAATTTGTCTTCTACTTTCCTCCACACGTCTCAGTTGAAACCAGGACCGCTAGAGGAGACGTACATCGCCACTATACTGAGAGAGATTCTGAAGGGACTGGAATACTTGCATTCGGAAAGGAAGATTCACCGTGATATTAAAGGTGTGATAACATGCTCGTCTGCCTACTCAATCAGGCCAGCTAGAAATGGCTTCATATTTAATCATTTGCTTTGTGTGAAATCTGAACTCTGTGCTGATGATTCATGTTGCGTCTTGTGGCAGCTGCCAACGTGCTGCTGTCTGAGCAGGGGGATGTGAAGCTGGCAGACTTTGGGGTGGCGGGACAGCTCACAGACACCCAGATCAAGAGAAACACTTTTGTGGGAACTCCTTTCTGGATGGCTCCAGAGGTCATCAAACAGTCTGCGTATGATTTCAAGGTGCGGAGATACAGATAAATGGACTTTTCTCAGCGTGCAAAAGAACAATATGAATATTAATGTGCAAATGTGTCTGCAGAGCTGTGAAAACACACGTTCAGCACTCTGGCAGAAAGGCTGGGGTGGTAAAACTGTTCCCAAGCATTCAGCTTTCTTTTTTTTTTTTAAGTGGTAGGCATGGAAACCAGTCACTAACAGAGTTTACATTGTAGCGTAGTAGCAGCTAATCATATACATATTTGTATGATATCCAGTTGAGATCAATGAAGACTGGTTTGCTTTTTTGCCTGCAGGCAGATATTTGGTCCTTGGGAATCACAGCTATTGAACTAGCGAAGGGGGAACCCCCAAACTCCGAACTGCATCCGATGCGAGTGCTGTTTCTCATTCCCAAGAACACTCCCCCGACGCTGGAAGGCTCCTACAGCAAACCCTTCAAAGAGTTTGTGGAGGCATGCCTCAATAAAGACCCTCGCTTTGTGAGTATTCGGCATTGAATTTCTCCAGATAACCGCAATGTACTGGTCAAAACACGTTTAGTTGATGGGAAAATACAGTAAAAAGTAATATTGTGAAATATTACTACAAATTCAAAGAGCTGTATTTTAAAATAATTTTTTTTACTTTGATGGCACAACTGAATTTTCAGCATTATTACTCCAGTTTTCAGTGTCACATGATCCTTCAGAAGTCATTCTAATATACTGATTTGCTGCTCCTTTATTATTAATAATTCTTATTATCAATTTTGAAATTTTTTTGCTGCTTAATAAATTGTGGGTTTCTTTGATGAAACAGCATTTTATTGTAACATTATACGTGTATTTACTGCCACTTTTGATCATTTTAATGTTATTTTTGACAAGTATTCAATTATTTAACCCAAACGTTTTCTTTTACCATAAACATTTAAATGGTAGTCTATCACAGTTTCCACAAAATATTAAGCAGCAAAAGCACTGATAATAATAAGAAATGTTTCTTAAGGATCATGTGGCACTGATGACTGGAGTCAGGATGCTGAAAATTCAGCTTTGCATCACAGGAATAAATTGCATTACAAATAGAAAATGGTTCATTCCATTATTAACAATATGTCATCAAATAAATACTTAGCCTTGGTGGGTATTACTTTCAAAAACATTTTTCAAAAATTTACTTTTGAACTGTGAAGGAGCTGTAATATACCACACAACTTGTTCAATTAAATGATCAAGCACTTATTGTAGTCAGACATCTCCAGATTTTTGACATGACCTTGTGTATCCTGAGCAAGGAATCACTATTCTGGTTATGTGCAGCGGCCCACCGCCAAGGAGTTACTGAAGCACAAATTCATCACACGTTACACCAAGAAAACCTCCTATCTAACAGAGCTGATTGACCGATACCGCCGCTGGAAGTCTGAAGGCCACGGAGACGAGTCTAGCTCTGATGATTCTGACATGTATGTCATCCATCTATCTATTATAATGCGCATACTCTACAATCAATAACAGCCCTCTAATTCATCATGATGTATTATTCATTTCCTATTACTTGAGCCCTGTCCTTTTAATTAGATCTCTAGTGAATTGATCCTCTTGAGTTATAGCCTCTGTTTCTCCCCGTACTCAAACAGGGATGGCGATAATGATGACAGAGACCAGTGTCCGATGTGGACGTTCCCCACAGTTCGACCCAGCTCCATGAACAAGCTTCAAAAGGGCTACACAAACACAGACTCAGAGGTGAGGATTTGTTTTGGAAATGCCCAATCAGTTGGGGTTGTGCCCTGTCATTGTAGATCATAAAAAAGGAACAAAGTTCACAATACTAACATTTTAAGAGTGAAATTTCACTATTCATGATACCAATTTTGATATCACAGAAAAAGTAATATAAAGTAAAAAAGTTCAAATTAAAGGTACATTACACAGTGCACCTTTAACAAAACAATGAAATTAAACAAAAACAATGAAATGTTTAATTTCTCAAAGAAGCATCATTGCTTCAAATGTTTCTCGTAGTTATTCAAATAATCAGTCAGAAATAAAGACAAGTTGTGAGTAGTGGGTGTTTTTCCCCAGGGTTCCTGCAGCTCTTTTAAAAGACTTATTCAGTTTGATCAAATTTGAGGTCACAAAAAGTCTATTTGGAATAACAAAAGTCTTAATCATTATTTTATTAGATTTTATGAGGTCTTACATAATGTGATTTATTAAATAAATGTGAGTGTTTCACATTTAAGCTCAAAATGCGGCACTGTTGCAAGTTTATAGGCTTTCACAGCAGTTTGCAGTCGATGAATACCATGCCTTTGTCAAGTGTTGCTACTTTTACACTGTTGCCGCGGGTTACGCGAACCATCCCGGAAAATGGTTTGCGACTGGAACGCAATTGAGCTGATTTTGACCTGGCAACCCTGCTTATTGTTAATGAATTATGATGATCTTAAAAGTTATGGTGTTTATATCACAATATGTTGTAAATGACTGTAAGAGTGTTTTATTTTATTTATTGCCTTTTTGTTCAAACACAGTATCGTTTCAGTAAATATGTAAACATTGATGTAATGCAGTTCTTCGTTCAGGGAAGAAGGAGGCAGGAACCGGCAAAGCTTTAAAAAGACTTTCATAAATAAATAAACAAACTGAAAGTAACAGCCCCTCATGGACGGCTGCCGCACACACACATAATAAAACAAACAAAACCTAACATAAAATCCAAACCTGGGGCCTGTACCATGATGGTAGATTAACAAACTCAGGGTTATAGGATTAGTTTTGAGTTAACAAAACCAAACCAATCACTTCAGGCTTTGTTGGTCCCATGATGCTGATCATCAACTCTCTCTGTCAACTCAGGCTTTGATCCTGAGTTTGTGGAGCGTGTGCACGTGAAAGTGTGACATCAGCAGTGAGCAGCCAATCACGTGCCTTTCAACGCAAAGTGTGACTCATTTCTCGCGTCGCGAGAGAGCTAACGTGATTCAAAACTCTTTTGCTGAAGATAAAGACATTGAAGTATATATAAAGAATTTAAATGCATTTACAAAGAAGAAAATACTTTTCCATGTAAGAGGATAAATAAAGAAAATATCTTGCTACTAGTGCAAGTGAAAGTTGTGAAATGAATATATATATATATATAATGTTATTTAAAAAAAAAACTGTAATATTGTGAAATTATTATTAAAATGTATAGTAAAATATGTTTGTCATTTATAAAATATCATTATTTAATTATAAATTATATACAATTATTATATTAAGTAATCATCATTAGACAATTTTTTTTTTTTTATCATGTAGTGACCTTTCATTTGGAGCAAGAGAAACAGGGGGCGTGGCTTTATTGCATCAGAGATGAGTCACTTTGCTCACAGCTGATTGGTTCAAATTCAGTTTGCAATCTCTTATCCCGAACATAACCTGCTCCGGAGCAGGTTAGCTGCGGCGGAGCGTAAGTTACTATGGAGATGAACACTGCTAAAAGCCAAACCACTTTAATGGTACTTAAAACCCAGGATTGGTACAAACTAAGCTTAAACATATCTGGCTAGCTAGCTAAACCGGCTTCATGGTATAGGCCCCTGGTCCTTTCTCCCATTTCACTGTCGTCGCTCCTACTTTATGGCGCCCAAGCTCCTCCGTGAGACACAAGACCGGTGCGGCGTGCAGGTGGCGCTCATCATCACTCACCAGCGGCTTCGCCCCGTTCTCACGGTCCCTTGGCCTCGTCCTGTTTGCCACGATTGAATAAAACATGAGGAATGTGCCGCATGTTTAATGACATGAAAGCATCTGAAATACATGATTTATTTTGAGATTTAATGGGTTTGTTCTTTATGGACACACTGTATTGATTTCATTTGTGCAGGTCTTAAAGTCTTAAATTAAATTTTTTAAAACTCTGCATATACACTGTTTTTTTAAATATTTAATATATAGTAATATAAGGTCTATTAGGCTGCATTTATACCGCAAGTTCCAGTGTACATACAGATACAATTCCTGCATGAGAATATGCCTATGGAAATGAATGTGTCAATACAACATTTCTCATTTAGTTTAAAACTAAAATATCTTAAACTTAATAAAAAACTAGACTTTTTTGTTTTTTAATGGCAAAAACAACAAAATTACTAAAACATACACTAAAGTAGAAATAGAAAATATTAAACATTATAAATATTAACAAAAACTATAAAAGTATATCAATAATACTAAAATAACACTGTATACCTGTCTTACACCGTTTTATTTTAGTATTGACCTTGTACTGAAGTAACAGTACTTTAGACATCCCTACAGGAAAGGTAATGTTTTGCACTCAAATTTGTTTTACAGGCAGCTGAGACAGTAAAGAGGCAGCCTAAGTCACAATGTTTGTCAGCGCTGGTCTCTCCCATCTTCAGAGAGGTAAAAACACACAATATCAAACTCTCACCTCTTATAACCTGTCACCTATCCTGACTGGGGTTCTCACTGTAAGCTTTAAGCTTTTTATCACGGTGGCAGAAGATAACGTAGCAGTAAAGTAATAAAGAGTGATAAACTCTGTATGTTATAGAGTTAAGTGTAAGTCAATCTGTTCTTCAGCTGAAGGAGAAGAGAAGGGCATGTGGAGGAGGAATGGGTGCCATAGAGGAGCTGGAGAATGCCTTCAACCTGGCAGAAGAGTCCTGCCCTGGCATCTCTGACCTCCTGGTCACACATATGATGGAGAGAGTGTGCAGGTGAGCAGATCTGTATGAAGAGACCGTACAGTGGTATAGAATGTTACGACCAAAGATGGAAAGTCTAGTCGCAGATTCAAGTTAAGTCGACTTGATTTGATTTGTGGAAGTGACTCAAGACTTGACTTGGACATGACCGAGACTTGTGAAAAGCAAGTCATTTGGGTACAGCATTCAATTCAATGCACTTTATTGTCCCCAATGGGGAAATTTGTCTTGGACTCTGTTGCCCACATACACTGATCAAAGGCATAATACACACAAACCATACCATTCCCGATTACGTTCTCTTTTTACTACCCCATTTGACAGCATGAAACATTTTCCTAAATTCCTGTTCATTCATTTGCTATCAATATGTGGTGCAGCAAACACACCAAACCAGCAATTTCATATACCCCCATGACTCATCTAAAGGCACACATATTCATCACCCTTTGGAAAAGTGCTGTTATATAAATGAACAACAAACAGTAACAATATAGTTTTACCTTGTGATAATCCTTGTTTGTGTCGTTTAATTTGAAAAGCAGTCCATTTAAAGGGGAGCTGCAGTGTGACACAGCTGTCAAGAGGCTTGATTGCTGTCCATTTTCAAGAAGTACATGTCCTTTTCATGTTGGGGTGCATTTATTACATCGCTTTATCACAAACAACACACAGACGGGAATGTTGTTCATTGTGTCGTTTAACCTACATGGGTTTTGTTAGCTCCGGTGCACACTGGAAGACTACATTACCCTACATTGCTTGAAAACTACAGCAAATTATGGCAACTGAAATAGCTCAAAATACAGAAAAATTCTCATGGTGACTGTCCCTGCTTTCCCAATGGTAAAATGTTATATAGTTTGAATGTAATATTTTTTTGATTGTGAATAAAAATAAATCAATGGTTTAAGAAATACTTTGTGTGCTTTTATTAGAAATTTTTGAAGGAGAAATCCGTATGGATGTTTCAAAACATTAATTACAAAAACTAGCGAGTACTATTGTTCAAAATAAAACAAAGACTTGAGACTTGACTTGGACTCAAAGTGCCCTATCATACACCCGGCTCAATGCGACGCAAGTGTTTTTTTGCTAGTTTCAACCCGACGCAGTTATCATTACACATCCAGCGTCACGTTGTTTAAATAGCAAATGCATTTGCGCCCATCTGTTCACCCATCTGGTCTGAAAACAAGGTGTGTTCAGGCGCATTGTTTGGCGTGTTGCTATTTTGAGGCAACTGAAAACGACTGCGCCATTGACCAACAAAAACTGCTGTATTTTTTGTTATTTTAAGAGCATGTTAGGAATATGGCATTTAGGCAAGTGCATACACTCTGCTTATTACACACACAGGGACGATACGCAGCAGCACCACACAAACATTTTTTTAAATATTAAAAATAAAAGGATTCCTCTCTGGAGAATCGTTCAGTCTTTCGGCTCACAAATTCTACCATGTAAATAGTGAATCCATGGCGCTAGCGCAACTGGCTTTTATAGGGAATGGGAGATGAGAAGCTGATTGGTTTGTTGCACATTACACCCAAAACACACCCATGATGACTCATTAAGAGAGTAAGTACAACCCTTTTGGACCATGCGCCTGGCACGCCGACCTTTCTTTTTTCTGTCGTTAAACTAGCAAAAGTGGATTCTGAGCACCATGCGCTCAGATCATTAAAATAGGGCCCAAAGACTTGCATGGACTAAAAAACTTGAGGGACTTGTGAACATGTCTGGTTACAACTGGATGCTTAGCTACCAACAACCAATTGCGTGCCTTATATTCACAAGCTTTGGACAGTCACAGAAACGCTGCGTGTTGTATAAACCATAGCTTCAGCGTTTGAGGGGGAAACATGTCAAATAGTGACTAAACGCGACATGAGTGAAGAGACTGTTTCATTCTTATCTTTTTATAGTCTGAAAAGCCCATGAATACCCAGGATTAATTGTTAACCCTGGATTAATTAAGCAATTTAAAGCAAGACAACCCAGGATTCTGTTAAAACCAGGGTTTACAATGACCCAGGGTTAATTAATTAAAAAGTGAAAAGCTCTTATGAGTGTAAATGTCACATTTTACTGTAAAACACTTCTTTTGTACCAGGTTTGCTCTGAATGGCAACACCACGCCATCATCACGGTGAAGCCCTGCCTCTACTGCTGCTCCTCCCTCCATCCGTCCGAAATCATCAGAGCCCCATCAGGACCACAATACAACTGCCCATCCTCCACCCTCTCTTACTCCCAGAGAACTTTTAATTAGTTATGATTAAATATTTTTACAGTTTTCTTTATAGAATGGAAAGTATTTAAGAGAAAAAGCCATGTCATGGAGCGAACTGTGTTTACCTGTTAGATCAAAATCCTATTATAAAGTGTTTATGGAAACATTGTGTTTGTGTGGTTATTGTTGTGAATTGTGGTACTTAAACATTTGTCTAGACCTCTTGTTATATTTAATAAAGTTAAAATGAAGAAAATTATAAAATGTGCATCATAAAGTAAGGGATGACCAGGGGCATAGACATTTATAGATACATGTAGGGAGTCTATGGCCTTATATTTATTAATAACCAAAACGTATACAAAACATTTTGTTGTAGTATAATAATTAGTGACCAGCGTCGCATAACACTTAATTATAATTTCCTGTTATCAGACTTGGCACTTTTTTTTTTAAACCCGCTCAAATATTTTATTTTAATTGTGCGAAGATATTCTTAATTTTTAAGAAATGCTCAGGTGTCCTGTTTTTATATAAACTCAAATTATATTCCAGTGGTTCTGGAGTTTGCTTCGTTTCTCAATCTGTATCACGACACTCCTCATATGAGCTCGAGCCCGTTTATCCGTGTACTGTCAAAGGTCGGTCTTCTCACGCCCACACATTTTTAATATTACATAACCTAATTTGATTCAGAAAGAACGATATTACTTCGAAATATTTTAAGGCTTTCATCGGTACAATGATTTCTTTGTTTCACGACCTCTAGTGGCCATTGAGAGTTACTGTTTTTAATTAGTCATCAAGAGGAAAAAAGGCCAATCCTATAAATCACCAGCAAATTGATATCTGAACAGCCATAAAGAAAAAAAGCGAACTCCCAAACCTTTTTAATACAAAATTTTATTACAAGATGATAGACAATAATGGTTTAATAGAAAGGTCTCAAGTGAAACATTAAAACTGGAATGTGGGCGACTGCAGTTTTCATGACCAAATATGGAAAGTAAAGCTCAACTGTTTAAGAGTTATATTTGCTTTTTGTGTAACAGATATAAACCCACATTTCAGGTATTGTTTAATTGTAACATTTGAATCAGAATGTATTTATATAATATATGGAAATTTGCTTTAGCCACAGGAATAAGATAAAAGTTTTAACCATAGATCCAAAAGAAGGTAAAAACTTGGCATGCATCAAGGTCAAAGAGCACAACAGCATATTTCAATGTATCCAAACGTCACTCCACTAAGGAAATTTTACATTGCACTCATCCCAGAACAATGTCTGACAGTAAATACATGACCGTATCCACTCAGGTTGGTACAAATAAAAATAAGCAAAATGAGCATAATGAGCATTAACATCAGAGAAAATCTTATTTTCCTTCATTAGACAGCATAGGGAATGAATCATGGGTCACAGTATAATGTTTTGCATCCTTTAGGGGACCATTTAACTGAACAGCAAATATATTTCAAGACTTCATGCAGGGACGAGAGAAGAAACCTCCTGAAAAGGAACAGCAATCTCTCTGGCAATACTTACAAACAGTATAAAAGGATTTCTCCAGAAACATGGTGCAACAACTGCCACTGTGACACTCAAATTTAACAGCTGCTTGTATTTTCACAGTGTTTGTTTCACAGTTGTCTGGAGCTACACTGCTACTAAAGCTGCTCTATAGTAGAATTTGGCTCTTGTAACAGAAAAAAAAAAAAAGTTTTCTTAATTACTGATGGTTGTTCTTCATTTTTGGTTACTGGAACAGGAAAAAATTAAATATTAGCAACAGTATTTGAATAAAATGAGAGAAAAAAAGTTAACACTGCTTTAAAAAATGAGGGGAAAACCATTATACAAGATTGAAAGAAACTAAGAAAATGGCAAGCAAGATGGACCGAGGACCAGTCTCTTCTCTTTCTCCACATTTAGCAACACTTCCTCTTCTCGTTCTGTCTGACTGGGTCAAGCTCAAATCACACGTCGGCATCTATAAGAAACACAAACAAAAACAAGCTCCGTAATTGCATACTTAATACCATAAATAAATTGCCAATTTTCTCTGAAACAAGTGAAATTATATTTCAAAATATTCACTTTTTACAAAGTAAAAGAGACTACAAGCGATAATATAAAATATAACATTGAATGTTGAAGAGCAGCTCAGATCGCAGAACTGCTTATACATAATGTGTAAGGTTCAGAACCGTGACCACAGATTTTATGTTTTTTGAAGACCTAAACTTACATCTGCAACAGCAAGAAAATGCATGTGTCTAAATTAGAGTGATCTGTTATCAGAGATGGCTCCAAGTCATTTATTTCAGAAATGTACATATTCAAATCACGCAGTTAGCTAACAATGTATAATTTAAGGCAGAAACAATGAGCTCATTCAAGTAATTATTACGAATTGTGGACATAATAATTACAATATATGGATTTAGCACTGGTGCATGTTTAGCACTGGTGCAATATATTTAGCACTGGTGCATGTTGATTCAGATTCAAAATCCGAGATAAGACACGGCTTTAGTGGAGCGGCTAAGTGCTTATGTTTGGCAGAATCGTTCAGTTTATGATACAAGCGTGAAAATTGGCATGAGCAGTCTCCATGGGTCACTTGACAAGAAAATTGTCCGAGCCACTTAAAATTTCAAGATTTGAAATTTAAAAGTGGCTGAGAGTGTTTTCTTGTCAAGCAATCCTTAGAGACAGCTCAAGGCAATTTTCATGCTTGTATCACAAACTAAATGATTTCTTAAGCCTAACTGCTCCACTAAGGTGGTGGCCATCTTGAAAAATGGCCGCCATCTTGAAATTTCAAGTAGCTGTGGGTGGCTTATTGTCTAGTGACCATCAGAGACTGCTCATGCCAATTTTCATGCTTGTATCACCAAATAAACCACTATATCACTTAACTGCTCCACTATGGTGTCGGCCATCTTGAAATTTCAAGTGGCTCTGACAATTTTCTTGTCAAGTGACCCATGGAGACTGCTCATGCCAATTTTCACGCTTGTATCATAAACTGAACGATTATATCACTTAGCCGATCCACTACTTGCTCAAATGTGTTTGTAATGTGCTCTTACCGTGTTTCTCACAGGTGTGGGCTGTCTTCATCTCCCTGCTTCTGCATCTGCGCCTGCATCTTTGCGATCATCTCCTGCATCCGCCTCAGCTGAGAGAGACACAAACACAATCACACACAGACCTTCGCACTAAAGCAGTCGTGTTATTAGCGTTCTGCTTGCATTTGGTTTGAGAGACCGTACCTCAGCCTCCTTCTCCTGCAAGATCATATCCTTGTCCATTTCCTCCGGCTCCGGACCCTTCCTGCACAACACGAAGCAGGTGTAAAGAGACGCACACAGCTGCACTTGGCAGTGAAGTTTAATAAATGATCATCCATGACACAGATCGCACAATTACTTTATCCTGTTGGCAAAAAAAAATTACTAGGGCTGTCAAATGTGGAAAATTCTAATTGAAATAAACGCCATAACACTCAAGTCAATTATTAAGGATTTACTGCATATCGATATTTACTGAGAAAATAAATGTATAAAATATTAATACTTAAAAAAAAGATATTAAATTATTGTAGCAGGCATATATAAACACAGAGTTTACTGCTCTGTTGATGGGAAATAATAGGATAGCGGACAAAGTCAATTTTTTTTTTTTTTTTTACAAAAAACATACATCACTATACACACAATTTTTCACAAAAATATGCTCGCCATTTAAGCCGATGATATGAAAACATGGGCGCCGAAATGTTAGTTTTTGCTAATTTTGCAATTCAAGTCAGAATTAATATACATAGGCCTACATTCATTCATTCACAATTTGGTTCCACTTTATTTTAAGGTGTCCATGTTACAGTGCAATTTTAACTTTAAGTACTGAATAATAATAATTAACTACGTACATGTACCTATAGGATTAGGAATAGGGGTTGGTTTAAGGTTAGTTGCATATAATTATGCATTATTTACTACAGTAACAAGGACACTGTAAAATAAAGTGCTGCCATATAATTTTATAGTGATATATATATATGTCCGAGACAAAAATGTAATTTAAAATGTAAGTGCTCCGATGATAGGAATATATGGGGTACTAAAATCGTTTATTTTTGCTTATTTTGAAAAAAGAAATATTATTGACAGCCCTTGAAATTATATGCCAGATTTACATTGTGACTGAACAAAAACGGTGTATTAGTAAAACACCAGCAGAGTGTTTTGCGGTGCAGAGTTTAGGCAAGATGGTAAAGACAAACCCAAGTTAGTAGTGCAAGCGAGTAATAAGCGGAGCAGAAAGTTACAGAAGTTGAGTATTTGTGTGAGCGAGAGTGAAACCGAGTCTGTGTAAGCAGGCTAGCAGAGCTAGCGTCAGGCTGAAGGATAGGTGGAGCTGTGACTGAGCTCCCAGCAGTACCTCCCCCTCCTATCCTCTGATGAACACAGATCCCACAGCTTGCTGCAGATCCATGAGACTGAGTCAACACAGCACACGTTAAAACTCAAGCTTTCGTCTCTCTAGACTACATATATGGAAGACAGTTTATTCAACTTAAACCAAAGCTGCTCTTCTCCTTTAAATTCTGTTTATATGCGTCTTTAGCAAAAATGAGAAGTGAATATGTAAAGTTGTGCTATTTCAATACATCTGCTTAGTCCTGACAGTGTCGGGATATTCAAATAATCTGTGACTAAACTCACAAAGCTCTAATTTTTCATGGAGGTTGAGGGAGGAGGTTGAGAAAGACAGGCAGAGCAGTACGTACGCAGGCGACAGAGGCAGAATGTAACCATGGGAGGACAACCTGCCGCCCCGTTTGAGGCGCTCCGAGCGGAAGTTCTCATAGTGAAGGTCCTGAGTGACTTCCTGCAGGTCCTGCATGTGGGTGCTGCACAGATGGCAATAACCATCATTAGACAATGACAAATTACATTATCCTAGAATGAAAATGAGGCTGAGAGGGACAGAAGTAGTCTATTTAATGTTATTACAGCTCGTTCTTTTCTTCATCATCATTACGTTTTGTCATGAGTGATTGACAACCTCACAACCTCATTTTCATTTGTGTAAAATCAATAGTTTTAGAACATTACACAGCACATAATTAAAATTATTCACATTAGCATGGTGCGAAGTTTAAGGAAGTCGTTGTGTTCTGGGTTTTCCACCTCCACCACGCCCCATGGATACAAACGCCCTCTCACTTTCTTCCCTTTTGCCTCAATCTGCTGGTTGGACCCCACCACGGCAAACGGTATGCTGGCCTACAACAGAAAGACCAAAGGAAACTTAGAACAGAATGCGGCCTAGCTTGGATGCTTAGTTCGGTTTCCTACTTTTCAGGAGAGAAGTAAAAAGATGACAAAAATACATACACTATATTTCCAAAAGTTTTGGGACGCCTGCCTTTACATGCACATGATATTTAATGACATCCCATTCTTAATCCGTAGGGTTTAATATGGAGTTGGCCCACCCTTTGCAGCTATAACAGCTTCAACTCTTCTGGGAAGGCTTTCCACAAGGTTTAGTGTGTTTATGGAAATTTTTGACCATTCTACTAGAAGCGCATTTGTGAGGTCAGACACTGATGTTGGACAGGAAGGCCTAGCCCGCAGTCTCCGCTCTAATTCATAGCAATTGGCTCTGCAGAAAGTTAGCGACTTCTGCCCACCGTGTGCCTCAGCATGCGCTGACCCCGCTCTGTGATTTTACGTGGACTACCACTTCATGGCGGAGTTGCTGTTGTTCCCAATTGCTTCCACTTTGTTATAATACCACTAACAGATGACCATAGAATATTCATTAGTAAGGAAATTTCACGAATGGACTTATTGCACAGGTGGCAACCTATCACGGTACCACGCTTGAATTCACTGAGCTCCTGAGAGCGACTCATTCTTTCACAAATGTTTGTAGAAGCATCTGCATGCCTAGATGCTTGATTTTATACACCTGTGGCTATGGAAGGGATTGGAAAACCTTAAAGGGGTACTTCAGCGCTGGGAAGATGAATCTGTATTTAAACTGGGTGATTTATGTAGTATAAATGTGAAATTATTTTTGAATTTGGTGCCTTCTAGACTGAGAAAAGACAGAAAATGTATTTTTGTCTCATGGGTATAAAAGACAACAATTCCCAGTATGCACTTGCTTCGCTGCCCTACGAGGCCACTCAAGGCACGGCTACTGGATCACTTGCCCACCACGTTCATTTTCATAAAATCAGTTCAGTTAGAGACACTACAATTAAAAACTGAACGTGTCTGTTCAATATAATATGAGTAACCCGATTGAGTGTCACGGCACAAACGCAGCAGGAGTCAGATTTCATTCATCACATGAGAACAAAATGAAACAAATAAGACCAACATACCTTGAGAATCCTGGTCTGCTCTTTAAAATCTTCATCCTCATCAGACTCAGCATCAGGGAGGTGATAGATCTTAATACCGTGTTCATCGATTTCATCCAGAATCTAGAGCATGTAAAGAGATGCATATAGCCAACAAGCCAAACTTATGATCTATCCATGTTTGGAAAGATATGTGAATGCTTACTCTGCGCTTGAGTCTCTCTCTCTCCCTCAGCGTCAGCGTATCTGCTTTAGCAATAACAGGAACAACATTCACTTTGTTGTGAATGGCCTTCATGAATTGGACATCTAGAGGCTTCAGTCTATGAGTATGAGACAAGGAAATCGGCCATTTAAACCCAGACAAGAACTATGTGAACACTTAAACTCACACCGATCACAGTGGAAGGTGTCATAAAAGGCATCTCAGCTATGTTAAATATAAGATCTCACCCGTGACCCAGAGGGGAAATGAAGTAGAAGCAGCAGTGCACACGGTTGTCCACAATGTGTCTGCGATTGAGTCCGCTCTCGTCATGTAGGTAGCGTTCAAACTGGTCATCGATGTATGCGATAATGGTGTTAAAACTGTCCAGGAAAAGAATTCATGTCTAATACAGATTTGAACAGCTCCATCAAAATAACACATTTAAAAAATGTACAGCACAAACTGTATGAATGATCAGGGATCTTCATCTTCAACTGTTTAAACAACAGTAAAAAAAAATATCCAAGTTTTACAAGTGTGTATAAAGACTGTTTTTAAATCCCTATGGAAAAAATGAATGGGAAAAATAGTTCCAGAACCAAAACTGAAGAAGTGCTTTGGGCACTGTTGGATTCTATAACATCTATGTAAAAACATGAAAAATGCACCAGGCCTTCAAGTAAAAAGGCTGAAGTGATTTTAACACACATAGTAGTGATATAATTTGTTGACACTGGTCTGGTACAAAACCAGGGCATTAAAATGTCAATTTTCACAAGTTATGTGAGGGCATGCATTTCCTTTTTCAGACATGAGCCCTTGAATGTCTTCTCTTTGCTGTTTTTGCGCTCAAGTGGGTCAGGGAGCAGTCAGGAAGAGGTCACACATGTTTCCTGTCTCACCACTTCCACACTAGCAGAGCAGCATTCCCAGAGCTCAAGGAAAAGAAAGAAAAAAACACCTCTTCCTTCATTCCTCCAATGCACTCTCTAGTCTTCATGTCTCCTACCAAAGACCGTCTCCAATTACACTATTGAGTGTCTCGTGTCAAGCAAAGTTCTCTTAAAGAGAAATTTTACCCAAAATAAATAATTCATCTAATCTACTCACCATCCCAGATGTTTAAAACTCAAGAGGATTTTGAAAAAATGAACACAAAAGAGGATTTAATTAAAACAATCCAACTTTGTGAATGAAATGTTTCCAAATTCATCTCAGTGAGATTGAAGTAATGAAACTGAAAATGTAGCTTTGCCATCATAGGAACAAATTACATTTGAATATATATTAAACTAGAAACAGTGATTTTAAAGGTGCAGTGTGTAATATTTATTAGGATATATTGAAATGCAATTTGATATACATAACTTTATTTTCAGTGGTGTTATAAAGACCACACAATGAACCGTTATGTTTTTATTACCTTAGAATGAGCCATTTCTATCTACACACACCGCAGATCTGGACAAACTGCTCTACAGAGCGCTAGCTACTCTCCGCTGTCTCAGGCGACATCTTTGTCCTGTGTCGGCCACCGTAGCTTCTCTATGTGCTTCGAAATGGAAGGGTGAGCGGTGGATGCTTGCAATGCTGCCAAAATCTACACAGTGCACCTTTAAGTTGTAATAATATTTTGCATTATTACCATTTTACTGTATTTTGATCAAATAAATGCAGCCTTGGTGAGCATAGGTGACGCATAAAATCTTACTGACCCCAAAATTTTGAATGTTACATATAAATGCAAGTGATTGGACACCAAACGAGACTAATTATTACGATCCCAGTGAACATATCACCATCTTCTAAAACAAAACACTAGGTACGTGTAAGAAAAATAGAAATATTTTAAACTTCAACCTGGAAACCGTTCTCTTGAATTATATGGACTCACAGATTTTTAGATGAATTGTCCCTTTAAATAAAGAGCATTAAATAGGAAATCAAGCCAAACATACACAATATGTATGATGTTTGTATGTGAGCGGAGCATATTTGAGTATTTTTAATGACCATCAAAGCAATCCTCACCAGTCCTGGCTGTTGATGGCGTCACCGTACCCAGGTGTGTCGACCACAGTGAGACGCAGCTTCACTCCGCGCTCCTCAATCTCCACTGTTGAGGCCTCGATCTGCACCGTGCGCTCAATTTTCTCTGTACAACAAGAGCACATGTAAAAGATTCATCAGACAAGACTCATAAAACAAGGTCCAACCTTCTGTGCAAAACTGCCTCGTAAATATCAGGTGACTATTTTTACCCTTCCCCATTTTAACGTTTAAAAACTAGAACAATATTTAATGACATCTGATGTAATTTCATCAGTGTTGAAACTCTCACCTGCAGCACCAGGAATGACCCTCTCTGGGTAGAGATCAGTGAGGAACAAGCTGTTGATAAGCGTGGACTTCCCCAAACCCGACTCACCTGAAAACAACAGAAGTATTAAATGAACAAACATTAAATCATCGTATTAACAGGCAGATTGTATTTCCCTTCGCAACAATTGAACAGCATAACGTTACAGGCTTCAGTGTTTTATCATCTGCTCCTCTAGTCAGTGTTTTTGTTTCCATGTCTCCGTCAAGCTGTCTTCTATCATTTGCTGAAGCTGTGCAGCAGTGAAAGGGCTCGCAGCCGAGGTTCTGCATTCCTCTGTGATTTATTTTAAGACGATGGGATGACTGTACAATGGGCTCTGCTGAGCGGGCAGCTCCCGGCCACCCTCCCCCCACAGCAGATCTCATTTGTGTGTCAACAGCTGTACACATACACACTCACACACAGGGCTGAGGGGAGAGTCCAGTCCCCTAAAAAAAACTAAGATTCATCAGCGCTGTGCTGCTGCCAACCACTTTTGTTCCCACAGTCACATTCACTACACAATAACCATTCAATCATGAATGAAATACTACGTTTCCTTCTCCAAAAATATAAAGTTTTCCCTTCACTGATGTTTCTAGAATGTGACATTTCCCCATATGTTCATATACAGAGTTGTATTAAAGGTTTAATTCAACCAAAAATGAAAATTCTGTCATTAATTACTTACCCTCATGTCATTCGACACCTGTAAGACCTTTGCTCATCTTCGGAACACAAATTAAGATATTTTTGTTGAAATCTGATGGCTCAGAAAGGCCTCCATTGACACCAATGATATTTCCTCTCTCAAGACCCATAAAAAGTACTAAAGACGTCGTTACAAAGCTACAATAATTTTATGAAGCGACGAGAATAGTTTTCGTGTGCAAAAAAACAACAACTAAATAACGACGTATATAGAGATGGCCGATTTCAAAACACTGCTTACTGATTCATAACACTTCATAGCTTCAGGAAGTAATCATCATGCGAGCCCCTTTATTATGGTTGACATAACAAAAAATATTTAAATATTTAGCCTAGAGGAGTGATGTAGATGGCGTTTCATATATTATATATGGTAATATTTCCAAGTTTATCAGGTACATTAAAAAGTTCAGAGCAATGCTACTTACCCACCACCATGAGGGTGAACTCAAATCCCTTCTTCACGGATTTCCGGTGTACCTGGTTTGGCAAATTTGCGAACCCCACATACCCAGGAGTCTCTGGGTTTGTAAACTGTCCCTGCTGATTACAAGAGAACAGAACAATCTATGAACAAAAAACTATAATACTTAATTCTCTCAAATGCTATTCTGAACATCTCCCATTTTGTAGCACATCAATCTCCGCACAAAACTAAAACCAACAACATCCACCCGTCTGCTCTCGTTTCCTTACCTTCAGTTTTTCAGCTTGAGACATTTTGAGCTCGAACCAAACCTGCAAAAATATTTTTTGAAAACAGGCTTATTTACAATATGGATGTAACCACATTTCACGAGAGAACAAATTGAAGTATTAACAAAAATGGACGATCTTCATGTCAAAGAACGAGTCAAACTTACGTGCACAAGAAAGCTGTCGATAAAGAAAAAAGGTTTCACGCTCTAGAGGAACAGGAAGTCAGTTCCTGTCTGCGAGCATCAGTCTCACCACAAACCTGAACCAGCCATTTTACATTAACAGCACTAAAACCAAGGCCTTGTTTACTCATTTTTATACAAATAGCATAAAGCAAGTACTTTGGTGCATATACTTTTATATGTTTGTTGAATCCAGTGGAAGAAGAAAAAACTCATGGGGTCTTTGAAAATAGGTTATGTGCCTTTGAATATTATTGTGGGACATTGGAAAGTCAAAAAGGCTGAGAATCACTGATTTAGACGTATATATTACTGTAGAAGTGAAACAATAGGTTTTGAAACACGGCTGTGACTCAAACATGATGAAATGCCACAGGCATAATGATAAGAACTCGGGGACAGACAGAGATATATAAATCAATGTAAATCTAACATGCAGACACTGATGAATGCGATTCTTCATATTTAATACGAAATAAGATGAAAGAAGGACTTCCTATTTAGAGATAAAACGAAAGTTTGTTCGGTACTCTGAACATTACACTTTTTTAATAATCCGCAGACGTACATTATGAAACATGAAATGGTTAGCATTGATAGTATACAATCAATATGTTTTATTCGTACAGTACAGCTCTTTTACAGTAACGTTACATGTTGTTTAAAGCAGCTTTACACGAAAACAGCGCCTCAGTTCCTCCAGTAAGCAATCAAAAACCGACTATAGACAGGGAAAAACACATATTCTTAAGATTATCGCGGAAAAAGTGTGAATAAGAAGTGCACAACAAGTGCTTATTTTTGTCGTAGGATGATGTAGGATAGTGATGTTTGATTTCTTTCTCGCGCACTAGTGACACACCTCTGTTAACGGATCTCATTCAACACAGGTTACGAGTGGAGTGAGTGACACGCTAATCTTCAGAGAAGCAGAAGTCACGCATCGGATAAAACCTGACCTGTGATCTGAGGCAAAGAAATGAATTGAATAAAACGTTTAAATATACCTTTCAGGCGCGGAAAATCTTGACTTCGGTACTGCAGGGGGTTGAGGAGACCAACAGTCCAAATTCCTGAGATTCCGGAACTCTCACTGACGCCGACAGCAAAGCACAAATGTGAAGTAAGAAACGGTAAAGTCACGTGGTTACAAAATAAAAGTCCCACCAGCCTCTGAATTTATGCTCTTTTTAAATTATAAAAAAAAAGTTTGTCTTTGATTGAATTATTTACTAGATTGCCTTTTTTTCTTCTTTTGTATTTTAAGATTTTATATCTAAATCTTGATCTAAATATTTTCAACAACTGTTTCTTCCACAAAACATTTATTTCAGTCAATTCTCTGGATGCTCAGATTTCATGTTCCAAATTTTAAAACGTCCAATGCATCAGATTAGATTGGATTATGAATTTCACAGAAAAAAAGATTAAACATCACAGCCTCGACAAGAAAGCAATGAAAATAGTTTGATTAATTTGTATTTTAAATATCAATTTAATTTATAAGTGCATACCTACAAATGCCTATAAATCACAATAGCCTACTTCTATGGTGATTATAGCTTTTTCTTTATGAGAAAATAATTGTAAAAGGCTATTTTCAGTTTCTCAAACTGCCCATTTGTAAAGTCTAATTTAACAGTCTTATAGTTATACATTAGAATATATCACTTGCTGAAGATTGTATTATTCTCTCACACACACAAAAAAACGTCTCGTAAAACAGACAATTGCATTCAAAAACTGCATGTACATTTTCTAAACCTTTTCGTCATTACCAAAAAAACAGGTCTTATTATCAAAGCAAGTAACATTCCATGATACACAGCTTCTGTTAAATAAAGGTGTAGTGAAAATAAATAATAGCTATTTTCACTACACCACTATTACCATAAAAATAAATAATCCTTTATGGTAATAAATAAAAAAAATCTTTCTGGATTAAACATTTAACTGTAATGACATGACACTGATATGTGACCACCAAAGAGCTGCATCTCTGTATTCTGTGTACACCCCCTATTAACTCATACTGAGTAAGTATTGCAATGCTTACAGGGCACCTTTCACGTAAAAGCTCAGTTTAATTTGCTGTAGCACATTTGAAATCTTTAGCCTGCATTTAGTGCTTTTGGCAGACATGTCTTATTGCAAATGTCTCTAACTGACTGCTGACTGCTGTGATTTGGGGCTTGCAGATAGGCAGGCAATAATGTCTCCCAGCTTTATCTGTAGTATTAATTTCACAGACGCGAGAGAGTGGCTAGGGATAGATCATGACACCTCTCAGGATTTGAGCTGTCTCCTTCATTCCTCCAATACATTTTTACCACCAATATTTCCATGAAAGGCTATTAAAGCAAAGCTTGACTTCTCTTAAATATGATTAAAATAAGCACAAGCTTTATCCCCCAGAGCAGAGGAAATCTGTAGGATTGCTCTGGAAAAGGTTTTAAAAATGCACCACTTGAAGGTGTCACTAGCTCTTTACCACAGCAGAAAAGGTCAGAGGTTTTATTTCATGCCTCAATATCTACATATTGCTTGAAATAATTTGGAATAATCAAAGAATTTTGGGGCATACCTGTGGATAAAAGTCTACAGACCCCTGTTAAACAGCTAGCAGCTTTTTGATGTAAAACCTTTCTTAATTTCTTATTTCTTAAGCACTGCTTCCAAATGTCTTTTGACATGATATTTAAAAGAAATGGTGTTTTGATAATGGTATATGATAATAAAATTGACATTTAACTGCTGAAATGGTCAAATATAAATATTCTTAGTTAACATATTAGACATATGATTACTTATTATTAAGCATAAATCAATTACATCATGTTACAATAGATGTTACAATCTTACAATAGATAATTTACTTTGTCCTTATAAAGATACACTATATTGCCAACAGTATTGGGACACCACTCCAAATCATTGATTTAAGGTGCTCCAATCACTTCCATGGCCACAGGTGTATAAAGTCAAGCACCCAGGCATGCAGACGCTTCTACAAACATTTGTGAAAGAATGGGTCGCTCTCAGGAGCTCAGTGAATTCATGGCTCATGGCCGAGTAGCTGCATCCAAACTTTACATCACCAAATGCAATGCAAAGCAAATCTGTCTGGCAAATCTGATGGATGAGTCTGGGTTTGGCGGTTGCCAGGTGAACGATACTTGCCTGACTGCATTGTGCTAAGTGTAAAGTTTGGTGGAGGGGGGATTATGGCGTGGGGTGTCTTTCAGGGGTTGGGCTTGACCCCTTAGTTCCAGAGAAAGAAACTCTTAATGCTTCAGCATACCAAGACATTTTGGACAATTTCATGCTTCCAACTTTGTGGGAACCGTTTTGGGATGGCCCCTTCCTGTTCCAACATGACTGCGCACCCGTGCACAAAATAAGGTCCATAAAGACATGGATGAGCAAGTCTGTTGTGGAGGAACTTGACTGGCCTGCACAGAGTCCTGATCTCAACCCGATAGAACACCTTTGGGATGAATTAGAGCAGTGTCTGCGAGCCAGGCCTTCTCGTCCAACATCAGTGCCTGACCTCACAAATGTGATTCTAGAAGAATGATCAAAATTCCCATAAACACACTCCTAAACCTTCCCAGAAGAATTGAAGCTGTTATAGCTGCAAAGGGTGAGCCAACTCCATATTAAACCCTACGGATTAGGAATGGGATGTCATTAAAGTTCATGTGCATGTAAAGGTAGGCGTCCCAAAACTTTTGGCAATATAGTGTAGGTGCCTTATATTTAGAGGTGCATGCAAAGCTCTTTTCATCCTACTTGTCATTTGAGGCAATGAAAGAAAAAAGCAGGATATAGATTTGATAGCTTTTATTATCTACCTGTAAAAGGCAAATAAAAAGCAATCAGCTTCACAGCATGACCAGTGCCCCCCTGTGTCAGAAATCCCTCAGTGCAGAAAATAAAATCTCATGCTGGACACAGCAAATCACTAGCTGTCCTCTCTCTCATTTATCTGAACAATTCACACAAGCGGTGGGCTCGAGACATACATTAGGAAGGTATCTGAAAGCTCCTTGACACGGAAAGATTATTCATGGCTAACATGCTTATCCATGGCCAGCATAGCCAGGCGTCTGCAGATGTTCCTTTTTGAACATAATGCAAAAACATTTTTTTAGACTTCAGCCATTCTCATGCACTTTGCATACTTACCAAATCACAATAGGTTTACATATAAAAAAAGATGAAAATTCAGGAAGTGCGGATTAATCGCGATTAAACGCATACAAAATAAAGGTTTGTGTTTAAATACTGTGCGTGTACTGTGAATAATTATTATGTATATATAAATACACACACATGCATGTATTAAAGAAAATATTGTTATATTTACATATAACAATTTATATAAATAGCCTATATACAGAACATGCAAATATTTCTGAAATATATACATGCATGTGCATGTATTCAAATATACCGAATAATTATATAGTTTATATAATGTAAACACAAACTTTTATTTTAGATGCGATTAATCGTTTAACTGCCCTCAGCACATCAATCAGTTTTATGATGAAAACAAAAATCTGTCATTAATATGGAAAGTATTGTTGTTATCATCACATCCTTTTTATTTCTAAATTCATATTGGTCATACTTGCATTTGTAACAGCTACGCAGATAAAAAGCACAAAAAGCAAAAGTTTATGGACATGTTGTGCGTATGACATATTTTGCGATGATTAATCCAGCACCAAGGACAGTACTTAATAGTGTCCTCACGCTGTGTGTGCGCGCTCGCGTGTTTTAAGAGGGCGGCTTACCTAAACTTTTATAGACAGCTTTAAAGTAATTTTAATTTCATTGAGTCCCCTTTTTGCAGAATTCACTGGTTTTCTGCTGTCATTGTAACTGTTTGTGTCGCTCACGCGCTGATTGGACGCGAGAGGTGATGTGTCAGAGCGCGCGCTCCTCTCTGCAAAGCTTCCTTTGAAACGCTCTACACTTGACTGAGATTTGAAACAAATATCTCACAAACCAAGAGGTCGTTCACACACACACTCCACTGTTATTTGCAAAGAAATACAGCGCGTTCATTCCGCCCCATGTCCATGAAATAGACGTGCATCTCTCTTCGTCAGAGGAGGAACCCTCTCTTTCCACAGATGACTTCAATATACTTTCAGGTGTTATTATAACAACTTTTTTTCATCCGTGACGCAAAGCAGCAAATGAACTTGAGGAATATGGTGAAGCAGACCATGGAGCACATCAAGAGGCCAATGAACGCGTTTATGGTCTGGTCGAGAGGTCAGAGAAGACAGATGGCACTGGAGAACCCGAAGATGCACAACTCTGAGATCAGCAAGAGACTCGGTGCCGAGTGGAAGTTGCTCTCCGAGTCTGAAAAAAGACCTTACATTGACGAGGCCAAAAGACTTCGCGCGCAACACATGAGAGAGCATCCAGATTACAAATACCGACCGAGACGCAAACCTAAAGGACTGCTGAGGAAGGACACGCTGTTGTCTTTAGCGCTTCACACCGAGCGAGACTTTCAAAGCATCTCCGCTTTGACCAAACCACGACCTCTCCATTCAGCTGCGTCCGTGCAGCATCCTTTCATTGAGCCGAGTCGATCCACCAATGCTTTCCAACATGAAAAACCTGCTTTGACCCCTGGCTCGTTGGCTTTTTCTCCAGCTTTAGGCTATCAGAGTGGACACAGGTCCATCGGGAGTCTGGGATGCCCCGGTCAGTACGCGCACACTCACCTGTCCCCTGCAAACCCCGGATACCTGCTGCCCTGTAACTGTTCGCCCTGGTCTTCTTCCGGCCTCACACCTCCGCTTGCCTACATAGTGTTCCCAGGTATGAGCAAGACTGCAGTGAACTCTACAGCGCTGTGACTCGCTCATTAAGATGGGACTCGTATCGAGGAAGTTTTTAACTCTCACTTTAAGTTTAAGTGCAGCTTAATAGGCTAAATGTTCACTAAAAATGGACAGCACTTTGATTATTAATTAGAATTGTATTAATAATCACTTATTTATTGAGTTATGTAGTTTTGGAATTTCACATTTGTTTTCTCATTGATTAATGAAGCCCGTAGGATTATTGTAATTATTATAATATAATGCTCAGAGCCAAAGATTATTTTTAACACAATCAAATGCCAAACCTCAAGTGATAATTTGACCAGAGTCATTTGTATATTTAAATGTTACCTTCACATGAAAATTGTAATATGAATGAAAATGCAGTGAAAGACTCTGGCTAAAATGCCAAAACAACAAAAAATGTGATATATCACATGATCTGCTGATTTGTAAAAGTGTGAACCTAGACCACAAAACCAGTCATAAGGTATTTCAATTTGTATTATTTTAATGTATGTTTTATTTATTTATACATCACATGAAAGCTGAATAAATAAGCTTTCCATTGATTTGTGATTTGTTAGGATAGGACAATATTTGGCTGAGATACAAATTTGAAAATCTGAAATATGAGAGTGCAAAAAAATCTAAATGTTGAGAAAATCGCCTTTAAAGTTGTCCACATGAAGTCTTTAGAAAGGCATATTACTAATAATTATACATTTTTGATATATTTACGGTAGGAAATTTACAAAATATCTTCATGGAACATGATTGTTAATATCCTCAGGATTTTTGGCAAGAATGTATTGTTGGCTATTGCCATAAATATACCTGAGTGACTTATGACTGGTTTTGTGCTCCAGGGTCACAAGTGTTCAGTACACATCTCAGATAAACACTTGTTTTGAAAGCTGCTCAGCTTACTGTATATCTATATACTGTATATAGAACAGAACATCCATTTTGACTTTGAATTTAATTTGATCCAGTTACAAAGTCACAGTATTGAACCTGTCAATTGAAGCAATAAGCCGTGGTTTATTATGAATTTAAAACAGCTCCGCGGCGTTGTTACAAACCCCCTGTGCTAAATTCACTGTAAATCACGGCTTCATGGGGCTTATTGCTTTTGTAAAACGATTATTGCACATACCAGTAATGTTTATTTATTTAATTTTAAAATGTTAATTTCACTGCTTCTTTATTTGATTATAGCTGGTTATTGATATGGTCTTGTGGTCATATGAATCATGAATTATATTCAAGCAACAATCCTCTAGTCAAAAGCTGTGATTGAAATCCTAAAAGAAAAAAACATTGTATCAATAAAAAAACACTTTTCAACTGTAAACAAATTGTCTTTTTTTTGTTGCATTCTGTTTTCAGCAAGTGCAGATTTGCATTTTCCATTGCTTTTCCCTTCCTCCTGAAATCTTTTTCACTTCATCTGTCCTCCGCCACTGTAATACATGTATAGATGTTCTAAATAAAAATAAGTATTGAATAGCTTAAATAAAGCTCTGCATGGGTTATTTTGGGAACAACTTTTTGGTATTTACACATTTTCTACAATTTAACTGTCTATAATAAAATATTAATAATTTAAATAGTAACTGTAATAGGTAAGAGATATAGAAGAACATCATCTGTCTTAGCCATATATGGTTCTTATAAGCCTTTCTTTAGTTTTGTGTTATAATGTCCATCTTTCTTTCTTGCAATATGTGTAACTTTTAATATGTAATACTGTGGCTTGCGAAAGTATTCAAACCCCTTTTTGTACCGTTGCGTTATGTTAAACTACTTTGAACTGCTTTGTCACATTAATCTACACTCATAATGACAAAGCAAAAAAAACAACAAAAAAAAAAAGAAAAGATTTGTGATAACTGCAAATTTATTAAAAATAAAACACTGAAATAAATACATTGCATATTCATACCCTTTTTTGGGACACTTGAAATTGACCTCAGGAGCATTCCAATTTCACTTGCAGATGTTACTACACTTTGAGTGGAGTTAACCTGTGGCAAATTTAATTGAATGGGTATGATTTGGAAAGGCACTCACCTCTCAATAAAAGGTCTAACATCTGAAAGCACATATCTGAGCAAAAACCAAGCCATGAGATCAAAAGAACTGCCTGTAGGGCTTAGAGACAGGATTGTATCAACACAGATCTGGGGAAAACTAATCCTTAATGGAAGAAGTTTGGAACAACCAGGACTCTCCCTAGGGCTGGCCTCCTGGCCAAACTGAGCAATCGATGAACGGCCTTGGTATGAGTGGTGACCAAGAAGCTGATGGTCACTCTGGTTGAGCTCCATGATCATATATTATGGTGGGAGAAATTTACAGGACAAACATCACTGCAAAGCTTGTCACATCATAACCAAAAAGACTTGAGGCTGTAACTAAATACTGAGTTAATGGTTTGAATACGTATGCAATGTTTTCCTTCTAAATAAATTTGCAAAGTTGTCACAGGTCTGTTTTTTGCTTTCATTATGGTGTATGTGTAGATCGACGTGGACTTCTACTTGATGTTGACGTTTACCTTCGCAAGGAACTATATCAATAAAAACATGAATTTCTTGTATTTACATTTCTACAGAAAATGCTGTTTATGTCCAAAACAAATCCAAAAGATTAACTTCAATAAACAAGCTACAACTGCAAAATATCACGCACAATCATGGAGGTGTTCACTAGTTTCCCATAATTGTATTTACTCTATCACGTGCCTCTTACCACATGCAATTAAAAGCTATAGAATTTTTTTTTCTTTGCTCATTCCATTTATAATATCTCATCATTTGTTTCTGTCCTCACAAATGTTGTTAAGTACTCATTATCAGACTCTTTTCATCATCTGCTGATTCTTCATGCATCAGTATTAGTATTTAGCAGAGGAACAATCAGAGGTGAAGAAAAAGCTGAATTAATCCCGAATTAGCCTAAATGTTTATTCACTGAGTCAAAATGATATAACGATTATGTGCGCAACTTAAGGCCTGCCTGAACTGTTCTTTGATATTACACATCATATGACCTCAGGTATAATTTGTGTTAATGCTCAGACAGATTATGATGATTAAAATCCTCCTTTTATGTTTCTGTAAAAAGTAGGTGGAACTATGACCACTCAAAGTTGATCACAAGCATCACTTTATGAGTGTGCATGCAAGCCTTCACACTTTAAAAAGCAGTCTCACTCGGTCCAGCTTCAGTTAAACTCAACACTTGTCACCAGATCTTTAACCGAGAACCGAAGACAGAATGAGTGCTACTGCGCTGCAGACCGCAGGTTTTGTATCAGGCGTCATCGGTACGACTGGAGTTTTTGCAGCCACGCTTATGGATGTCTGGTGCGCCAGAAACCAGCAGGAGCACAAGTTAACATCCACCTACAGTTATAAGGGCCTATGGAAGGATTGTGAGGTTTCCAGCTCTGGATTCGCTGAATGCCAATCTCTCTACAGCCATCTGAACTACTCAGGTGAGTTGAGATTGAGTGAGATTTTCTATAAACCCAAATGGATTTTGTACAAACCAAAAATGGACACCAAAGTTTATTTCTGAACCTCTCACTGCACTTAACATAAAGAGTGAAATTTGTGTCAGACGTGCTGGAGGAATAAGCAATGTAAAATGATTTTCAATAAGTTGTTATTCATAAGTTTAATAATATTAATACTTTTTTTTTGTCTCTGATTTTGTTTTCATCTGCTCTAGTCCATACTTCATCCTAGTAGAAATCAAACAAAAAGCATGGATTCAAAGGCACTAAAGACCCTCAAATATCCTGTGTTTTTTCCTTTCCCTGTTTTTCTTTTTCAGAACTCCTTAAGGCTATAAGAGCTTTGATGGTAGTTGCAATTTTAGTTGGTGTGATCTCAGTGTTCATTGGATTCTTCTGCCTAAAGTGCCTCAAAATGAGAAGTATGGCGCTATTGACCAGGGCCAAACTGATGCTAAGCACAGGGATCCTGTTTATCATTGCTGGTAAACAAAAGCTTATTCATTACTCACTAAAGTAACTAAACTCCCCTGACCTATCAGTTATTAATTTCTATTAGGTTTACAGATTAAACTGTTTAATCCCATTATAATACACAAGGTCCATATCATTGTTCTTTTCAGGCCTTTGTGATATTTCTGGAGCATCAGTGTATGCTGATCAAATTGTGCCTAGTTTCATGATGACTCCATACAATCAAAAGCAGGGAGAGAAGGGAGGGGTACAATGTGGGAATGGCATGGGAGGAATTGATTCATTTGCTTCCAAGTAAGATTAAAAACCATTGATTTTCCACTGGCAGCTGTTCGACAGGTGTCTGTTATGTGCTGATCTCATCACTTCCTGTTTTTTCCATCTTTGTTTTGAAATGGTCAGGTACACATTTGGTCCCGCCCTCTATATAGCCTGGGTAGGAGGAGCTCTGTTACTTCTGGGAGGAATTTTGAAATGCATCGCATTCAAAAGAATCCAAACGTGAGTCACTGCATTTTAAATCTATCTATCTATATATAGATGTTCTGTGACATATATTGAGTTTAAAAGTACATGGGTTGTAAACTAATTAGCATGTTTTATTTTAGCAACGGTGATATGAGAGGATATATTTACAACGCCCCAGCCCAGTGCAGGGCACAAGATGAAGAGTCCCATGTCCAGAGAGTCAGAGAAGAACAAAGAAATTAATGGGGGGAGAAAATTCATTTCAGGCCTATCTAATGCACTTTGTAATTACACTGATGAACTGAAGTCATTTTATGGGTAATTGCAGTAAAACATGTTCATTGTTTTTGAATGTCTCTATTGAGAAGTATATTCTTGATTGTATATGGGTAAATTGGTCAGTTAAGGTTGGAATGTCACAGGTGTTTAAGATCATTAAATTTGCTGTTTGGAATTCTAATAAACGTTTGCCACACCTGTACTTGACATGGCAGCTGAAGTGTTTGGCCTAGCTCAAAGCAATTTCTTCAATTTACAGAGACTGAAGAAGAAAGGAAAGGAGTGTCCTGACAAACTAACCTTACAGCTATCTAAATAGAGACATATCATAGGCTTTTATTGGTTTTATATATAGCTAATTAAAACCCTAACCCAATTGCTAAAAGACAAATGTGTATTAATAGAATAAAAAAGAAACAGAGACAAAAACACTTTTCTCATTCATTACTGACTTTACAATTTTGACATTCTATTTTTGTTTCATGTGATATTTATAAAGCAATCTTCTAATATTTTAGTAAAATTAAAAATATTTAATATATTTAAGAATAAGATTTGAAATATTAAACATCAAAATATAGTGCAGCTTTTTTTAAATCGATAGAAAGCTCTTTGTCAACATATAATAAGTTAAAGCTTATAAATAAAAGAAAACAACTTTTTGTCAGTCTATTTTACATTCACATTGTTTGCTGCAAATTGTCCATACAGTGCCGTTACACCAAAAACGTCTTTACACCAGAAAATCAACAAATGGCAGAGGAACTTGGAGTCTTTACAACGTAGTGCTAAATGTGTCAGGAATCCTTCACAACAACTCTAAAAAAGGCCATCAAACATACCAAGAAAAACACTGGTCTCATTGCTGATGTCATTTGTGTGATCCCTGCAATTATTAAGCAATGTTAACATTGTAAACAGGTAATATGATAACTGAAGTTAATTAGGTCATTATTTCTTGAAATACCTGCTATCAGGTGTGTTTTCCTTCAGAGCCACATCTGTCCTTGAGAAGAAATCAAATCTTCTTTGGACTGAAGGTGCTTTGGCTTGACTCTGGTTTGAGAGGGAATTCATACAAATTTCTAAGCACACAGTCTGTGAAATGAATCATGCTATTTGTGACTGAAACACAATCATTGCATGCTTTATAAATACTCTAATTAAAATGTATGATACCATACTGTCTTGAAAAATGTGAGGGAAATGTTAAATGTATTTATGTACACTTACAGTCTGAGGTGTAATAGCCATTGGTAGGACCCTGAAAAAAAGTAAACACATTGTCCGAGGCATTAGACCAAATGCAAAGGAAAGTTCTGCAGATATTATATAGTAACATAATGCACCCTCTGGATGCTAGAATAACTGCTCTTGAATCCCTATTTAACAAGCTTTTAGCCAGTGGGAAGTGGGTGACTTAGTGAGGGATATTTAAAATGCCCCTGCTGACCTAAAACATTTGAATGAAGAGGAAAAAAAAGTCTCCTTTCAGTTACCTTTTTGGAAAGACTTGCGAGGTTTGGGCTGGACATTGTGAGGCTAAAGCCAAGAAGAAAAAAAACAACAAAAAAGAAAGTTTCAGCATTTAAAATTTTACCAATGTACAACAATTGTTAATGAGTTTGTCAATGTCTGACATACAAAAAACATAAAATGAAGCAAAAAAACTAAATAAAAAACTAACCAGAATTTGTAGGTTCATCGTGGTATGTCAGGTTACA
The DNA here is from genome assembly GCA_023029165.1 of Gobiocypris rarus. Classification (NCBI taxonomy): domain Eukaryota; kingdom Metazoa; phylum Chordata; class Actinopteri; order Cypriniformes; family Gobionidae; genus Gobiocypris; species Gobiocypris rarus. Next base: position 41,742,958 of record CM040915.1, on the reverse strand, counting down.
TATTTGGGATTCGCAGGACACCTCACTAGCATCAACCAGGTTACCATCATCAAAATCATCCCAATAATTTGCTCCCAGGTCAAAGGTCACATCCAGGGGACCAGACCAGAGGTCACCAATTTCAGTACTGTGGTCTGGGTTTGCATGGACAGAATAAACACTGGCTTTATTAAGACTAACTCTGTGCATCTGTCCATCACTGTGTGGCTTGAGCTGACTGTAAAGCGAAGCACCTAGAAAATATAATGGTATTATTGTTATTATTAATAATATGAACAAAATGAGGCAAACATTAGAAGCTCTGAAGTACCATACTTTGAGGAAAAGCAGAAGGTTGAGGATGTTCTAATGCTGGATCTCCAGTTTCAGAATAAAAGTCTCCCAGCTCATCATTGTAACCTGTAGTTTGACAATTGAAACATCTGATTTCTGAGATTTCTTATTAAACTCTAACCTCGCATTCACTGTAACTGCAGTATTTTCTGTCAACAAACTTGAGTGTATGTGAATGAGAGTAAACATACAGTACCATCATGGTATGACAACAAATTCTCGTGTGGAGTGACAAAACTGGCCTCTAACTCCTTGATTTCATAAGTACTTTGAGTATAAAACTGACTTCCCTCAAACCTTTAAGAATAAATGTCAACTTTAGGAAATAATACCAACAATATCAACTTCATCAACAATAATAGGGCAACTTTTGCTGTCAGCAGAAAACCAAAATACCTCTTGGCAGCAGGCAGTGTGTCTTTGGGTTTGTATGAGAACTGCTGCATGCTTACAGCTCCTGTCCCATTATTCATCATCATCTAAAGAGAAACTGGACTGAGACTTTGACACAATACAGTATATTTTACAAAAATAAATTCTAGGCATTGAAGTGTACTATTATTAAACTATATTGAATCATATTTTCTTCATTATTGTGTACATGTAACCCTTGATAGTCAGAATTCTGACCTTCAAACGTTTCACAGGAGTCTCACAGAGTCTCTCATTCCTCATTTTTAGATTGTTAAGGTATGAGGAGAAATTGGACTGAGCCCTTTTCATGACTCCAACTTTGCCTAAAAGGGAAACTAGGTCATCAAGCAGCAGAGATAGCACAGATAGCTATGTTTACATCCACCCATTTTTATGCGTATTTTGGGATATTGCATTAAAAATAACACTGGATGGAAACGCCAAGACGTGCATAAATTCTAAAAATGAGCATAGAAAACGTATGCACTCAAATGAGTCAGATAAAAAAATGTATCCGATAAGAAAACATGCGCATTAACTACGATGAAAACACAATTACCGAATAAATTCCTCGATGCGCATTCAAAAAGACATGTGGACTTTGCGATGGGATGGCATAACTGGACTTGTTGCACAGCATCTGAAATGCTGTTTTGGTCATTTGGAAATGCAAAGTCTGAGTCAAAGTGGTTTGGTTATTATTATCCCTTTCAGAACTGTTTTACACAGCTGCGTTCCCAAACAGCAGGTATCCGTTTTAGAAAGCAAGATAACATGACTGCGTTTATTGCGCTTCCTCTGTGCGCTCTAAGGGGTAATATATTACAGGCTATACAGTGGCTTCTCATACTGCATCAACGTCCATTTTTCTTAGTGATAATTATGGCCACTTTATCATTAAGTGACGCATTTGTTCCCTTCAAATGACTGGATGGAAACAGTGCTTTATTTGCGAATGTTTTAAGCAATATTCCAATTTTGCCATTAGTTACACTCGCAACTTTGGATGGAAACATAGCTAATGACAGCACAATCAGGATCATCTAGAATATCTGATACTCACAGCACTCGTGTCCACAGAGCTCCTTGTTTTTACAGAGATGATGGCACTGTCTCTTAACTGTTTTTGGAGCAACTTGATCCATGATGATAATGTCTACATTAAGGTTAAATATAATCTTTCAAAGTGTCAAAGTGTTTGAGTCAAAAGCATTTATACAGTTAATTTAGTTTCAGCAGATTTATCAGACTATTTATATCTGGTATGGTACGAAGTCTAGTTCAAATGTATTGAAACTCTGAGGTCTGATTAAATTGTTGATGTTGTCATGAAGTCTGACCTTCGTTTGAAGAAGCAGGAGTTGTCGTCGTAGGGCCTTGTCTCTTCGCTGTGCCGAGAATCCTCTGCACTTTCCATGAAGGGCTCTCTCTGGTGCAGGACTCAGCTCCAGGCCTCTTTGCTTCTGAGTAGAAGGCACTGTACTTCTGCTGTACGTCCAAACCCACTACACAATCAACAATTATTAATTACTCTAAAATATTACCAGATAGAACAGATCACTCTATGAGTAAAATATTTCTAGTCATTCAGATGTGACTATCTGAACATCCAAAAAGCCATTATGGCTTGTTTAAGTGGTTTCCAGGCATCAGCTATGACCACTGACCATATTCAGAGCTGATCAAATGAATGCTGAGCTCCTCTCCCTTAGGTGGTGTTCTTATCACCTCGATTCTCCTTGACCAGCTCCCAGACTTCAAAAGCAATGAGTCCCTGGAAAAACAAATCATGGATCTCTTACACATTAAAACAATTTTTTTTAAAGATAACTTGCCAATGATTATTAAATCACAGAGATCTTACATGATTTTCTGCTGGAAAACTACATTATTGTCACAGTCCCCAATAATGAGAGTAACATAATGGTGGTCTGTTGCTGTGCGTTTCGATGCCAACTCCTTAAAATTCTGCAAGTTCACTGTGACCACAATCTCAGCTGTGGACAGACTGTATCGAGAAATCTAGAAAAATATTTGATTATATAAAATGATATATGAAATTGTAAAATTAAGACAGCTCAAACTGCATTTTTTTTTAATCATCAAAGATATTAGCTTAAAATGTGTGTAAATGGAAATGCGGAAATATGTATTCTAGGCCCTGCAATAGGTTGCCATTTTTGTGAAAATATTTTACCATCTTTTTTCCTTCACTATTTCATTGTAGATGGTCCTCAGCATGACAGTTTTTTTAAAGTATAAATATTTCATGTATTCTCTAAATCAGTGTTATCTCAAAAGGCTATTTAAAATAATTTTTTATTTATTTTTTCACAACTTTATTCTATGACAACTTCCCAAGTATGACACTGCAATGTAATTATATATATATCATATACATATCGTATAGAATATATTTTACCTGTTTCAAATTAACTTCATATTTTGGAAGTTTGCTTACAGCTTCCTTAATCTGGTTCCCAAATGGAGGGTGTCGGTTCACAACCTGGCAAAAAAATAAATACATAAATAATTAAATAATAATTATGTCAGTTACTACTACTATAACAACAGAAAGGGACCGCATGACTTCATTAAGAATAAATGTATTTCTAAACTCCTAAACCATCTATGTAGGATATTTTGACTTACTAGCTCTAGTTCTCTGGGACTGGTCTGCTCAATTTTGCTGAAAGTTGTAAGCCCTGCATTCACCATAGCAGTAGCGAGTGTTAATCCTAAGAAGACCCCAAAAATAGAAACACATACATCCGTCTCAACAAATATACTACATTTTTAATCAGTAGGTTCCATTCATTCACTTTTGTTTAAAAAAAACAAAAACAAAGACATCACTTATCCTTTTTAAATGATGATTTATAAACTTTTAGAGGTTCTCCCTGACCTATTCTCTCAATCTGTTTGGAGACGTAAGATGAGTTCTCCCACAGTTTAGCTCGAAAACATTTGGCAAGAATTAATGAGTTGAGTTGAGCAGAAAAATTCGATTTGGAGTGATGACTGAGAAACTCAGTCAGATCTGGCAGAGATCAAAAGCAGTATTTTGTTAATTTTGTGCTAATTAAAAAGTAGCACAAGAAAAATTGTTACATTTGCAATTTAATGGCCATATTATCAGACTGACAGAATAAAAGTTTAAAGAGATACATTACATAAAATTATGTTAGTAACATACATCTGCTGACTCTATTTCCATTTCTGAATATTTTTCCAGTGTCCTGTACGAGTCCAAACTCCTGAATGGGGATGCAGCTGAGCTGAGCTTGAATCAGACTAGGATGAGATTATAATCACATGCATAAATAACGAAATACGCAGACCATGCAATAAAGTGGTAAAACTGTACATTCAAACAGTAATAGCAAACTAGACCATACCAATTCACTTTCATGTCATTACTTTTGATCTTTCCTTCCATAGGAAACCTAAAAAGAAAATATTACAGCTGACATTCCACCTATAACCAGTATGTTAACTATGAGAATTGGGTAGTTAAAGACAACTTTGACCTGATGGTGTTTCTGTTCTTATCCTTGTTCAACATGTTCAAGGTTTTCTTTTCATTAACTCTCAACTGCACATCACAAAATTCTTTACCCTTCGATATCATTTCAATCTACAAAAGTGAAGAAAAAAATATATATATCATTATATGTTGTTCCGAAGAAGAAAACAGCAATGGATTAGGAAATACTTTCTTACCAACTCGGGTAATGTCTCTGTTCCAGTCACCTTACTGAACTGCTTCACAGTGTCAAAGGCAACACAGTACCTGGCCATGAGTTTTCCAATCTCTGTGTGTGAACATTTCATTTATATGAACAAAGTCAAAATCAGTAAAATACTCAAACAAAGAGTACAGGTAAGCTTTTATATTTTTAATGGGAAAAAGAGCAATAACAGTAACCTGTGGGCTTGATGTTAATGTCTTCATCCATGGTAATCAGGTTAAAAGAGGCCAAAGAGTTGAGGTTCTTCAAGCACAGTTCTGAAACACACCGTGTAAATCGTTTTCACACCACATGTTCCTGTCTAGTAGGTTTTTCAAATGAATCATTAATGAACTGATTCACTGATTCAAATCAGATAATCATTTTTTCATACCTTGCAATTTTGTCTCAATTCCACATTTGTCAAGCTCAGGGGGAAAACCTGTGGCAAAATATGAGACTAATAAAAAACTAGTAGTGCTTTTGATGTTTACAACTAGAGTGGAAAAGGTTTAGGATTTACCGTAGTGCTTGGGGTTTTTCAAAGCACGGATGTATAGGAATGTGGAGCGGATCCAATCTAGAGCCATGTTCACATCAAATATGGTGTTGAGAACTATCTCTGCATTCAAGTGTTCCACCAAGTTTGTATGCAAGCTGAAAATCGTCATTATGTTGTATTCATCACATACATAGATAACACATAAATCAACTAGCCTACATCATATGTTTAGGGATTATAAAAATTCCTCCAAGACTGAACAAAATGTGCTTTAGATGGTACATACCTGCTCTCTATGCTGTCTATGCCACTTAAGAAATGTGTGTATTTGCCCTTTGTCTGAGACCGGGTCATGATCACTGCAGTCGCTGTTGTATCAAACTAAACAAAAAACAAAGCCAGTGTGTACTGTAGTCTCAATTTTAATACTGTAACAGCTCTATGTTTGCATTGCCACTTGATATTTAGCCAAAGTGCTTGACTTCATATTATTGCTGCTTATGGTGCTGCCACTTATTTTATATGTAACATATGCATGTTTTTGTAATTGTTTTAATAGGTTCATGTCTTCCAATTGAGTAAAATACAGTTAATTTATTTCTAGATTATTATTACAACCTATACAAATAAAGACTTCAGAATGCCAGGAGAGGCCTCCTGAAGTCTCTTCTTAACAAGTCATGCTCTTAATTTGTAAGCAGTACCTGTGGTCTGCCAGCTCTTCCAATCATCTGTAACAAGTCAGCTTCACTGTATTCTTCACATGCACCACCAACATAGTGCAATGTGGATTTGATTACCACAAGGTGGGCTGGCAAATTCACACCCATGGCTAGGGTGCTGGTTGTAACTGAATATAAGAAAAAAGGGTTATTAAAAAAATGTATGCTTCTGTTTAATAATACTTTATATACTGAATAATGAACAATCAAAAGTAAATGAGTGAAAATACATTTGCAGAACTTACATAACACTGGCAAGTCGCCCACTGTAAAGGCTTCTTCAATCAATTTCCTGTCTGACACATCCATGCCAGCATGATGATATCCAATGCCACAAATAAATAGATCTGAAAAATAGTTTAGTTTACCTTCATAAAACAGTGACCTATGTATTCATGAATGTCGCACAGAAGAAGAAATCTCATTATCGTACTCACCTCTGAGTTTTGCATCAAGCAGAGAGTTTGCATATTTCATCAGCCTATGAAAAAGAAAAGTTAAACTAAGTCATCTCAAGAGTACAAGAGTACCCATCTCAAGAGTAATCTTAAAAGTACAGTTAATATATATGTGGAAGTTCAACAACAATATGCTCAAATATGTACTTATATCAGGGGTGGCCAAAGTCGATCCTCGAGTACCACTGTCCTGCTCCAACTAATGCCGAGTTCAGACTGCACGATAAACTTTTAAACTGGTCGGATCACTGCTCTTTTCACACTGCATGACTATCTGGGGTAGCATTCAGTCACTGCTGTGTTCACACTGCACGATGGATCGGCGACAAGGGGTTTCACACTGCATGACTGTACAAGAGGAAGAATCGCCGACAACTCTCTCTCCGGTGTGCAAACTACGTTTCCCAAAGTTCCGCGAGAACGTTCTCGCGCGAGACTGGAATTGTTATTAAAAATTATAAACTGCAGAAAGTTTGCGCTCCCAATTGTCTGTGCGCTGATTTGCAGCGAAAAGGAGAAAAAGAAAAAAGATTATGCCGGAGGAAATTGTTGGAGAGACACAGGGAGCAATGACTGCAAAGAGAGTTTGAGGTAAATAAATAATTTTGCAATGTTCTGCTGCTTGGACTTGCAAATGTTTGGGCTTGGTTTCTGTTTGAAAGAATTGTAAATATAATTGTAAATAGGTCCAGATATTTAGCATCCCAAATATCTTGCAGGCGTCTGCGACTCATCTGCGACGCTCTCTGATCGTGTTTTTGATCATTCACACTGTGTGATTGCACGGGCACCGATTTAGCTATGATTTCGGGCATTTGTCGCAATTCCGCAAAACCTGTCGGCGAGTCAGATTTGGGGCTAAAATCGGGGCAGTGTGAACTAGGCATTACTCCAACTTGCCTCAACACAACTGTCTGGTGCTGCGTCCCAATTCCCCTACTGATAATATGCCCTAAAAATATGTACTGTTTTTGTGAAGATAGTCTTTTTGAGTGTGCAGCAGAATAATAGCCATGTTTTGGGACATACTACTTTGTCATAATTGCGTCTTTAACAGACTGCTCTGTCGCACAATCCTGTCACTGTTTAAACTGCCCTGTCAAACATTCTGTTTAAACAGTTAAAAACCTCCAAATTCAACTGAATTTAATTTCCTACAGTTTTGGAGAGAAATATAGTATGTGCGTCTTTCATGTGGAGACTCTCCTCATCTGTTTGAATAATGATACATTTAAAAGTTAATGACCAAACGTATCTTTAAAAGTTCACATTGCTGTTGCAGATGAAATATAAAGTGCCCCATTTTACTATTTTAAAGTTTCCTAATTTTCATTTGGAGCTCTCCAAAAACAGGTGTACATGCAAAGGTCAAAAAACAGTTTAATTTTCTCATAATATACATACACATTACCACAATGTTCAATGATTCTCAAACGACTCGATTGATGAATAAGTCGCTCTAAATCCCTCCTTTCCGCGAGTCTACTCTGCTCTGATTGGTCAGACGGTCCAGTCTGTTGTGATTGATCTACTGTGTACACCGCATATTTCGGAAACAAACGATCATTACCATAACATATTGTACAGCACAGCGTCTTCTCGACATGATGTTATCCAGTATCCGCTGCAGCGTTCAAGGTTTCCCTGGTCTCTGCGCAGTGTGAAATAAGTGGACGGACAATATGCTAATGTTTTGTTGTGTCATCACAATGAAACGGCTTGTGACTCGTTTGAAAAACGATTTGTTGAATTGACTCAGAATTGACTGTTACTTTTGAGAGACAATAACTTTATATATGCTGCACTTTCAGATGTAAAACTTTGCAGGATGTTTTCATTCACTTATAACTATATTACACACTACATGAAAGGTAATTTTCAAAAATCCATAATAGGGGCTCTTTAATGTGGATAACATTAAATATCTTTTTGTCAGGTTAGATACTGATTATTAATCACTCAAACCCCTTTATCTAAACCTTTCTACTTAACTCTCTGTCTTGCACATCAGCTATGTTTGTAGTTTTTTTAAACCGTTTTACTTGTGTTGGTAGTTGAATCCTTGACCAACACGCAATGAAATCTGCACATCGGATTCCAACTGTAAAAAGTAGACCATCCGGGTATCTTGGGAATACTCATTTCAACATACTAAGATTTGAAATCAACATATCTAATTTCGAATACTATTTAGGATGGATAGTATGTGAGTTGGGACACAACATGGAAGTTTCTAGTATGCCTAGTAGGACTTTGATTAGTTGGTTGAGGTGTGTTTAATTGGGGTTGGACCCTGAAGGACAGTGGACCTCCAGGAGCAGGATGCATATATAGATTTAATCTCCTGACCAAAATGATATGATATAAGTGACAATATTTAATTTATTTCAAAATGGAAATGTATAATTTTGGCCTTTGTAATGTGACATTAGTACCTTTGTTTGTGCTCAATATTCATAATGAACCTGGCATCCTTGGCAAGCACAGCAGCAGACTGTTGAACTCCTTTTCTTGTGGAGCAAAACTGTTCATTTCAAATAAATGTATTATATCAATATATTTTTATTTTAAAATACACAACCCAACACATTTGCATTCACAAAGATTCACTTACCACAAGGGTTGGTTTTTGATCAGAGTAGGTCTGAATAATGTTGGCCATTTTGTAGTTGAGAGAAAGATCAAACTTAAATTCATTCTGATTACTTCCACAGGGGAACCCAAGCACAACTTTCCTCAGTTTCACGGGCCTGTGACTATCATCCATCTCCAGACAAGTGGCAGGCCCTGACTCATCCGAAAGCCATTCAGATACCTTCAAAATGGTAGAGAACAGCACAGGACTTATCTAAATTAACTTGAACACAGATAAAGAGATTCATTTAAATGACTTCTCTGGTACGTACGTCACGGATATTTGGGATGGTAGCTGAGACTGCCACAAATCTCACGGATGCTTTTGATTCTGAATTTACAGCCAGGTGATACGAGTGCATGGTTTTCATTCTGCTGACCACAACCTCAAGAGTGGCTCCACGGGTTTTGTCTTTCACCACATGTACCTAGACGTAGAGAAAAAAAATCACTGATTAATTAACAAAACACTGCCATCTATTTTCAAATACAGATCATGTGAGGGTAAATAAATCAGACCTCATCAATGAGGAAGAGACGAACAGATGGCAATATACAGTTATCCTTCCATCTCCTTGTCATGCTGTCCCATTTTTCCTTTTAAGGGAAATAAAACTTTCAGACCTGTTGGAAAGATGTTTGATGTTTAGACTGTACCATAAGTGGCAACTTACTGGAGTTGTAAAAATTAGATGAGCATCCTGGATTTCAAAAATGTCATCAATCTCTGTGTCTCCAGTTAACTCCTTGCAGTTTAATCCAAGAGGTCCAAATTTCTGTTTCCAGCTTTCAAATCGTTGACTGCAAAGAGCCTTAATTGGTGCCACTAAAGCATAAACCAAAAAATGTCAAACAGTATTTGTTATAAATTACTAAACAAACTGACTAAAATAATATAAAAATGCTTATTTTATAATCCTACTATGCTTAAATAATAATTTTAGTTTGTAACTTACTGTACACAGCTCTGACACTATGCCAGGGCTCAGAAGACTCAATCAGTAGTCGAACAATGGCCAGCTCAAAGAGCACCGTTTTCCCAGAGCCCGTGGGAGCACAGGCAACAAAATTTTTATCGGTGTACAGAACCTGAAATAGAGCCATCATCTACCACATACTGTGTTTATGAACTTTACATATAAATGCTAGACTTACATCATCCAATGCCTGGGACTGCACATAGTTAAAGTAAGGGAATTCTTTAAACACACTTCTGAATTTAGCAGCTACACGTATATTAAGGAAAACTATGAACATGACAATAAATACATCATTCACAGTACAAAGGTATAAATGTACATTGAATAAGACTTACAGGAATGATTTGAAATCAAAGTTTTCTTTCCTATATGTTTGCTATTAAATCAGGAACTTTGGGTGGGACGTAAAGAACTTGCCCTGGTTAATTGGACATAAATCTGTTTAGTGCAACATGATTCATCCAAGTGTTTTTTGCAAATATCATCTAAAAGATAATTTTGTCAGCTTTTAGAAGTACACTAGCATTTAGTTAAGCTCAATGCTAATGTAAAACTTTGATTTCATGAGGTCCTTAATAGAATTGAAATATATTTCTTGTCAGCTGGGCTGAATGGAGAAGGATACGAATTTCAGAGACTGAGCGGAGTGCTCCTTTTCCAGATGACCCTTTAAAAACAGCATCAGTATTAGAAACGGGACAAATATTCAGTATAACACTAATTGTTCTCTATGTATGAAAATGTTATAGTTTTTATGTATGCCCTAAAAGACTGTGTATTTTACTCTATTAAAATGCACAAAGGTTCAATTTCAGATAGAATAGATGGTTAATGTAGTAAATTTGTGGCAACATGGACTGCTCCACAATTAACTCTTTATCAGGGCATTCCTGTTAACTAATAGTGCTATATTATTATATTACCTTCAAATTCTGCAGGATTGAAACCAAGACGGAGATTATGGTTTGTTTTTGCAGGTACGTCACATTTTTGTTCAGTTTGGCCCAAACCAATAAAGGGACTACAGGTAGCAACAGCATGTGTAGTCTGTGGGTCGCTGCTTGTCATAGCAACCTGACCCAGGAAACCAGTGTCATTTGTTGACATCATATGATTTAGGAAACCATCTTCACCATTCCCAGAGATCCTTCTTGTGGGAGCTCTGAACAACCTATGTTAAAAACAGGGACATAAATGGAGTTTGTTTACCCACTGTTCTACTGCCAATATCAATTTTAAACACAAAGAACTGCTTGTACATCAGCAAATTTTGTTAACTCAATCAAGATGTAACAAGGAGTACCGGGTCTTGAAGGGAGGAGCACTGGAAGTAGGTAAAGGCCTCGATTCCACAAATCCCTTCATGCTGACAGCCTGATTTCTTTCTCTAGAGGGTTCATGGGTCCACAAAACAGATTCCTCCAGCTCATGTGATTTCACAGTCTGCCCTTGGACACTTTCATTAGGATTGTGAAATGTTTTTTGAGCTGGAGCCAAAAATGTCTTCGATCGCTGAGAGTAACCTTCATAAATAAGGAATGAAACAAAAATGTAACTGTCACTGTTATCTCTTTTTTATGTACTAAAAACATGAAAGTGATTAAATTTGCATTCTATACTGGCAGTGATATAGATATATGTATGAAATGCTTAAACTACCAAACCTTATTTTAGCTTCAATCTAAACAAGACTCACTAAATGAGGAAAAGTGTGCTGCCTCTCCCTGGATGTCTTGTGTTGCAGGTATTTGTGATAATGAGGGTGGAGCATCAAAGAACCAAGAGCCATGTCCTTGACATAATGGTTTCCTAAATAGAGCCATATGGACAAATGCTGTCATAAAAGTAATAACCAGTTTCTCGACAAATATGAATTCATTCAGATATCCGGCGTGTCTCTGACCAGGTATCATTTGTAAAGGCCTAAGTTACTCACACTTTATGAATCACTGGCCCGTCATAAAACAGGTTATCCAGCGACGAAACTCCTTCTTCAGAGTCTAACATCTTGTGGGTGTCATTGGCATCCTAAAATAACAACTGCAATATAGATAATTGAGATATAAAGATGTTTTTAAGCATTACAATATACTGAGGTAAAGCGAGTTATTTACTGTGAACCGTCGAGTTTAGCTGTTAGCCGGCTGGCTAATGCTTCTCCAAATTAAAAAATAATTAGTTTATCACTTAATGTATGCGGTGGAATATCTGTTGGTACACTTTGTGTGAACATAAATAACAAAGTGACTATTAAAAGTCTAAAAACATTAAATATATGTAAGTTTTTCTGTATTGTATCTAAAAAAACAGCATTTTGTGAGGAATACTTAGTAACTGACGCTCTCTTGAAGGCGGCAATCGAACCCGCGAGCTGTGATTGTGATGTGAACTGTGTGTCGCGCGCGCAAGGTCATGCGAATCAGCATTACGGCATTAAAGCATTATTGTCGTTTTATTACAGAGGTCAGATCATATCAACAGAGATATCCCTTTTAGCGCTATACACAATGTATTTTACGGGATTAGAGAGCAGAAAGCCACACTATTCTAATTCAATTAATAAATGTAACGCATTTTTACGTTATTTAGTATGATACCACGGCTGTCTGACTAGACGTATTTTGGGGAAACACCTTTGAAGGAATTTCTTGTGTTTCCGCAGTTCAAACTTGATATGCATATGCATTCATGACTTAACATAAATCATTTTACTGAGATATACCGAACTAAAAGCGCTATTTTACTCAAAATAACTGGTTGGGAGTGCCATTGTCATTCTTTCTGCTTATCTTCTGTTCACTTTACCGTCAGTACTTCTACTTGCCACCTATTTGGAATAGTCCACTTCTTGTTTGGGGGGCATTATTTACATGACTCATACAAATGATTATTCTTCCTCCGATTAAACCTAAACAATATGTTTTTCTTGTGTAAAGTTTTATTATAAATAAGTAGCTGCCTTTAGGTAATGATAATATCAACCATTTTGAAAATACATTTTGTCAAGTTTTTGGAGTCCCCCTCAACGAGGTGCAATGCCTTTGTCTGTGGACCATCGAGCAAATATGGCGGCTTCGCAATAGATGGAAAGCTTGAGCGAGCAAAAATGAAATGATTTCACTTCAGTTTTATTGTCCACAATCGCACCTGCAGAAAGGTAGGCTAAAATGCATCTGGCAACAACACTGAAAGGTGAAACCATCAAAGTGTCCCCAATATTCTGCTACGGGCAAGTGTTTTTAAGCTTGATGTAGAACATAATGGGCTTGATTGCTACCTTGCTAGCACACTCTCATAGCACACTCTCATGTACAAACAGCAATGCCTAAACAGAAAAATGTCAGAAATATATTTCAAGTTATTAGTGCACGTAATTCTTGATCGGCACTGCCAGTTCAAATTACTGTAATGACTGTTTGTGAGTCAATTGTTTGCAGGATTGAATGCATTTAATGTTTTGTGAACCACTAATTATGCAATATACAGAACTTGATCCACAAAGATATAATGTGCTGTTTAAGAATTGCTTCACAACAATTATGTATCATGACAACTCACATGTTAATAATATTAACGTGTTATTTAAACTGTCCGTGTGTTTATACATTTAGCCATAGATGTTTTCCCAAAGATTATTTTCTGAGAGCTTGTGATTTACATACCATTGTCACATTAAGAGAAGTGATTGAAGAGATTCCCCCTGCTCTCTGTTGGTGATTCTTTGTACAGTATTGTCAGGTGTTTTATATTTTATTTATACAGTATGTCATAATGCACATAAGCAATCTGTATTCCTTTCAATATCTTGTATGCACAGTGTAGTGCATGCAATTGATGTCTCTGTTCCTTCTCTGTATCAGCCATAATGTATAATGCATACTCTCTAATGTTATTATTTTATTATTAAGCTAAAACTATGCCTAGTTGTATGTGGCCTTTTCACTATCACTTTAAGCACACAAGACCAACCAGTTGGGGTGATTACCAAAATATAAGCATGTAAAATTGGAATTGATTGGCTTATTTTTAATTTGAATTCAACTTTCAACAAAAATTCAACTTTGCCTTGAATTTTAATGACGTTGCTAACCAGCTGTCAAGAGAAGTATGCATTGACGTTGTTAAAGGGTTAGTTCACCAAACTAAAATTCTGTAATTAATTATTCACCCTCATGTTTTTCCAAACCCGCAAGACCTTCGTTCATCTTCAGAAAACGAATTGAGATATTTTTGATGAAATCCGAGAGCTCTCTGATCCACCTTAACATTCAACCTTAATGTTATGAAGCGACGGGAATACTTTTTGTCACAAACGTAACAAATGTATTCAACAATCTCTTCTCTTCAACGTCATTCTACTATGCTATTCACATAGTAAAACCAGTACAGTGCTTCCAGGTTATATGTCAGTATGCAGGCTCAGCATTGGTTGGCTCCTGCGTCAGCATCAATCATGCGTCGTGGCGCTCACGTGAACAGTGTCAGCCAATGGTCATTCAGCATTCTGGAAGAGCTGTACTGTGTTTACTACGTCAACAGCGTAGGAGACTGACACAGACGAGAAGAAATTGTTGAATAGTCTTTTTTTTGCGCACAAAAAGTATTCTTGTCGCTTTGTGACAGCGCTTCCCTTCAGAGCTGGGAAGATGAATCTGTATTTAAACTGGGTCATTTATGTAGTAGAAATGTGAAATTATTTTTGAATTTGTGCCTTCTAGACTGAGAAAAGACAGAAAATGTATTTTTGTCTCATGGGGATGAAAGACAACAATTCCCAAAATGCATTCGCTGCCCTACGAGGCCACTCTAGGCACGGCTACTGGATTACTGGATCACTTGCCCACCGCGTTCATTTTCATAAAATCAGTTCAGTTAGAGACACTACAATTTAAAAACTGGACGTGTCTGTTCAATATAATGTGGGTGAGCCGATTGAGTGTCAAGGCACAAACGCAGCGGGAGTCAGATTTCGTTCATCGCATGAGCTGAGGTAATCCCCGTATTCGCCGCTTCATTCACAGCGTGTGTTCAGTCTGGCGCATTTTCAGTTCATGTCTTTGGAAGCTTAACTTTCAAAGGAATTCATTTGAAAAGTTGAATTACTCACTTTGCTCTCCACCGCTCCGTTTACATGAATCTCTGCAGCTGCCCGAGCCGAGTGCTGTGAGTGCGATGTTGAAAACATGCGGAAATAGCACCCACTGCTGGCTGTAGTCTTTGGCCTCTGGCCAAAAAATCCTCAGATGACGCAAAATTACGATATTTGCGTCATCAGAGGATTTTTTCCAGAAATAAAATGCATAATTCTCTCATCTCAGGGAGATATGAGGGGGGAAAGTACGATCATTCGAATATAATGGTTTCTACTGATACAAAGCTTAATGAAGTAACCCTTTAAGGTTGAATCACAGGAGTCACATGGACTATTTTAATGGTGTCTTTACTACCTTTTTGGGCCTTGAAAGTAGCTGCCTATGGGTGGATTTCATCAAAATTATCTTAAATTGTGTTCCGAAGATGAATGAAGATTTAATGGCTTTGGAGTGACATGAGGGTGAGTAATTAATGACAGGATTTTCATTTTTGGGTGAACTTACCCTTTAACCAGCAATAGTCAGGAGCAGCAATTATTAGCTACAGAAATATGTTTTTTTAAATGAGTATTTGATATTAGATAATAGTAGTAGTAGTATTGTAGTAACCTGGTGGTGCATATATAAAGTGACAAAAAATATGTATACCTTAAAGGTGCACTGTGTACATGTTTGCTGCATCTAGTGGTGAGGTTGTGAATTGCAACCGTCCACCGCTCACCCTTACCTTTCGACGCACATAGAGAAGCTACAGTGGCCGACACAGGACAGAGTTGTCGTATGAGACAGCAGAGAGTAGCGCGCTGTGTAGAGCCATTTGTCTGTTTAGGGCTACTGTAGAAACATGGTGTGTGAAATGGCGACTTCACTGTAAGGGAACCCCCCGTGGAGTATGTAAATAGAAATGGATCATTCTAATTAAAAACATAATGGATCATTAAGTAAGGTCTTTACACCACTGAACATATAGTTATGTATATTATATTGCATTTCTGTCAATAGATCCTGCTAAATATTACACAGTGCACCTTTAAATACAGTTATGTTGTTTAATTATCATATATACTCAGGAGGCAAGTATTACTATCACCCACGAGCAAAACTATCATATGTACAAAAAAATGTGAATGGCAAAAACATCTTTAGCCTCATTCAGACTGTCAATCCAAATCCGATTTCTCTCTCTCTCTCTCTCTCTCTCTCTCTCTCTCTCTCTCTCTCTCTCTCTCTCTCTCTCTCTCTCTCTCTCTCTCTCTCTCTCTCTCTCTCTCTCTCTCTATATATATATATATATATATATATATATATATATATATATATATATATATATATATATATATATATATACACAGTTAGTGTTGTCACAATACCAAAATTATGACTTCGATACGATACCAGACTAAAATACCTCGATACCGATACTAAATCGATACCACGGTCAAAATACCACCTAGTAAAAGTAAATGAATAATATGACAACAGAACTTATTAATCATAGTCTTATTTAATTTTTTTTACTAAAAACTCACTTGGCCAGCATGTTCCTGCCCTGGTTTTTGACCATTTCTTCTAATTGCAATTTTTTGTATTTTATCTATGTTTTTAAAAATAAGCTAAAAATGCAAATTACAAACAATATGACAAAAACAGTGCTTTATTTTTCAGCTATAGGTCTATTTAACAGTATAGCAAGTCAAGAAATAAATAAAAAAAAACTGCTTAGTCTTCACTCAATAAATTAACTATACACTGATTCTTATTGAATATATTACAATTATTTAGCCAGTCATGGGGTGGTTTTCTTTTTAACATTAATCACACAGAATATTAGATCCGCACCGATCCAATCACCTCAACTGTACACGTTCACTAAAGACACCCCGACTGTGTTTACCTGAATACTCACAGGATGTGCATTTTTACATATTTTTGATCATTGAAATCCATAATCCGAAAGAACTGAATCGCGATCGCATGTTGTCTGAAAGCGTGTGCTCGCGCTTCAGATCAAAGTCCGCAGCCGAGCACATCCCTGCCGCGCTATATTTTCTCATGCGTGCATGTTTCTGTTGCTTTCTTTGTCATGCGCTGCGCATGTATATTTAACTCTTCTGCTTTCAATGTTTAGTGAACGGTGGAAGCAGAGCTCTGCACACAGATCCTGACTCCTGCAGTCACTCATCGACACAAATAAATACAGCTCTTATTAACGCGCGGTCCTTCTTAAAGTACCGGTACTAATACAATTCCATATCATACCGCTTTGTAAACAGGGTATCGCAATACTTTTCTAGTACCGGTATACCGTGCAACACTATACACAGTATTGTCATCGTAGGTGCATGTCCACTGTGAGAGACATAATCTAAAAAAATCTAGAAATCACAATATATGATTTTTTTAAACTATTTATTTGTATGATACAGCTGCAAATAAGTATTTGAACACCTGTCTATCAGCTAGAATTCTGACCCTCAAAGACCTGTTAGTCTGCCTTTAAAATGTCCACCTCCACTCCATTTATTATCCTAAATTAGATGCACCTGTTTGAGGTTGTTAGCTGCATAAAGACACCTGTCCACACCATACAATCAGTAAGAATCCAACTACTAACATGGCCAAGACCGAAGAGCTGTCCAAAGACACTAGAGACAAAATTGTACACCTCCACAAGGCTGGAAAGGGCTACGGGGAAATTGCCAAGCAGCTTGGTGAAAAAAGGTCCACTGTTGGAGCAATCATTAGAAAATGGAAGAAGCTAAACATGACTGTCAATCTCCCTCGGACGGGGACTCCATGCAAGATCTCACCTCGTGGGGACTCAATGATCCTAAGAAAGGTGAGAAATCAGCCCAGAACTACACGGGAGTACCTGGTCAATGACCTGAAAAGAGCTGGGACCACCGTCATGGTTTGAAATCATGCATTAGGGTTGGGCGATGTCCCCTAAATTGGCAGTTGACGATGTTTACAGTAAAACATCGCGATGGACGATGATATTGTCGTTTTTTTTTTTAAATAAAAATATATAATTTACTATATCTGTATTTTACTATCTCTTTACATGAATACTATTTTCTATTTCGTTGTTGCTAACCCAAATAAGGACTCACCAGCTAGGTTGCAAGTGAGGGGAAACAAAGTAAAGAGTTGTGCACTTTTTATTTTAATATACCTCCTTAGTCCTTACATAAATACTATTTTCTATTTAAAACTATAATTTCGTTATTATCCCCGTGTTTTGTATGTGAATGCTGTTTTACGTGAATATATTACCACAGGACAGAAGCACAAAGAATTGTTTTCAAAGGAAATAAATTCGCAGTTACATCGCAGCCATGAAAACATGGATTCATGCCGAATGAGAGAGGAGGCTGAGCCCAATTAAAGATTTGCCAGCTTTTCAAATATGTTTGTACCCTTCCGCGAACTTTAACAATAGGCATAACCAGAAGGCTAACATTTAGTCCATTTTATCCCACTGGACATCACGTTTCTTTTCATAAATCTTCACTCGCGTCACTCATTTTCGCAGGGAATTGTAAACGCGTTTCTTCCTTTCGTTTGCTTATAATTAAGTCTATTATAGCCTACCCATTCACATGCTTTACTGTGGTGAAAAAACAATGTAGAACGAATACCTTTTTACTTCCAATTTTATTTAACACAGTTTGTTCTTATTAGACTTGCGCGTCAAGTTTATTTGAATAGCGCAATTCACACACACACACACACACACACACACACACACCGATTTTCTCTGGCAGTGCATAATCAAACAGCCTAAATGTCTTGACCCTGTGGAAGATAAAATTTGCTCTTCAGACGCGTTTTACAACACGTGTTGCTTTGCAACATCAGGAGACGAAGATATTCGAGAAGCTGCCTCCAGCTCGTGTCCACATTCATCGTAATGCTGACGCATCTTTGTGGGGAAATAAAACTTTTTTTTTACTAATATTTAATTGTCTTAATCTTTATGTTACCATTATTAACTGATAATCGCTTAAATATTTTACAGGCTGTAGTGTTTCACTGACGGAGTGCTAAAATAAACACGCTTATGAAATGTATTATTTAAAAATGTAGGCTATATATCTGGCGTAGACTACATTATTTAAAATAGCATATATGCTTTAGTTATACTCTCAATTTAATTTACATAGCAATCCCTGCAAAGTTTTTAGTTTAACTATAGAAGAGGATTAGTGTGTGTCGCACTCGCAACGGGGCGTGGCTGATATCGCCCATCGGCACAACCCTATCATGCATGGCACGGAAGGTTCCTGCTTAAACCAGCACATGTCCAGCCCCATCTTAAGTTTGCCAATGACAATTTGGATGATCCAGAGGAGTCATGGGAGAAAGTCATGTGGTCAGATGAGACCAAAATATAACTTTTTGGTCATAATTCCACTAAACGTGTTTGGAGGAAGAAGAATGATGAGTACCATCCCAAGAACACCATCCCTACTGTGAAGCATGGGGGTGGTAGCATCATGTTTTGGGGGTGTTTTTCTGCACATGGGACAGGGCGACTGCACTGTATTAAGGAGAGGATGACCTCTCATTTATTGCGAGATTTTGGGGAACAACCTCCTTCCCTCAGTTAGAGCATTGAAGATGGGTCGAGGCTGGGTCTTCCAACATGACAATGACCCGAAGCACACAGCCAGGATAACCAAGGACTGGCTCTGTAAGAAGCATATCAAAGTTCTGGCGTGGCCTTGGCAGTCTCCAGACCAAAACCCAGTAGAGAATATTTGGAGGGAAAACTCCGTGTTTTTTCAGCGACAGGCCAGAAACCTGACTGATCTAGAGAAGATCTGTGTGGAGGAGTGGGCCAAAATCCCTCCTGCAGTGTGTGCAAACCTGGTGAGAACTACAGGAAACGTTTGACCTTTGTAATTGCAAACAAAGGCTACTGTACCAAATATTAACATTGATTTTCTCAGGTGTTCAAATACTTATTTGCAGCTGTATCATACAAATAAATAGTTAAAAAATCATACATTGTGATTTATGGATTTTTTTTTTAGATTATGTCTCCCACAGTGGACATGCACCTACGATGACAATTTCAGACCCCTCCATGATTTCTAAGAGGTAGAACTTGCAAAATAGCAGGGTGTTCAAATACTTATTTTCCTCACTGTGTATATGCATATATATATAGATATATATATATATATATATATATATGCACATTATATATATATACACACACAATGTGCAACGCTGTGTGTGTGTGTGTGTATATGTATGTATGTGTGTGTGTATATATATAATATACTGGCCCTGATAATAATGACAAATATGTATCGCTTGCTCCATTTCTGCAAATCCATATAACCTTTAAATGCATACCTTGGATCTTTAGCGACCCAGGACGTCATTCACTACCCTCCTCCTCATTCATTTTTTAAAGTTAGACATCAACCTTCTTAGGATTCCTCAATAAATTCATTATAAACAATATAACAAGAAAAACATGATAAAATAATGCCTGTTTTTCCATTAATGTTTTGTAAAAATTTTATAGGGTCACTAACGACCCGAGGTGTGTAAGATTGTACTTTCTTTTTCTTTTTTTGCACAATAATAATTTAATATTAATGACGGAATAAGTGCAATTCACCTTTATTCCACAAAGTGGCAATATCTGATACACAGTGATCAAGTGATGTTTCACTCATAGTTACAACAGACTGAAAACGAAAGTAATACAATATATTATCTATGTATAATCTGCAAAACTTGAAATGTGAAATTAGGGATGGAAATTAGCACCCGCCACCTGCCTAATGCGGGTGATTTTGTGTTGTGGCGGGTAAACTCGCGTCACCCACCGGCCACCGTTGCGGGTAAATAAAAATAGCATACTGTTTCACCGGCAGTACGGTGTCGATCGATTCTTAGATGCATCGCGATGCGGACATGGACGATTCTGAATCTATTCACAAATGTTAAAAAAAAATCGATTTTCTAAACGTTGATACCATGATGTTGACGGAAAGCAAAAGGCACAAGTCGGCGCGGGGAGTGCAGCGTCCGGACCGTCTTCAAAAGGAGTCATTAGGTCACGAATCGACATTAGCAGACGCACTGTGTGTGAATCCGGTCTGTTAGAACATCGCAGACGATTTGACAACACAGAAAACACTTCATAACTTTTTTGTCCGAATGTTTTGCAGATTATACATAGATAATATATTATTTCCCGTTTATTGAAAATATAATGTCAGCTGCTCAGAGAAGAGTCAACGTTTTTTGAGCGCAATTCACACGCAGCGGTAATTCAAGAAAAAAGTTGTCCGAATGCGCCACGTGCAACATGGATTCAGTCTTTCGGCCGTTTGATTTTGATTAATATGGGAATTTGAGAAAGAGCTAAGACAGTGGTGCTTATTGAAGACAGAAAGTGCGCACGAGGAGCTCTGCTCGTCTCACCATCACTCAGTTATGCGCCCTATCACAAGCGCAGCCGTCATCTATCTTTCATAAATCACAATAACTCATCAAATAAGAAAAAAAATGGTAACAGTTTATTCTGAGGGTCCATTTTGAATATCATGTTGACTATTAGTAACTTAGCATCTACATGTCTACTAACTCTCATTAGAGAAGCCTAGACTGTCTGCTTAATATCTGCTAACGCTTTAAAATGTTGATCCCTAACAGACCCTCTACTGACTATAAGTTACTGTGCAACTACATGCCAACTTACTCCAACCATAAGCCTTCCAGTCTACTAATACTCTACTAACACTCCAATGAGAGTTAGACATATAGGTGCAATGCTACTTATAGTCAACAGAATGTGTTAAGGGGACCATCAAAATAAAGTGAAACCAAAAAATTTAATGCAGGAAAACCCTGTAATAAAAGATATTGGAAGTTAATCCATTATGTACACCATACTACGAAAGTCAGTTGGTGCCTCAGTGACAAATTCACTCAGAGAAGCCATCAATCTCCTCTATCAATCATGACGTCACACCCCCCATTTTTATAGCATCAAATAACTAACTAAAACTAAAGCATGATAAAAACTGCCTAGAATGACAGTTGTAGAGCTTGTAGTATTAATTTTCACATGCAGTTACACATTGTTGGTTAAAAACAAGAAAGTGGCTGGTAAAAACATTGAGTAGCTGGAAGATGTTGAAATCCACCAGCCAGTGGCCGGTGGATAAAAAAGTTAATTTCCATCCCTGTGTGAAATGTTCCCGGATGTGAACTGCTGAATTTGAACTGCTGTCAAATTTGAACCACTGAATTTGTAAAGCGAAATAAAATTTAAATGGACTGAAAAATTGCCTATTATCAAATATTATAGGTTGTATTTTTAAACAGAATTAGTATTTTAAAAAGTGAAATCTGAGAGGTGATTATGGATTATTTATTTTTTTTATAATGAAAATGTGTGTGAAATCTTTAGAATTTAAATATTCACTCTTAAATATATATCCATGTTGAATTTCAGCCCATAAAAATGCAAGTCCTAAAAATACAATGTAATAAATTCATGATTAAAATGCAAGCATGTTTAATGCAAAGCATATTTTCTCAAGCAGTGCAATTCAACAAACGTTTTTTGTTACAAAAACATTTGCCATTATTTTACTTCTATATACATGTAAAAACAAGCCAATGATTGAATCTGGAAATAAAGCAAAATGAGATTTACTCCTCAGATGCCATGTCTGTAATTTATAGCAAAAAATCTTGCATGAATTAAATCTCAAACTAATAATAAAAGAAGTTGATACTCCACCACCTGCATGACATCATTAACCAACGTGGTTGAATGACAAATTTGCAATACGTTTTCGGGAAACAGTTGTGACTAGCTAGTTAATTTCTTCAATGATGCGTCATACTATGGTAGGTAGTTAAGCAGTGAGTTGCGACGTTGTACGGGAAATGCATCCCTGATCTGATTTTGCATGGTTTGTCACTTTCTCACACCACCTAAAACATAAACATGTCAGCCGTTGTTATAGCACACATGCTGAATCTCGCTGCAGAAACTTGTCACAAAGTACCGGTCGAGCAGAAAATTACAGTATAATGGAGACGTTAATTATGAGATCGGTGGAGATGACAGCACGGAATTAAAGTTTCTGCCACTGCCTCAGAAGGTGTCCAGCGTAGCAGCTACACATTGTCATGTTGTTAAAACATCAGTTTTAACCCCAATTTTGTGAAGCGAGATGAGTGCTATGTTTGCGAAAAAACACATAATTTACATCTTTAGACAATATTAATCTCCGACACATTTTCACGCAACAAGATCTGTTCTCGCGTCAACACAACACGCATGCGAACGCGCATTGGAGATTGATATTTGTAAATAAAGTGGTAAATTATGCTTTCTTGCGCAAACAAATCACTCTCTGTCACTAACTTAACATGACTTATTTTAAATATTATAAGTTTCATGCTCATCTCTTGTTTTTTTATTGTTTTGTTTTGTGTTTTTGTCCCTAGAAACGGTCCTTAGGACTCTTAGGAATGTCTGGTTTGAAGGAGAGTGCCAAAGAGGAGAATGACACCTCAATGTCAAGAATCTCTCAGGACCTATTGAACAGCGAGGCGTTTTCTGCAGAGGGAGCTACACCAGGGCCATCAGTGCATTGTCCTCAAGATACCATGGCACTACTTGGTGACCAAGGAGACCTACTGACCAGTGTCGGTTTTATGGACTCCATTTGCTCAGATGGACCAGCCAAGGCTGCTTATGTCAATGGATCCACCTCACCCCATATATCGGATGAAATCTTGCTGGATATTTCAAAAAATGTACCAGTATTCCTTCCCAAATCATTACAAGCTCAGAATTCTGTCACAACCAACGTCCACTTTGAAGGACCTGATACTCTCAGAAAAGAGGGGGAAATTACAATCCGGCAAACGTTGACTGCGGAGGATGTGGAAAATAGGGGCATATGGGGCTTTGATACAGAATCTCCAGAAAGTTCATTAGATAATTATGATGATGGAAATGACCTTAGCTGGAATCCCCAAAGGGAATTTATGAAGTTCCTGTGGGATGAGGATAACGGGCTCGAAATGGAGGAAAAACTGTCCCCCGTTCCTTCACCCATCAACCATAAAAGAAGAGTTCCGTCACCACTCGGCCATAAAAGAAGAAAACGTAAAGAAAAATTGGTGTTAAAAGTCGATCCTTCAGAGGATCTATACTCTGGTTTGAATTTTGATTCAAAAAAAGATCATCCAGGTGAAGGAAGCAGGACAGAGTGCAGTCCTGTTAAGAAGAAACGTTCCCCAAGAAAACCATCCAAATTAAAGTCACCCATTGTAAAACGTACTAAGTATTTAAATGGAGCTGCTGAGGCAGTCAAACACATGTTTCCCAAACCAGCAAAAAAACCTAGTAGTAAGACTCAAAAGATGGAATTGATTAGAGAAACTTTGCCATCAGACTCATGCTCTAGGGAGGAACCTACTTTTTTTCAACGTAACAGCAGTTTTAAAGAGAAATCGCAAGAAAACAGACAAATTACATGCAATAAAGATACAACTAGTTCAAAGCCATTCATATGTAAGGAATGTGGGCAGTGTTACCATGATCATAGTTCGCTGTTAAATCACATAAGTGTTCACCGGGGTAAGCGACAGAAAATTATGGAAGAAATAAATGAGTATCAAATTAAAGATGAAGGTAAAGATGCAAAGTTGCAATGCCCCCAATGTACCTTTGGAACCAACTGTCCGAACACCTTTGTGCAACACGCTAAGACCCATGAGAAGGACAAGCGATACTATAGTTGTAACAAGTGTGATTTTGTTGAAATGAATGAAGTTGAACTGAGACGCCATTTGCTTCATAAGCATGGCATCAGTGGTTCTGATCTGACTGTTTGGAAATCAGATGGATTTCAGGAGCGCAAAGTCAATAAATCAACATGTCCAATTTCCTACTCCTGTCCTGTTGAAAGAAAAACTAAAAACATCATTGGAAATCATGTTAAGGCTTCGTGTCAACCGCAGTTTAATGAAGAACAGGAATCCTCACATTCCCTTGACAGCAGTGATGAAGAACTATCGCTAACTAAACAGCAGACCTCTGTTTGCAAGGTTCTTACTTCATGTGCAAAACCAACAGCAAAGTCACCAAAACTGTCTGTGAAGCTCCGGACACCGGACAAAAACGAGAGCTTGTCATCTGATCAGAAGTGCGGTCTATCACGAAAGAAAAAGGTGTGGACGCACAAAAGTGTCCAAAGCCAATCAAGACTTGACAAATCAATTCACACACTTTTATCCAGAAAGAAACCTAGTGATCAGAGTGCCTCAGAATGCAACACTCATCAGGAACCAGATGGAAGCAGTACGACAGAGTTTCTTGACGATTCCCTCAATTACGAGACCACTTTCTCTGGAACAGGGACTAGTTTGCCCCCCTCAAAGTGTCTGAAAAGATCAGCTCATTCTAAAGAAGGGAACACTAAAAGAACTGTTAAGGCTGATGGAAACGTCATTTCTTCAGAAGATGTTGGAAACACCAACTATACACATTTATGTTTGGAAAAGCAAACATTGAAGAAGTCACCTTCCAAAAGGAAAATGTCAACTCCATTCCACAATATGCAGGGCCAAGATATTCTGTTAGATTTCCCAAAATGTCGACAAAATTTCAAGAAACCTGAAAAATCCAAGAGGAGTAAAGTATTTATCACCAACGGTGACTGTATGTGTGATTCCAATGATGATCTTAGACCTGAAGAATGTGAAATCAACAAGAATTCTAATGCACGTTTTGTAAGAAAACAGACTTCACCTGCAAAGGCAAGTCACTTTGAGAGAAATCACGCTTCCCCGAAGATGTTTTCTGTCAAAGATGAATACAAGGAAGAAGAAATCTCAGAGTCAAAAGCCACTGTAAAGCATGAACCGAGCTCAGATGTTGAGACCGATCTGAAGGCTTGTCCATACTGTCCTGCTGTATTTGAGTCAGGAATTAGCCTCTCTAATCATATAAGAGGACATTTGCACAGAGTGGGTCTGAAGGCACGTCTGAAGGCTGTATCTGCAGCTAAGGTGACTTCTCCTGACAAAGTACCTCCAGTTCGACGAAGAACATTGCCACAAATCAAAACAGGTGATGCTTCTCTTGTACTTAATAGAATTTCTTCAGACATATATTCAGAGTTTTCTTGCTCCATTTGTTAATAAAAATCAATTAAGGTAGTAGCAAAAAATTTAATTAAAAAATGTTAATTAAAAAAAAAAAGGTGGGTAAAAGACAAAGAAAAATTTGATTGTAGGCTAGAAATTGTAATTAGCAGCTGGTTTTACCAGTTAGTGACCATAACATGAAAATCATTATCGGCCAGAATATTTTGTGCATTTTTCTTTTTTCTTTTTGGAAATGTAATTTAGCAGGTACAACCCAATGCATTTTTCAGGTGTGGTCCAAATTTACTGATTGACCTGTATTTTTTCCAAAATTAACAAAACTTGGTGTAGATATTATAACAGTGACAATGTATGCCAATTTTTCTGAAAGGACTATAGTTTGATATTTAAGATGTGAAATGGGAAGATTGGAGTTTCACTGAGAATGGAAATGTAGACGAGTTGGTAAATAGAAATTTTCTTTGAGGTGTTCCTTTTTATAGCACCTTTTATTGTGCGTTTGCTGATGTTTCTCATGAAGCTGTTTTTCGGTGCCTTCATGCTGGCCACAAGTACTTGATTTGTTTATTTGTCAGGAAAGGTTGTGGTTTAAAATTCTTACACGACCACTGTGGTGCAAGTTAGCTGACATGCAGGCTGGTTTGTGTAGACGTTTTCTGTAGGCTGATTACATGTGGTTTCCATTTTTCCTTCTGTTCCCAGCAGAGAAGGACACATCCCAGACTGATCATTCTGCAGATCTCTCAACTGACTGCCAACAAACAGAGCTCATCTGTCCTCTCTGTAGGGAGTGGTTTGACAACAGGACTGGGCTGTCCAATCATGTACGAGGCCACCTGAAGCGACTGGGCAAACCTACTTCCACCTTGTCCAAATCTCCAGTCATCATATTGAAAGAATTGATGCGCGACAAGAAACAGTTTCAGACGAAGCTACAGGTTCTTGAGAAGAAGTGCCGCATCACCAAGTCTTTCCATCCTATTAGGTTGAATAACGGACTAACCTTCGCATCTACTGTCAGACGGCATAAAGATAAGGAGGAAAAGAAAAGGATAGAGATTAATAAAGGCTCCCCACCAAGTGATCTGATTGGCATTTTGAAGAAAAGAAGAGCCCATGAAGAGACCAAAGCAAAGCACTCATCCCACACGGCAAGAAAAGCTCTCCTTTTATCTTCAGGCAAAGACTGTGGCCTGGAGATACAACCTTTCAAAGCAGTGCCAAATTCACTAGCAGGTAACCTTTCATTTGTTCCACTGATCAACTGTAATAAAGCTGGACCATTCCTTGAAGGAACAGTTTTTGCTAAAAAAAGAAAAGGAAATTCTGTGACTGTTTGCTCGGTCTTATGTTTGACCAAACCCATATGCGTGAAATGCAGAAAAAGAAGCATACTGGTTTGAAACATGAGGGTGAATAAATAATGTCAATCTACTCTTGAACTATCTCTTTAAACAACATAAAATAACTAAATACTCTCATATTTAGTTTCATATGTAACTATAACTATTTCAAATGTAAATATAGCTGCAAGCAGCAATTATTGGGGCCAAGCACAAAGAACACGATAAGTCATGCCAACATGGCTAGGAGCACCAGACCAACAGCAGCAATGAGCAATTGAAGATGTACTAAGATGATTTTAGGCAAAACGGTTTTGTCTATCGACAAAATCCATACCTTTTTTCTGGCATGGTATGAAGATATAATTAAATTTTGGTGTAAATCGGACCAACGGTCTAGGAGAAGTTAAAAAAAGTAGGTTTTTAAAGAAAATCAAAATGGCAGACAGGAAGTTCGGCTGACTATCGCAAAATTGGTAACTATGTTCTCAGCATCAGGGAATCTATTACGTTTCATTACAATAGGTTAATTTAATCAATTCACATTTTTGGACATTTTGTTTTAACTTTTGACAGCAAAGTGGTGCTGCCCTGAAACCTTTCGGATATCATCAGGACATTGTGCCGAAGACACATACAGAGTTTCGTAATGTTACGGCAATGCGTTCCTAAAATATAGCATTTTACGATAAAATTCAAAATGACTAACAGACAAAATGGGCGATATGGGAAAATTTGGTATTCCAATTTTATCCGTTCAGAAGTTATAAGCATAAATAGACATGACCACTCCTGAGCACTAGCTGGCACTGTGCTGACTTTGCACATAGCCTCAGGTCATGTTTGTCACAACACACACCAAGTTTGGTCAGAATATGCTTAACTAAAGCATTGCTGAGATATTGAATTCATCGAATTCATTTGCGCATTTTTCAAGAAAGGTTTAAGAAATTTACTTAAATTCCATAACTTTTTGTCTGCATGGTCTGAAGATGATCTGGTTAATATTTCATGAAAATTAAGGGATTTAGTTAGAGATTCTCAATTTCCCATAGTGACAGTTAAGACTGTCCTCTATCTGTGTGCCAAATTTCATAACTTTCCTGCAAGCGGTTCTATGCGCTGCCATAGAATAATAATAAAAAGAATGCTATTACAATCGGTGCCTACGCACCTTCATAGCCTGAAAAGCCAGACCCACATCAAAATGTTGAGTCTGGGAACTCACCATTGATAGGGCTCAATCCAAGGGGCGGTATAAACGGTTGTCTTTCAAATTCCCTCTGAACGCAATTGGATAGCACTACAACCAACTAGAGCAACGTGAAGCAGAGCTAGTTGATACTAAACTTTTGCCGTAACTTCCACATCTTCCCTTCTTAAGAATGCCATCAGTTCCTTTCTGTGTTTGTTTCTCAAAGAAAAGCTTAACTCCAAGTCTTCCGGAGTCGCGGCCAAAGCTGATTCGAAAGACCCCTGTTCACTCTTTGTTTACAAGTAGCACATGGAACCTCTGCAACTCTGCCGTCACTATGTTAAGCCCGCCCACCGACTCTATACACGATGTGATTGGCCTGACCAGAGTTTGGTTTTTCCAGCTAGAGTTAGAGTTGCTAGACTACACTCCCGGCAAATTAGATTAGCTGTCGCTAGGGTGCGTCTAGATTTCCAGTCTAGCACCTTCTGTGCTTGGCCCCTAAATATCTAACTTTTATTTTCACTGTAGCCATACAATTCAGTCTGCTTACTGATTATAGAATATACTTATAGAACATAATGTACTATTTTATATAAATTACAAATGTTCTTCAAATATAGACTGATCACTACTGCTAAATGATCCTTTGATGAGAGGCCTGAATTTGAGTGAATTGAACATAAAGAGTACATTGAAATGTATTACAGTATCTGTAATGACTATAAGTGTTTCATTTTTATGTGTTGTTTCTGTTACAGATAAAAGTGAACTCAATAGAAAAGTTTGCGTGCACTGTAATGCCACCTTCCACAGTGGTGTTAGTCTCTCCAATCATTTGAGGGCATATGCACATAGAAAGAAAAAAGCTCTTCTGGATGGAACTAGTATGCACCTTTCTTTCCTCCTATGTAAATGCATCTGTGTACTTGCATTTGGTTTCTTGTTCTACTTTCCTGGGCTTAGATTTAGCAGAATGCATGTCGTATGCTCACTCCCTTTACTAAACTTTGCTTTGACTCTTCCAATTTCTCATAAAAACATTTTGAATTGTTGTTTTTATTATGTGAAGGATAATTCAGGTGCTTTTTGGTAGCAGAGCTTTATACTGACACCTGAGGGTTTATCAGATTGTAGTTGTTGCACGATGCCATTGTAGAAGTATTGTTATCATTTGCTTTATTTATTCACAAATGCCCAATACTGGGATAAAGTGAGTGGCATACAGCTGGTCATGTGAGCCAGCCACCACACCTCTTTATTTGTAATATATGGAATAGGTGCTTTGACATATTTGGCTAAACATTAAAAACATGAAGAAGAAAAAACCCTTCAATGTTGTTATAGGTTGAAAGCATATGATGTGCTTTTTAAATGTTTATGTAGTTTCTAATAAATGCATTTATTTTTTATTGCAGCGTACGACTGTAAACAGAGAAAGCAAAGATCAAGGTCTGGGTCAAAGAAGAAAACGTATCCGCTGCTGCACACTCCAGAGGAAATCTATAGACTTACTTGCAGGTAACCTCAGTTACAAATATATAAATGTATAATTAATATATTACAACAATATTTATGTAACGTAAACATTATTAAATATTAATGTATATTGTTTCTTGTTTTTCCATTCTATTCACATTTGTCAATGCATCATTGTAATCTGTGTTATTGTGTCCACATGCAGGTTTTGTGATCTAGTCTTCCAGGGCCCTTTGTCAGTGCAGGAGGATTGGATAAAGCATTTACAGAGGCACATTATGAATACCGCTGTACCGCACACAGGGGCAGGGATGGTGGAAGTCACCTCCTTCCCCAAGGACTCTTGCTCCAACACCGTACCACAGGCACAAACTTCAGTGATGCAAACATCCTCATGAGCCCAGGAACGCACACAAATTGTCCTTGGAATATAACTTGCGTGTAAATTAAATTGTTTGGTTATTTGGTTTAAATTTTATATTGCCATCAGTAAGGACTTCTGTTTTTAATCTTAATGAGGATCCATTCTTATCACTGACCGCTTTCTAGATATTGTTACATTGTGCTGGTGTTGTACATGGTCAAAGAACGTACGAATGGTGGGTGATTATGTTGACATTTCAGTGGAACCCACCACCAAAAGACAACCTTTACCTCAGATACTCCTCACGTTGAGTTTAATCTGTCATCACAGATTTATGCTCTACAAAAACTGAAAATGATTCTGTATGTGGATTTTTTAACAAGCCATTTTAATTTGAGAACCAACACAATTTTGTCTTTTTGTTGTCCCATCCATGAGCCTTGGAAGGTGCACATATGATGCGTATGTGTAAAAATGTAAGTCTATATATTTACTTGATTCAGAAGTTTAACTCATGCCACACATCAGTCATTGTGTGAAACATCCTGTTCTATTGATATTTAGCGGTTCAGACAGTATGCATGTCATAACTCCCTGTTTACACCGTTTCCGCTCCGGTAACATTTTTGTTTTCACTTATTACCCTGTTTTGATTTAATCTTAAATCTGTAAATTTGCCACGTGTGCAAAAAAAAAAAAAAAAACATTAACTTGTTACTTGTGTAGGCCATTTTTTTTTTTTTACAGTTCAGATATTTTTGTGTAAAAACCTTTTTAGGTAATTTATGTGAAAAATGTAAATCAATATAAACATTTTTGCTGTTCAGAATAAAATGTTTTTGTCGTCTTCAGCTTGTTGGTATGTTAAGCTATGAATGTAACTCAATTTGATGATTGTGTTGATATTAACAGTTTTGTACCACATAATCTGCATATTGCCAACAATGCAGGCAGACTTATTCTGGTCTAAAAGCCCTAGATAATCCTCACAGACAATTTTAGATAAAGATTAATTACTAGTGATACTGAAATACAAGCAGAAAGCAAAATCATCCTCTCTTTTGAGTCAGGCCTATAGGAGTGAATGTAACTGGTGGTTTTAACAGAAAATCCTGAGAAATTTGGTTCTGCCGAGTATATGGGGTATATAAAATATTAGTCGTCCCCATAGGCTCCTTTTTCTTCTAATGATACATGAACAAAAGGTTTTTAATTATCACATTCAGGTCCAGACACACCCATTGCTGAAAGGCATATAAGAAGAACCACCATGCAGTCGCAGATTGTATTGAACTAAAGGGCTCAGTATCTTGTAAACTTTTCCCCAGCTGATACTACAAACACAGTTATCAAGGAGTAGAATTGTCTTAGGACAACAACAGCAAAACTGGAAGGGGGTGGGCAAATGCTCTATAAACCAACGTTTTCAAAATAAGGCGGCAGACAAGTTGAAACATGTATGTAGGCAAAAGTGTTGCATGTAAATCCCTGAATTTACGCAAATAGAGCGTGCATGGTTGACTACTGAGCCAAAATCAGAGTACAAAAGACAGAAGTCACAATCTCAAATCAAATTCTTTTAATCTGTGATATTTACAGGTATTGTTCTTTGTAAATATAAATTTTAGTGCTCAAACTACAGGGTTGAAACCATTGTACCGTTGTACTTTTAAAACACTGTAACGGTAGCACTTTATCTTAAAGTCCTGTTCCGCATGTACATGCTATGTACTTATTATAGCAATTACAATAATTGGGTTATAACTAGGTACTAACCCTGAACCTAGCCCTAAACCAAACCTTAACCCATGTAGTTACCATAGATTATTAGTACATTCTTGTACACTGAAAGTAAACGTACTGTAAAATAAAGTGTAACCACTGTAACATGTATCCAAACCTAGTTTATACACAAAATGTAATAAACAGAAAAAAAATAAGACATTAATAATTACATTGCAGAAAATATCAAGGGCAGTATTAGCAGATGTTCTTTGCCAAACTGAGCGTGTGGCATATTCTACGATACATTCATTATGACAACATATAAGTAAACCTCGAGCAGCTTTACAAGGTCACTGTGTTTCTAATCTTGAGGTGCAGCATGTACATTTTCCCCATCTAGCAGTTCTTAGTGCTTATGCTTCTTATCAGCACAATACAGCTAAAACACTTTATACGTTTCACTGTTAACAAAGGAAATAGAAAACACATTCTCAGATTCAAAAGTGTGTTGCAATATTACTGTTATTGCTAAAGAGAAACATGAACTTTCATAATATCTTTCATCATGTCTAATCATGTCTTTTAAATTTTATAAATTGATGATAAGCGCTGAACCTAAACTCACTGGAAAAATCATAAGAAATACATGTTGCATATAAAAACATTTATTCAAAAATTAAGTTTGTTTTCATAATTAAAGACCTTGCTGAAAACTGGTGCTGATAGACACTTTTGAAAATGTAGGACACTTTTTACGATAACTACTGACCTTTATACATAGTTCATCCCATCATTCTGCCATCATTTACTCAACCTCATGTTGTTCAGACCTGTATGACTTTCTTTATTTTGGGAAACATGTAAGAAGATATTTTGAAAAATGTTTCAGTGTTTTTAGTCCATACATTAAAAGTCTGTGGGGTCGGCCCCACTGATGGACGAAATAACAGTTGAAACATTCTTTAAAATATCATGTTTTGTGTTCCACATTAGTAAGAAAATCATACCCATGAGGGTGACTAAATT
Source organism: Gobiocypris rarus (assembly GCA_023029165.1). NCBI lineage: Eukaryota > Metazoa > Chordata > Actinopteri > Cypriniformes > Gobionidae > Gobiocypris > Gobiocypris rarus. Next base: position 41,709,793 of record CM040915.1, on the reverse strand, counting down.
ATGACAGATTTTTTATTTTTGTGTGCACTGACGCATCAGTCTGCATATTAAATATAGTAACATAAATGTATATAAATAACACAATATACACAAGTAGATGTGTAACAGAACGTAATTTAAAACATACCTTCTAATAGGCAAACAGAAGCAAAGTTGTTTGCAACGTTTCTGTCTTATTTTGCAACAAACGTTTTTGCTTCCTGTCTTTGAGGCCCATTTATAGACTATAATATGTTGATGACATATTAGCAAGTCCGTAGAAATGTCTGCAGATTTCTAAAGAATTTAAAGGTCCATCATTCATAAAAGTGTGCAAATATTGCCTTGCATATTCGTTTATTGAATATTTTGGCTAGTTTGATTATATTTTCATCTACTAATAAGAGTGAAGTACTCTTTATAAAGCTTAAATTCATTCTGAAGAGTTCCATTAGTCACTACTAATACTTTCCTTGACCTCAAGAGGCAGTGTGTCGAAAAGATGATCCTCCACAACGAGGAGGTTTTTCCGAAGAAGGCGACACTGGCCGAGCTGGAATGGAAGGCAATCTAAGCAGTTCCCTTTGAGCTCGAGTTGGGACAGCTGAACTAACTGCCCAATGGACTCTGGGATGGAGGTGATGCTGTTATGACCCACTAATAAAACCTTTAGTTTGGAACATTTAAACAGTTGATTAGGCAGAACTTCTACCTTGTTACCCGTGATAGCAAAATGTTGAAGGTTGTGAAGGTGTCCAACCTCCACTGGTATACTTGAGATGGAGTTGTTGCTGAGGTCAATGTGCCTCAGTTTGGGCAGATGAAACAAAGCTGGAGGAAGGGTCTCTAGTTTATTGTGACAGATAATGAGGGACTCCAAACTCTTCACTAGGCCTATCGAAGGTGGAATGGCAGTGATCTTGTTGTACCACAGCTTGAGGCACACCAATCTTCTCAGGTGCTGAAAGCTGATGATTTCCTCAATGGTCCGGATATTGTTATTCTTCAAATCCAGTTCTTGCAAGTTAGCCAAGCTAAAGATGGCATGAGGGATCCTCTCCAAATCACAGTTCTGGAGCTCTAATTCAGCCAGACTGGTCATCTTCTTCAGACTGTTAAGTACCAGTAATTTAGTCCCATCATTGTGTATCACCAGTTTGATGAGATGTGGCGACAGTTCTGTTAGATTTGTGGGTATTTTGTTGAGATTGCTTTTGAGATACAACGACCTCAAGTGTCTCAGGTCTCTCAGTGACTCCAGACCAATCATCTTGTTGTGTTCAGAGTTCAAGTTCCCAATCAGGTTCAGATCCTTGAGGCTCCTCAAAAGATAAATCCATGTTGGGATCTCTGCAACATCAGTAAACTTAATGTGAAGGCATTTAAGATGGTCGCGGAGAAAAGTGAAAGCGGTTTGTTCGACTTTAGCAGGGCAGTTATATAGATGTAGCTCCCGTAGGTTGGTCATCTGAGAAACTTTAGCTGAAATCCTGACCTCGGGAATAAGCTCTAACTTAAGGATTTCCAGATCGGTGAGGTCGAATACCGCATTAGGGAGACCTGACAGCATAAAGAGGTGAAGTTCTTGTTCATCTTGAGCATTGGATGTCACATGCTGACGTAGTTTTTCAAATGTCCACTCGTGGTTAAGGCTAATTTCTCGTAGTTTGTTCTCACTAACTTCAGAGAGAAATACGCCAAATCTTTTGGAGTACAGTTGATCGTATTGGTCGACCATGTGTAGGAGAAATGCAAAGTCATTCTTGACATCAGGAATATCACTAAAGCTACTTTCCTCTCTGACTTTTTCAAAAGAGTACTCCTTAAGAGGTCTCCTGAAGAGCCAATAGAGTGTATACAAACACACCAGTCCATAGAGACATATCATAGCCATAAAGGTGAAGAGAAGTTTCCTTAACATGAATGCCATATTGTGCGTGCAAATGAACTGATCATACCCAGTCAAACTTTCGATTTTAGGTTGGCATATATGGCAGAAACTGATATTTGCGGCAAACGTTGACGTATAGCTCAAAATCAAAATGATCTTCAGTGCTTTTATTGCTGTCTGAGCCACATAGAGTTTGTAGATGAAGTCACTGTCTTCAATGTGAGCTCGAAATTTCCGCACTTTCTCAAAAAGAGCCTTGGCTTGTTCTCCATCTTTTTTGTCCAAGGTGGTCAGGCTGGGAGCTTCTGCAATAAGCTTTTCAGTAGGAAACTGCACCGTTGGACTTTCCATCAAAGGAGTAGACTGACTGCTGTCCTCCGAAGATACATGTTTCTTGTAAACCGCACCGCTTGTGAACCTTTGCTTGGTTTCCTCAGAATCTTCACAAGCAGTTTCGGACAAAGCTTTCGTTGTCCATGGTGATTCGAAGCACCGCCCCAAAATGGAAACAAAGTGTTCGATCTTTGAGCTGGTCTTTGGGTACTTGAACCAAAAATTGCTGCTTACCATCAGCATTATGGTGTGTATGAGGGCAAGGTAAGGAAAGTACTTGTTATACCATGGTAGGGCCTCGTGGTAGCACATTTGGTTGACAAAAATATACTGCTGATAGTCCAGGTTTGTTTTACGTCCTCTGGGTTGTTCAGGATGAGACCTCATGGCTTCTACTTTAGAGGGGGTAGGTTGAGTGTTAAGAAGTTCATGTGCAATGCTGTCAGGAAGGTCTTTGGTTGTTGTGGGTGCAGTCCCCAAAACTGATGCAAAACATTCTGGTCTATTTTGAGCTGCTTCAGGGTTTGTGCTTTCCTCAAGAATGGGAAGACATGCCACTTGGTCTTTGGATAACTGCATAGTCCCAGAAAAGATGGCTAGCATCAACATTATCACGCCAATATAATCCATGAACACGTCCCACCATGGTTTCAGAATACGGTAGGTTGGCTGGATGTCATTAAGGGAGGCAACTTCAGTGAGACTAAACATCCCTGTAATGAAGAGGAGTGCAGTCAGTGCATGTTTGAACAGAACTAAATTGATTCTTTTTCTTCATGTCTTAAATGTTAATGATGTACACATTTGAAAGTCTTGGGTGTTTACTCTAAACCATATTTTAAAGAGTAGATTTACATTTAGTAATTTAGCAGATTCTTTCATTGAAAGCGCCTTGTGTACAAATGTGTATATAAATGAGTGAGTTAAAGCATACAGAGTGCATGTACTGACTGCGCAGTGTGCACTATTCGTCAAATATCTGCTAGCCACATGTGGCTTCAAGTTACAGCATGAAAGGGTCCGAGCCATCTCAAGAGTGCGTTATGTTTGAAATGGCACTTCACTGCGACGTCTTACATGTTTGTGTGGCATGAGAAACACGTGTCTATTCATTTTGGATATGTTTCCTGATTCCAGGTTAAAACATTTTTAGTAGTCGATGTGGTATTAATATCCCATTTCTGTTTTTAAACATACTCCCAGTTGCATGCACACAGTTCGAGTGCAGCTTTTATTTGATGCCTGCTATTTTCTCAGTGTAGCGTGAGAAATAGTGTCTGGAACCACATGGCAGCTGTTAATCATTAGAATTGTCATTTAACTATTTATGGAGTTTAAGAAATATATAAGCTAAGAAGACCATTATTTTGACTTAGCAGTCATTCCATAAAATGACTGCTTTATGTGCCTTTATTTTGAAGGCATAGTGAACTTTTCAGAAAAATTTCAGGCTTCTTCCATCACTACAATTCATGTTTGTTACATTTGTCAGTAGGGGGCGATCTTTAAAAACAATAATAGTTTTAATTTAAAGTCAGTGTTAAATTATCTGTCTAAGAAACACCTTATAGTGTCATGACAGCAAAAGGACAAATGGCTAAACTATAACACTGACAACCTTTTTTTAAGTCATTATTTCGTTATTTGTATTCAATTATTAACATTATTATTAATAAACTTTGTATATCACCTTTTAAGAATGGAAATGCGCCCATTTTATCGATGACCCATTAAATTATAAACGTTTCCAGGTTGTTCTAAAAATGGTTATTATGAGGCGAATGAACGTCTTAAAATAGAAATGTTGATATTCGCATAGGCTAATACAGTAGTTAATATGATGTCGGGATCTACATAAGGTAGACGGAGTCTAAAATGCGAAACTGAACTAACATAACCTACAACCCCTGGGAATAATAGGAAGTAGGAAGAAATAACCCTCAAAGACCCAGATTAAAACATTAGAACGGTCCACTTACTGTCTCTGCTGACGGGTTTCACTGGGATAGAAGAGTAGGCGCTGTTATCTTGAATGTCATATTGCTGTAGACGCTAGATTTGATAAAAGTTGTCGTTGAGCAGGAAACAGACAACAAAAGTCAAATACGCAATCGCCACCAAACAATCTTCTTTCAGCATAGCAATGTAATGTCCATGTAGCCTACCCTCTGTCCATAGACGTCTGAACTCGGCGAGAGGTTTAAGATATGCGATTCTTTGTCCGACTTGCTCCGACTTGTAGTTCAGCAGTCAAAATGACGGAGTTGTTCCGCTCGTCAACTGCGTATTTCATTGGACGATGACAGAGAAGCGTTTATGGACCCACCGGATAAAGGTGAATTATCACCAAATAGTCCTATAGCGATGAAGACGCACCCTGTACAAAAAGCACTAGATAAAGGTGTTTTTCAATTATAGGTGGAGTCTGTGAAATATTATAGGTATGACATCCATCCATTAAATAATAAAAACTAGCCCCGTGCGCGCTTTCTTCTTTTTTCTTCTTCTTTTTTCTTCTTCCTTTCTTTTATGAGGAAACTATAGGACCCAGATGCGTAAGTGTTTGGCTGGCACAGGGTGCAGGAAATGTCTTGGTAACTAAAACCAAACCACCCTAAATGTTTTTTTCAAGTTTCAGCTAGTTTGTATGAGGAACATCCTTTGCTGTATGACTGAAATCATGAACACGCTTATTTTTCTTCCTCTTCTGTCAATTATTGTATTCCAACCAGTGTTTTGGATGCTTTTAATAATTCTTTTTCATAAAATAACATGTTTTTAAAAAATATTTGCTAGTTTATTATTCATTCTATTGCATAAGCAGAAGCCCAGAACAATGAGGAATGAGATACATTTCTACTCATTATGCAAGGTCATCACATTTTTTTAAACATGCAGTTGCCATAAAAGTGAACAAGATATTTCACCACCTGTTTATCAGTGCTTCTTTAGTGCTCTTGAGTGTCATTAGAAAGTAACAAATGATCCCTTAGAGAGATATGAGTGTTCTCACCAAAGCATGATTATACAAAGGCCCAACCCTTGGTTTTTGAAATCTGAAATTAAACCCGATAATAACTTTGTATGACACATCTACATTATTAACCACAAACGATTAATGGATTTAGGGATGGTATATAATTCTCAAATTGAGAATAGGCTAATTGTTGCTGTAGTTTTTAAAGCCTTGTCAGTAAACAGCAGAAACATGACAAATAGTTTTAAATGAGACTGCAAATCACGTGCATTTTCCATTGTAGTCATATAAAGTAATGTTCAATTCTGCTCCTGTGCTGTGTTTCAGTCCAGACAATGTCATTTATTATTCTGTACTATTTAAGAACATATTTGAGTTAAAAATTACACAACTAGAAGCATTTTGTACTAGGCCAAACTCAAACATGTCTGTTGGGCTATAATTTATAACATTTTAAGTAGGCCTATATTTGTGTGTGTGTGTGCATGTTAATGTGATTTATGAAGACACAAATTTGTATAATGACATGGGTATAACACTGGTATTACAACGTAAACGTGGTTTATGAGGACATTTCCTGTGTCCTCATAATGAAAATAGGTTTAAAAACACACTAAACAATGTTTTGTGTGTTGTGTGTGTGTGTGTGTGTGTTTGATATAAATATATCTAATTGAGTTCCTGCAGGTTTTTAAGTTTTAAACGTATTTACATGTTGTTGACCATGAGTAAATTAGCCGAATCATAAATTCGTAAATATGGCACTTATGGCTCTCCGTCTCCACCCTGTGCATGTGACCTAGAAAACCTATAAATAGGGGTAGCGGACGTCCATTGTGTGTTCACCAGAGAGTCACTGCCGTGAACAACAGATACTAACAGTATGGCGTCGACGAGCCGGTTAGTTACATTTCAGCTGGTTTTATTGCTCTCTGATATCGATTTGTAAACGATGGCATAGATGACACTTGAAGCTTCGTGGTGTGGGCCTCTATGGGCTTTTAGTCGAAGTTTGTTGTCATCGTGACGTGATGCGTGTAAAGAAGGTCTTGTAATGAACACTGGCATTTTCTGCTAGCGCATGTCGGCTAGCCGTTCGCATCTCATGAAATGAAATGAAACGAAACAGAATGAGAGCTGATTGCAGCAAGTGATATCGAAATACCAGCCGTCAGAGTTTTAAATCTGCGTGGAAGGCTGAGATAAGTTACCTGTCAAAACCGAACCAAATAACAGTCGTCACAGAGCTAACAGCGCTAACTGCACGTACATAAGTAACAAGAGGGACACTTGAAAACTCAGGAAGTGATTCTCATTTGTTATTAATAGAATAAATAATACTTTTTATTTATGCCAACTCATGTCTGCGTTGTTGAGGCTACAACATCAGTGTCCAAGCCCCCATTTAGTCCATTGTTATTTTTTTAAAATTTAAACATATGGAAAAGCTGAGATAACATTTTTGCAGTTTTTTTATAATAAAAAAGGATGTTATTTTGTAGTTGTATAGATAAATAATGGATGAATAAAAAAAAGAACTTATGAAAAAAGTATTTTTTGTAGTTCCATTTCTTTTAAATATAGATATGCTAGTAATAGAAATAATAGAACATAGGATGTGAAAACATGACATATTCAAATATACTTTAAGCCAGGGAAGGATCTGTCATATATTTAAAATAAATCAGGTTTACATTATTATTATTTTTTATATGTACCTGCTTTAAATGAATGCTTGTTCTGGTTTGTTTGGCATTTTCCTGTACTGTATCCGAATCCACAGACAAACAATTGTTTTTTCATGACAACAGATCAATTTTTCCTGACTATTGGAATCTTGTCTGTTTCAGTGGAGACTCTCTTCCCAAGGTACAATGCCCCAATCACCCCGATGCACAGCTGGTGGAGGACTATAGGGCAGGGGACATGATCTGTCCTGAATGTGGCCTTGTAGTAGGTATGAGTTTCCACCTGAATATTAGAGATTTGAGTAGATGTTTTTCATCACTGACCAAAACAATAAGCATACATTTCCTTTCTTTTGCAGGTGACCGTGTAATTGATGTAGGGTCAGAATGGAGAACATTCACCAATGAGAAAGCAACTAAAGACCCGTCTCGTGTTGGTGACGCTCAGAACCCGCTCCTCAATGGAGGAGACCTCACCACCATGATCAGCAAAGTAAGGAACTTCTAGTACCCAACTGATCTTGTATTTTCAAGGTTTGGTGTTCTTGTCATGATTTTTTTAAATGTATTTTCCATGTGCTATTTCAGGGAACAGGTGCAGCGAGCTTTGATGAGTTTGGAAATTCCAAGTACCAGAATCGGAGAACCATGAGCAGCTCTGATCGTGCCATGCTGAATGCCTTCAAAGAGATTACCACTATGGCCGACAGGATCAACCTCCCCAGAAACATCATTGTGAGTGTCCCAGCCAGCCGACTGTTATTGAATTAGAGGCAATGTAATTATGCACAACACGGAAGTACCCTAACCAAACCCCAAACCAAAGAATTATGTAGTGAACAATAAACCCAAATAACTACATCTGAATTATGCAGCCTATTCATTTCAATTCATGGTATCAAACTAAAATCTTAGGGATTACATTTTTTTTTTTACAAAACTTGAAAGTTGAGTGATTAACTTTAAACTTGTTTTATTTAAGCTGCTTTGTACACAATTAAAATAATTAAAATACAGAATGTAAAATTAAAATAATTAGTAGAATGATTTATTTCCATTCACTATAGATCTTTAGGCTATGTATAGATGTTATTATAAATCAGTTTCCACCATGTTTCACATTTATCTAGAATTCAGAGTTTCCCACTTGTAAATATGACTTTAACCATCATGTGCCATCCAACATTGTGTACTGTCTGAGTAGGTACTACTTTTGAGTTTGAATTTACTTTACGACCGTTAAAAAAAAGTATGCTATATAGTACGAATATGGGTAGTATGAATGAAATTCATACGTACTACATGTTGTTACTGTCATGTGACCTACCAGCGTCAGTTGCATGGCTTCACCTCCATTCATAAATCCTCACCCTTGGCTTCATGGGATAGTAAAGTAGCCTGATGTCGTCATACTCAGATTCTAGTCAGAATATGAGTCTGATACTGTTCCATAGGCCTTATTCACAGCAGCGCCATCTTTGATTTTTAATTAGAATGAAAGCGAGTCTGTGAGGGATAAACCTACTTCTCTTCAGTGGGTTGTACTGTTATTTAATGCGTTTTTGGATTGTTCTACTGATGTAACACTGCAAAAAATATCTTTCCAAGAAGTTTTAGAAGACAAAAACCTCCAGATAACATGAGCTGTGGAAAATAAGGGATTTATGAACTTTATACAGCTTTTTACAGCGGATGCCATTGAAAACACGGTAAGTCTTACCCTCACAGCCTCGCTTTCATACCTGTCATGGCGCTGCTCTGAATAAGGCCTATTGGGCTGTGATTATGGGCCATGTTTCAAATGAACCAGGAAAGAAAATGCCTCTGCACTCAATTGGATAGCCCAACCAATCAGAGCAACAGAGTAAGTGTTGTCAACAGAACTCAACTGCACGCACGCTGGAAGAAGTTTAAGAAGATGATGAGTGTGAACAATCTTTGCTGGAGTTGTGAAAAGAATTTAAGCATACTCGGAGTACTTATAACACGATTATCATTTTTGAGAGAAATGGGAAAGCTGAATGCATATACGAACAAGTTCTCCGTTTAGGATTAGAACAAATTCAACCCCAAGTGCTCTTTGGTGACGTGGATGATTACGTTACTGTTGATCATCTGTCCATCATCGTATAAAGCTCGCCCTGACAATTTAATTGGTCCAAACAAATCTGGTTCCAGCATAGTTGCTCCACAACGGATCAAGTCCAGACCGAACTGCCCGACCTCAAATCTTGTGGGCAGGGCTAAGTTCGGCTGTCATTCAGGCTAATAATAGTAAAGTGTCCATTGAATGCACACTTCAGAATCTCTATGGAAGTTGTAGGTCATCCAGGGACTTTTCACCGTACTGTTCGTCGTACTGTTTTTCACGTACTATATATATTAGGGAAGTATTCGATTTCAGATGTGAAAAATGTTGTTTTCTATTACAGGACCGAACAAACAACTTGTTCAAACAGGTTTATGAACAGAAGAGTCTGAAAGGCAGAAGTAATGATGCGATCGCTTCGGCCTGCCTTTATATCGCGTGCAGACAGGAGGGTGTCCCTAGAACATTTAAAGGTAGAACCTGCATTTTTTTTATATAATGTTGGTGAATTTGATATATAATACTGCACTGAATTTGCTTAGCTTTTGACAATGACATCACTGAATAAGTAAATAATCCTCATAGTATTTAATTATTTAATGCATTTTTTTCCCTTGTTAAAACACTTCCTCCTGTCCCATATTAATATACAGACAACAAGTGAGCCATTTGTAGGTTATTTCTCTCAAAAAGTGTGAACACTGTGGCTTTGTCATCCTACAAAACATTTCATTGTTTGAGCTTTGTGACCAGCACGGCACAGCAAATTTGGCCAATAGAGTGCAACTCTTACTTCGGGTTCTGGAAGTAAAAATTCAATTTAAATTCTCATTAGGGTAATTGATTTTTAGCAATAAATTATAGTGGGCACTGTTGCTCTCAATAGCATGAGTTTATTTGTTTGAGCGACCAATGGAAGCCAGAGGGAAGGTTCTGGAACACCTCTTTATGGTAGTGGTACACTGGGCAACTTTTTGAACAATGTTGCCGAGCAATGTTGCTTGGGCACTTTCTCATCGAGATGTGACAATACATTTTATCTGGATACTTTATCTGGATTGGTCGTGGGGCCTGTGTCTTACCTGGTTGCCTATTGACGGCAATGTTGCCCTGTGTATCATTCCCTTTTAGTTTTTTTAACTCCATTTGGTTGTGCTCATGATGCAGTGTTATGCTAATAACTTATGCTAGTTTTAAACAGGTCCTGATATACAAATTTGTTTAATAATTCGTATCTCCCTCCACCCCAGAAATCTGTGCCGTGTCTCGGATCTCGAAGAAGGAGATTGGCCGTTGCTTCAAGCTTATCCTGAAGGCTCTTGAGACAAGTGTGGACCTCATTACAACCGGCGACTTCATGTCACGTTTCTGCTCCAATTTGGGCTTGCCCAAACAGGTGCAAATGGCAGCCACTTACATCGCCAGGAAGGCCGTGGAACTGGACTTGGTTCCAGGGCGCAGTCCAATCTCAGTGGCAGCCGCAGCCATCTATATGGCCTCGCAAGCGTCTGCTGAGAAGAAGACGCAGAAAGGTACGAGAAAACAATCCACTCATGTTAGTATGTTAATGTCCTTGATATAAGTTGTTATTCTCTTTTGCAGAGATTGGGGACATTGCTGGAGTGGCAGACGTCACCATCCGTCAGTCCTACCGTCTCATTTACCCCCGTGCTGCCGATCTCTTTCCTCCCGACTTCAAATTCGACACACCTGTGGATAAACTGCCTCAACTGTGAACACCCATGTGCCCCACGCTCACCGCTCTTTGTACTTTCAGAATTTTTGCCCTTTTCTCTTTGAAATTTGCTGTGAAGGCACAATGCTTTTGAAAAGACAACGGCAGGGATTCGGCAAAGTACAGAAGACACATTCCAAGATTAAACGCAGATTACAGGCTGTACTTTCATTTGTGTGTATATAAATTGTACATATGTCCAAGTGGGAATTTGATTGTTGGTTCCAACTAGGCATATTTCTTACTGTAACATTTTCTTTTGTAGGAAATTATTTTGTTAGCTTGTTTGCATTATATTTAGTAACTTAAATAAAAAATGCTTTTCAGAAAAGCATGGTGAACATCCCAAAATCAGGTTTACAAATACCTTGAGATTTGAACGTGTGTAGCTCACAAATGGTTTTATTACTCTCATTTTTGTACTATATGAGGGGAATGGTATGAAGTGGAAGTTTCTGTTTGTGTGTTTCTGTACTCACAGTTCAGTTATTATAAAAGTTTTCATGAAATACAAGATAATTCTTTTTGAAGCGACGAATAATTTACAACCTCATTAGGTCTACAACTTGTTCAGAAAGAGGCTCACAACGCACATTACATAATAAACATTTAATTTTTGCATTTGTAATGGCTGACAGTTTTAGCAAAACCTGTTATTTACACCATTTTCAAGTCAAACTTCACAAATGTACCATTGAAACATTTCCTTTACATCATGCTTAGACATAAGTAGTGGGTAGAAAACCTTTGTACAGTCCATTGTTTCCCACAATATAGATAAAACATGGATATTTTAGACAAAAATTAGTGCTTCCAGCTTGATAGTGTTCATGTAGTGTGACCTATATAACACACCAACCTCAAACTAGTATCTACCCCTCCATTTGGATTGCTTATTACACACATGAAGCTTCAGGCGCATGTTTGAACATCTAGAGTTATTAGTATATTCATGTTGATATTTGGTGTCTAGCATGGTTTCCAGTCTGTCCTGACTCATGTCCATCATTTATGAGTTTTTTGTGAACAAAAGCCTACGAAATAGAACAATTTCAATAGGGAACAACTAGTGCTAACTCAAAAAATGAGGTAATGTGATTGCCTATCACATGCACACACACACTACCATTCAAAAGTTTGAGGTCGGTAAGATTTTTGAAATATTTTTTTTTATTTTGTGAAGTCTCATGCTCACCAAGGCTGCATTCATTTGATAAAAAGGTAATTATAATAAAATAAAAGTAAAACTTATATTTTGAAATATTACTACAATTTAAAGAAAAAAAAGTTTTTTTTCTTTTTTCTCTTTGAATATATTTTAACATGTAATATATTCCTGTGATGGCAAATTGAATTTTCAGCAACCATTACTCCAATTTTCAGTGCTATATATATATGATATAATTAGAATTTTTATAACTGACCCCCACACTTTTGAACGGTAGTGTAAATCCACTGACAACTTAAGTCTGGTTAAAACTATGACTCTGAAACTTGCCAGAAATAATAACTTAATGAATAAAAGAAGATACATTTCCTGTTTCAGAGCAAAATGATGTATATATATAACTAGAGCTGTAATTATGGTAGTTAACATTTGCTATTTTCATTGTAACTAGGATCATAATGCATTAATACTGTACTGTAAGGAAGAGTATAGACTCATTGCAAAAAATGGCTAGATGTTTTGGTAATGGTGGCAAATTGTACATTCATTGGATGAGGTACAATGAATCGGATACCTATTATCTCCGTCTATGGTTTTAAAATAATTAACATTGACATTTGACAGCCTTTTTTAACCAGTCACATTGTATGCTTCAAATACAAAAATATCAAAATCAAGGCTCATCATATTCAGCGTAACTGATGAAATTCCGTGGGCAAGATGTATGTGGATGTGGCCTACTGATTTCCACAACACTAGAGGGAGCCAGTAAGGCACCTGATCACATGGTTCTCATCATGAGCTGTGGTTAGTTGTCAGTATAGTTGAAAACTATACTGGCCAATTCATGTTTTTCTCGATCAGTGCTTAGGTCCAATCATTTCTGATGAAATGTCAAACAGAAAATGGGTTGTGGTATTCCTAAAATAACACTGAAAACAAAATAGCGATATTTGCAAATGGTCTGATTCACATTATCTGCATCTGTGTGTGTCTGTGTGTAGAGGGAGGGATGCCAACACATGGCTAACACCAGTCTGCAATATAGTCAAAGTCTACAAACAGGTCCTGCTCGTCCTGGTTTAAGTGCCGGGGTTCTCTGGGCGGTGTCAGCACCGGAGCCTCTGAGGTAAATTCATCATCAAAGTTACTAACATCAATGGAACCTTGGATTGTCGGTACAAATGGCGGCTTCACTTTCTTTGCTAATAGTCCGTCCCAGTCGATATTCTGGAAAAAATAAGGAACAAATAATATTTATATTCAGAGCGAGAGAAAAAGTGCTTGGTAAAGGTTCAAGATATGCAGCCAGATGGTACCCTGAAGAACAGATGTTTCTTCACATCCTGTGCGTCACGTTCACCAGCTCCAAGTCGTCGCTCTGGATTCCTTCTTAATAACTGTGCAAAGTTAAAACATTTATATTCTCCAACAAAATTTGTCTACACTTGGTAAATCCACACTGGTAAAAGCTGCTCTTGGTACCAACCCTTCTCATAATGGAGATGGCCTCTGTTGAGAGGAATCTTGGGTAGCGAACCTCGTCATTTACAATGCTGTCAAACACCTCTTCCTCATCATCACCAGGAAAAGGAGACTATGGAAACATGAATCCACTTCAGTCACAGAATGGCAAAAAGAAAAAAATCCTTGGCTACTTTTGAACCACAAAAATTATCTATGATTGATACTAATGTAACTTTCACACTTACACATTTGCTTGAATATGATTGTCTTCTAGTCTAGTCTGTTTTAATATATGCGTTAAGTAATCTCACATTGTAGTACCTTAAGTTGAATGATGGTTATGAGGTACACTGCCGTTCAAAAGTTTGGGGTCAGTAAGATTAGATTTTTATACTTTTATTCAGGAAAGACTCTTTATTTCGGGAAAGGTCTTGTAGGCCCCTAACTTTTAAACAAAAGCCTATTTGGAGAGAAGAAGAAGAAATGAAAAACCGAAGTGAATGAGCTCTAACCTCCCCGACAAGCATCTCAAAAATGAGCACGCCGAGCCCCCACCAGTCCACTGCACGTGTGTAGGATGTTTCGGTTAACACCTCAGGAGCCAGAAATTCTGGAGTGCCACAGAAAGTGCTTGTTCTGTCCCGGTAACCCATTCCTAACACAGAAACAGGTAGAACATGTGCATCTGGTGCTTGTACAGAGGGCAACACTACAACGAACATACCCTTACCTTCTTTGCAAAGACCAAAGTCAGCAATCTTGACAAATCCCTCTGTGTCAAGCAGTAAGTTATCCAACTTCAGATCTCTGAAGAACACATTCATTAATCCTCAAATTATTTAAATGAAAAACAATAAGCATTTGTGTCAAAAGTTGAATAGACGTAAGCCCCGATATACTTGCAATGAAGTTCTTTTTTGTTCTTCACTTAGGGCTAAAAAGAAGTTTGACATACGTGACCAGCGGTATGATGTTAGCGAACATCCTGACACTGCCATACTGATGAGAGTGGCGTTTAGATGAATATGTAAATAATATGAATATTTAAAGCATCTGATCATAGCGTTGTGGATGTTTTTAGCACTCAGTCAAGTCACCTCACGTTTGTTTTTATAGCCCTTTATACAAAAGATTGCTTTAAATGGTGTCAATGGATGTTTCTCAAATAGAAGGCTGCATCTTACAGAGACTGTGTCCTTCCTAGTCCAGTCCTTTCAGAGGCTTGTAGACTAGTGTCCTCCTCAGCAATTAAACACTAGAATGAGACTAGTCTCATAAGTGACGTCTAGTAAGTGTGCGTGGACTTAGGTGTACATCACACATGTTCCCGCCCCCACGGTCACGGCACGAAAATACTAGTCAAACCTAATTTTGGAAAAATACTTTGTATTACAAATCTTTATATTAACTGGCTTTCTGTTAATGCTCCCAGTGGCGTACATTACTGGCAGTTTAGTGTACGTGATTAATTTACAGAAAAACAAAAGATAACATTATGCTTTTATGTCTGAAAACATTATTTTTGTCTTAAATTTCATCAAACTCAGACAAGCTCAGTACGACTCGTTTTGCATCAGTTTTTCGTGAATTTAAATGTGTGCAAAGGATTGTGATTTAAGGCTGTAAAGGATACATCCTATGCATCCTTCAAAACAGGTAGAATGAAGGACGTTAAACGAAGGCTGCTTTCCACTGATCCTTCCAAGTGAGATTGCCATTTGATGATGAGGCAGTCAAGATATGCAGCCTTCGTAGGATGCAGCCCTCTGTTTTGGTGCTTTTCTATTACCAGTACCAGCTCAACTCGACTCGCCTCGGCTCGCTTTTCGCTCCGTTTTAGAAGTACCTGGTAATCATAGCGACGCAGCAGAAAACTGCCATGACGTAATCTTCTACGCGACAAACACCCGCTACCCACACACACAGGACAATGGAGGATATCGAGTGTATGCTGTTTTTTGATCCTCGGGATGTGGCTGTTTCTCACAGCAAAAAGAGGAGAGGCTGAGGGCAGCAAAACGAAACACAAAGTCTGCACCTCCTTGTTTGACCACGGCGTATTCTTCCGAGTTGCCATAATAGTAAATAACACGCAATCTCTGGACAAACTATGTAAAAATGGCGCAATTATTCAGAATACTCCGTCTGGCGCGTGCAATGATGACGCAATGAACAGTGACGATTCTCTCTGACCAATCAGCAGTCTGCGGTGTTTTTACCTAAAGCACCTCTCCAGCATGTTTATATTTTAACTCTGCAACGTCTGACCTCAACTGACATGGAAATTGTCTCCGGTTAATTTTTCCTGTTCAGTCCAAGAAGATGGAGTCTCCGTGCACACCTACCCATTACGTAATCACCACAAACAAATGGTAGCCGGAGTGAACTTTTCTGGGAAGTTTTTTTTAATCTCTAAACGATCTTCATTTTGACCTGATATTGTTTAAAATGATGTCACACCAGTTTGTTCTTAGATTTCATTGAAGTATATCGGCCTTAAGTAGAGCACTACCAATTTTCCCACATACCTGTATACAATCTTGTGCTCATGTAAAAACTGCAACCCCAGGACGACACAAGCTGCATAAAACCTGCAACAATCAAGAACAACAGAAGATGTAGTGCTGATAAAGGCTTGATTACAATCATCTAAAAACAAAAAGCAGGATTTGTGTGTCACTCACGTGGCCCGCGGTTCTGAAAACACATCGGCATGAATATGCATCATGAGGTCTCCTCCTGCCGCATACTCCATCACAAAACACACATGCTCCTTGGTCTGGAAACATGCAAAAAGATTGACCAGGAACGGGTGCCGCACACTGTTCACAGTCTCGAATATCCTCTTCTCACACATCAAACTGGGAAAACAGAAAATAAGGCCGGATCAAATAAGCTAGTAGTTGATAAGTGTTGCTCACAAATGATGATAGATAAAACAGAGGAGAAGATTTTACCTTTCAACCTCATCACGGGCAACAATATCTCCCTTCTTAAGGGCCTTGATGGCAAACATTTCACCTGTAATACTGTATTCTGCTAGTAACACCTGAGGGAAAAGCGATACAGTATGTAACGACAACTACATTTTTACATGATCTGTGAATAGTGTTTGCCTTTGCACCGCCACTATTTTGGGTATTTGCCAGGGCACAAAAACGTGTTGCAAAGGGGATTCTGGGTGATTATGATCAGTCACAGAAAAAAAGAAAAATCCTAGAAAGCCTGATCACTTACTGAAAAGGTTAATAGCAAAAAAGTAGGGATGTACCAATATTAAAATTCAGCCAGACAAGCTGACAATTACTTTCATGTTATGGACAATATTTTATATTATAAATAAATATTGTTACTTTTATTTATATAGATCTGTTTAAGATTAAATTTAACAGATTAAGTGTAAGTGAGCGTAGGATGACGACAAATACATTCAAAATGCAATTTTTTAAAAGCATGAACAGCCTTGTACCTTTCCAAAATGGCCCCGTCCTAACACTGCAACACATTTAAAGTCTGTAAGACTGAAATGAAACTGCTCTTCCTCTTCTTCTTCCCTAAAACAACAAAAGACCTTTAGTTAAGTGTATATATGTTAGTACAAGAAAACATACAAATTATAAGCAGATCACCTTATTTCTGTGTTCTTTTGGACAGTAATGAGCTGTAACGCTGACGGTTGAGTCTCACGTTCGACGACTTCCTCAAGGTCAGACTGAACAATGATGCTATTCCTGTCATTTCGGTAGTCGAATGCGGTCAAAGTGTCCTGTAAAAGAAAAAAAGCCTTTCAGCTGCCACTGTTTATACAAGATGAGACTGGATAGCTGTTATCTCTATGTTAATAAAAGTAACGGTGAAGGCATTTCCTATTCCTTTTAAATGCAAGGGGGCAGATGAGAGACTGAACATGAATTACACTTCTGCTTCAGATCTTTATCCTCAGAGTCTTTAACTGTGCTTTCAAGGAAACAGATGGCATCAATTCAGATGCCTGGGTGGCTTATCTCTACAACAACCACATGCTATGTGTTATGTTACCTGTTCGCGTTCTTTGTTGGGGATCTGGTTCTCAGACAGGACTTCTCTTATACTAACAGGAGAGTACTGCTTTGGTGTAGCGTCTTTGTCAAAGTCCAGTTTTGCCACTGTTGGGTCACTAGAGAGGGCAGATAAATACAAACAGACACATAAAAGCACTGTCTTGACAAAAGTTTCTTGTTTACCAGTCTAAGTGTGTATTGTATGTTCATACCTCCTCAGAGCAGGAGTTCCTGGGTGACTGCTATGTCCAGTCTCAGCTGCCAACTCTGCCACTTGAGGACTAAAAGAATTATTGGGTGAGGGAATGGCCCTCTTCGCCAGCCGGCCCCATGTACCGATACTCATCTGAGGGGCCCGCAGAAACGTTCTCTCTACAGACATGGGAGACAAGAAGAAACACATTTATCAGACCCCTATAAACCCATTCGCTTAGAGATCATGGTAATATAAACAAGAAGCAACAATGACAATAACATTACTGGTGCTTCATAAAGGAAAACTGTTAGAAGGTCCAGGTGCAGATTTGGGACTGAAGCCCAGAACTGTTGACATATGGGAATAAATCACGGTCTTGCTTTATTGCAAGCAATGTGCCTGCATTATGAAAAGGCACTGCATTTATAATTGGCCCATTATGAGTTATGTAGGTTGAAATCAATCTTTTTTGTCAATTTTTATATTTACACCATCAATTCATGATTTCAATAAGTGGGGTCCCGTTGTAATATCATACATTATATTGCCAAAAGTTTTGGGAAAGCCTGCCTTTTACATGCACATGAACTTTAATGACATCCCATTCTTAATCTGTAGGGTTTAATATGGAGTTGGCCCAGCCTTTGCAGTTATAAAAAAAAACTTAACTTAGGGGTTCAGTTTGACCCCCAGCTGACCTTCAATGACCATATTAAACATCTGTAAAACCTCCTTCCATCACCTTCGAAACATCTCCAAACCCCACCCCCATCTAACCTTTGCCGATTTCTGGCAGAAATATCCAGATGCTTCAGTACATCCAGAACAGCACTGCCAGAGTCCTTATGAGAGTCCGTAAATATCACATAACTCCCATCCTACACTCACTGCACTGGCTCCCTGTTTCATCCAGAATCGTCTACAAAATCCTCCTGCTCACACATAAATGCATCACCGGACATGCACCGCCATATCTACAAGAACTCATCACTCTGAAATCCTCCACCTGTACCCTCAGATCATCAGGCCACCTGCTTCTTCAAATCCCCACTACCAGGCTCCGTACCATGGGAGACCGAGCTTTCTGCTTGGCTGCACTGCGGCTTTGGAACAACCTCCCCAGTGAGCTGAGAGTAGTACAGAGCCTGGACCATTTTAAGGCAGAACTGAATACTTTTATGTTCAGAAAGGCTTTTATGTGTTGATTGTTTTTATTATTCTTTATTTTCTAGTGTTATTTTTTCCTCTTTAGCACTTTGAGATTCTTCGGAATGAAAAGTGCGTTATAAATAAAATCTATTATTATTATTATTACTACTATTAACAGCTTCAACTCTTCTGGGAAGGCTTTTCTCAAAGTTTAGGAGTGTGTTCTAGAAGCACATTTGTGAGGTCAGGCACTGATGTTGGACGAAAAGGCCTAGCTCGCAGACACGCTATAATTCATCCCAAAGGTGTTCTATCGGGTTGAGGTCAGGTTGACAGGTGCAGGCCAGTCAAGTTCCTCCACACCAAACTTGCTTATCCATATCATTATGGACCTTGCTTTGTTCACTGGTGCGCAGTCATGTTGAAAGGGAACATCCCCAATCTGTTCCCACAAAGTTGGGAGCATGAAATTGTCCAAAATGTCCTGGTATGCTGAAGTATTAACCCCTTTGGGGTCAAGGATCGCAGACAGCCCCAGATTACTGTTGTTCAAAATTCACTGCATGTTAAATCATCACACTCTTATTTGATCTGGACAAACTGAGAATCATTAGAAAGATGAATGACTCGAGCTTCGATATTTGACCACTGTTTATGATAAAACTAGGTTCATCTGTAATGAACAATATTTTGAATGGAATATAAACAAGAATAAAAAGACTCCTAAAAAAACCTAAATTACCCCTTTAAGATAATTTTTCCAATTGTTTTCAATGTAAGCGCTGCATTTTTAAAACTGCAGCAATGCTACAAGGCGCTAAGCATCTATTTTACACTGTGGCTGCCGAGAGTTGAAGAATGTTTAACTTTGGGTAAAACGCAGCTCTCACGGTTACTTTTTATTCAACCATTCAAATCACAAGAGGAGGGGCAGGACAAATACCACACCAACCAACTGCTACATCCTACTTGTGCAAGGGCAACCGACGACAAGGAGCAGCATAATAACAGAACAAAATACTGTAAAACAAGAGCCAAAGACATTGTATAGACACTTATCTGTGAAATTAGATAATAGTAACACTTCCGCAGATATTCCGTATCATAGCAAGCAAATTGTCTCAATTGAAAAAAAAACAAAACAAGCTCAAGTGCCCACAGCTAGCTAAAAACACTTTGGTGAACACATGGCCTAAAGGGACTGAGGAACTGTCCAATTACAAAAACCTGAGGAGATGGGCTCACCTTGTTGCTTTGAAAAGATCTTCTTCTGCCTTTGGAGTCTGGTTCTTCGCTCAATGACTGGATTAAAAAAGGTAACCTGTAACAAAAATGGCTTTCAGATCAAGCTCTGAAAACGAATCACATTCCTCTTCAGATCTACTAGGCTCAGTTTCTTTAAAGAAGCAAAGGTGGGAAAACCTGCTCGGGGGTTTCAGGGGCCACTAAGCGTGAGGAATTCCTCTGACTTTATCACAAAGAGCCCTCTGATTAGCAGCCTGAAGCTCTGTGAGAAAGTATTGATTGCTGAGAGACAATATTGTAAAGGTACCTCTGCAAACAGAGTCCCTTGTGGCTCAAGGTAAAGGCACATTCCATGCCGCTGGTTGTCCAGGAAGTCCTCCAGTCGCAGGAATTTCACTGCACAAAGAGACCGCCAATCTCTCCAATACACCGAGATCTCCAGCTCACGAGACTATGGTACAAAAAGATTTGACAAAGCATTTAGAAACAAAATGCAGGAGTGTTATGAATGTATTGTGTATGAATAAACATATACTATGAGTTTTACCCGGTCTAGCTCTAATGTAAACTTCTGGTCCCACGACTGATTACTGACTGGTTTCCAATTGGTCTGACCAACTACAGTGTTGTCAAGCTTCAGAACAGCACTAATCTCATCTGGAGACAAACAGAATCACATACACACATTAAGCCCCTAAACTGGCACAGTGCTTTGATTTTTAATTGTATGAAGTCTAATAAAAGGTTTGTGAAAAGCCACTTGAAAGCAAGCACTAAGAACTACTCAACTGGACAAGTCATCATTTTTGGAGAGATTTCGAACGCTGGTTCCTCTGCGGTTGCCACGGCTCATGAAAGAGGAGCGGGTTTCACTGGGGCTCCAACCGGGCAGCGGCACTGATGTGGCTTTTGACCGGCCAGGCACATTGTCTAACAGGTCCTGACATCCCATGAGTCGAACCTCTAACTTGCCTGTTTAAGTCAATAACAGTCACCATTAAAGTCCACTGCTGTTCCAAAGTTTGGGGTTAGTATGATTAAAAAATGTTTTTGAAAGAAATCACTTCTGCTCACCAAGGCTACAATTGTTTGATCAAAAATACACTAAACACGTTAATATTGTGAAATATTGTTATCATTTTAAATAACGGTTTTCTATTTGAATATTTCTAAATGGTAAAGCTGAATTTTTATCATCATTACTCCAGTTTACAGTGTCACATGATCCTTCAGAAATCATTCTATGCTGGTTTGGCTCATTTGGCTGATTTTGCTTAATTTTTTTTCAGTATTCTTTGATGAACAGAAAGTCTTTATCTTTTATAAGATCATACATGTCTTTAAATAATATATATAAAGCTATGTCTGAAGGAAATGCGTGTTGTTCACCTGTGAGTGCAGCTGGTTTGGTGCTATACTGGTTCTTGACAGTGCTGTTGTGGTTCTGTGTGGATATGAAGCTCTGGCGGGGACTGAGGGCCGGAGAGGACATGAGCGATAACTCCTCCATGATCAGACTGCTCTTGGGGTGGTTCTTCGGCAGCTCATTGAGTCTCTGCTCCAGGGAATACTTCAATAAATCCAGCTTCTGATTGGACTCATTGAATCTGGCTTGGGCCTGGATTACACAGAATTACAGCGGAGGAATTAATGGCAGTTGCATTGATGCATAGATAAAAGAATAGCTCACCAACAATTAATATTTTTGTCATTATTAACTAATCCTCATGTTGTTTCAAAC
Organism: Gobiocypris rarus; assembly: GCA_023029165.1. Taxonomy (NCBI): domain Eukaryota; kingdom Metazoa; phylum Chordata; class Actinopteri; order Cypriniformes; family Gobionidae; genus Gobiocypris; species Gobiocypris rarus. The sequence goes on along the minus strand of CM040915.1, from coordinate 41,688,095 downwards.
CTGTTTAATACTGTTTAACATGGAACACAAAAGGAGAGTTTTCATGCAGCTCTTTTTTTGGTATATTAATGCTAGTCGATCTGATTGTTGACTAAACACATCAGCATTTCCTGGTCCAAAAGCTCTTCAGATCCAAAAAGCAAACAACAAACGGTGCTAATATACACTCTCATGGTGCGCAGTAGAACTATCAAAAATCATGATCCATACTGAAATCTGAGATGGCCAGACAGTGATTCATCTTTTATGAATCATTAAAATATTGGTGTCCGGGACACCATGAGACCAGAGACTTTAGTGGACATTGTGAGTTTTTAAAGCTTAGCTTGCTTAAATGTGTGCTATAAATAATTAAACAGTGCTCAAATACAGCTTTTAAGATACTATTCTCAATTGATGAAGTAGAGGCTTGGACCTGGAAACAGTATTACAATGAGACAGTTACCATATCTGTCAAGAACATGACAGATATTAAATTACATTTTTATTTTTATTTCACACTTACATGAAAGCTTACTAATTGAATTACATTATATTATACTATATTGTAATCTTGCTTGTCTGGAATAAAATATTTTATTTAAAAAAAATTAACTTTCCATTTTTTTTATTTCACATAACCAAGCTTACAATGAAATTCTAACCTGACTTGAAAGTGTCAAATAAAAAAAAATATTCTAGCCTATTCTGTCATGCTCATACACTGCTGGTGGTCTCTCTGACCACCTTGTTTTCCAAGACTGCAAAGGTTAGAAGATGAAAACTATAAACAGGTCAGATGCACCATGAAGTCAGTTTAGATGATGATGACAAACAATACAGCTGAAAATACCTCTGAGTGCGCCCTCTTCTCAGCCAGTTTGCCAGAGCCCAACAGCTTCATGACATTCTTGGCCCCCTCGGCCACAGCGTACTCTATCCGTGTGTGATGGCAGAGCTCCTCCACCCGCAGGTCCAGTGGACTGATGATGGGTTTGGCTGCAGCACAACACCACAAATATATTTGAGATTGTGTTTCGTTGAACTGTGAATGCTAATGCTGGAGGAACTACATTTGAGTGTTACCAATGACATCATTGTTGTCGAAGCTGAGCTCGCTGGTTTGGCTGGCTTTGAGGATCTGCATTCGGATGAACTCGATCTTTGTTTTGCTGTCTTGAAGCATCTGCTGTGCTGTCGCAAGCAGTTTTCTGTCCTGTTAAATCAACAACATACTCATAAAAGTCATGCAAATACAAATACAGATTTTATGTGTTGAAATGTTGTATGAGAGGAAATTCTCTTCCTTATACTTTTTATTTTCACTTCCCTTTATTAGTCATTTATAATAATATTTTTAACGTTGGGAGCACTCTCGTGCAGGCTGGTCAAAGGCTAAACATATTCCAGGGACTGCGTCCCGTCTGACAGACTGTGAGAAGGAAAGGCTTCCGTTTACAAGTCATTTCCTGGTTGACATCAGCCCTTGTTTTATTTCCCATAGGGCTGCACTGTGCTTCAGGCCTCTTAACACCACATCCTGACGGGTGTGTGTGTGTGTGTAGCCAGAGGGAATAAGCTCACCGTCAGCATCAGTTCTGTGGCCAAACCTCTCAGGAAAAGCTGCACTTTAACATGTCATTACAAGAAAAGCAAGAAAAGTTCTGGGGTCCATGTTTCTAACAAAGTGAATTTAGATGTATTTTATGTGATGAATTTTCTTGATCATACACTACCATTCAAATTTTTTAAATTATTTTGTCAGCAAGGATGCAATAAATTGATCAAAAGTGACAGTAAAGACATTTACAATGTTACAAAAGATTTCTATTTTAAATAAATGCTGTTCTTTTAAACTTTCTATTCATCAAAGAATCCTGAAAAAAATGAAGTAGCTGAACTGTTTTCAACATTGATAATAAGGAATGTTTCTTGAGCAGCAAATCAGCATTTTCGAATGATTTCTGAAGGATCATGTGACACTGAAGACTGGAGTAATGATGCTGAAAATTCAGCTTTGCCATCACAGGAATAAAATGACATTTTTAAAATATTAAAATACAAAACAGTTATTTTATATTGTAATAATATTCCACAATATTACCGTTTTCACTGTATTTTCAAAAACAGTAAAAATCTTACCAACCCCAAATTTTTGACCGGTATAGTGTATGTAGGATGAGGGCCAAGATCGGGACTATAGTGTTCTCTACTGTGCTTTGTGTAAACAACACAATCCAAGATTCTACATCACCAGTATAAAAAAAGCCTCAAGCGAAAGAGTCATTAAATAAAAACCAAATGGCACACTACCTTTGAGGAGCCATTTGAATACATCTGGATCATGTTCTCGGCCCCCTGCTTCACCTTCAATTCAATGTCGTTCTGTTTTTTCAGGGCCGCTAGTCTGCTGCTGCTAGTGCATGTTCGTGCTTCACTTTTGGGGCTGTCCACCGTAAGAGGGCACTCTGGGAAACAGAAAGTTATCAGGAAAGGGAATGACAAAGTTACTGGGTTCCGAAGAGAATGCAAGGAAAGACTTCAAGGAGCAACCTAAAGTTTAACAAATAGTTCTCCCAAAACCCTTCGTCGTGCAAACCTGCATGACATAGAAGGTATTTTGAAAAATGTCAAAAGTTTTGGAAGCCAATGGACAACAATGTTGTTTGGTTGCTTACGTTTGGGTCGAATGACATTGGGACGAACAAAATTAGGGTGACTAAATGATGACAGTTTTCATTTGAGTGGATTATCTATTCAAGTGTCTTGTTCAAGGGAACAATGGTGATGATGGATAATCCCGGTGGGATGCTTGACCCCATTTTGTTTAGCAGACCATATCTTCAATTACTTCACCACACAACCACCACCAGAAAGGAACAATTGAATAATGATACTTTCTTAGGGTCAGGAGTCAGAAGCTGAGTAATATGAGAGCAACAGAAATTAAGTTTAAGCACTTTTCTGTGGCGAGTTCCAGATTTCTGGCTCAACCACAAATTATAGGAAGGATATTGGTTGCAACAAAAGTACCAAATTCTTTGTTTGACCTTTGAGAACCATTCAGAGACACATTTAGAAGCTGCACTAATCCAACTAATCCTAGTATGGATATTTATGCTTTGAATTCATTTGTCATTATTACTATTGGAGAAGCACATTTTAAAAAGCTGTATATGGTGCAAGCACTCTTATGAGTAGGACTGTTTAAGTCTTGCAGGTTTTTAGGAATGTTTTTGTGTGGCTGTGTTGAAGGTTTAGATTCAGATTATTTTATTTAATGCCATGTGAGCATTCAAAGCTATTTTCATGGCAAAAATTCAACTACAAAAATACAAATATCATATAAATACAATAAAAAACAAAACAGCAAGTCATATTATACAAGATGTTTTAAATTAACATATGATAAAAAATCCAAAACCTTTTCAGGCATAATCTCATTAAATACGTCCTTAAGTGAAGTAACTTCATAAAAGAGCATTCTGCTTGTAATAATTCCAGGACAATCCAATAAAATATGTTTAACAGATAAAGGAATTTTACAAAACATGCATAAAATTGGGTCTTCACCCTTAAGCAAAAAAGCATGGGTCAAACTTGTGTGACCCATGCGACATCTGGTATAAACCACTTGATCAAGTCTAGTTTTAAAAATTTGAAAAAAACTGTTTGTAATTTCTGGATGAATTCCATACAATTTATTAGTCTTGTACATATTCCACTCTTCTTGCCACTTATTTAAAATATATCGATTAATAATCGGTCTGATGTCTGAAGGAGGAATTTCTGTGTTGAAGGACTGTGAAAACTGAAATTATTTCAATGAAGCACCTCACTACTTTACATGTCTGGACTAGAATTAAAAACTCCCCCACCTCTATAGACAAAATGAAACCAGTTAGACTTCTGCTAATAACAAACAAAAACATCAGCTCTCACAAAGGCACTTTATGCGACTGCAGAGCTAGGTAATATAAAAATGATGGTAGCAGGCAACACACACACAAAAATATGTTTTTGATAGCATCTCTGATTTAGACACCAACAGAAATAATGGCAAACAGTTGGCAAAGTCAATTTATTTACGTGAATCAATTTCTTCCACTTTTCTGTTAAATCAGTAAGGTGAAGGTTCTACGTAATACATTTTTAAGCATACATTATATGCATGCACATACTAATCAAGATTCCTCAGAGCCCTCAGTAAGTAAAATAAATGAATACTTATATTTGAAAAGGATGCATTCAATTGATTAAAAATGACAGTAAAGACATTAATAATGTTATTAAGGATCCTGACGGTTCTATTATTCATCAAAGAATCCTGAAATAAATGTATCATGGTTTCCACAAAAATATTAAGCAGCACAACTGTTTTCAAAATTTATGATAAATTCCTTCTAGAAAGTGTAAAACAAACCTCAATACTTGAAATCCATTTGCTGTGCATCCAAAACAGGATTACATGCAGAGATATTAGCAATCTTTTTTTATTATTACATGTGCAAAAAAAACAAAGTGCTCAGTGCATTTATGTGCTTTCATATCAACAGATGTGTAATCAATTGACAATTAGCAATATATCTGAAGCGGAAGGAGAAAAAAAAACTTCACAATATAAAAAAACTAGACTAATTAAAGTCATCCTTCAAACCATGTGGTGGTAAAGTGTTAAGATGAAAAATCCTTTTGCAATCATTTCTGTTCCATATTCTTGTAACAATGCATCAGAAGTACAATATCTATTCCACAAAAACAACACATTCATTAACTGTATGATTTACCTCTGTGAGCAACTTTCAGCTCTATTTAAAGCACTTCTGTGTTCATTAATACGGAATCTCAGCTGACGATTGGTCTTACCCACATATTGGCCACAAGGTCAAGAAAAGTAAATATAATCACTTTTGTCGAATGAAAAAACAAAAAGTCTGATTACAAATTCTTGCTTTTTAGAATAGCTCACAAAGTTTTAACTTTTTAACTTCAAGACAAGCCTAGCAATGTGTGCATGGATCTTTGATTGGTTTTGAACGCATTTCAACAGAAGCTGTGACCGTATGTACCAAGTAGCTAATCCTACAAATTTCCATCATTAAAAAACACTGGCATATTTTTAACACAGATGAGAAATGTAAAGAATTGTTTAATGATGTTTTTGACATCCTTGCTATTAGGTGTATATGTGTGGTACAACATAACATCAACTGTTCTCTTTCTTTTGGAATGTTTAATCACCTAATATATTAAAGGGTTACTTCAGCGATTAGCATTAAGCTTTGTATCAGTAGAAACCCGGGAGTATATTCAAATTATCGTACTTTCCCCCCTCATATGACCCTGAGACGAGAGAATTATGTATTTTATTTCTGGAAAAATTCCTCCGATGACGCAAATATCGTAATTTTGCGTCATCGGAGGAGTTTTTGGCCAGAGGCTGAAGACTACAGCCACCAGAGGGCGCTGTTTCCACATGTTTTCAACATCGCACTCACAGCACATGGCTCGGGGAGCTGCGGAGATTCATGTAACCGGAGCAGTAGAGACCAAATTGAGTGTTTTAACTTTTAAAATGAACTTCCTATGAAAGTTATGCTTCCAAAGACATGAACTGAACACGCGCCAGACTGATCACGCGCTGTGAATGCAGCCGCAGCCGCGAATCCCGCGATTACCTCCGCTCATGTAATGAATGTAATCCGATCCTGCTGCGTTTGTGCCGTGACGCTCAATCGGCTCACTCACTTTATATCGAACAGACACGTTCAGTTTTTAATTGTAGTGTCTCTAACTCAACTGATTTTCTGAAAATGAACGTGGTAGTGATCCAGTAATCCAGTAGCTGTGCCTAGAGTAGGGCAGCGAAGCAGTGCGTTCTGGGAATTGTTGTCTTTCATCCCCATGAGACAAAAATACATTTTCTGTGTTTTCTCAGTCTAGAAGGCACCAAATTCAAAAATAATTGCACATTTCAACTACATTAATGACCCAGTTTAAATACAGATTCATCTTCCCAGCGCTGAAGTACCCCTTTAACTTTCTCCAAAGCTGGATCTAACCATTGTTTCTTATTATCAACAAACTAAAAATTGATCAAACAACTGACTCAATATCAAAGTCTGTTCTATTTGATCAAATATATTCTTCTTAGGAACAGACAATAGAGTAAAATTTGATAAACTTTATAACTGGTGTCCAGACATATATTGTTGTTTTCCATATTAAATTTAATTGAACCACAAAAAATATACATATATACATGGAAAGACTGTAGTTCCTCCTTTGAGCCCTTAAAAAGTGTGATAAGAAATGTTTCTTGAGCAGCATATGAGAATGATTTCTGAAGGATCATGTGACATTTAAGATTAAATTAATGATGCGGAAAATTCAGCTTTGCCATCAAATAAATCCAGCCTTAATGAGAAAAAAATACTTCTTTAAAAAATACAAAATAATTGCCAAACATAAAACTTTTGAACAGTTGTGTATATTTTTCACATCACCAAAAGCCTGAAAAGAATATTGAGATAATTATTCTTATAATTGTATTTTTACTGCTTATATCACCCAGACATATGTGCCTCTATTTATAGCTCTACAGTCAATCAATGAGATTTAAACCATTTAATCTGCTGTTAAAGGATATGATAACGCAACAAACTCAAAATATAACATATCTCCAAAAATGCATTGATCTAAACAAAACTGCTTTATAGGCTACGCATACAAAATCTGAAGGTTGTTGAGGTTCAGAGAGGAAGCGAGAAGGTTGTCTGTGCTTAATAAATCTTCACAGAGCACCTTAGTGTATGGGAAGCACATGTTAATGAGGAACAATTGTCTTTTGTTGAGCACCTGGAGAATCCTGAGTCACATCATTACACCAGGCATAAATACAGATGCCTCTGTTGTGGTTATTATAAACAGAGTCCGCAGGGTAAGAGAATAACGCGCACACACACAGCAGGCATTACTAACCTATTACAAGGAGACTTAAGAGGTGCTTAAGTAGATTATAGGCCTTTAACATACTACACTAGCAATTTATGTTGTACTTACACTACAGGTCAAAAGATGTTTTTGCAAGAACTTGTCTCTTAAGCTTACCAAGGCTGCATTTCATTTTGATCAAAAATGCAGTAAAAACTTGAATATTTTTATGACAATATTATGAAATATTATTACAATTGAAATAACTGTTGTCTAGTTTTATATAATTTAATTTATTCCTGTGACGGCAAGGCAGAATTTTCAGCATCATTACTCCAGTCTTCAGTGACACATGATCCTTCAGAAATCGTTCTAATATGCTCCTCAAGACACATTTATTATTATAAACAATGTATAATAAAAAAGCGGTGCTGCTTAATATTTTTGTGGAAATTGTGATACTCTACAATTAAAAACTTTGAATTAAATTGATTAAAAGTGACAGAGATATTTACAAAAAAGATTAAGTGGCAAAAATGTTTGCAACATTGATAAAAATAAGCATTAATAATATTTGAGCAACAAATATTAGTAATGATGCTGCAAATAAAGTTGCCATCAGATGAATAAATTACATTGAAAATATATTCAAATAGAAAAAAATATTTCACAATATTAATGTTTTACTGTATGTTTGATCAAATAAACGTAGCCTTGGTGAGCAGCAATAACATTTAAATCTTATTTATTGCCGACTTTGGACCAGTAGTGTACATGCTATATGCAAAAACAGCATAACTGTGTTTGTACCATTGACGTAAGAAGTAATTTAATGAGGTGCAAAAGGCTTGACCTGGGTCAGCAGCCTCACCCAGTCCACTGTCTGGGCTCCTAAACAAGTGCTAAGCAACAGATAGCACTATGACATCATGGGCGAGGCACTGGCACTGGCACTGGAGCTCTGTTGTCTTGCAGCAGTGTCTGGAAGCAGATCTGCTGATTTCTGCTCAGTGGATACAGACTGAGGCGATCAACACAGAGGTGTGACACATGGCGACATTCCTCTTGCGCTGAGTCACCAAACAAAAGCCCCTTCACATCAGATAAGGTTTCTATGCCAGGCTAAATCTTGCCCCCTATAAGGATGTGGTTAATATGGCAAGAGATTTGATCAAGCTTCTGGCAGATATCTTCACAACAATATATTATAGTTCAAAGAGGGCTGCTCTGTAATCATTCAGTTTAGATGTACTGCTACACCTGTTACACCTGTATTGTGTTACTGTGCTCACATATCTCACATGTAATAACTATTTATTACCATCAAAGCAATCAAAAAGTGCTTTGTGGACACTGTGGAGCAAGACATTTTTTCAAAAATAGCAACAATAAGAATGGGAACCCCTGGAAGCTGCAAAAAAAGGATTTTTTATATTTTATTTTTTATCAAATGAATGCAGCGATTGAAACTTAATATTAAAAAAACATTAAATATCAAAAAAATAATACTAAAAAAATATATTTTTAAATTACCCGCACCATATATAATTCAGACATTTAAGTGGCTACGCTACAGCTTCAGTGTCACATGATCCTTCAGAAATCATTCTAATATGCTGATTTGCTGGCTGCTCAATAAACATTATCATCATCAATGTTGAAAACAGTTGTGCTGCTTAATGTGGGGCGGCAGTGGCTCAGTGGTTCATGTAGATTGTACAAACCAAGTGTCGAGGTGTCCATGAGCAAGACACCTAACACCAGCTGCTCCCGACGAGCTGGCTGGCGCCTTGCATGGCTCACACCGCCGTCGGTGTATGAATGAGAGAGTGAATGGGTAAATGTGAGGCAACATGTAAAGCGCTTTGGATGGCCATGGGTCTGTTAAAAACGCTATATAAATGCAGTCCCTTTAATGTTTTTGTGGAAACCATGATACATTTACTTACTTAAAGAACAGAAAGTTCAAAGGTATCTTGAACATTTATTTGAAATCTTTTGTAACATTATAAATGCTTTTGATCAATTTAATGTATCCTTGCTTATTCAAAAGTATTAATTTCTTTAAAAAAAGAAGAAAAAAAACGTGCGTATGTGTATGCTTTGCTCATACCTAAGAGAAGATCCTCTGGATCCTTTACCACGATATGAGCGTTTAGTTCCTGCAACTCTTGATGTAGCTCCTCTAACTTCTTGTTGGACTTCTTGAGCATATTATCAACATATGCCAGTCTCTTTTTTTCTGTGGTGACCTTTCTAAGGTTCTCCACCCCCTCTTTGATCTTCAGCTCTTTGCGGATCTCCCTCTTGATCTGCTCCTTGATTTCATCTAGCTTCTGCTGCACCATGGTATCAGACAGGTCAAGGTTGTGGCCCAGGCCCAGCTGCTCCGAAACCATGTGAGCCTGTACAAAATAAACCTTTTATAGTCATCACAAAATATAATAGCATATTTCACTGTCGGATAGCCTACAACTTTCTACTTTTTCATTTAAAAAATAAAATAATTAATAAAACATTCTTAGTCAGCACATGAAGGAAATTCCCTAAGGATTAATTGTTGATTGCAGTAGCACGAGTCATTATATATTGCATTCACATCTCCCAGTGCGCCCTGCACTAAAACCCCCACCAAGCATGAACGAAAACTCACACAGGTACACCTACACAAAGAAACACAGTATCACTGACATCAGCAGGGAGGATAACTGGTCTGAGTGGGTGAGCCAAATCCTGCTTAGCCCAGCTCTTCATGAGCTCATGACAACACGTAAGAGAACTGACAAGGCTCCTCTAATCTTCCTCCAGGGGAAAGTGGAGCCATAAATAAAGTTTGAAAACAAAGCACTGAAAACTTTCAGCAGAATGTGCTCATTCAGGTCTAGAGAAGGTGAAGGTGAGGTTTGTCAAAAATGCACATACAATTAGCAAAATTTATCTGAATAATGGTCATATTATTCAAATACATCTAAATCTGAGCATATAGGGATGCAGTGATAATAACATTCTGGCCAATACTGATAATAACTGGCTTATGTAAAAAATTCAATACTAATATATTATATATATCAGTTATAACAAAGCAAAACTGGGCTGAAGCTTTCTAAAATTTTAGATTTGGTGATCCACTTGTTTATAGTCTTCATTAGGGATGCACTGAAATTTCAGCTGGCAAAATGTTTTGGCCAAGAATTTCTTTTTCGGTTTTTGGCCAACAGAAAATCCAAATATATGGCGCCCCTCAGTGCTCAGGTTTCACTCTCGCTCTAGCCATTATCACTACACGGGGTGATGATGCGCTGAATATTCCTCTTTATGTTAGGTCCATGATCGGTACGGACAAGGCCCCACAGTTCAGCACGCATGTGTTTTGCGCATTAATTGCTCAGTTTCACCTGTTATCTATTATCTGTTACCTCCGCAAACACCCGAAGGATGCGCACACAGATTAGTTTGACACGCACAATTGATTCCTCTTTTGCATCTTTGTGTGCTTGAATGGACACATACATTTTCTCGTAAACACAGTCAATAATGCCTTAAGTGAACGTAAAGAGTTGAGAAAGAAATCGGATGTGTATCATTATTGGATCCGTGCATTCGGTTTTAAGTGACAGCAACCTATAAATACCTGCTGTTAATGTTAATCAAACAACAAAACACAGCTTCAAAAAAGATTAATTTACAGTGTGTTATTTTACATTTAGACCTCATTATTAGATGTCTGTACCGGAATTCACTACAGTTAGACCTTACTTTATTTGCATCTTAGTTATACTGTATTTATCTTTGTTTGTAATTATTGTATTTGATCTTAACCCCTCTAATATTAATACAAAAAATAAGCTAATTTAAAATGAGAAATAATTTTTAAAAAGCATTTTCACTTTTTGAGCCAAGAGCATCCAGAATTTTCGGCTTCAGTCCAGAATTTTTTTTCTACAGTGCATCACTAGTTTTTACAACTTCATACAAAATAAATGAATAAATAAATAACTGATACTATGCTTACGTACAGCACTGACTCATGGGTCAACTGAAGGTCATGGAAAAGCAACTTCTGTCATTCATTTTAGTTACTATAGGAAAAAGCCAGTTGCACTTATCTCTTCCTCACTTGTACTGCCTGCTATGCTACACTCACACACACATACAAAATCAATATTTAACAGTGACACACACATACAAAATCAATATTAAAACAGCGTAATCTCCACGACAAAAAAAATGGTTTCATTAATAATGTGCATTGCTTATTAAAACTCAAACTGAGGGGGTGAAAATCTCCCTTCATATGCAGAAGCGAGTCCTTAAGAGCACTTTAACAAACTACAATGTCACCAGACCTCTCATTCACCACATAAAACCAAATTATGCAGCAGTGTCTCTTCCACTTTCCATAATACTCTTGGACTTATCAGTTCTGGGAACAATGCTGACAAAACATGTTTTTGTAACAACAGTGTCATTTCCAGGTGAAAATAGCTGAAAAACACTGAATACACTGGCAAAATGATGTCAGCTGGTTTTGCACACCAGACAACTGAATTTTCAAATGCTGCTCAGATACAATGATTATGTCTGTGAACAACATAAAAAGTGATAATGGGTGGACTCAAAAAAATAACTACTGTAGTAAGAGTGAAAGTCTATATCTATAAGTCTTCCACAATAATGCACTATATCATTTGAGTTATTATAATGGATGACAGCTCATTGCAGTTTTTGAAATGCCATCCATTTGCCAAACATTATCTTGACATTTAAGAGGTCTAAAAAACAGATAAACAGTTTATTTTAAAAGATGAACTGGAATAGTTAATGTATAATTTGTTTCGTTTGTTACTTTATATTTCCTAACAAACTACTTTAACGGGGTGTTAAAAGACAAGTGTAACTATAAACACATTCAGTTTATCTTGATAACTAGTTTCAAAATGTTAGAAATAAGACTGCAGTTCAGCACTAAACAAAAAGACAAGACCCAAATACCAAATAACTACAAAATCCTTTGTAGAAAATATCTCAAAACACGAATCAACCACCAGAACAGAACTTAACACTAGACTTCCCAGTAAACTTTACTACACTATTGCAGGGATGCTGAGGTGGTAATAAGATAGAGGGCGGCAGTGGACTTACTAAACTACTTTTTATTAACTTTATTTAAATATGTTTTAGGTTTTGGCTTCAACCCATTTTGCAGTTAGGCAGCTCACCGAGTTAAGTTGGTTTCAATTCCAATCCAGCACAACCGTGTTTTCCACTAGGCAACGCCGCATAAAATCAGTCCAAATTTATACGGGGCCACTACTATGACTTCACAGGAGAAAAAAAATGCTCTAAACTTCTGTAATAAGTGTTTTTCATGACCCGTTCCCCGTTTTCCCGTGACATGAGCTCTTCGGCGGAGGGAGAAGCTCGTCCCAAAGGAAGAAAAGTAGTGATTTGAAAGTGCGCGAGAGAGCTGTGCTTAGGGCGCATACTATGTTTTTAAAGCATAAAAAGTTGCCGTGCACCCTTTACATAATTTAAGAATCTTTACATCAATATTGCACGAGATTAAAAACTTTTCCTACCTGCATGGGATCGGCGGCCATCTTGGTTGTGAACTCTTTTGAATCAAACTCTGGGGAAGGGGAGGTGAGTCACTCCCAAAAAACAAGGCTGTTATGTTTCCGTCTCAAGCGAAAAGCTCTTTATTTGCCGTACGATCCTTAGCATGGCCGGGGGGCGGATGGGGTCCCATGGTTGAGCTGATGGTTTGATGTAAATGTAGGGGTTTAAACCCGTGCTCAGAACGGAGATCCGTGCGTTTGGAGTGAACGTAGAGCTCTGCTAATATCGGAACAAGGGGAGGCGGGTGGCAGAACGACCCAAATGCAAGTTTCTGTTCCCGCACCCAGTTCAGCCACGGCTAGTCCACCCTCGATCATGTGATCAATAACAGCTTCGCAAACACAGAGGCTTCACAACAGTCTGGTTCAACAATAATTCTATTAGGACTTCAGAAATGACTTATTTTACTGTGATTTATTTTGTATGAGGCTTCATTGGAGCCGTAGGCTATATTCATTCTATATGGATTGTTTTTCTGTAGAAATAACAAAAATTCGTTCTATCACGACATATTCAATCGCAGTAGCACATTATATATTATTATTCTGAAACACAAATCATTCTGTTTTAAATTATTCTATACAGTATGAACTATAGAACTCTCTATAATGACTCATTTTATAACAGTGGTTCTCAACTAGGGGGCCCCATCACAAGATGATTTAAAATTATATAAATTATATTAAAATTCTAACAAAAATTCAAGCAAGATGTACATTAAAATCATATTTCTTCACTCTCAATAATGATTGTTATTATTTAAGGACGTACAGTTCTTGAGACTTCTGGAATTACTAAATGTATTTTGGGAGGGGGTGTCAAAGTGTTACACTGAGAATCCTTCAAGTAGCCTGTTTATTTGACGCCATTCATTCTATTGTATTTTTTTCTGTAGGAGTAGCGACACATTATCATTTTATTGGGATTCATTCTATAGGATTAGCAATATTGCCTCATAGAGTCTCATTCTATAGAAGTAGCACAACCGTCATTATGTTGTGATTCTTTAAGGCAAGATCACATTCTTTTATTAGGACTTATTCTTTAGTGACTTCCATTTTTATGTATTTTATAGGTGCATGAACAGCATTCTGTATTATTATTATTATTATCATTATTATTAAAAGGTAGATTAATGCAGATTTAATTAGATTTACTATACAGGAGCAGCAAAGTTTCATTCAGTAGGGAATGTTTAAATAGGCAATAGGGAATGTATAGAAGCACCCAATGTATTTTAGTTTATAGGCAGAACATATAGGTCTGGTTTCACAGACAGGGCTTAGATTAAGCCAGGATTAGGCCTTAGTTCAATTAGGACATTTAAGTAGCTTTTATAAACGTGCCCTAGAAAAAACACACACACACATTACTGGTCTGGTGTGTATCTTGAGACAAAACCAAAAACGTTTTTTAGATATGTCACTGCAAGTTGCTTTAGTTTAACCCTATAACTGGTGGCGTATCCTTGGGGATACACACATTTGAGAGGCCATGGGGAGAGGCAGGGAAAGTGTTGGTCTCATTTCTTGAGTTCGTTGCGAATATTTATATCTGGTGATTTTGTTTATACATTCTTTGTTTATCTTAAGGGTAACATTTAAAAACAACATGACCACCTGTAGATGCAAATCTACTCACCTAGATATATTTAACATATTTACAATTTTGGAGGGTACTTGCTTGTTTAAAAAGTTGTTATGAAGCATTAGCTTAAAACATTTATGCTGAAATTTTATGAAAAACATTTTTACATGTTTCATTATCTGTCTGTAAATGTGTGTATCCCCCAGGATACGTTGCCAGTTTTGGGGTATACATTCATTGAAAAAGAATGCTTTTTTGGCAATGCGTGCTACTACATTTTAGCCAAATGTTTAAAGCATTTATTCTCTTAAAACTTAAACTAAACATCTTTGTCAAATTCTGTTGAACAATAAGAATAATGAATACATTATAGCTTACTGTATCATATTTAATACGCACATTTCTAGGGCCTATATAAGTTATCAATATGACCAAAACTGTACAGAATCTACTTAATTTTTTCTTTCTTCTGATTGATAGTTTTTTCATGTTATGTAAATTAATACATATTTAATACATAGCATCAGAACTGGACCACGGAGCAATGGAAGAAGGTGGCCTGGTCTGAAAAATCACGTTTTCTTTTACATCACGTGAATGGCCGGGTGTGTGTGCATGGCTTATCTGTGGAACACATTGCACCAGGATGCACTTTGGGAAGAAGGCAAGCCGGCAGAGGCAGTGTGATGCTTTGGGCAATGTTCTGCTGGGAAAACTTGGGTCCTGCTATCCATGTGGATGTTACTTTGACACGTACCACCTACCTAAGCATTGCTGCAGACCATGTACACCCTTTCATGGAAATGGTATTCCCTGGTGGCTGTGGCCTCTTTCAGCAGGATAATGCGCCCCGCCACAAGGCAAAAATGGTTCAGGAATGGTTTGAGGAGCACAACAACGAGTTTGATGTGTTGACTTGGCCTCCAAATTTCCCAGATCTCAATCCAATCGAGCATCTGTGGGATTTGCTGAACAAACAAGTCCAATCCATAGAGGCCCCACCTCACAACTTACAGGACTTAAAGGATCTGCTGCTAACATCTTGGTGCCAGATACCACAACACACCTTCAGGGGTCTAGTTGAGTCCATGCCTTGACGGGTCAGGGCTGTTTTGGCAGCAAAAGGTGGACCCACACAATAAAACGTGTATGTAATATGATACTCAACAAAAAACATATATATTTACAGTATATGCGTGTTTTTGTTGAGTCATATTTATACATCAGGCGTTTATGGCTCATATATGCAATTCATTGCAAATCAGTGATAACAGATTTTCTCCAAAAGCCTGTTGTGTCATATTTGACATTTACATTAACATGAAAAAATGGCTGAACTATCAATCAGAAGACAGAATGCATTAAGTAGATTGTGTACAGCAGGATTTTCAGCAAAGTTTTGGTCATATTGATAATTTATAGGGCCTAGAAAGGTGCGTTTTAAATATTATACAGTAGGCTATTAATGTATTCACAAATAGGCATTATACTTATTGTTCAATAGAATTTTACAAAGAATGTTTAGTTTAAGTTATGAGAGAATAAATGTTTAAAAAAATTGGCAAAAAAATTGTAGCATGCATTGCCAAACCAGCTTTCTTTTTCAATGACTTTATACCCCCAAATTGGTGACGTATCCTGGGGGATACAAACATTAAAATATAAAAGTCATGTTTAAAAATCAAAAAAAAATCATGAAATTGTATTATTTGTGTGCTAAGATGGAAAATAGCAATACATTTATTTATCTTTATGGTCATGCCACTTAGAGGGTTAAACAGCATTTTAGTTTGAGACTATCTTAAGCCTTGTCTGTGAAACCGGGAGATAAACTCATATAAAGGACAAATCCTTACTATAGAAAAATGAATCAATAATACTCTTAGAAATATGGACTGATAGTCAGACTGGCTGAGGCAGAAGCATAGAGAAGTACATTAATCATTCTTAATGGTGGAGTTACAAGAAAAATATCCATATAACAATAATTACAGCAAAGGATATGATGGAATGGTCCTAATGACACATCAAGCCTTTAATCATTTATAGTGTTTTATTTATTTTGTAAACATTAATAAAATATTCTCTCAGAGTATTTTTTATGAATGCATAATTTAATGGATTAATCCTGCACATAGCTATCATGTTAATGGTTGCTTTTTCTGGAAAATGCTCTTATTTACAGGCATTTCTAAAGAGTGACCGAGTGACAGAATTACCTTCAGCCAACAGAGGGTGGTGTTCTTCATGTTCTCTGTCAGTACATTATAAACCATTTAAACTCCATCAAAGTAACTGAAAAGACATCTCATATCAGTGAAGAGATCCTTAATGGAGTTTGTTTAATTGAAAGGTTTTGAATTACTCTGAACAAATCAAATATTACTTCATAGACAACACAGTTTAAAGATTGGTCCTTTATAACAAGCTTAAAATGTATTTAACAAACAAAAAATCTCCAAGAGGTCATCTGGAGTGCTGCTTCAAAGGATACAGAGAACCC
Source organism: Gobiocypris rarus (assembly GCA_023029165.1). Lineage (NCBI taxonomy): Eukaryota > Metazoa > Chordata > Actinopteri > Cypriniformes > Gobionidae > Gobiocypris > Gobiocypris rarus. The sequence goes on along the minus strand of CM040915.1, from coordinate 41,671,474 downwards.
GGGCTCTCTGGATGCAGCTCGAGTTGATTTATGGACAGGTTAATTGCAGTAAAACTGTAATTGCAGACCAGAAAGAATATCCATATCATTACCAAAAGATAAATGTCACTCACACACACCAGTGGAAGATGGTGTTTTCACTGCCTGAAAGTGAAGTACATATCACTTTTTCAAAACTAAAAGACACCACAGCTAAATTTCAGGTCCACAACATATAAGAAAGGTCATTCTGTGCAAAACCCAATTCATAATTGATTATGATACGCAAGGATGCTCGCTGATATTGCTTTTCAGCTCCAATGGTTAACCTCATTTAAACTGCCAGATATTACCATATACGTTGAATTTCCACAATATTAGACCTTCGCAAAATGGACTGTAGCTGACAAAGCAACTACTGGGTTATATGAGGTCTTGAATATGAAACTAGGTGCTCCATTAGTGTCTCTTTCTCAGAGCTCAGCAAAAAAACGATGAGCTCAGGACTTCTGTTCGGATATGTTGTGCTCCCTGAGTGAATCCAAGTGGTCGTTTCTGTGCGCACAAGCTTTTGGCCTGTCCCGTTCACAGTACAGTTTTCCATTGGTGTAGTGAAAGCGGTCACCAGGTACTAGCTGGTTATGGCAGATGGAGCACACAAAACACTACAAGAGAAAAGAAAGAAATGCAATTAATGTGAAGAAAACATATTACAAGGCACCTTGACCCCCAAAAACTGACTTAAGCATATCAGCCTATAAACTAAGAGTAAAAATGTAGATAATTTATGAATGAAATGTATTTAAATAGGTCGGTTAAAATAGAGTAAATTACCGTGACGTGGAAAACATTGCCCTGTGCTCGCATAACCATTTCATTTGCTGGGATAGACTTGCTGCAAGCCCCGCAGGCTCCGCTGTTACCAAATAATCTGTAGTGAATATCATAAATCACAGATGTCTTTTAATAAGCAAGTCATTCGTTTTTTCTTCTTCTTTCACAAATACAGCTTTTAAACCTACTTTTTTACATTGCTGTTTGGACTTTTGCCCATTTTGTTTCCTCATTTAAAGGGATAGTTCACCCCACAAGATATTTTAATTTTTTTGTATCATAAAATGAAAGTCATTAGGGTCCAATGTGGTTTTGGCCCCACTGACTTCAGTTGTATTGACAAAAAAACAATTGAAACATACAGCATTTAAAATAAAGTATTTTCAAAATATTTGTGTTCCCCTTAAAGGAAGAGTCCCACGCAAATATGAAAATTCTGTCATTTTATCTCCATCATGTCATTCTAAACTTCTGTGGAACACAAAAGATGATATTTTGAAGAATGATGATAACAGTTTCAGTTCCCATTGACTTTCATTGCATTTACAGTCCATACAATGAAAATGAATGGTAACCAAAAATGTTTTGGTTATCACTTGTCAAAATATCTTCTTTTGTTCCAGAGAAAGTCATACAAGTTTGGAATGACACATGGGTGACTAAATTGTCATTTTTGGGAGGACTACCCCTTTAGTCTAACCTCATATTTGATTTATTACAGTGCCATAAGACTATAATAGGCATACAAAATAACTGCTTTCATTTTATCTAGTACATTTGTTGCTCAGGATGTGAATGATGGTAAATTAAAGATGATGATGATGATAACAAAACAGATTATTGTTCCTATAGTCTGACCTTATATAGTCACTTTTGCAGAGGATCAAGCCACGCTTTGTGAAACACGATGAGCCAATTTCTGCCAACTGGGCTTGGCAGCAGGAGCACTTGAGACAGTGGCAGTGCCAGTATCCATCCAAAGCAAACAGGAGGAAGCGGTCCAAAATCTTGCATCCACATCCAACACATCGCTTCCATGCCAAGGCCCCCATTCTGACATGAGGCGGTTGAGTATTACAAGCAGTGTTTACCATAATAAATGGGTCACTACCTAGAACAGAGTGAATGTAAACTGAACAGATGTTTCAATTATAAAACATCACAAGAAACAGACTGTATTCAGTTCGTAAGTAGGCAATACATTTATGTAGCGAACCAATGGGACTCTGTATGACACTGACAGATAAACAATCTTGCTAAAGTAAACAAGTTCACACACTTATACTTGTTTGGCATAAGCACGCGCACTTACCTACTTCAAAACTTCCAGGTCATTTCACAGGCTTATAAATACAGAACAAATGATCGCATTCAGTCTGTCAGGACAGACGCAGACGCCGAACCATCTGGTGTTTAGGCGGGAAAAAAATAAAACTTTATTTACCTACATTTAAAAACGTCTCGTTGACATATCTTCTCGAGGTCTGCGCATTATAAGTTAACGGCGGTGCTCTGTTACCAGACTTCAATCCCCTTTAAACATCCGTGAACTGACGTCAGGCGCGCTTCAGCCAATCAGCAGTCACTTAAATTTTTGTCTCGTGCTGAAGCAGATGCAGTTTTTAGATGCTGCATTTTGTAATGCTATCTGAATGGCGCAATCGTCATTTGACTATATTTAATGTACTTCTTGCATTTTAATTGTAAATCACAAAATTGTCTCGCAGAAATTGAATTGTCAAAGTGACTTCAGAAGAACTGTCTGCCTCACATTTCTCATTCGGAGTCATTTACAATGGAGCCTTAATCACCCATATTAAAGACCTAATTACACCGGCACACACAGCGTCATGGCCAAATCACTATGAAAAGAAACCTTGACAGCAGTCTGATTGGGTGGTAATAGAAAATCATGCGTGAGAAAAGGATCCTGCCTTTCTTATCATCTGTCTGTCATTTATCCATGATTACCATCAGATTAAATACAATCAAAGCAGTTGGGTTGAAAAGTGGTAGTCATGGGAACCAAGGAAAACTGTTTATCTTAATTCAAACATGCACACTCTAGATTACAGAGATGTAGGAGCTGAGATGGAGGAAAGAGGGTTGTGTTTGTGTTGGCTTCTGTCATTCATTATGGTGTATTATGTCACTATTCAATGCAGAAAATTAGTCTCTGATGACATGACAAAGCCGTAAGGGTGGCTTAGTGTTGATATATTTGCTGTTTGCTTTGAGGAACTAAAACCTTCTAACTTCAGGTTTGCTGATAATATCTGCAACTGAACTCTGCTGTATGAGAAAAGTGCATTATAGCCTGCTACCATTTAAAAAAATCATGTTTAATTTACACTTAAAAAAAAATTATCATCAAAAATACAATGGCAATGTTTCAGGTATGACTGGATGGCATATTGGTGCCTGTATATTTTACAATTTACAACAATATAGTTATAATGTTATAATGTTAATATGGGAATCTACTTGATCTGCTTTTTACATTAAAATGTATGGCACATGATGAATCTGAGTTCATCGTACGTGGCCTGTCCAAGAAACATGGCCAATCCTCGTATTTAGACGGTGCAAAACACAAAACACCATCAGGGCAACACACATGACACTATAATGAAATAAACTATAACTAAATAACTGAAAATGTAACACAAAAACACCTAATTTACAATACTGATATCAAAAATAAGAACAAAACATATATGCAATTTAATCATATGCAATATAATGTTCTTCTTGGAATGAAACAGTAATTCATCGCTTTTAAACCGTTTACAGTATTTTACAGTAAAATGACTTGCAGTGCACGCTAAATAAAGAGACATTTGGACACATGAATGTGCATGAAGCCAGACTAACCTCAGCACAAATGTAATTATGTTCTACATGAGCTATTACTTTTTTCAGCCCCTATTGTTGGTTTTGCCTGTCTAGATTTCCTGTAAATGAGACTAGCAACCCCCCATCTCCTGGATCATTATGTTTATGTAATGAGGTCACAGTCGTTGATCTAATGGCGGAGAGCAAAGTTTGAAATGTGTGTGGGATGGGGGGGCGTAATGGAAAATAAGTCATTTTCTCCACAGCCCCATTACTTTAATTGTTTACTGAGCAGAGGCATGTTGTGATGTTTCAGGTAAAGCGCAGGAGTCACATTAACAAAGAGCGTGAGCTGTCTGAACACATACAGTTAGATAAACATCAGATGGAAACCGTGAGACACAGGCCTCGTTACTTAGAGCTGGAACCAGCCGATGTCTTTTTAGCACAGGATTTGCATTATTGCTCAATCTGCGAAACATTCGACAATGATGTGCATTTCTGTCGTGGTAATTAGAAGAACATTTCCAAACAAATCTACCAAATTACTTTAGCTGGTTATTTTAACTAAACAATTTCCTCTAATTAATGTATCCTTTCCCCACTGACTACAGCCAACAATTATGATGTTCATTAAAAATGAAGGGAAGCTCGACTGTCGATCAAACACAGAAAGGGATTGTTTGAAAGGCCCTTTATTTGTTGCTGTGACAGCTCAATCACCCATCATGATCTATCCGGGGGGAGGTAAAAACCGCCGACAATGACCATCAGAGGCTACAGACAGCCCTTCATTTGAGTGCTAATTAGAAAAATTATATCTCTGAAAGGCAGCCTGGTATCTGTTCCCAGTGTGTTGAGAGAGACAAGCTGAAGAGACAACAATGAGTTAATAGAAAAATTAATTATTTACACTATTATCTAGGCCATGCCATTGAAAGAATGATTCAATAATGCTTTAATTGTGTCGCTGATTACATTTCCACTGAGATGGACTCAAAAGCATATCACCCCTCTGATGTTTATTAAATGTATGTGCTCCGATGAGATAACGTGGATATTGCATGGTGCACATCACTGCTTGAGCACATCTTGAAGAGAGGTTAGAGACCAACGGGTTACACACAGTTATTCTAGATCAAAGTTTGTGGTGGTTAAAAATATATTTTTTAAACATGCATACACCACCATTTAAAGTCTGAGGTCAGTACGTTTTCACACTTGATACATTTGCTTGAGTGTGGACATGAATATGATTGTCTTAATCTGTTTTTAGTGTGTGTTAAGTGGCGTCACAACGTCATACGCCTTGAGCAGAATAATGGTTCTGAGTACACTACTGTTCAAAAGTTTGGGGTCAGTAAGATTTAGTCAGAAAAAGAAATGTATTCAGGAGGGATGCATTGAATTGATCAATAGTGACAGTGAAGACATGTTTAATGTTCTAAAAGATTCACATTTCAAATAAATGCTGTTCTTTTGAACTTTCTATTTATCAAAGAATCCTGACTTTTTTATATCCCGTTTTTCACAGAAATATTAAGCAGCAAAACTGTTTTCAACATTAATAATAATGTTTCTTGAGCAGAAAATCATTTCAGAATGATTTCTGAAGAATCGTGTGACACTTAAGCATGATGCTGAACATCACAGTAATATTTTAAACTTACATTTGTTGTTAGAAACAAAAAAGAATATTAATAAATAAAAAAAGGAAGTCTTCATGTACAAACAGAAAAATACAAACAAATCAATCTCTTTTTATTATGCTTGATATATCCAAAAATCAATCTGTTTGCAAATCTACCTCAGCACTGTCAGCAGAAAAGAGCAAAGCTCCTGGAGTCTCATTTAATACAAAAACAAAAAACAAAGAAATGAGCGAATACAGACTTGCATGGTGGCACTGTGAAAGAAAGATAGTAAAACTGATAGGCTACTTTATAGTGTTTCATATACAGTACAGATTGGTTTTGATTCTCTAAAAACATTGAAAAGAACCTGTAAAACATCAATATATATATATATATTTTTAAGTAGCCATGTGATAATGCGTTACAAAGACCATACTCATATTTTTTCTTGGAGACCTTAGGGGCAAATGTGCAATACAGCACACATTTCATGCACAAATGTGTAGTTCGTAAATATCAAGTACATCATGAAATTGTATAATGTACTCAGGAGACAAATTTCCATTTTCAAAAAGACATCAGTTCCACTCTTGTAGTACCATTAACAAAGCAAACAATTTCATATGATGGTTGCCTATTTCCACATTGATGTTGATAATGGCAATCTATGCAACTGTACCAATGTTTCACTTTGTAAAACAATTCCTTACCTTTTTACATGCCCAGATGTCAAGTCATATTTACACTGACTGTAATAACAGCTCTGTGTCATAGGAAAAAGGCACAGTCTCAATGAATTGTTTCAATAAACACATTTAAAGTCTGTGATCTCTAAATCATAAAGCAGAAAACTAATGGTATGTTGAGAGGCTTGATAAGTCCTTGAAATAAACTATGTTTGAAAGAAAAAATATATACAATCAAATTTAAAGAAACAAATTTGCTGCTTACCAAGAACCAGCACAGTACGATGATCCACCCGCATGTTTGTTTTTGTTTTTATCTTAAATTCTTTATCCTCCCACATTAACATTTTTGGTCCAACTGTAACTGTAATGACCAGTATTTACATACATATTAGATAAAAATATATTTTCTGAAATTGCTGAAAAACTGCAGGGATGAACCCCAGGCAGAAGGTTCTGATTTAAAAATGGCGAACAGCAATTGTGGATACATTTTAAACAGAAAAAAAAAATCTGGTGTATCAAAAGACAAGATATAATGTTAACAACGTAAAATACATACATTCACATCACATCTGTGTATTTCCAATAAATTCCACAAACAGTATTTTTAAAAATCCAAGAGAAAGTACTAGTTTTATTATACTAAAAAATACGATACTTTCTCAGCTTGATAAAGATTTTCAAGAATGTTTAGTAGTCATCTTTACTCTTTTTACACTTTAGAATAAGATGTAAAAAGTCCCAAACTGCATCAATCAGTCAAACATTGAAAAACTAATCAAAACAACAAACACTAATGTATTAAATAAGAAAGAAATGTGACAGCACCTGTTTAAAACCCATATGGCAGAAAGGCGGTGGTTGTCTTGAATAATGACATGAACCAGATCTCAGTCACTTTTAATGCTCATTTGAGAGCTTTTTAATCCGTCTTTATAATGATTTGTATGCTCATGACAGCTGTTTGGCCCCAAGACTCTTGCCAGTGGCACATACTAGTTTCAGCTGCTTGAAATGTACATATCCAGATGGAGAAGATCCAGGCAGAATGCGCATATCAATATAATGTGTCCTCCTCCAGTGTTTCCGACCATAGCAAACAGCGTTATGGAGCACGCTGAGTCTCAGGTAGTCTTTGGGTAGATTTTCTCGTAGAAAAAGTTCTGTGCTAGTAGGTACAGCTCTCCATCTTTTTCTCTCACTGCATGAGCCCGAACGTACTGGAACTGCTCTAGTGCAAACTCATAAAACTCATTCTCCATTTTCCAGATGTCTGACTGCTGCAGTCTGGCTATAGACTCTTTAGTGGGTGGCTTCTTCTCACTCGTTTTCCTTAGGTGCGATTTCTTCCCTATAGAAGTAGACAAATAAAAGGGGATCATTTTCACTTTAATGTTTTACATATTCACTTAAGAACTTACATTGCATCATACCTGTCCGATAGAGCTCTGTGGCCCCCTTAAAAAAGCGAGGAAGTGCCGCCTCCAACATCATAACAAAGTCTTCCAACTCCTCTGTCACCCCAACTAACATATATTCATTCACCAGGTTGTATTTGGCTTGCTCCAAAGCCCATTTGCTGCCAATGTTCCTGTGAAAAATAATTAAGAAGATGTAACAAGAGTCCTAAAAGTGGTATACCCAAAATACGCGTAAAGACACTAAACAGCCTACCAGCACTCAGAGTAATGACCACAGAAGAAGGGAATCTGAAGCCACAGTTTCTCTGGAGCGCAGTCAGATCCTCCAGCAGCTACACACTCATCAAAAGTCTGAAACACACACAGATCTTACAGTTTACAAATTGACTTTAAAAGGAATGTTAAGCTCAATTGACAGCTGTGACACGAGTGCTAATGAGCACTACACCAGTCGAGTCCCACGGAACTCTAGAAGGATAAAAGAAGGAGTGATGATAGTGTGAGACGAGAGAGGACCAGAGCCCTGTTCCTAAGAGTGCACTAAGAAAATTGGAGTTTACAGGTCCAAAACCTGACTTGAATTAACCTAACAAATCAGCTGGAGCTAAAGCGGTTCCATAAAGGACAATTTAAGATTACACAATCCCATTAATTTGACCCAGGTTCAATGAGTCAAGATCATTTGATGTCCACGCTATTCTTAAGCAGCCCTAAAGGTCGATTGTGGATCTAATCAATCCACCATGGCAAACAGCATATTATATTTTGTGCTGTTTAATGTGTTTGAGACATGGTGTTTTCCTCAGTGCATGACTCATATTTCACAGGTATATTCTCCATCTGCAAATGTTAGAAAGTCATGCAAATATTTCCCCAAGCAAGTCTCCGCTAAACTTCACAGTAAACAAGCTATGTTTGTTTATATATATATATATATATATATATATATATATATATATATATATATATATATATATATATATATATATATATATATATATAAAATGTTGATCTTGTATATAAATATGTAAATATAACTTATTTTTCTTATATATACATATATGTGTGTGTATTTCTTATACACACACAAATATGTATATATAAGAAAAATAAGTTATATTTACATATATTTATATACAAGATCAATTATATATACAGTATATACAATAATAGTTAAGTTTATTTATAAAGCACATTACAACATGTCACTGACCATTGTGCTGTACAAAAAAAGTTATAAAAACCATATTAGAAAACAACAGTCAAGACAATAAAATGAGTGCCCGTGAGAAGTCTCGCAGCTGCATTTTTTGACTATTTGCAAGCGGTTAATATAGGACTGACTAATACCTATAATATTGAATTACAATAAACGAGAAAATATAAATGTGTGAATTAAGTCTCTCAAACTCAGCAGGAGTTACATTTTTAACTTTAGCTAGTAGTCGCAGCTGGAAAAAGCACAATTTGACTAGTGCATTAATCTGCTTATCAAATGACGGCAGAGTCAAAGATGACACCCGAGTTTTTAATAGATGGCTTTACATAAGCAGCTAAACTGCCCAACACATGATTCAAGCTGCCAGAGACAGCTAAAGGTCCAAACACAATTGCCTCAGTCTAACTCTGCCTTAATGTTTGACAAACAAGCAGGTAAAGCACATAGACTAGGATTGTCATTATGCTTAATGGACATTATGCACAGTGTCGTCTGCATAACTGTGTATTAATACTCCATGTTTTCTAAAAATGCAACCCAAAGGGAGCATATACAAAGAAGACAAGATGTGGGGCAATGATAGATCCTTGGGGAACCCCGCAGGTCAAACGTGATTTTGAGGATAAATAAACATCCATTTATATAGGCAGACAAAGAGCTATTATTCAAATAAGATTTGGCAGTTAAAAAGCATACATCTGAATAACATTTTTGGTCAAGTAGAAGAAAAAAAAGAAAAAGAAAAAAAGGTATAATACTTTTTAAAGTTATATTTATAAATCCTATATAATATATGCAATATTAATTATGCAATATTTTATAATATTATTAATAACACCATAAATGTTGTAAAAAATATAAATTATTTATAATAAAAATAATCTCTAATTTTATATAATATAAAATATAATAAAAATATATACAATTATATATTAAAATGTATTTATTAACAATAATTATAATATTTATTAATAATGTATTAATAATATTACTATTATTTTATAATATTTTTTACTAACACCATAACTTGTTTTGTGAACTTAAACTTCAGTACCTTATAGACGTAAAATTCAGAATAATTAAAAATAGAATAATAAAAAAAGACAAAACAACTTTAACAATAGAACTCCCAAACCAAAAACACCAGACCTTTTTGTCTCCTTGCTTTCTCCGTCGCAGGCCGGGTCTGTAGTCATCACCAAAGCGCAAGAAATAGTAGTAAGACACCAGACGCTCAATTGGGTCCCGGATAACATTTATGTAAACAGGCTTTTTCTTCACTCCAAATCTGATGAAGAGATGAGAAAGGAACTGTCAAGCTCATGTATCATTGCTTCTAAATACCTACTGGTAGAGTAGGATTTATAATTTATAGATGATTAATAATTAATTAATCAATCAATTAATTATGAATAGATGTTTTTGGCGTTTACTTAACGCATGTAGGTGCAAATAGGCATGTGAATTTCATAAGATTTGTAAGATATAGGGAGACCCAGAAAACTGGAAACTAATAATGTGATTGTTTTGTTCAAAATCAGCAGCTAGAAGATTGCTGCAATTCTTTTCAAAGCCACCAGGAGTCACCAGGATCTTTTTTTTCTTATATATATACTGTATTTATATATTTTTTTTCTGGGTTGTTGGGAATGTAAAAAAACCTTCCTTTCAATCACAGTGCCTATGCAGAATGTTGGCAATCACTCTTCAGTGATGTTGGCACTCAATGAAAGATCTGAAACCACTCCAAAGAGCATTTTTCATCCAAGAACATTGACCACAACAGACTAAGGGAATTTGCACAAGGAACAACAACAGCAAACAATACACACTTGGTGAAATCCAGGAAGGAAACATGTCCATGGTAGAACGCAGGCTTCATCTCCTTCCATAACGTCACATTCTTTACAAACCGTACCTGAAACATCAATAAATAAATAAATCACTTAAGAAAAAAAGAAGTCAACCTTCTTAGAGATTCATTAATGAAATGTTCCCATTTTAAGTCCCCTCAAGCCTCAGGATAACATAAAGACACCATACCATGACATCTGCCATATTGCTCTATTAAGGAAATGCTCTGTGTCATTTTGAAGCTGTTTGGAGCATTTTAGTAAACATTTGGATCCTTCCAGCATTATAATCTGTTGTTTGGATGGCTGTAAGCGGGAGGCACTAACAGTCAACATGCACAAATGATAAATCAAAACTGACCTGATCCTGAAGGGACATGACAGGATTGTTTTTGGTGGTATTGATGTGCAGAACATGGTAGTGGTTCTTATTGCACAGATCATAGGCGATGTTGGTGAAGGAGGTACTGGCTGTTTTGGGCACTCGGTTGTAGATGACCACCAAATCATCCTCTACCACGGCCTCCTTCGCCCCCACTTGAATGTGCCGTTGCTCAATCTCTCGTACCTCATGTCTGGCAATGGCTCGTTCTGCAAATGAGGGGGAGAGATGTTCAAAGTAATGTGTTAAGCCTTCATGATAAGAAGATTTTTTTGTTTGCATAATTAATTTCAATAACTTTCCAGCAAAATCCTGCCATATTAAATAAACCTGCCATATAGCAGATTCATACATGAATACTCCCAAATACTGCATGTTGAGAGAACATAATTATAAATGTTTTTTTCGGTCACCTTTGATCAATTTATTAAATCTAACCACAAATGATGAAATGGTATCATTGTTTCTACAAAAATATTAAGAAGAAAAAAATGTTTACAGCACTGATAATAATAATAATAACCAGAAATGTTTCTTGCACACCAAATCATCATTAGAATGATTAAATTTTAAAATAATTTCTATTTTAAGCTCTCTCTCTATTATAATTTATATAATTTTTCATTAATGTCTGAAAGGGAGCCAGCGCTTAAATTTAGAATTTTGGCCAAATAAATACAGCGAATTCGTGAACAAAATGTAGAGGTTGAAACAGAAAAGGTCCTATGGCCTTGTAATAGCGTGAGATCTTGAGATGGAAATTTGACAGTGTACACAATGTGGTGGCAGTACTGTGTGAATGTGAGCTGGAGACCGGCAGCTGTTACTGTGAGGTGATGATGTCAAGCCAACCACAGCACATTCCCGCTCCGCTCCGACTGCTCTCGAGTCAAAGAACCCAGTCTCTTACCATCACATGTGGACAACTGGGATCACCCATTACAACAACTGTTGATATGCCAGATTATGATGTCAGACTCTCCCACGACAATAGAGAATAGTCATTCATGCAAAATGCATTTTGAGACTTTAAAAGTGTGAGAGAGAAAAAACTAACTCCTGAAAGAATTAGTTTTCCTCTGACCTACGTGTTTGTGTGTGATGTGCTGTAATGGGAAAATGTTTAACACTGAGGTATTAGAGGAGTCTTCAAGCATTTATGGGTAGACTTGCATGTTGCAGACTGTTTCACTATCTCATTACTGGTGCAATACCCAGACTAATGTAATAATATAATTGCAAGTTAATGAGAAAACACCCTGAACCATTGCCTATTTCCTACATGATGGACACACAACTGCTGCTTTACGCTGAGTGAAAGCACTCATTTAAAAACAGACAGGCGGCAAGAAGGCCCTCAGGCTGACTGTGTGTAACTGATGCTATGAATGACTGCAGATATTCACTTCTATTGGCCTTCACACACTGCGTTCTCTGATAAGCACATCTTCAATTACAATGACTTATTAAATCTTACTGTGTTTTCTTGTACCCTGAAAACATTACATGAAATGAATCTTTGCAGTTGCTGTAGTCGTGTATTTCAAGTAATTAGCATACACTTTTCCTTAAAAACAGTCTAGTCAAATAATAATCATTTATTAAAAGCTGGGCCAATGATACTTATTTTTTGGTCCAGATCTATCAAGTTATTCAAAAGCAAATGTGCAATGTCTTGAATACATCTCTATGATGACTATGTTTATAAATTCTAAATTATATATATTTTATTGGGGGACATAATTATTCATGATATTTGTGGAAAAAAAGTATTACTTTGAGAGTTTATTAATTAAAATATAAACGTTTGTCAACAGTAAAAAAAAAAAGAAAAAACTTTCAACACTATTTTACAATGTCCTTGTTACATGTACTTACTATAGTAATAGCAGTAAATGATGCATAATTACATGCAACTTACCCTCTACCAAAGTACATGTAGTAAGTACATGTAGTTAATTATTATTAATCAGTACTTAAACAACACTGTAACAATGACATCGTAAAACTGTAACAAAAAAATAAAATAAATAAATAAATAAATAAATAATATTATATATATATATATATATATATATATATATATATATATATATATATATATATATATATATATATATATATATATATATATATATAGTGATTGACAATTATACATTTAGACAATAAAAATATATAAAACAATTCATGATGTGAAATGACACATGTTAATGGTAAAGGTGAGTGTCTTGTTCCAGTAAAGGCCAAAAATAATAAGATGAGCGAATGAAATTTAATATCTACAAGTGTCAAGCTTCTCAGGAGGAGAGGAGGATTTACTGCAGTCAGCTGCCAAACCTGACGAGTTATACTCTGACTGATGTCTTTTCAATGATTTAAATCAGGTTACAGTCCTTTCTTAGATATAAATAAATCCAGTCAGATTCCTCTCTGAGAGACTCTTCAACATGGAGGTCACTGTGGGGTCATTTTTATGTTCAAGCTTGAAGAAAGTGACAGTATCATGCCACAACAACATTTACAGCCTTGGCAGAGTGAAGGCTGAGTGAGAGGTGCTTTCACTTGGCTCGACTGCCTGCAAACCGAGTTCGATTGCTCCCCCACCCCCACTGGATTGTGTTCACAATATATTATTTGGGTCTGCGATTGCTTCATCAAAGCATGGTAATGCTTTGCATGGTAACGATGACCCAGGAGAATGAGTCAAAATGCAGAGAGTCGCTCACCTTACTTTTATATTTTGGTTTTTGAACCTTTGGATTTGTTTACGAACCATTGGCAAATAACGACACTTGTGCCCATCTCCAAAAGTGCTAGTGTGAAAGCACCCTGGCCTGAAGTAAGACCTGATGTATGTCCTGTGTACAAAGAGGCCATAAAAATCGACTAAGAAATGCAGGCAGCTGTACGCCTTTGCTATTAAAGGGGGCTTTGAAGTTTGAATAAATAGTTAGTAAAGCATTAAGTTTATAATCTGCCCCAGGTTATGTACCATCTGGTTACACTTAGTGTGAGATTTGCCATGCATAAGTAAGATTAGTATGCATAAAGTGTAAGCATGTTACCACTAATTAAGTTTGTTTGATCATTCGGTTGAAATGATCATCATCACATGTAGACTAAACTGTATTGATTTGTCTTTCAGTTGATTTACAATTTACATCTAGAGGTATAAGAAAGATTTATCCAACAACTTGAAACCCTGACAAAAACTTACTGTCACACATATTATTATTTACTACTGTACAATATTTTGGGGAAATAAATATTTTTCATTTTGAAAGAAATGAATACTTTTATTGAGAAGGATGCATTAAATTTATGACAATACAGGGATTTATAATACAAAAATATATCATGGTTTCCACAAAAATAGCAGCACAACTGTTTACAACATTAATAATAATAAGAAATGTATCTTGAGCAGCAAATCAGCATATTATAATGATTTCTGAAGGATCATGTGACACTGAAGACTGGAGTAATGATGCTGAAAATTCAGCTTTGCCATCACAGGAATAAATTACATTTTAACATACCGTTAAACCAAAATTTATTCAGACACCTTCAACATTTTCTCACATTATCAGAGTTTATTCTCTATAGTTTAGCAAATGGTAATAAAATATGACAAGAACTCAGAGTTATGATGTCATATAACTGATTGAAAGGTATGTAATGGATTACAATCAACCAATCAGCAGTCAGCTGTTAAATTTAAGTACACCATAGGCCCTGTCCCAAATGGCACACTTCATGTGCACTTTCGGTCTTGTGGACTTACAATGACCACTGAATGCACGTGTCCGTTAAGTCCACAAGACCGTAGGGTGTCTCATTCGTCATTTAAGCTTAAAGAAGGGTGAGCGCCCCCTTTGCGGCTGCTATGCGCACTCGATGCGCACTTCAGCTGAGCCTGCAAGTTCGCAAGCTACGCAGAGGACTTCTACCCGGCAGTCAAAGTGGCATTACGTCATGAAAGTGCGGACTCGGAGGAAGACCGTGAGGGTTTAGGCTGCCATCTGGGACAGGGCCTTAGAGTGGTACAGGTTTGACATCACTTTGTAGGTCAAACGTGGAATAGAGTTTAGCACTTCCGGTTCCCGCGTCCCAAAGTCAATGGGTTTTTTGAATGGGGTTTTGTTTAAATGGCTGAAATAAGGTCTGCGGTGAACACAAGCTCAAGACACTTTCACGTTTTATTCTACGACATAACACATCACATCAATATTACCTCACTCGTGATTTTTTTGAAGCTGTTATATGTCTTGAAAAAGACTGTTGCTAACAAGTGGCTAAATGGGGCTCTCGAGAAGATTAAACGTCATCACGAACAGATAAGCTAAGTCTGCTTTTACAGCCTTGTTATGCTCATAACAATTGTGCTCTTAAAAACAATTCTGGGAAAATATTTTGAGATAAAAAGTTGTCGGAAACTTAGTGATGATGGCGTTGAAATCGCGGGATCGTGGTGTAGTCCGTTTATAGCCCCCTTTAGCTTTTTACTTCTGGCAACTGCATTTAGGTTTAAAAATTCATAAAAGTTGTGTTCATTTGTGATAATTATCTTGATGGACAAAACATGTAAGTATCATAAACTTTTGTTTAATCCAAAAGCCTATGGGAAAATCCTAATGGGTTTTTCTCAAGGGAACCAGTGTGATGCTAACTGCCAGTTGGAACGGCAGAATATATACCGGTAATTAATAAATATTTACTTGTTTGATGAATAAATGAAATATTATAAACACATACAATTTACAATACAATACAAATTTTACATACATTTATATTAAATATAAAGTTTATGTCATCCGCTGGCTCTGAAAACTTTTCAACAATTAACAGTGCTTTCAAAGTCTTTAAGCTTCATAAACACATGGCTATTTTGGATCTAAAAATGTACAATAGTCAATAGGGTTGGTGCCAAGCCATAACACATGGGCTTATGTTCTTTCACAGCCTCATCAGGGCTAAAAACAGTACCAATTTGAAGTGTGTTTAAAGGGAATCCCAGAACTTCCATTAGCAAATGAGACAAACTACTATCAGGTTAGATATCAAATAACTTTTCCGATGCTTATGAACCGTGAAAGTGTATGTCAGCTGCCATCATTAGAGGAAAATGGAAAGATAATAAATCAACATTTCAAATCAATGTGACACTCCAGAAAACAGTCCTGAAATATTGAGTCACAATTAATAAAACAGTTTACACTAGATATGCACTAAAGACCCCATTTGTTCACAGTCAAACAAGAAGTTTCAAAAACATCAATTTATACAGTTGCAAGACTAACAGCTCTCTGCAGGTCGAACCAGATGGAAAACCTTCCTCTCACCTTTCTGCCTGTTAACAGATCTCTCATATTCCTCTGCAGTTGTGCAACTATTCATAGATTTAGTTGATGTAACTCAGCGTGGTTGGTGGCACAGCTAACCTAAACAACAGCTTGCCAATTTTTAGTGGAAAGAACCTTGCTTATTCAAACAAACAAAGCATTATAATAACTTGAGTATGGTATAGCTATATCTCGGTGAAGGTGCTGTGAAACAGATATGATGCAGAAGTGATGTGTTACAGTCTAACTGGTGTAGCATTCAGAGTAGCCAGTACGGGACATGAAATAGCCCATATCCGATCGCTCCACAGGCATGAGGGTTTGACAGGTCTCACTAGTTAGACATGTGGCCTGTGTTTAGAATCACAGCACTCAACCAGAATACAAAAGCCCTGCTAATGTGTACTGATCTCATTCGTTTCAACCTATTATAAGGGGGTAATGCTATTTCATGCATTCTTGCTTATTTACACTGTTAAAGAGTTGGATTCTCATGCTAAACATGGCCAAAATTTGGACGGAGGACAGAGTATTTCTGTGCTAAATACACTCCTTCAGGATTCCAAAAAGTTTTGTACAGTTTTTTTCGAGGATGGCCCTGTATGACATCATAAAGGGCGTAATTCCTTGTATGGGCACTTCTCCCAGATGAGCGAATGCTTACTAGCCTGACGTGGTCATACTCAATTCTAGTCAGAATATGAGTCTAATACTGCTCCACTGGACTGTGATTATGGGGCGTCTTTCAACCGAACCAGGAAAGTCCAAACAGTTTCTGTTTGGGCATAATTACTCCTCTATGGATCTAGTTCAGACCAAATTGCCCAAGCAAAAAAGTTGTGGGCGGGGCTAAATTCAGCTAGCATCCAGGCTAAATGCTTAAATCAACCAGAGCGAGAGCAAGAACACGCCCATCTATGAGCTTCATTCGGGTTACAGAAGCCATTGGCAGCGCTGTAATTTTGTTTTTATACCACACAATCAAAAATGTCACTTAAGAAGTATGTTTTTTGTTATGAAGAAAAGATAACCTTTTCAGCTTCCCAAATAACACAGCATTTAAGATGCAGTTTGTTTTTCCGGAGCAGCAATGGACTAAAGCTATTAACAAGGTTCTGCAAACTGTGTTTGTTTGTTCCCGGTCATGAGTCAAAACCGTAGGGGATGAGTGAAACTGCATCAAATGTCTTTGTTTTTTGCATGTAATGTAAACAATACGAACGTATAGTAAATAGAAAGTTATCCAGGGATAATTCCGTGATGTATAACTTCCGTAGATAATTTTGTACAACATCGTCAGATATTTCTAAATATATTTATAATAAAAAATATATATAAATCTGCCAAAATCAGTGTCAGTCTTCAGCCTTAAGATCCTAGTTCCATATTTCACCTGCTTCACCAGCACTCTCAGCTTTTGTGAGTTTTAGGTAACTATATCTTCTTATTAGCGCTAAGGTCTATATTTTCTGTGACACAGCCATGTTATGCAAGCTCTGTGACATACACTACCATTCAAAATGTTGTTAAGAGTTTTTAAATGAAGTATATGCTCACTAAGGTTTTCTAAATTAATATATTTTAAAATGTAATTTATTCCTGTGATGGAAAAGTTGAATTTTCATCATCATTACTCCAGTCTTCAGTGTCACATGACCCTTCAGAAATCATTCTAATATACTGATATGATGCTCAAGATACATTTCTTTTTTTTTCTATCCATGTTCACTTGTTGAGTCTCCTAAAATACCAGATAAACATGATTTATTATAAATGTTGTTTATAAATCATTTGTAACATGTTTTTTTACTCTCAATTATGATTAATTAGAAAAATATTACTTACACCAAACATTTGAAAGGTAATGTACTTTTGTTTAGGTAATTCCACTTCCACAAATAACAAAACTAAAGGGCTATGGGATTCAATGTGTTTATGGTGATTTTGTCAAAACTGTAATGTTTTCTGACTGTAATGTTGTGACAACATGGTGAAAATCAGTTTGAAAGCACCGTGTTGTCTCAATTCATTCACAACTGAAGTGTTATTTTTCTTTTGTCAATATTTATAATAATCAAATTGTACTGACATGTAGTTATATCTGACAATGCTGACCCATAATGAGTGATGGGCAAGGAAAAAGCACAGTAACCCTAGCAGGAGAATTATGCCAAACATGTTTAATAGATGAATCCAAAATAATGTGGCTTTTATGTGCTTGAGTAGCAACCCTCCCTGTTTTGTCCCAACAAAAAATATCAGTTTTTTCTTATATCCTGTTGTTCAGTAGTGTAAGTCAAGAGATAAATGCTTCATACTGACGTAAGAAAATATCCATTGCACAACTAGGGTCAAAACTGATATTGGATCTTGCTTGAATGAAAATGCAGGCTGACTGAGAGTTGATGGACCATGTAGTCCAAACATGCACAATGCCCATTACCTCCCTCAAAACAGTAATGAGGATACAAATCACACTTAATATAAATAATGACAATGTTTACAAACTGAAGCAACACGACAGACTATGCTGATTTTTAGTCTAGAAATGATTTCAAAATATTTCATGGCAAGACTCTTACCCAGCTTCCCCCGCGACTCCTCGAGCTTCTGAATTTGGTTTTCCAAAAAGATCATCGCAATGGCGAAGGCCAGCAAAGCCAGGAGCTGAAACTTCGGCGGCATCTTTAACCTTAAAAGCCCCATCAAAAAATCCAGCACCGGGAGGACATACCGTGACAGAGAACTTTATGACACAGTTCTATGGATGCGACGAGCAGTGCAGTTATTTTATGATCCCCATAATGAGCCCTCGAATATAAACACAGCGAACTACACTACAATGGACGTTAACTACACAAACAAAAACGGTTACGCTTAAAAATATTGTATACTTTGTTGTATAAATCAGAACAGCTCAGACTCTCCCGTACTTGAGTAGCAGCGGTAGTGTTCGTTCAGTTGTTGTTAAATCCTGGGAAGTATAGGCACGTTGTGTCAGTGCGCATGCGCATTCGCCGGGTTTGACGTCACTCGGTCAGCTGTCGCTCCATGACTGGAGAATCTCACTTCACTCTTCTACATGCAGGTTAAGTCAACAACACGTCATATTTACCTATATTATATTGGTATATTTGCATATATCCGACCATGTATACATGCATATATTTACAATTAAATATTGTTATATTTATTGCATATAAATAAGCAAAATATCACCTTTAAAATAAATCCCCAGCATGTTTACTTTGTACTTTTAAAGTTTAAAATTCAAATAAAAAAGGATAAACTGTTCTAATCTCCCTTCATTTTTTGGTCCCAAAAGATTTTCATTCTTATTCTTCAATAGAAACGTAACAATTATTATTATTATTAAACTGATATTGCTTCAAATAGTTTTTTTTTTATGCTAAGACTTTTATTAATAAGCTTGGATGTAGCGGATGTGTTTGACGCACTTCCTGCTGAACCCAGCGATAGGAAGAGAAACACTCATGGCGGGGGAAGTGTACCTTCTTTGGTTACTGCCGTTATTACAAACGGTAGGTGAATAAAACACACATGTACACTTTCTTCTTTGAAAGTAGAAACTTAACAGTGACAAGGAATCTAACGTTACATGCCTTTGTAAAATCTGGACTGCTTACGTTCAAGGCGATGGTTAGCCGGCTCGCTAATGTTAGCTAATGACGTGGCTCAACTGGCTGGTAATGTAAATAACGTAAGGGGAATATAATATCGCAGATGTAATTTCTGTGTCGTGACATTGACTAACTTAGCACCTACTGGGAAAAAATAGTCAATGTTTTTCGCATGATCTACAGTGATTCAATTCTAAAGTTATTAACTAGTATAACGTTACCTGCAAAAAAAAATGAATATGGTTCCTTAGCTTTTAAAATTAATATCACACTTATGTAAAATATGTATTCCTTTATGTTTACACAATTCTTCCCTCTCTTGGACATTTTCCGAGATTTGGCTTTCGTAACTAGGAAGCAAGTTCACCAAGTGCTAACGTATTCCACAGTTATCTTGTGTGGAGAAAATTGCCACAAGGGCTCGTTGATTATATTTAGATAGGACAAGATTATGGGGTATTACATTTAATTCAATTCAAACACGTTCCAGGTCAACCATTCTTAAGCCTTTTCAAATAAAAAGTCCCAAAATAATTTAATTCCTTGATTGGTTGTGCTTATTCTCAGTAATGATGTATTTATTTCTTTATTGTTCATAATTAGGAAGCGAGTTCACCAAGTGTAGAGGCGAGATGTCAATCATCAGTTATAAACAGTACACTCTTGTTATCATAGCTGTAGCCAAAGCTTGCAGATTCATGCACCTGTGCTTTACGCCCCATTTGCCTTTTTCTTTGACATTGCGTTTGAGGGTCATTAAAATCAAAGTGAACAGCTGAGAATTTCCAACAGGTTTGAGATGTTGACTTAAAGGTCAACTGGTGTTAGTGCTTAGAGAATGAAGTGTGGTGCAGGTATGACATCACTTTGTAGGCCAACCGGCAGTTAGCATCAGACTGGTTCCCTTGAGAAAAACCCAATAGGATTTAACCATAGGCTTTTGGATCAAGCTCTGTGATCAACAAAATGTTATGATGCTTTTTTGCCCATCAAGATAATTATAACAGATGAACACAACTTTAATGAATTTTGAAGCCTAAATGCTGTCGCCAGAAGTATAAGGTTAAAGGTAGGCTATAAACGGACTACACCACGGTCGTTCCACTTCACTGTCACGTCACTAAGCTTCCAAAATGCTTTCAGTTTTTATCTCAAACCATTTTAAAAACGGACTGAGGATGCCTGTTCGGTGTGATGACGTTTAGCCACTTGATAGTTTTCAAAACACGTAACAGCTTCAAAAAAATCACGAGTGAGGTAATATTGATGTATTTTATGTCCTAGAATAAAACGTGAAAGTGTCTTGAGCTTGTATTCACCACAGATCTTATTTCAGCCATTTAACCAAAACCCCGTTCAAAAAACCCATTGACTTTAGGACGTGGGAACCGAAAGTGCTAAAATGCTAATTCTGGGCCTAATGTTTTGGCCTACAAAGTGACCAATCTACTGCTGCATCTGCAAGTTTTCAGTGTAAAGTATCTTAAATTGTGGTCTCATTTTCCCGGCTCAGCTGGCGTCTTATGGAGCAGAGCTCTCCTCCGAGGCGTGCAGGGAGCTGGGCTTCTCCAGCAATCTCCTGTGTAGCTCCTGTGACCTCCTGGGTCAGTTCAGCCTGAACCAGTTAGACCTTCCATGCAGGCAGTGCTGCCAAGAGGAGGCTCAGCTGGAGTCTAGGAAGGTGAGTTCTGCTTCTGGGCCAAACGGCAAGGTCATTTCCAACAGTGAACACAGAGGGCTGGAGCTTTTAATTAAGCTTTCCTGCTATTTACCCCAATCCACACCCCCACAGCAAAAAAAAACAAAAAACAACCACACTGGAAAATTGGGTGAAACCTTTTGTCATGCCACAAAAATTTAGATAAAACAAGCCATTATGATGAAGACCCATGCTTATATTTCTAGTTCTGTCAACCTTTTTGTTTAAGCCCATATTAATGTGCATTTGTCATTGATTTCTTTGACAGCTCTACCCAGGAGCCATCCTTGAAGTCTGTGGATGAAAATTGGGGAGGTTCCCTCAAGTCCAAGGTAGATTGAGGATTTGGCTCATTATTTGAGTAACTGCTACTTCAAACTTCATGTTTCTTGTTGATGATTATACAAAAATGGCACATGTATGTAGCTAAATATAAAATATAAGTAGCTTCAAAGGGTGTTGTTTTTTTCTTTTGTAGCAGCTGTTACAACAATTCAGCTGTTGTTGTGTAGCACAGAGTTTGGTTTTCAACACTTACAAAGCAGTAATTTTTGCGACTTTATTTCCCTTCAGCTTTTGTCAGGAGTGACAAGCCAAAAATGTTCAGGGGTCTTCAAATCAAGGTATGAATTCATGCAAAATATTTTATTTATTAAACATGCCCCTATATATTAGCATTCAAAAGGTTTAGGTCAGTACGTTTTATGAAATAAGTGAATGCTTTTATTTAGCAAATATGCATTACATTGATCAAAAGTGTGTGTGTGTGTGTGTGTGTGTGTGTGTGTGTGTGTGTGTGTGTGTGTGTGTGTGTGTGTGTGTGTGTGTGTGTGTGTGTGTGTGTGTGTGTGTGTGTGTGTGTGTGTGTGTGTGTGTGTGTGTGTGTGTGTGTGTGTGTGTGTGTGTGTGTGTGTGTGTGTGTGTGTGTGTGTGTGTGTGTGTGTGTAATAAAATGCTGGTTTTTCATTCTATTCATCAAAGAATCCTGAATAAAAAAGATTATCATGGTTTCCACAAAAATATTAAGCAGCACAACTCTTTTCAATATTGATGATAATAATACATGTTTCTAGAGCATCAAATCAGCATATTATAATGATTTCTGAAGTCATTTCTAATGTGACTGATGCTGAAAATGCAGCTTTGCCATTACAGGAATAAATTACATTTTAAAATGTATTTAAAAAGAAATGTATTTTAATCTGTAACAGTATTTCACAATATTACTGTTTATTATATTTTTTTGGTAAATGCAGCCTTTGTGAACATAAGAGACTTCTTTCAAAAAGATAAAACAACGTTTGAACTGTGCTGTGTGTGTATATCATTTGGTGCAAAAATAATAATTGTCAGAAAAAAAGAATATTGCTATTATACGTGGCTTAAACACTGGTTAATTCTAGATGCCTTTTTTGCATTTCTTCCAGTATGTGAGAGGCTCTGACCCTGTACTAAAGCTGCTGGACGATAACGGGAACATTGCTGAGGAGCTCAGCATCCTCAAGTGGAACACAGACAGCGTTGAAGAATTTCTTAGTGAGAAGTTAGAACGAATTTAGAGTCACAGTTTCATATGTAAAGTCATATTTTCACATTTTGCTTTTTATTGTTATAAATCTGGACCACTATTCATTTTTGTGCTCAATAATGGATGTTAAAAACATACATTTTGAATTCGTTTTTTTTTAAAGTAAAAGCAGCAGCGTTTGGATTGAGTTGATCAGGACAAACTGTACTTATTTGGAGTTGATGTTTCTACTACGTTTTGTTTTTGAATATGCTGTTTTTGATATGCTGAGGGCTTTTATACATCTTGTGTCCTAGTGAAGCGTGTTGAATGTGCTGGTTTGGTAAAGCTTGTCTGACTCCTCCTAGCTCATGCTCTTGTAGATTTGCACATTAGTGAAGGCCTGACAGTAAACCAGTCCCTGGAATGTGAGGCCTGAAGACCCCGTGTAACTCTCTTAGCATGCTGTTATGGTGGAAATCTTCGAGGTCTACCCCAGTATGAGAAGGTGGAATCTGTTCATTGTTGAAAACATTTAATTTAAACTCCCTTTCATTAGTGCAAACATGAATAAACCTGTTTTTCATATTACTGATTTCGTTTGACTTTTTTTTTTAATCATAAATTTCATAAGTAAATGAGTGATTTGGGTGTTCAAGACAAACAACTAGATTTAATCACTTCAAGTGTTTTCAGGTGTTTGGGTATATCTAAATGTTCTAATGTGCACTGATAAATGCCAAAATGTTAGTCTATTTTATTTCAGTGTGAGAGTTAATTAGTATAATTCTATGTCAAATCTTCCACATATAGTGTTCTTGCTTCCACTGTACAAACATCTTGAGCAGTAACATTTATCCTGTGACGTTTGTATTTTCACCACTAGATGTCAGCAGACATTTTGGTTATTTTCACTTGGACAAATGTTGGGCGAGGTGCTAAACTTTGGTTTCACAGACAAGGCTTAAAGGGATAGTTCACCCAAAAATGAAAATTTGATGTTTATTTGCTTATCCCCAGGGCATCCAAGATATAGGTGACTTTGTCTCTTCAGTAGAACACAGATGAAGAGTTTAACTCCAACCGTTGCAGTCTCTGTCGTATAATGCATGTGATTGGTAACACATGAGAGTATGAGAACTGAGAGTAAAAAAAAACATGCACATACAAATCTATATTAAACCCTGCGGCTTGTGATGACACATTGATGACTTAAGACATGAAACGATTGGTTTGTGCGAGAAACTGAACTGTTTTTTTCTTTTTTTACCTCTAATACGCCAACAGCCTGCACCGCACGATCACTTCCGGTAAGTGAGGTTAATGTACATGGTATGGTGTAGAGATACACGTAAGAGATCTCTTCTGGCGCTTGTATAAATACGGCAGATCGTGTACAGACCTCACTTACCGGAAACGATCCTGTGCTGAAGGCTTTTGGACGTAGTAGCGCATTAGAGGTCAAAAAACTGATCGTTTGCATGTCTTAAAACATCAATGTGTCGTCACGAGCCGCAAGGTTTAATATGGATTTGTATGAACATTTAAAAAAATGACAATTAGCCCATGATTTACTCACCCTCAAGTCATCCTAGTCATTTGACATTTTTCTTTCAGGCAAATACAATCAGAGTTATATAAAAAAATTCCTGGCTCTTACAAGATTTATAAGGAAAGTGACACATGATGTTTGAGTATCGCAAGCTTTGATGCCTCTCGCGGTTCAAACAAGTAGGGCTGAGCAACAAACTCAAACGACTCTTATATCGAAATCCTCCGGTACTTCTCCTTAAAAATTCTTGCTTTAGACTTCTAATTCATGACCGATGTTTTGTTTTGCTCTATCCAGACGCTTCCACGTTTGTCAATACATCATGCGTCAGGTCAGGGGTTACTCTTTCACTGTAAATCAATGCGTACAGCCGTCTGTTGGAAGCTAGTTATTTTAGTTTATAAAGTTTAAAATATGTTTTTTTTTTTCACACAAATGCATCGCTTCGCTTCAGGAGGCCTTTATTAACCCCCCGGAGCCGTGTGGAGAACTTTTATGGACTTGATAACAGATCAGCCATTCACTGCCATTATAAAGCTTGGAAGGGCCAAGACATTTTTTAATATACACTGTCTGAACTGTTCCCTATCCCCCTATAATAGTGCACTATAAGCCATTCGCCATGTAGAAAATAGTAAAGATGTAAGTGCAGTGATGTCATCAAAATCATTGATCCATTTTGGCGGAAGTGAGAGCTGTAAGTCTCTCACTTTGATGGGGACTTAAACAGACATCCGCACGTGGCAGCCATTATAAATCCACAAGAACAAATTAAGTGCATATGATATGAAGTGTGCCATTTCGGACAGGGCCTAAGAGTCTAAATATCTAATGATAATTTAATAGTCCATTTCATATTCAACGTTTGAGAAATGTCAGCCTAATCTAACAGCCAGCACTAATTTAGAGACATAACAGAAAGAATTAGAACCTTTTCACAACGGATCTGTCTTTGTCTCTGATAGAAAGACTAAAAGATTAGGCTTAGGCCAATTAGAGCATTTATGTAGCTTTTATAAATGTGCCCTAGAAAAACATTTCCTGTTGTGCATCAAAACAATGTCAATGACATATTTAAGATTTGTCAGTGCAAGTTGCTTTCAGTTAAAACAGCTCAAACATGCATTTTATTCTGGGACTATAGGTTTAAGCCTTGCCTGTGAAACTGGGGGATATAGGTTATATATAATTAATAGATACATAGTACCTAGTTCAAATTGAAGTGTTTTGATTTAGTAAATTGATAACTTAGGCAGTCAATCCTTATTTGTGACATGACATTCTGACAAATCCAGAAATTAAGTGATATATAAAAGGCCCAGTTTAGATGCATATATACTGTTGAGGGTTGGACCTCTGAAAGCACTGTTGATTGTTGAAAAGGTTTCAGAGCCAGCAGATGACATATAACCTAACAAACATTTTTTCTTTTAGCCTTTATACATAGTATAAATCTATTTTTGTTTTAGTGTATGTGCTTATAATAATGTTTAATTTATGACTAAAACGAATAAATATTTATACAAAGTCCCATCATACACTACCGTTCAAGATTTTTGGGGTTGGCAAGTTAATTAAGTAAAAATAGTAATATTGTGAAATATTATTACAATTAAAATATTTATATTTTAATATATTTTCAAATGTCCTTTATTCCTGTGATGGCAAAGCTGAATTTTCATCATCATTACTCCAGTCTTCAGTGTCACATGATCCTTCAGAAATCATTCTAATATGCTGATTTGCTGCTCAAGAAATGTTTCTTATAATGATCAATGTTGTGTTGCTTAATATTTTTTGTGAAAATTCTTTGATGAATAGAAATTTTAAAAGAACAGCATTTATTTAATAGAACTATTTTATAACATTATAGGCCTATAAATGTTTTCCACTTTTGATCACTTTAGTCAGTGCATCCTTGCTGAATAAAATAAATGATTTCTTTCAGAAAATAAAATTTTACTGACCCCAAACTTCTGAACAGTAGTGTACATTTCTTGTAAATATTTAAAGTAAATTTGAATAGTCTGCAGATGTCTGCAAAAATAAAGCTCTGAATCACTGATTAATGCCGCATGTTTGGCACATCATGCTGTTCACAGATTTACACAATGTGTTTAGAGTCATTCTTTTTTTAATTGATCCTAACGGTGTTAGTCATCAGTTAGTCACCAGTTAACAATGAAATTACAAGCACATTTTGATAGCCTGGTCTTGGACAAATTGCTGAGCCATTCATCTATTTCTACAATGTGCCATGACATCTTTGTTTTTCTAAATCTGAACTTAAATGACTCAACATCACAGTTCTCAGTGTAACAGCACACCCTTGTGGAATGTACTGATAGCGAGTGCTCCCTGATATACTTTTTCCTGATTCACACCTGTGTTGTCCATGCCAAGTGTGTGTGTACACACAATCTTACTGCATATGTAAAATATTTATAAACAGAGTTCGTTAAACCATCAGGAATCTCATACAAAATCCATTCTAAAACTAACTAAATGCACAGCTTAGTAACATCTTGGAGACACTTTAGGCTACTATAAGGTTTCATTAGTTAACATTTAGTTAATAAGAAGAATGAACAATACTTCTACAGCATTTATTAATCTTAGTTGAGTTCAACATTTACTAATATATTATTAAAATCAGCCGTTTTTATTTGTTAATGTTAGTTAATGCGTTGTGAACTAGTGTTGTCGAGTCCCACAAACAGGCTAACACTGAACGCCATCGACGGTAGGATGTTGCTAGCTCCAAAAGCATGCTCAAAACCAATACGCTGTCTGTCACGAATTATCATTGTGCATGGGAAAATTGAACTTATTTTCACTTTTTCTCTCTCACAGGATGAGTAAAAACATACTAGCCCTCCCGGGGAAGCACAGGACTGCAGACACTCCTCATCGCTGATGAACTCCATATGCGCTCCGCCTGCAGTTACTGCTTCTATTGAACATCATAGCACATTTCTTCCATTACACCTCATTATCTATCCCCCTTTCATCCAAAATAATAACATATGCAAGCGCGCACACACAGACACACACTTGTAGATCTATCTGTAAACATTCACAGTGCGTTTTGTGGGAAATCCTGTAAGTAGCCTATTTTTCAATTATCGTATATAATCACTTTTGTTCCAAACATAGTTTTTTATGACATTTAATGGTTTTACTCCAAAAACATATTAATACACAGGTATAGCCAATCTAATATTTGAATTGTGTGTAACCATTTCATAAAAGCAATAAGGGACAGTGTTGGGGTGAACACATTAGGCTACAAGTAACTTGAGTTATGTAATCAGATTACTTTTTTCAAATAACTAGTAAACTAACACATTACTTTTAAATGTACAACAAAATATTTGAGTTACTTTTTCAAATAAGTAACTTAAGTTACTTTTTCCCATTTATTGACTGAATCAGGAGTAAGTGCAGAGGTGTTGTATGTGCTGTCGCTGTGTGTGAACATGACGCTTATTAACCAAATGTGAGCATGAATTTACCAATTTCACTTGCACAAAAAAAGATTAATTATTCCTAAAAATGAATACCTACCTGAATATAAATGTAAACCTCACCTAATAGTTAAATGTTACATAAAACAAATATTTGTATACATTTAATATCACCTTATTGACAAATGTAGGCTACTTTCTGCTATAAACCGTAAACAAAAATGACTTAGATTACATCTTTTTTTGTTTTTATTGGTTAAGTAAGTGTTAAACGTTCTTCTCCTGAATCCTATTCTTCTTCAATCCAGAATGGCAACACAGCTGAAAGGTTTGTTTGAGCTGTGCTCTCTACTGTACACGTTGGAATTTGCCTTTCCTTCAGCCTGAGGCTTATTATTTGCACTTTTGGTGTGAAAGTGTCTTTACATTTGCCCAAAATTAGAACTTTTTTTTATAAAAAAACAAAAAAAAACAAGCCCAGCCCAGGTGAGAAAAAGTAATGCAAAATTAACATAACACTTTACTTTTCTTAACAAGTAACTTGAATATCGCATTTAGTTACTTTTTAAGGGAGTAACGGAATATTGTAATGCATTACTTTTCAAAGCAACTTTCCCCTACTGCCAAGGGATGTGTGCTGTACTGTGAATACAGTCTTCGATCATGACAACGTGGTGTGACACCAGACATGAGATAGCCTAACTGGTTTCTATTACAGCATAGTTTTGGTCTGATATACATTACAAACACAACTAGCGCCATCTAGAGTCTCCGTTATCTGGGCTATTCATGTTACTGTAATGTTGTTGCAGTGTTTGTCTTTTTGTCCAGATTTTTGTACATTGTAACAGGCTAAAGCCTATTTGAAATGAGCGAAAACTTAAAAATAAATTACAGGTAAAATTATAAAATAATTTTCACTCAAATATTGTCTTGTCCGCTTTGTGCAGTCGAAAAAGTTCTGTCATTATACATTTTGCGATAATAACTGCATGCACGACTGTTTAGTGTTAGTAATGTTTTGTTCTAAAGAAATTAATACTTTTATTCAGCAATTCATGCATTCAAATGATTGAAAATCACAGTAAATACTTATCACTGTTTTCACACAAAACATTTAGCAGCACAAGTTTTCAACTGTGATAATACGAAATGTTTCTTGATATGATTTCTGAAGGATCATGTGACACTGAAGACTGGAGTAATGATGATGAAACTTCAGTTTTGCCATCACGGGAATAAATGACATTTTAAAATAGAAAACAGTTATTTTAACTAGTTTTAGTCAATTATTTTGATCCCTGGAAAATATGTGTGCTTTATATGAATATTAAATGGGTCATTCATTTAAAAACGAGCTCTTTCCACCCCCAATTGCTCATTGCACTTTTGTCCAACATGTGGAACACGCACATCACAGCCAATACTCAGAGGGGGTTTCTCTCAGAGGAACATATTGCAGGATTAAGCTACACAAAAACAGCAAGTCCCTCCAACTGATATTGGCAAAATATCAACACCCCTTTGACCTCTTTACACTGCGCTGTGAGCATAACCCAAGAACGACCTTTGTTCAAAACATCAAGTGGGGCTGACTATATTCACTGATTCTGATTTTCCCTGACAAAGCCTTGCTTGTGTCGGCCAGTGTGCATCGAAGTGATGCAGATGCACAGGATAAAAGCTTTTTTGTACTCATATCACTGAATAAGAAATTCTGACTCTCTCATCCCTCACTTTTCCTGTTTCTCTGTCCATCTCTGTATTTCATTGGACTGTTTCAGTCTCCTGACTGGGCTGCTGTTTCAGAAGACGCTTCCTTCCTGCATGAAGGCTTGTCAGTGTTGTATGATCAGCGTGGCTGCCGTTATGGGAAATGTGGACTGAAGCAAAGCATAAACAGTCAAAATGAGGCTTTCTGACACAAGAATCCTCTAAATTCTTCCCATTCCCCGATAGCTCAGTTCAGGTCTTGGTTTCCATTCTCTCCTGATCTTGACCTCATGCACATTTATTTCTTAGTTATGTCCTCAGATTTGAGGTCCTATTTTTTCATTCCATTTGTGGGAACGTTTCGACATTGAGCTCTAGCTGCAATCCCTATGTGTAATGAGAGCAAGAGATTTTATGGATGTGCCAGTGCTCAACCAGTCTTTATGGAGGGTGGTGGGAACTTGACCTACATAGTGTTTTGGATTGGTTGCAGATGCTGCCTGTTGAAAAGGGAACCTGCAATTGATTCAGCAAATTTTGAAGATCTATCAAGCTTTATCTGTCAGACCTTTTAATGAATCTCAGAAGTCTCAGAAGCAAATGACCCCAAAGCATTTAATTGAACAATACATATAAACAATAAAGTACTATAAATTATATTTTTTTATGTGTTTTTTTTTCAGACTAAAATGCATAATTTCACCAATATAATGTAAAGTATTCCATGCACAGGAACAGATTGGTGTAGAGAACCAAACCAGTCAGTCTGCGTATATTCTGGGTCATTCTGTTTTGAAGATCACTGATACATGCTGAGCTTCTCCAAATCCTGTGGCCCAGAAGGTTAAATAAAAATTAAGTAAAGGAAAGCATGGCTCCTTATGGATGAAAACATTGTTCTTTTCTCCAAGTGCATGACTCAGTGAGAAACTACACTTTTCCACTTTTGCGGTTTTCCAGCGGATTTGCCACTCAGACCTTCTAGCATGAATACATTTTCCATGGACTGAAATCACATGAGCATGACTGTAGTTGTGGTATGTACTTCAAAGTAATTTGTAACTCGTCGTATTAATCGTTTATATTTGGACCAATCTTTTTGTTTTTGTTTTTTGCATTCAGTTTCCCTGATAAATAAACATAAAATGTTTTATGTTCTGTTTTCATTTTATTATTATAGAAATATTTTTTTATTTTATATTTTTTTCACTCTGTGATGTGTGTGTGTGTGTATGTGTATTATATATATATATATATATATATATATATATATATATATATATATATATATATATATATATATATATATATATATATATATATAAATATACACTCACCTAAAGGATTATTAGGAACACCATAATACTGTGTTTGACCCCCTTTCGCCTTCAGAACTGCCTTAATTCTACGTGGCATTGACTCAACAAGGTGCTGAAAGCATTCTTTAGAAATGTTGGCCCATATTGATAGGATAGCATCTTGCAGTTGATGGAGATTTGTGGGATGCACATCCAGGGCACAAAGCTCCCGTTTCACCACATCCCAAAGATGCTCTATTGGGTTGAGATCTGGAGACTGTGGAGGCCATTTTAGTACAGTGAACTCATTGTCATGTTCAAGAAACAATTTGAAATGATTCAAGCTTTGTGACATGGTGCATTATCCTGCTGGAAGTAGCCATCAGAGGATGGGTACATGGTGGTCATAAAGGGATGGACATGGTCAGAAACAATGCTCAGGTAGGCTGTGGCATTTAAACGATGCCCAATTGGCACTAAGGGGTCTAAAGTGTGCCAAGAAAACATCCCCCACACCATTACACCACCACCACCAGCCTGCACAGTGGTAACAAGGCATGATGGATCCATGTTCTCATTCTGTTTACGCTAAATTCTGACTCTACCATCTGAATGTCTCAACAGAAATCGAGACTCATCAGACCAGGCAACATTTTTCCAGTCTTCAACTGTCCAATTTTGGTGAGCTCGTGCAAATTGTAGCCTCATTTTCCTATTTGTAGTGGAGATGAGTGGTACCCGGTGGGGGTTTCTGCTGTTGTAGCCCATCTGCCTCAAGGTTGTGCGTGTTGTGGCTTCACAAATGCTTTGCTGCATACCTCGGTTGTAACGAGTGGTTATTTCAGTCAAAGTTGCTCTTCTATCAGCTTGAATCAGTCGGCCCATTCTCCTCTGACCTCTAGCATCAACAAGCCATTTTCGCCCACAGGACTGTCGCATACTGGATTTTATTCCCTCTTCACACCATTCTTTGTAAACCCTAGAAATGGTCCTTCCTATTTTGTTGGTCCCCCCTTTGCTGCCAAAACAGCCCTGACCCGTCGAGGCATGGACTCCACTAGAGTCTGGTATCTGGCACCAAGATGTTAGCAGTAGATCCTTTAAGTCCCGTAAGTTGCCTCCATGGATCGGACTTGTTTGTTCAGCACATTCCACAGATGCTTGACTGGATTGAGATTTGGGCAATTTGTAGGCCAAGTCAACACATCAAACTTGTTGTTGTGCTCCTCAAACCATTCTTGAATTTTTGGTTTGTGGCGGGCACATTATCGTGCTGAAAGAGGCCACAGCCAGCAGGTTATACCATTTCCATGAAAGGGTGTACATGGTCTGCAGCAATGCTTAGGTGGTATGTGTCACAGTAACAGCCACATAGCAGGACCCAAGTTTTCCCAGCAGAACATTTTCACATAATGCATTCATGGTGCCATGTGTTCCCCAGGTAAGCGACGCACACGCATCCGGCCATCCACATGATGTTAAAGAAAACATTCATCAGACCAGGCCACCTTCTTCGATTGCTCCATGGACCAGTTCTGATGCTCACGTGCCACTGTTGATGCTTTCGGTGGTGGACAGGGGTCAGCATGGGCACCCTAACTTGTCTGTGGCTATGCAGGCCCATACACAACAAACTGCGATGCACTGTGTTTTCTGACACCTTTCTATCAGAGCCTGCATTCACTTATTGAGCAATTTGAGCTAAAGGAGCTTGTCTGTTTGATCAGACCCCACAGGCCAGCCTTTTCTCCCCACGTGCATCAATGAGCCCATGACCCTGTCGCCGGTTCACCACTGTTCCTTCCTTGGACCACTTTTGATCGATACTGACCACTGCAGACCGGGAACACCCCACAAGAGCTGCCGTTTTGGAGATGCTCTAACCCAGACATCTAGCCATCACAATTTGATAATAACATGACATTATAATCATAATGTCATGTTATGCCTGATCGGTATATACATATATACACACACATATATAATTGATAATGTATATATAGGTGATGCAATAATATATATATATATATCATTATGTATTGCATCATCATTCCATTACAGTTCTGTCATAATGTTTATATTTGTGTTTCTATTTCATAATTTCATATTTAAATAAAAATATTTCTGCAATTGTAATATCTGCACAAGTTCAGGTGGGGTTTCTGTGCTTTTACAGTGTGAAGACAGCAATAAACTGATACTGTGTTAGATCAAATCACAAAATGTAAAAAAATCACTGCATTTCAGGAGCTTGGAGTCAAGCATGCAATAGAACTGGCGGCTGGTTCAAGAGTGGGTCATCTAGGGCTTTGCCTCATGGGACTAGAGGCTGAATGTCACATGTAATCTGCTCTCTCAGTGTCAACACAATGTCTGGCGGCTCCTTCAGCGCAGCGTGTACTCCACTTGGAACAACCAACCCACATACGGAGAGCATATGCTAATGCCTCACTCAGCATTTCCAATGAGCTTATTGATGATTCAAAGCCCGAATAAGAAAGAAAACATTAAGTGAATAAAATGAAGATACATGTGGCATCCTCATTCCATATCAGTTCTGATGTAAATTTTAGGAACACAGTCACAGACAATTTCTCTTTTTACACATGCAGTATCAGGTACTCATAGAGTCATTGTGTAGTGGAAAAAATGTAAGGGTATTCATACAGTGGCACTTTTGAGATGAAGTTCATTTTTTTTGTTTAATTAAGCATACATTATTTCTTATAAATAAAAGTTTACACAACAAAAGGATTTCATTCTGTATATGATGAGTTGCAAATGTGCAACAATTGTTGATATGTCTTGAATTTAGCGATGTAAAATGATGTTGAGTCTGCCTCTGCCTGACAACAAGAATTCCAATTTTCAGCTCAGTTTAGCTGTTGCTTGGTAACAGGAAGGTCTGTGAAGTGAAACCCCTCAGAAGCCTGTGCCGCGAACAGTCACCCTTTGAGAGTGAAATATCACTAATATCTCTTAATGTCGAATGTTTTTTCCCTTTGAACATGATAAGGGAAAGATAAATGATTAATTAAAGAGATTTTTTTAATGACGGTCATGTGATACATGTATTGCTGACCGAATGACGAATAACCACAACTGCAAGGACTTTATTGAGCAGTCCTTCAAATTATAGCCAGTAAAAGCATGTGACTGGAACAATAGCAGCACATTATATGACAACATTACAGATTTTTACAGATACCATCCCTCTTTTTCGTCTTATGAAATAGGCCTAACTTCTTTGTGTAGTAGTATGAAGAGAAGAATGAGTAGATGAAAAAGATCAGTTCTTTAAACAAGTTCCATTATTCAGACATGTGAACAGAAATGTTGGATTCCAAAATCAAGCTTTACTTGAACTTAAAGAGTTCATCACACCCAAACCTATAGGTGGCATGACTCGTGCAATGTCTTATAAGGTTTATGCCAGACACATTACAGAAATTAATGCTGCTACATAGACTCTGTGTAATAATAATAATAATAATAATAATAATAATAATTTCCCTTTTTGCAATTTCATGCAGATTTTTGCAATTAAACCAGGTGTAAGTTATAAATAAATAAATAAATAAAAGTAGCATATAGGCATAAGCATTGAGTAGACTTAGTAGCACTAGTGATCTATGAAATTAATAACTCACATACATTTTTTCTTTTCTATTTGCTTAAAAATATTTAAATACAGTTGACAGAAAACGGAAACACCCGTCCAAAACATTAGGCTTAACTCTATTAATTTTACCCAGAGGTCAAGTTCATTATTTATGCTTGACATTTCATGTAACGGACCACAAACTGCGCTCTTCAGCTGAATGTGGCAAACGTAGAGGTCCCTTTAAGAAAATTGGACAGCAGTATTTTGAAAACAGGGGGGAACTGTTCATTTAAAACTGAAAAGTCACTGTACAAAGAGTGTTTTTATCGCATATTTAATCTATGTGTTATTAAAAGTGACCTCTTTTTTCCTATATTGTAAAACTGGAGATCAGCTAATTATGTTAACTGGAAATGACATATTATGTTTGACCGTCCCCCCTCTTTCGCACAACGGTATATTCTGGCTCCGAGGCTCATGATGCAGTGGGATTCAATAAGCTGGTAGGTGCTGCCCAACGCAAGGTTTTCAGCTCCAGTCGACTGCGAATGAGCAAGGAAATATACTGCAGCATCCTCATTCATTTGAAGTCTTCACGCGCAGATCCTATAGGTAAGTTCTTTGTATTCAATATCATTTGTATTTCACGCTGCATGTAGGATGCGTCAGTGTCTCTTTAGACCTCACAACAGCCCATTCAATAACAGTAAAGCATCCCTCACCTATTGTTCAACTCCAGACGTCCAAATTCCATGGATATGAACACTGCCAATGACATGTTGCATGTGATTTTGCGTTTATCTTCAGGGATTTAGATATATACGCAGTATTTCTAAAGAACCATTCGCTCAGTATAGCTAGTGTTTGCATTATAATCTTCCTCCTAATTGCATTTTGCAGCAAAAGGTGGAAATCTTGCTGTTGTCATAAAACCGCATGGATTACAGAGCAGACAGACAATAGCTTCAAGTAATAGCAGGCTTTCCCCTCATATATGCCTTTCTTTTCTCCATTGTAAGTGTCTGATAATGTATATGCATGAGTATGGCTTGTAATGTGTTGAGTGTGCTATATTGATGATTGTCTATCAGGACTGTTACTAATGTAGTTCCACTCCAGCATGCCAAGCACATAGACTCATAAATGCCTTTCTCTTTGGTCCCCCTCCTTGTGCTTGTCCCTTAAATTTTGTACTTTTAAGATGTTGCTTATGTCTTGGATCATACCAAGCTTCTAATGGAGGTTTGAAGGGAAGTGGACAAGCTGTAATGACAGCTTGCTCAAGTCATTCAGCTATCCCAGGTTTGACAGGGTGCCTGTCGTTGCAGTGCAAAATGTGGCACTAGTGACCTGTTGTGTTTATAAGTACTTGTATAACATACAGCTGCTCAAAGCAGATTTAAAGTCTGTTTGACTGGAGTCTGCTGTCTGTTTGGATTAGGATAGCTTCTTAAGGGGATGGTCATAAGGTTGGCTCGCACATGCATCTCAAAATTCTTGTTTTAAGCATTAGTCATTAGCCAAAATCTCACTATATTAGGTCATTTGATTTGAGCAACCTCAGACTAATGCTTGTTTTGGGCACAAGGAACTGCCGTCACTTTTAAATGCCATCTTTGTTGGCTCCCTCAGTAAAAATAATCAGTTTAAAGTCAACTGGTGGGTCACAGGTCATGGATAGCAGGGAAACAATGTGATGAAATTCACTCCATACATATGTTTTTTTTTTTTTTTAAGTCTGCTTAAACCCACTTCTTTCTTACAATCAACTTAAGCTAACATTCAGATCTACCTCCATCCAATAAACAACAGATTTTTGAACAAGCTTTTTCTTTTTCAATAAATCGAATCACAATATGAAGGAAATGATCTGTCAATATTTCCATTACATTACAACTTTAAAGGGAAGAGAAAATGTTTTTGAATGCTTCTTAAAGAATGTGTGTCCAAGCAGACTCCATGGTATTTTGGCACATATTGGCCTGGTTTCACAGACAGGGCTTAGATTAAGCCAGGATTAAACCTCAGTTTAATTAGGATATTTAAGTAGCTTTTATAAACGTGCTTTAGAAAAAACATTACTCATATGCATCTTGAGTCAAATTAATGGCATTTACATATTATAAGACAGTCAGTGCAAGTTGCTTTCAGTTAAAACAGCTCAAACATGCATTTTAGTCTGGAACTAGCTTAAGCCTTGACTATGAAACCAGGGGATTATGTCATATTAATATTTTTTACATAAAAAATGTATGTTTAGTTTAATAATAGTTTTGTTAATTTTATACGCTAAACAATTTTGATGCGAGTTAGGTGCACAATTCTTCATTAACTTTATGCCTTTAGTTAGGCTGTTTGCTTGTTTTGCATTTAGATTACAAGCTACATTGCATCAAACCTACAGAATTCAGTAATAACACAACAGGAATGTAGCACACTCTCTTCTTCAGCGGCGTAAGAAGGGATGTGGAATGAAAAGCTCAGAGCTGGAACAGTGTCATGGGATTGTAAAGCCATGATTATATGAGGAATGCCATGATGACTTCAGCAGAGATGCGGAAATGAACTGCGTTTAGAGGTAACAGATGAAAATGCAGTTAGAGTTTTTGTCAGCACTCCTCTCAGGACTTGAGGAAATAAAGGGCTTTAGTACAGTCTCTTCTTTGGCTGAGGAATTGTCTTAAAAACAGCAGAGCAGTCTATGAATAGCTGACAGATTTTGACATCATATCGGCACCTTGCATTACATGGTCGAGCCAGCTGCGATTGGATCATAATTTAAGCAGATGATCCAGATGAGTTTTGTTGTTCACGTGGAAAGTCTTGGGTATTTCAGTCTTCTCACAGTGAACAGTGAGTCACAGGATAAATCATGAGAGTAATTAAATCCAGTAGGTATATCAGCTTTTCAAATGCCTCCCTCTTTTTGCCATTGCAAAAGCTGAGTGAATTTAACCAAGTTTTCTGTTAGACTACTCCCTTCATGCAGCCCAGTTCATTTGTGTATGTCATGCAGTTACAGTCCAATCACTTGTACAAAAAGAAAACACTTTCAGCCAAAGCTGCTGAGACTAACAGTCAGTCCCTTATAAAGAGTCAGATCTTCAACGCACTGAGCCACATCCATGAAGACCCGTTATGATGTTGCGTCAGGTTGATCTGAAGAGCAGAAGATGGGAAGGAAGTGGACATGCGGTCATGTCTCAAAACATAATGATGTGTCTCAGATTGGATTGATAACACTGGGTAATGGATATGGTAAAAACATTCAAACTCTCAGCAAGATATTATCAACATTAAGTTTTAAAAACAGAATTGGGGCTATTGAGTGGTATTTCTAATAATATCAAATGAATTACTTGATATGCTAATTAATTAGTCAATCAATCACAATGAATCAGTTGATTGCATAACTTTGTATTAATATTTCCTATAAGAAAAGCAAGTTTGTGTACAACTCGCTTGTTCTCATATGTGTAGCCAAGTGCTGCTGACGGTTCCCAGATCTATATTGAAACAGTTGATATTGAAATTTCAATATTACAAACAAAAACGAATACTAGCCTATGCAAAAAAAAGAGACCTTTTTTGTGGTTTGATTTACATCAGTGACACAGATGACAACAAATTTGTTAGGCTGCTGTCACTGTAAGATCGAATGCACGGTTTGTTACGCAAATTTTATTTATCAGCTGTCTGTTCATTTACGAGGATACTTGCAAAGATGGGCATTTTGACACATCAGTGTATTTGTGACACATATTTAAATGTTGATCCACGAGACTGAGACGATAGTCCAAAATCTCTACCTGTTGTTTGCGTCTACCGGTATATCGACCACCCTTACACTTAACTGTGTTTTGATATAATAGACATTATTTTGGGAGATTTTTAATGAAGACAATTAGATATCTATTTAACATGGCCAGAAGCTTGACCGATTTCACAACAAAACTAACTTGGATGCCCCCTGACCGAGTAGTTATTAGTGGTGATGAAACACGTTTGTGCCCAGGTTGCGTTATTGTGGTTTAATGTTGCCTTTGTATTGTTTATTCTCTAGGGGCGGTTTAGGCCCATCTGTCTCATTCTTCACATCAATAGGGGCCGCAGATGCATAGCCTGACCCCCAGCAGGCCTTTGTAATGTGCCCAGGCGTGGCGTGTGTTTGTGTCTGTGTGCATGCACGTGGGTACGTAGCTTCATACTCGCTGTTTTGTTCAGGACGTGCCACTGGTCTGCTTTAAAGGGTCCTTAGAGTAGGATGCGTGTTTGTCACAACAGACAGGTGTCCTGTCAGCAGAACAACCACTCTTTTGCCTGCATGCATTACTATCATGCTCTAATTTTTCAGTCTTCAGGGCTCAACAATAATGTTTTTTTCTGCTGATCCACTCAGGCCGGTTCAGTTCAGATTTGTCCTTGACTTGATGATTTTCACTAGCCCCACTGCAATAAATGATACGTTATTTTTTGCAACATATTTGATGTGTTTGATGTCTTTTAATTAAGTTTTATTTATGAATCAAATAGGGATAGAGACTATATTTGTATTATATTGTTTATTGGCTAATTTGATCTACTTTGGCTAGTTTTGCTAATTTGAATTAAAGGGGCATGCTATTATGCCCATTTACAGGTTCATAATTTTGTTTATGGGGTCTACAAGAATACATTTACTCATCAAAAAAAACCAATGACCAAAAAACTCATCACTTTTCTTATAAATTACATTGTTGCAGCACCTGATTTCTTCTTCTGCCTGAACGCTCTGTTTGAGTTTAGATTTATTTTAAACCCGCCTTCTGAAAATCACAGTCTGCGCTGATTTGTCAGCCGGTTATGATTGTCTACCACTTCCAGCATGTATCAGAAATGCCCCTTACCATAACCGGCGAGTATCAGCTGCAGATGATACCTGAGGTGCTGCAAACCTGTAACTACACTAACTAATACTTCAGTTTTGCTGTATCAGTTTGAGCCCGATAATGATAGTCAAGAAGAACAAGTTGATCAGCCCAAACCACTTTCGCAAACTCAACTCTTTATTGTATACCTCTGTTATATTTTACATGTGATGTTATAATTGTGTCATTTATAACATCTGACCTGCATCCAGTGGCACGGGAAGTAGGGGTGCTGTTATCACAGGTTTATAAATGCAACACAATTTTAATAAATAAATCAATACATTTTAAATCAGTAAACCTTTAGTAAGGAATTTAACTTAAAATTGTAAGTGGGCTACAAACCTTTTCTTTTTCGATTTAATCTTATAGTTTACTTTCTCTCATCAAATGAACATCCATGCCTCCAAAAATGTTGATGGGGGAAAAACAGCCTATAATGAGTTCATGATTTTTATATTTATAAAGATATAGCTATCACATAGCAATAGTGCTTTTTTCCCCGAATAGTATATTGCAAATGTTATATTTCATTTTAGATGCATATTGTCTTTTTTTAGGCTCAAACAAAGCCACATCAGAACCATCTCTGAGCAACATTTCTTCATTCCTGAAAGAATCGACGTTTCTGAATGAATGATTCAATGATTCAGTCTTTAAAACAGTGACTTGCTGCCACCCTTTGTATTTTTCTTTGTACCACATTGTTTTTATTCTATTGCTGTGCAAAAATACCTCAATAGTCCTTTTTTGAAATGGCGTATTACAAATACATTCATTTTTGCATTATGATTGCAAGTATCACTGTTCTGTCAAAAATGAACAAAAAACCCAGTGCCACAGCCTGCATCAAACAGCATGGTTCAGAATGCAGTTGTGAGAAAATTGGTTGAGAAATCTTAGAAATACATTTTAACTGCTGTAAGTTTGTCAAAAAAAGGTGTTTTTTTTTATCCGGGGTGGAAAATACAGCATCTCTTGGACAACACACTACTAACGCAACTCAACCAGGCCTTGCACGATCCTGAAAATAATGCGCCTACAACCCCAATTCCATGAATCCATAACTATGGTTTTATTGCTTTTCTAATGTCCTGTTTTGGGCTGATAGATTTAGCGGGCCTGTTCTTACATAACTACTGCAGACATTTTACAGGGCCTGTTACTAAAAATTGCTTTGATTTTACAGAATGCATCGACAAATAAAATCCTTTCGCAAGCACAGCAGATCAGGCCTTTATTGAATCTCTCAGCACTTATTCCAGCTCAGGCCTTGCCGGCGTATATCATAAACGTGATTGCAACTTGTTTACAGGCTCTTGAGAAATATTTTTGCAATTAAAGTGGCCCAACGCTGGGTCAGCTGAAGGAGGATTAAGGCCACACTGCTGTGAGTGTGAACGGCTCAACAGAAGGTGTTGATGAAAGCAGCCCTATGGAGGTGCTCCACAGCAGATGGCACACACACTGGGAACTGATGTCAGGTGCCAGGTCACATTCCTTCTCTCACTTCCAGAGAATTATTAGAGATCATTCATTATGTCTCTGCCTGGGTGATTATCTTTATTTGAGTTATTATATCCTGATTTTATTGGCTAAGAGCGAGGTGATGGATATGGACACAGATCAGGGAATAGTTGCCACTGTTATGCTCTCAAAAATATTTTGCTTGTTAACACTTCCCTCATAACTCATTTCACAGCAGTTGATTATTTCTAATATACAACAATCACATAAGGGTGTTTCTTCAAGTATTGCCATTCTCTGCCTTTGTGGACTCAAGCTAAACTTATTCAGATGACAACTAACAATGTTTTAAAAATTCTGTATTTTGTTCATTGCCGTTCAGGTAGAAAATATAATTTCCACCATCTCAAATCATATGTAGTGGAAATGAGAAGTGGTGGAAATTGTATTATTTTGATTATCCCAAAGAATAATTTCGTAGCTGGCATATCCTAAATACACACAATTAAATCGCATACTGACCCGCATACTGCAAAATGAAAACGTGTGGCAATCAAAACAAAAGTTTTAATATAAATCAACCCCTGGGACATTCGAGTGTCTGTATTAAAGAAGCACTCATAAATGTTTAATCAACACTGAAATATGAAAAGTTTCATTTATCATAATCCATTTGAATGTGAATTATGTAAATAAGCAGAGTACATTATAAAAGTAATGTTAAGTTAAAGTAATTAACTGCTGGACTCTATTTGTCTGGCTGCAGGATTAAAATGTGACCCAAATCTTCTGGAAAGGATGAAAAGCATGCATGATCCTGTGATTTGTGTTCGTATTTGTGGAATGGGCTCTTAATTATGCAGTTAAACATGCAATGGTGGTGTTTCATCCACCTATTTTGACTCTTTCCTAATGAAGGAAAACATTTGATCTTGTGAGGATTTTGAACATATTATTTCCTATATTCTTTCATAGTTCACTCTCCAGACATTTTCAACAATAACAATAGGATTAGCCTTACATGTGTGAGAGGAGCACAATCGCCCTC
Organism: Gobiocypris rarus; assembly: GCA_023029165.1. NCBI lineage: Eukaryota > Metazoa > Chordata > Actinopteri > Cypriniformes > Gobionidae > Gobiocypris > Gobiocypris rarus. The sequence goes on along the minus strand of CM040915.1, from coordinate 41,629,383 downwards.
CATTTTAGGAATACTCAAATTGTCAAGGGTTCATCCTAAAATGAAAAATCTCCCGATCACTCATTTATTAGTGCTGCATGTCTAGCTGAATGAATAAAATATCTGCAGTCTACATCATCTGCCATCTTGCTTTCACATGACTGCTTTGACAGAGATCAACAATAAAGGAATTAAAAAAAGAGAAGCGGATCGGCGAATAGTTGGGAGCACTGGCGGAGGGCCAAGCACAACGCTCAAATGGTGACCTATTTCATGTCGTCCAGAGTGTGCTAGACTAGAGAAGGATGAATTACTGTCTGTGTTGGCATCTCATTTCAGGTGCTTATTTACTTGGCACTGTTTGTGCTACATTTTGGAATATTTCTCTTTCAGCAATGGCTACGTCAGCTACTCATGCTATAGGCTGTTATTTGATGGGGTGAGACTGTTAAAGTGACTAATAGTTTGTCCGCTGGGCATCTAGCAGCAAATACATGGTGGTGTATCCAGTTAACGCACCCTGTAGGTTGTGTATATGCTCAAATCATGTAGTTAGCTTGAGTCAATCCTGGCCAGGGTAAAATTGTGCCCAACCCCCAGGGTCATTTCAAGTGGCAGTGCATTAACACTCAAACCACATGTCAATTCTCATGGTGGCAAATCCAGTTCTCTCTGGTGGCACAGTATTAGGAGTAAAAAAATGCTGATATTTTGCCTGTGAACAAACATCATAAATTTTTGTTTTTCAATAAATTTGTGAACTTTCCTTTGCCTTTATTTTGCAATAATTAAATATTCTACCCCCAATCCATTGACTAGAACTTGAATAGTTCCCCCATAAAAAGAAAATGGTCATAATTTCCTTCCCATTGATGTTGTTTCAAACCTGTATGACTTTCTTTCATCAGTAGAACTCAAAAGGAGATAATTTAAAGGTACACTATGTAACGTTTGGCCCTCAAGTGGTTAAAAAACAACTGCATGCATTTTGAGGAAGAACATTGTTTTGGTTGTGCTTTGGCTCTGCTTGACTGAGCGGATTCATTTGGTTGTCCTACTGCTTGTAACCTACTAGGCATAAGGGATATAACCAATTTATGACTAGCTGGAGATGTTATTGTAGCGATACCCATCTATAGACACGTTGCTTCCTTGAAAATAAGTTCCAACACAACGCTACAACAACCTTAAGGAAATGACCCTTCACAATTGATGAGGCTTTACAATGAAATCCGTTAGAGAGCCACATATGGTAATTTATCTGTTCAAATCGATCAGTTCTAGCCTTCTCCGAAAAGCCAAGCCAATGTTGATTCTTGTTTTATTATGAACTGTATCGCATTCTCTTTTTGACAGCAGAATCTCTGTTCTCGCATTTTCTTTTTTTTAAATGGGTGATTCCCCAGTTCGATATTTAGTGCGCTCCATATCAACCTTTCTCCCTCGTTGTGACAACTAACTGCTTGCGCACCACACACGCATCAAAACAGCCGGAACAAGTTTTCTCTATTTATGGATATGACAAGACATGCATGGATGAGTGACACATCATGTATGCAATTTCCCACGAAAACCATCACATTTGTGCATTGACTAGGTAAAAAAAATGTATGTTGGTTTATATAATGCCTTATTTCTTAGCCAGTTACTGCTTTGGTCTAATTGCCTATATAGTAAATAGCGATATAAGCTGCTTACCTGCTAATGAGACATATTTTTTGAATATTCAACTTTCTTTTGTTATTGGGCAAGTTTTGACATTTGCAACGATAAGACAATCATCTATGGGCACAGTGCATCTCAAGCCATCAGATTTATCTGTGCAGAATAGTGGAGCCAAAGCACAACTTGGTTACCAAAACAACGCAAGTAACTTGTACACTGTAAACCCCATTTTTTTAAGTTTAGAAGAAATTCAAAGTTTAAGTAGGCAGAACTGACAGATTTTTGCAACTTGAAATATTTCAGTAAACTAACTTCATACTTTTCACTTAAAATTATCATGTAAAATCAACTTAATTTTTAGTAGTAGAAACTTCGCTAGCGTTACCTAGTTAATGTTAGTAAATGTTAACTTGCTAATTAGTAACACAGTTCTGTGATAACAGTAGCATAATATAGCAATTTCTAAATGACTACGGCAATATAGAACATTTAAGATACCTGTTCTCAAACTAAGCTCATGCTCCCAAAATTTTAACCCCCTACTCTTCTAAATTAGTATAGCTAAACAATAAACACAACTAAATATCTGACCTAACATTAATCTTGCACAAAAAACATTATATAAAACTTAATTTTAGCATTTATTCTCACTTTTGAGTGTCATGGCAAAGCATGCTGGGAAATAGAAATCCCAGCCTAGCCCAGGTTGTTAAATTTAAGTTTTTCTAAATTAAAAGAAACAAGTTCATAAAACTCAAAACAACTAAACAATTCAGTTTACTTAAAATGTGCCACTTTTGTGAACTCTAATGAAAAAGTTCTATATACTCATAAAAGTTTTGATTGAATTAATTTGTTTAATTTAAGTTTACCTACTCAAACCAATTAACTATTTTGAGCAGTAGGGTTTATATTTTTCTACATTAACAGCTAGAGGTCCAAAAATGACATTGTGTAGCTTTAAGCTATTTTAGTAATACGATCGTAGCAGATGCCGGTGCTCTTCTGTGCCCATGAATCATGATTGCAGGTTTCAATGACATGATGGTGAGTAAATGATGTCAGAAGTTTCATTTTTGGGTGAGCTATCCCAAACAAACTATTTAGCATTTGCATTAATACATTATTTACAGTAAAGGGTGTGCAAAACAAAAATGTATTTTTTTATATCTATTAGTCGTCTGCCCAAACCATGTTTGTTGGACAACTAGTTCACCATAGTCACCCATCCCTGATTATTTGGTGTATTTATGAAGCCATTTTTTCTTGTTGGTTGGTCATTAAGATGGTTGTAATATGTAGACACAGTTCCAAGTGACTCATTAGATGTTGTTAAACATTGCATGTGAATCACTGTCTCTGATGCCAAGATTTTTTTACTCTTTACCAACTTACTCCTTTCAGTGCTTTGCCTTATATAACTTCATAAATCTAGAGATGAAATTGCTTTACGATTCATCTCAACCTGATGTTAGCGTATCTTTTCTCTCATTGGTCAGTCGTCGTTACAGTCTGGCTCAAGGTCATTAAAAAGTGTCCCTGTGTATCCGTTTTTTTTTTTGTCTAAACTTTCTGTGGCAGTGAGATCGGTGATGACACTTTAATCCCATTGAAATCTGGCCAATCTGCACTGATGCGATTAAGATGTTTCTTAACTCTATGCATTAGGCGCTGCTTATGAACTGCAATAAGGCTATGTTTCTGTGGGCCTATTGACCTATACATGGTCCTGCAACAACATATTGCACTTTCATTAAGTGTTTGTTATGTTAAGAATGTTTTTTAAAGTGAAGATTAGGGTTTTCCTTCTTAAGGAAAGAGGGTAAGCAGTTCAATGTTGACCTGTAATTAAGGCAGTCAGACTGTATTAGACTAATAGAAGTTGATCGAGGACTATCTGCCACCCTTGATGGTCTATCCAGTCAGTTGTAAGATTTAGTTTAGTTTGAAGGACACTGTCATTCTGCTGCCACCGTTACGGGACTAAATCCGGCAATGAAGTATGTCGAAAGATGTGTACTGTGATTCTGTGCTTCCTTGTACGCCAACTTTGGAAATGTGTCATCTCTGTGTGGATTTCACAGGGAAATTCATCACGTGAGTATCTTGTGGTGGTTTTCTGTAGCTTTGACGATGGTTAGGTTACTTTAACATACTCAGCACTATAGTAGTATTATTATAAATGAACGCTAAGAATTATCTACAATTACTACAAATTAACAAATATTTATTTATTTTTTTAGTTGCAAACAACCGTTTGAGTGTGACCACTTTCTCTTTGTCATTACCTACATGTGTAGTTCAGCTTTACTTAATATTAAAGACTTTGTGATTCAGGGGTGGGAAGCAGAGATACCTGTATTATTGTCTGTCTGGATGGATGACTGCCAGAATTAATCTCTTTATAAATGACCATGAAAGGATTATTCAGATTCAGACCCGCTTTGTGTGTTGAGCAATAAATCACCTCAGCAAGCGATGGGAGTTTAGCATTGAGACACAAATGATGAAATTCAAAGTCCCTTAATGATGTATAGGGGATTACTGCAATCAAATTAACAACTTCTGGTTGAGGGAATGAATATCTTTCTAGATTTCCTGATGTAAATTGTTGCTAGGGTCAACAAAGTTTATTTTTCTTTTGTCCAGATATATTGGTCATTGCATTAATTTTAAAGAATACATGAAAAATGTAGGTAATTAAGTGTAATGCAGTGACTTGAATACACATCTTGTTTGTTGTTTTAATCTTAAAATTCATTTTACTTATAAATATTTGAAAGACTTTTGTCCCCAAAACAAAGGGATGCATTAACTATTCTGAATTAATAATTCATATTGAGGTAAAAAGTATTTTTTAAGAAATATTATTTAAAAACTTTTTTTAGAAAATGAATAATGCTCTTTGTACATAAGTCATGGTGTAAGGAAAATGTTTAATATAAACTGTTCAAAAGTTTGTGGTCAGTGCAATTTTTAAAAGAAGATTTCTTTGAAAGAAATTAATACTTTTGTTCAGTAAGGACACATTAAAATGATCAAAAATTGCAGTAGAGACTTTTACATTGTAAAAAAATATTCCTATTTCAAATAAATGCTGTTCTTTATTTTCATCAAATAATCAGTTTCCTCAAAAGAATAAGTATAAATAAATGTTTTCAACATTTGATGAGAAGGAATGTTTGTTCAGCAGCAAATCAGCATATTACAATAATTTCTGAAGGATCATGTGACAGTTAGAAAACCAGTTATTTTAAATCATAACGATATTTCACAATATTACTGTTTTTACTATATTATTAATCAAATAAATCCAGCCTTAGTGAGAAAAATTTGAATAGTAATGCATGTTAGATTTTCCTTTCCTCTGATTTGTAATTTGTAATTGACCCACTAATTCTAGGTCAGGTAGTCATACAGTCACAGGTCTTAATGCATTTATCTTGTAGATGCTCTTAGACATTTGAATGGAATTCCAACCTGATAAAACATTTTTTTTCCAGGTGTGTTTCAAAACCACACATGAGTACTGTTGAGTAGAAGCTTTGAAACGATATCAAACACATCAGCAACAAGCTGCATGTTCTTTCTCTGTGGAAAACACATCCCCATGTAACGCTTGCTGTACTCTCAGCATGTTCACACAGTGTTCAAGAAGCACGACTTGGAAAAAGGTGAAACTGCGCTTATGGAGGGATTAAGAGCTCTGACTCACAGTGGCCTTTCTCTGAGCCAACCTACCCCCATACTGAGACGATGCGAGAAACATCCACAGGCCCATGCAGTCACAGCCACTTTATATACTATATGTTGTTCAGCTCTAGTGCTAGATTGTTTACATCTGAGTCACATTTAGTTGTATGTTAAATAGGCTAATAGTAATTGATGCCTTTGATTTACAATTCACCATTATGAGCAGAAGTCGTAGCTTCAAAGAGGTTAAAATTAGCTTTTTAGCATGTGTGCAGCAGTATTGTCACATTATGAATTCATACTTTGACTAAATTAGCACACACTAAGCCAGTTAACAGACTCATTTAAATGAGCTATAAGCAATATTAACTATTTTGCTAACCTACACCAGACTTTGCCAAAGAGTGGAGTTTTGGCTGCCTTAATGGTTGAGTTAGCCCATGCTAGTAGATGCTGTAGCCACACCATCTGGACCCAAAAAGCATTTTTAACCCGCACTGACAGCTATTTAAAAGGTGCCATGTCTTCTGACTTTTTCCAAGCACCATATAAATTGTAAATATTTCATTATATTATAGTTGATGTTTAGACAATGACCAAGTTGCTGGTTTTCTTGTTGCAGCTTGGGATTTGTTGGGATGTATGGCAGTACTAATGGATAGCTTCATAGGCTTAGCTTAGGGGCTTCATCCAATAAGCTCTCTCATTCAAAAACCCTTCAGCCTCTCACCCACAAAATAAAATACAAAGTTTGCTATGGCTAGTAAACACCTTTGTACTACCATTGGTCCGTGCCGATTACATAATAGGTAGGTGTGCGCAGAGGCTCTGCCTTCGCTCACGTGGAAATCTTTTCCGCTTCATTTGTCCTGTTCAGTCTGTAGAGGTCAGACCCAGACGTCCGTGAGTGAAAACATGAACACAATGGAGAGCTGCTTCATAGTAGAAAATGAAGTTGTACTTCTGATGAAACGAGACACTGACACTGTTTAATTCATGTTTAATATGGTAAAGCTGCTTGATTTGAAGCAGTCCATTGTATAAAGTGCTATAGAGTGCTGAATTGTAGAGGTAGTGCAAACATACTGTTGTTATGATCAGATGCTTTTATCAACAACAAAAAAGTTTGCTGTTTGTGTATTATATTTTGTTAATGAGAGGAAAGTGCACAGCACATATTTACATATTCATCTTACTTACTCTCAGCAGTGTGGTCAGCGTCAGATGTTCGCTAACAGTATTTCACTGCTCACAAACTCTTCGAACTGTGTTTTACCCCTAAGCGAAGAACAAAAAAGAACTTCGCTATGAGTATAAATGATCCAAGGATACTTTTATCCAGGTATTACAGACCCCAACTCCAAAATCTCTCTTGACATGTTAGCAAAACCGCACAAAAGTGACTGTCAGACACAGAGCACCACATTGTTCTCATTGCCTTAACAACAGCAGACAGATTGTTTTTGATGTCAGTCTTTTTGTTATGATGCTTTACGCACTGGTGCAATTTATTTATAACGTTTTTTCTTTCCAGAATGTTTTTAGCAGCATAAAAAATGTCAATGTCAACATGGAAAAATGTTACCAGGGAAACTAAGAAAGCCTTATAACAGTGACTGATGGTGACTTGCATGACAATAATTAAAGGGGTGGTTGATTGCCCCTTTTTACAAGATGTAAAATACGTCTCTGATGTCCCCAGAGTGTGTATGTGGAGTTTTAGCTCAAAATACCCAACAGATCATTTTTTTTTAGCATGTTAAAATTGTCTTGTGCTGTTTTTGTGTCCCTTTAAATGCAAATGAGCTGCTGCTCATGGGGCGGAGCTTCAAGAACTTGCGTTAGCAGCTCTGATAACCTCATGCAGACTGGCAATGAAACTGTTCAGCCTTTTATGTTCAAACCAGAGTCGGACAGGGATGGAGAGACTCAAGAAGAAGTGACAACATGTAGGATGCAACAGGACATTTCTTAATAGTTAGTTGATGTATTTATGTAGTTGATGTAGAGTTAACTATCTTCAAGTCATTGATTAGCATATTCTGTCATGATAATCTCACCCCCTTTGTTGTGTGTTCCTGGGGGCAGGGTTTATGTACATTTCAGGGTTAGTGACATCACCAGGGAGGAAGCTTGTGTAGTCTCTACCAGCCGTTTGTTGTAGTCCTTAAAAAACAATTTCTTTAAAAGAAAATATCTCCCTTAGCATTGAACTTTGAGCGTCGCAACTTTGCAGATATTGTTTATGCTCAAACAGCAACATTACACACTAAATAAAGTTAAAAAAGTGAAATCATAATCAACCACCCCTTTTAAATTTTTTTGAAGGGATTGTTCACCCAAAAATGGAAATTCTGTCGTTTTACTCACCCTCATGCATTTCAAAGTCTGAATTACTTTCTTTCTTCATATTCAACGATTTCATTGTTCTGACACTGTTGTATGAGAACTGAACTGAGCTGGACAATGACATCATTTTTTTTTTTAGTTGCAAATCATCATCTTTTCAACGGATCTGAATCAATACTGAACTGACTTTAGCTGAACATCAGCCAAAATGCATATTTTTTCCTGTTTATCACTGTAAAGCTGGTTTGACACAATCTGTATTGTATAGTGCTATGTAAATAAAGGTGACTTCAAGACATGACTGGAACATAACAGAAGTCGTTTTGAGAAAATCCTTTTTTTCTTCTTCTTTTTTTCCGATTGCGATGGATATAATGTTCCTCAAAACTGTTTGGTTACCAATATTCATTAAAATATCTTCAGAAGAAAGAAAGTCATACAGGTTTGGAACGTGGCATGAGGGTGATCAAATAATGACAGAATTTTCTTTTTTGGGCTGAAGTGTCCCTTTAATTAAATCATACTGTTGACAAAAATATGACAAAAAAGAAAGAAAGAAAAAAAAACGAACACAGCTAGATTATTAATAAGGCATTGTCAGTGTTTTTAGTAATTACAAATTTTAAAAGAAATATTATGAAATATTAAGAAATATTAAGGTGCTACACATTTTGCATATAACTATATTTTCATTATCAAGTTGATTCCAGGGACAGTTTCACATTAATTCTCCTGTCTGGACCAATCAGACCTCAAGTTACAGCCCACAGTGGTGCCATAACCAGTAAGAATTATTTTTTTTTTAAGTCACACAATCAGAATTTTCATGAGCGATTATCACTGAAGAGTACTAATGCTAATTCCTACTAGTGAAGGTTCATGGATTTTTAATTGGACAGAGCTGAGGATTCATTGTGTTTTCCATGACAGTGGTTTGCTCAGCTGTGTTCCTCCACTTTCAGGGAAGGATGTGGTGTTGTGCTGAACGCTCTAGTTTTTGTGTAAGAAGAGGCATATTGAAGGTAAGTTTATGATGACTGTGGTTTTAGTGAATAGACTGGGTGAGGTCTGAATCCACAGCGTCTTTGTCCAGCCGGTCCATTTATTAAAAGAACAGCAGTATCAGGTTGTCTTTAAAAGATTTAGTTTATGAAAATTTAATATAGCTGATACTCTGCACCGGCCTCAGTCCTGCCGCTGCTGTCTGCCGACACAAGCAGCTGGTTGAGGGGCTTTAATTAGATTAGAGAGGAGTGGGTGGCAGTGGGCAGACGTGTGTGTGTGTGTGTGTGTGTGTGTGTGTTTGTCTCTGCTGGTGTCAGAATCACGCACACGGCTGATGTCATGACTGGCTGGCTGTAATCCGACACCCTGAGTTGTGCGGCCCATACTGCTGATGGAAGGTGTGTGGCACAATCCATTACTCTGGCCCTCTCCTTTATCTTTTTTTGTCCTTCTTTCGATGCAAATGGTTGCATTTGGGATATTGCTTTGTTTTTATTATTTTGCAAGCAAACACAAGCTGAGAACGGATCATTTAATTCATGACCAGGGCCAAATGGAATCAGTAGACCTTTTTTTAGACTTTCAGCATAAAATAATAATTTAAAAAAAGTTTCTTTCTTACTGATTAATTGTGAATGACACAAGGTGACCTAGTGTTTACTCTCACATTCTTTGGCTTTCTAAACAGTCATTTATATTTATCATGGTTTTGTCGCATAATATGGTGATGCGGTTAAAAAAACGGATATTTCTTTTCTGCTAATTAAATTTTTGTCATTTATATAGATAAAATGGTTCATTATAGCGATTTATTATTATATTCCAAAGGCATCATATTGAAATAAATAATATGCTAATTATAACATAAATGTCAATAAAAACTTTTGTTCTTATTCTACACAGTTATTTGCTTTAACATAGTTAGCAAACTCTTAGACTTTTAATGTTCATGATATACATTCATTTTCACACAGAACACTTGGTATTGATTTTATAAAAGTATTGACAAAAGATCCGCTCATCCCTATTTCATGTCATCTGATAATTTATGATTTCAATGTCTTAATTTTTTTTGTTCATGTTGTTGTGATTTCAGTGGGTGTTTGTGTTTCTCTCTCTTGATGTTGATATGTTATGAGACATTTTGGGTATATGAGAGGTTGAAGCAGGGATCTGGAACACAAGTTATTTTTAAAACTGCCAGGGAAAAATTGCTCTGAGTACAATTTCAATTAAATTCAATCCCATTATTTGACCCAGCATTCCTCAGTAATGATGGCATAGAGCATGATAAAATACTGATTAGCTGGTTTATGTGATGCATGAATCTGAGAAGCTTTTGTTTCTATAGTAAACCGAGACCTAAGTGCCATTATTCATAAGAGGATATTATGTACCAACCAAAATATCTTTCAGTGAGTTCTTGAAATCAGCCTGAATGGGCAAACACACTGAGGATTATACAGACACACATGTCTCAGCGTGCACACGTCGCTGATGCATCCAGATTGTTTTGTTTCTGTCAAGTCTCAAGATGGTTTTCACGTGGCATGGCTATTTGATTTTCCATCCATCATTGATTTATCACAGCTTTATATAATACTGGCACTGTCGATGCTAATACTTCATAAAAAATTAAATGCATTTTAGCTTAATGCTTTTTATAATACTGTTTTTGGCTTTTTCACTCTGCACAAGGCTACTATTATTATGATTATTATAGCTTAGCAAAAAAAGTATTATTACTGTTATTATTATTATATTTGTCATGGGAAGCATATTAGGTAATAAATATACTAAAAGTAATTTAATGACAATGTAATGTAATCTATTTTCTTCTGCCATAGTTAAAAGTACACTATGTAACTTTTTGCCCTTTAAAAACAAAACTGCATGCATTTTGCGGAAGAACATTGTTTTGGTTGTGTGTGACTGCGGATGAATATGGCTCATTCTCATAACTAAAAAAGAGAGAGAGATTATTCTACTGCTTATAATAACATATTCACTATCAGGCTTAAGAGATTTCACCAGTTTAGATCTCAAGGATCTCAAGCAGTCTTAGGATCTCAAGCTGAATAGCTGAAGATGTTACTGTAGCTATACCCATTTATAGACACGGTACTTCCTTGAAGTTCCTGCACTGCGTTACAACAGCCATAATGAAATGACCCTTTGCAATAAATAAGGCTTTACAATGAACTCTGTTAGAGCTATATACGTATATGACAAGAAACGCACAGGCGAGTGACGCCTATACACCATTTCCAGTGAAACTGAGATCTAGAAATATAAACACCTATAATAAACTTACCATAGTGAATCAGGGTAAGACAAAAACATGTTTTGGAAGAAGGTTTGATGATGTATTGTCTTATTTAAATTGTGTTGAATTTGAAAAAAAAAAAAAGTTACATAGTGTACCTTTCAATATACACTATATTGCCAAAATTTTTGGGAGGTCTGTCTTTACATGCACATGAACTTTCTTAATCGCATTCTTAAGCCGTAGGGTTTAATATGGAGTTGGCCCACCCTTTGCAGCTATAACGGTTTTCCACAAGGTTTAGGAATGTGTTTATGGGAATTTTTTACCATTCTTCTAGAGCGCATTCGTGTGGTCAGACACTGATGTTTTACTGAAACTAATGGGCCAAGCCCAACCCCTGAAAAAACAACCCCACACCATAATCCCCTTCCACCAAACTTTACACTTGGCACAATGCTGTCAGGCAAGTACCGTTCTCCTGGCAACCGCCAAAGCCAGACTCTCCCATTGGATTGCAAGCTAGAGAAGCATGATTCGTCACTCCAGAGGACACGTCTCCACCGTTCTAGACCACTGCGTCCGACGCTTTGCATTGCACTTGGTGATGTAAGGCTTGGATGCAGCTGCTTGGCCATGGAAATCCATTCCATGAAGCTCTTGAGCTAATCTGAAGGCCACATGAAGTTTGAAGGTCTGTAGCGATTGACTCTACAGAAAGTTGGTGACTTCTGCGCATTGTGCAGCTCAGCATGCGCTGACCCCGCTCTGTAATTTTTATGCGGCTGAGTTGCTTTTGTTCCCAGTTGCTTCCACTTTGTTATAATACCACTAATATTTGACCATAGAATATTTATGAGTGAGGAAATTTCACGAATGGACTTATTGCACAGGTGGCAACTTATCACGGTACCACGCTTGAATTCACTGAGCTCCTGAGAGCGACCCATTCTTTCACAAATGTTTGTAGAAGCGTCTGCATGCCTACGTGCTTGATTTTATACACCTGTGTTGGACATGGAAGTATGGAACACCTGAATTCAGTGATTTAGAGGGGTGTCCCAACTCCCAATACTTTTGGTGATATAGTGTACATGGTAAAAAATCTCTCTATATATATATATATATATATTTATTTTTTTTTACACACTATATAATTATTTTATTTATGTATTTTGTGTGGTGGGAATAGACAGGGCAAGCAGACCTACCTGGATTTACCTTTCAGTCTTCTGTCTTTCGACAAATCTGAAAAATGTTATTTTACCAGTGGTGACACAGAGGGTGTTAGGTTCTTTTTTCCAAAGTTACTGGAGCATTGAACAGCCTTTTAGCTAAGTTTCCTATGGGAAAGCTTGTGCTGTAGTCTGTGCCCTTGGCCTGTGTATGAGAGATGAGTTGGGCCGGCTGAGCCTTGACAAAAACTTTAGCGATCGTGAGGCAGCAGACGGGCACTGCAGCACTCCTTACTCAGCACAAAGTCTTCTCTCTGTCTCTCCTCCCACCCTTACATTACCAGCGTCTGCTGCTGTTCGGGTCCTTCCCCATACTCCTGTGTGTCCAGTCCAACCTAATAATGATGAGACTGCACAACCTTGTTCTCTGTCTAAAACAAACAGCGGCTTACCTCAAATTCCTTCACTGGCCTACTGACGTGCACATGTCAGTCTGATAGCGCTTTTGTTGTGATGGCGATTCATGATTTTGATGGATAAGCTAACAATGTATCTTCACAATTTTAAAGATGTGCAATGACCCAAACACTGAGAATGGCTCATATAAATGCTACCATTCAAACATTTGAGGATTTTTAAAAATGTTTTTGAGTAATGTCTCTTATGCTCAAGGCTGCATTTATTTGATCAACACTAAAATGTGATTACCGTGAAATATTATTACAATTCAAAATAACTTTTTCCATTTGAATATATTTAAAAATGTAATTTATTCTTATGATGGCAAAGCTGAATGTTTCAGCTTCATTACTCCAGTCTTCAGTGTCACATGATCCTTCAGAAATCATTGTAATATGCTGATTTGCTGCTCAAAAAACATTTATGTGGTTGTTTTTTGGAAATTCAGATTATTATTTATTTATTTTTTGTTCAGAAAGTGAATTTTCGACCTTGTGTACCATAAGCGTGTGTGTGTGTATGTACGCGTTGCCTCCCTCTCTGTATGAGCTCTCATTAAGCTGTTCTGGGTGCCGGCCCATAGCTTGGCCTCTTTCTCAAAGCGGACCTGCTATGGAAGGGATGTTTTAGTGAAGAGATACTCCTTGTTCCCAGCTTTTAACATACTTACAATCCTATTCATCTTCTTCCATAAAGGAGGCCAGCCTCTCCCACACTGGCCTTGTTGGTAAACAAAAGGTCCTGTGCGAAAGCTGCCACACCTCCAACTTGTTTGTCCCCATTGGGGCCTGTTTCCTCAAAATAAACCTTGGTGTGTGGCAATGGGGAATGTTCCTTTAGTGGTTTGGGACTATCCTGCTTTCCTGTTGGAGAGCTTTAATTAAAGACAGGCTCTGTAAGTTTGTAGTATTCTTTTTTTCACAACCATCAGATGTCCCAAGTGAAGCAGACATGGATTCCTTATTGTTGAATGTTTCCTTTTATGTTCCCACTGTACCATTAGATGGACCTTTTTGTTTCCTTGTTTAAGTTGCAACGTCCTCTGCAAGGTGGAGCTTCCGATTCTGTGTTTCCCTCCAGCTCCATTCAAACCATATGACTTTCTCCCTTTTAGTGAAAGATCTTGTCAGATTTTCTATGGATCTGTCTCAACTTCTAGATCAATTAAATTATTATTGAAATTATTATTATGTCATTAAGAATTTTGTATTGTTGGGTATACATTTTTGTTCACTTTTACGCGATAAACACTACTGTATTGGGTCGCCACAGAAGTAAAATCTGGGTTATGAAGCAAAACTACTGATGTAAAGTCTCCCTGCTGTAGCTTGTTTACTCATTAAAACTGGATCTTTGAGCGAGACTGATTCTGATGCTGCTGCTGGCAGAAAGGCATGATGGGAGTGCCATCAAAGACAAGTAGCATCCAAGGTGAAGAGTTTGTGTGTGTGCATGAAAGAGACACACTGAACATAAATAGCACTAGCATTCAGCAGTATAATGTATTCTTGTGTCTGGCTGATGAGCGCTTCACGGAGCTGTTGTTTAATGTCTAGAGTTTTAGTTTCCATTGACGTCTTCAGATCGTCTGTAGTTTCCGGGATGTTACTACGAATGGTTGTTAGATCTTTGTTCTTGTTTCGCACCATTTCATTCTCTGTTGTTCTTCAGTTTCACGCTGAAGAGGAATATGAGTTTTGTAGTAAGTTAAGTTGACATTGTTGGCTGTAGATTTGGGAACTGACTCACCCACATGCTGTTGTATGTGATTCATGGCTCGGGACTTGTTTGGAATGATAATGCAGGCTTTGGTGTTTGCTCACAGATAAATGAAGCTGTGAAAGTCGGCGGTTGGCTCTGTGAGGAGTGCCGTCTGCATAGAATGCCAAATGACCACGTGAAAAGCGAAGGCTGTCTCTGTGCTTGAGAAGTAAACCAGCTCTCGTGGGATTTATGTTCTACTACTAGAAGTTTCTAAAACATGGTCACCCCTGACCCTAGAATGCATGACTCAAAAAACCTACATACCACCCCAAACGAGGAAAAAAATTAGGGTGTGACTTGATATTGTCCATTGGGAATTGTTGGATCATTGGTGTTTGCTAATTTAATGTGCGTGGATAAATTATTTATAATAAGCTCTGCAATATTCCATCATTTTGGAGAGCGAGATGATGCACCAGCATCTGTTTCAAAAGCCTTGTCACATCTGTGAATACGCCTATGTTGTTACCAAAGCAACCCATGCGGATAGGTTGGTTTTGTCTGGACACATCTTATTTGATCACTTGCAATTAAAGTGTGGATAGTCTGCCTGAAATAATCTGATTTGAGAAAAAAAATTATTTGCCTGCAGTCTAAACATAGCCTTGGTTGTTTGTTTAACAAATTCAAACTTATTTCTCCAGAGAAATGAGCATTGTAGTAGTTACTAACTAGCATAGTTACTATCACTGAGGAGGAGTACCCTCGTACCAAAACCAGGTGCACTTCCTCACGCAGGGCCAGTAGAAGTCTTGCATCGTCATTCCTGTGAGACACCCAGTCCTGTCATGCATCTGGACCTGGACCAGTGTGTCTCAGATGTGAAAGGAAAGGCAAATCTTCCATCTCACTTCCAGGAAATATCTACGGTTATGTTTTTCTGCCTTGTGTTCTGTTGATGGATCTGTAAGTCACAGTGGTATGCTCAAAGTGTGTGCAATGTCAGGAGGAACCAGCTGACTGAAAGTGGTTTCTGCAACTTCAAATCATTAATCACAGTGGGTTGAATTTCTTTAGGGAGGGATGACATGCTGAATATGCCTTTTTGACATCTCATCTGTGTGTGTTGATTAGTTTAAGGAAAAAATATTTTGTTAAATAAAAAAATCATTAATACATTGATTCTGTATGTCTACATTTCTAAATCTTGAGTTTTGATGTCAGGTTGTGTTCTAGCCATAACTCTGACCGAGGTGATAATGTGGTTACTGCTTCATTAAAGGGCTGAGCCCCGAGCAGTTTGTACCAGGATTTTCTCATTACTTAGATGTCCACGTCGGGAGGAACTTCCCCATAAAATGACAAACTGTAGCCATGTGAGCCTGCGAAGCTCCAACATCTGCTGCTTTCTGTAATGTCATGATGATTCATTAACACAGCAAAAGGGAAGGAACATTGTGAGCTCAACATGCAAACACTCATCATCCACTCTGTATTTATGCGGCCCACTGCGAATGTCCTTACAATCGCAGTCTTAGCTGTCTCGAAATAAGAGACCGGCATCTAGGCTGCGCCGCTCAACATTGCCAGATTTGAAATGGTCTTTAACCCTGTATAACACTCTTTTGGTCGTGTTCGAAAAAACAATGCTATGCTAGATATCTGCACATGTCCTTTGTCTTTTTTCATTTTTAAAATAAACTGTTGATCAACAATCTCTGGAGGTCACACAGTGTATTAAATGAGCTGTTTTTTTCCTGCTAATCAAAAAAAAAAAAAACCTAGTCCTCATTCTTTAGAATTCCTATTATGATTCTGAAACATTTTTAAATCATGATTTTAAAATAGAGATCACAATTCTCCCATGATTCTGAATAGACAACTAAACAAAATAACGTCATTTATTAGAGGCTCTGACAAAAATGTTAATTGCTGCAGTTTATTAAAAAATCAATCTATTTATTAGTAATAAAAAAATAAAAGAATGAATGAATGATTTGAATCACTCATAAAGACTTCATTCAGTGTTTTTGAAAAAATCTCTTGAATGAAAGATTCAATGACTAATACATTTGTCACCTGTCGCCAACTAGTGGCGTAATGATGTAATTTATACAATCATTAACGTGATTTACAGTATTTTGATCACTACCAAAGATATCAGCGTTTTCATCTGAACTTTAAACTTTTATCCCAGTACTTCTGGATATTTGAATTATTATAACACAGAAATAAGGAAAAGTTTCATACATGACAACTGCTCTCTCTGGCTCAGACGCAGCACAAACGCAGATTTGAATGTTCCGCTGTGATCGTATTTGTCAAAGGTTTAATAGACACGATTAATCGTGCAGCTCTAGTTTAGGTGTTAATGTCACACAAAATAAACATTGCAAGTGCTTTGGTAATAAAGCAATCAGAATGCATTGAGTTTACTGTTCAGTGATTTGTGGTGGCAGCATCTTACACACTGTTTTCTCTTGTCCAGGCGTCACCCCCACTGATAACCTGCAGCAGCTGGAGGACAAGGGCGGCTCGGACAGCAGCTCGGAGCCTGTTAAAACCTGAGCCACACAGAGGTTGGTTACTTTTGTGCTATTTAATAAATGCTTTCCCATCCAGTAAGACTTATATAGTATACATTGTAAAAACAGTACTAGCCAACCTACTGTCAATACACCACCAAACATTTCATATGATATCCGCAGCACTAGACGCAGAGAGTCTGTTTGCATTCCCAGGCCCTGCTAATGTGTTGTGTTTGTTGTGGTGTGCGTTAGCAGATGCTCCTTCGCAGAAAAACAAGGGTTACCTGAGGGAGCAGCTTTTAGTGCAGGAAAAGTTTTTCCCATGTCATTTACTCTTAATCGTACGGGTTGTACAAGCTGACACATTCCTTTTGATCATTTCCACCCCTTCAGAAGTGCGTAACTCAGTATGTTCATCTGGGTAAAGGCAATGATGAATTCAAAGCGTTCCAGACTCACCAACAAGCCGTCGAAATGTAAACGCATGATGTTTGGGATGCCATTTTTTGATTGTCCAGTCCACAATCAGTTAACACAATTGATGAGAATGAGAATAAGTCAAGTCATCTGTGGTCTGTCTAGTTCTCAACAGTTGGTTTATTACAATTAACCTGAGAATATGATCTTTTCAAACAGATCTAAAAATTGTAGAGACATAATCTGAAAACCACGCCCACCAATCAAACAGTCTCCATTGACTTTGTATTGCGTGAAGCGGTCTCTGTCATTTCTGACTTGTAACAAAAAACAGAACAATGCCTAAAAGCTGATATGTGACCAGGTGTACAGCAAACAAGCTAAAAAAAAAACAGAACCAAAAACCCAGACGTTTTTATAAGCTGTTGACCCAAAAAAGAAAGTGTTTAAGGACACAAAAGTGGATACAGGCAATTTTTGAGACAAAGCGCAAGATGTTATATTACACTGAGAACTACACCCACTACAGGGGTACGTGATCAGCGACAGGAAATGTAATATATAAAAGACATTGTTTTGTTTTTTTGTTATAAGTCAGAAATGACAAGGAGGCCACTTCACACAATACAAAGTCAATGGAGAGCATTGTATTGTTTTCGTCCCGTTATGGGCGTGGCCTAAATGCGCTCTGTCTCTGTGGTAAAACAGAGACAGAACCTCAGACTGTAAAAAATATGGATGTAGTGTCCATGACGTCACCCATAGGATTCTGAAGAGCAGTTCTGAAGCGTAAAGTAGAGTCAAACTGGCCGTTGCCATCTTGGCAGCGCGTCATCGTGCATCACTCCCGGATGACAATGGGCAAAGAGGCAGGACGTGGCTGGAGCTGAGGTGACGTGATGACTAACAGACAGCAGACAATCGGTTACCCACCTGCCACTCAAAGTGGCCAAGCCCTTAATTATGCAGAACTTTAAGGCTTTATATAATTTAAACAAATGTGTTATTAAAAAATTCACCCCTCACAGTTGTCATGAAGGGCAAAATTAGCCGTTTAGACAACCACAATTTGTACCAGGCTGTAAACGTGTTTTTCTGCTGTAAAGTTGGGCATTTTAACATGAGATTCTGCTCCCTTTTGGGGTATGTCTGTAGCGGCCAGTCGATGAATTTCAGTTTAAGTCACTTTCGTATTGGCTTCAAGAGAAACTGGGGGAGGTTGCCGCTTGGTTAACACGTACACTGAGACTGTAAAGTGATCTAATCCACAGCATCAGGATCACCAGCCAACTGAGGCCATCCTCAGTTCTCCGTCATTGCTGTCCTCTCGCTGCTCCTTGAGTAGCGATAACGGGATTATTTCTTCTGCGCAGATAAAGCATTAAGTGCATAAGAGTTTAGGGTCTTCTTTGAGGCCATCATTTACTTTTTAATGGAGGAGTCTGCTGTGGGTTCTTCATAGTTAGTGTACTGTAAAACTGCAAACATATGCTCATTTCTATTCTACGAGTGATCAAAACCCATAAGCTTTGGGGTGATGTGGCACGAGTAAAGTCATGAGTGGTGAGATTTGTCCCATGAGCTTTAGTACAGGGTAATCTGGGTCATGGCTTTGCTCTCAACAAACCTCAGTCTAGGTTAATGTCCCTTGCATCCGTTTACACCAACTAGATTAACTTTGTTCTCATTAACTCAGTTGGTTAGGTATTGATTGCTGCAAGAAACACATGACAAAGCAGTGCTAGGACATTTATGTTCCTCCAGGACATATTTTGGATTGTTTATACTCTCTGGCTTTTTGCATGTATATTACTGTTAAAAAGTTCAGGATCAGGAAGATTTTTTTTTCTCTTTAAATGCTATTATTCAGCAAGAATGCATTAAATTGATAAAAAATGACAGATCTTTTGTAACATTATAAATAGTCACTGTACTTCAAATAAATGCTGTTCTTTTGAAATTTATATTAATCAGAAATTATATCACAATATTATTGTTTTGTGTATTTCTTATCATATAAATGCAGCATTGGTGAGCATAAGCTGCTTATTCCAAAAACATTGCAACATAACTGATAGATAAAATATTTGTGTCTTATTTCTCATATTTCTTTATGGGCCTGTGTACACCTGGTCACACATCTTTCTTGTTAAAACTGTTCCATTTACAACTTCTTTTAAAGGGGCACTATGTAGGATTTTTGGTGAAAAACAAAAAACAAAAATCACCAGGCCAGTGTTCTATATTTTGTTCAGTTGAGTACTTACAATATCCCAAATGTTTCCAACTATTTGTAAATCGTGAGAAAATTGCTATTTTAACCAAGGAACCGGGAAGTGTGAATTGTGTCATATCTGTGTTCATTACCCTCGTTTTCCGGTTTTATTTGGCAGAAACGCTTTCCTCTCACTGCAGTGTGCAACAGGTGTCACAGCAGCCGAAGAGCGAACACACAGAGTAACGTCATAACATAATTCTCAACACACTCAAATGTATCTAATAAGATAAACAGAGCTGCGTTACATTACCTCATACTCATGACCGGAAAAGCGGAAATGGCGCCGGTGACTGTGTCCCGTCATAATAAAAGTCCCGCTGCTGGCGAGCCGTGTGTTGTGTAATAATCGCTCCAGCAGCCTTGCTCCGCTCCCACAACACTCGGTCCTGCTCTGCTTCATACTACAGTAACATTAATAATCGCATCCATGAACTTGATTTCTGCCCGAGTCTTATCCCAATTCTTTTCCACCGGCTGTGAGGTGAAGACCACATGTGCCACATGTCCCAAGATTCTGACTTGGCGTCATCAAACTATGCCTTTGTTTTGAATAGGCGCTCTCTAGCGGGCGGAAAAGTGCATAGTGCACCTTTAATGAAGATGACTGTGTTTTGAGTGTGTGACTTACTTTAAGTTTATTTGTGGCAGTTTGCACATCAGCTTAATGAAGAGATGCTGAGCTTTTCATCTGCAGTGATGCGTGTTGCAGTAGCGCTACCATATGTTGTGGCTATAACATGTCATATAGCCTATAATGCTCTCACACGTTTATTTTTTAACATACATGTGGTTTCAACAACCAGATGCATTTACACTTGTCCAGTTTCATCTGGAATTCATCTCAGACCACCTCCTGAAGTGGTTTAAGGGATCGGATGTTGCTCTTCTTCATGCAAACTTATGTAGCCAGGGTTCAAAATGAACATTCACAGAGTGTTAAACACTTCTCTGTTAGCATGGCCTTTTAAAGTAGTTTAAAGGTCATTCCTAGAGTGTGTCCCAGACAGAAGGGAGCGCATTTAAATGTGCTAATAGTCAAAGTTGCTCTCTTAAAAAACCGGACAAATGTGCTTGTGCTTTGAAAAGCTCACCAGTTGTAATTTAGTGTTTTGTAGACCTTCTCAAAATAGATGCACTGTTGCTACCTGTGCCTGCCAGGTAGCTCTCGACAGAGCACAGCACGTCTTGTGTTTTGTCTGGATGTCAGAATGATGCCTTGTAATAGGTTCGCTATTTACCTAAGGCTTTATTTTCAGAGTCTTTCCTCTATCACAGGGCACCTTTGATTTCCTACAGCGGCATTGAGATCACAAATATCCTTGAAATCGCCGTGGGCCTTTTAGTGCCAGTTTCACAAATAAAATGAAAGTGTCTAAGACAGATATGTCTTCTGTCTGGATATTTTGGCAAAGAAAACATCAGATGGGGATGGTGAACTGGATGTGATGCCAGAGACTGATTGTGGCACTTGATGTTTGCCACATATTGACATTTCTTCAAATTTTTTGTGATGTCTGGTAATATTATAAGTCATTGCTTTTGAATTGAATCTTATATGTGGACGGTAGATTCAAAAGGCCTGACCAACGTGAATGTTCAAAAATTCAGTCTAATTTTCTGCTCAGATCAAAAACTGCAGACAGACTGAATGAAATTGCAAATTCACTCTTAGACAGTAGGTGGCACTTATAGAAAAGCAGAAATGCCCTAGTTTCCCTGGTACACAATGCACTGCGTAACTTTCCTTTTATGACACAGATAATAAAAGTTTCAGATTTCAGATTTTGTATTCACTATGGTGTTTATAAAATAACACCCAATACAAGTTCAGAGACAAGAGAACCAGTTCAGTGAATTCTGATATTCACCGTTGCTTTGAAAAAAACTCAGTTTGTGAGCGCAACCAATGTAGTTTTATGTTACAGCATCTCTGGGCACGTGACCAAATGTGCAAATCTTACTGCACTGAAAAAAATGAGTGCAGGATTTGATGTAGTAATTGCCAATACATTTCACAAATAATTACAATAAATGGCAAGCAACTCATTAAATTAAGGGTGTACTCACACTGGGCGCTCTGAACCGTGCCCGAGCACATTTGACTCCCAAAGCCCGGTTAGTTTGACAAGTGTGAGCGCTCCATTCCGTGCCCTGGCGCGGTTCGTTTGGCCGGCCCTGGCCCGCTTGGAAGAGGTGGGCCAGAGCGCGGTTCGCATGCAGTGTGAGCGGGACAGCTCTGCGCTACTGTCATCATTGTGACAGCAAACACCAAACTATTACTACTTGGATACACTTTTCGATTAAATCAAATATATTTAGGTTTATAACGGTCCTGATTCTCACCTTATTGATGAACATGAATTGTAGTTTGCGAGTAAAGCTGCAGATTCCTCCATCAAAGTCCACTTCCTCTGTAAAAATACGTGCAGTGCAGTCAAATGAAAATCGCATTGCGGCATAAATGATAAATCTGTTAGGTGATCTATTAGCAAAAAACAAAAAGTTGCATTGCGAATGACGTGAGCGTGCTCCGGCCCGGTGTAATGTGAGTGCAGGCCAGCGGGGGAGACAGTCGCGCTCGGGCACGGTACAAGGCAACCGTGCCTAGTGTGAGTACACCCTAAATGTGACATTTTGAAGTAGAAAGACTGAAATAGTAGGCCTAGCTATGAAGTAAGCCATATTCCATTAATATTTGTTTTATTGAAAAATATTTTTTTACAGTGTGATTGGCCGTTGCGCCACGTCAAAAGCGCGTACCTGCAGAAACCATTATAATTAGTGATCCTGTCTACACTGAATGAGTTGAATGAATGCACATATCTTATGTATTCTGTGCTATACTACTTCCAATAATAGGACACATGATTTAGATCATTTGCTGTCATGTGTCCATTGTAGACAAGCTGCTACACCGCAGAACAGACACTGTGAGACACTGCGACTGGTCTAGTAGCTTCTATATATGAGATAATTATGTAACAAGAGCTTGGCCATATTCTCACACACACACACCTACTGTGACGGTTGACCCATGTCTGGATGAGTGACAGGAGGGGAGAGCCAATGAGCTGCTCTCCCTTGAGGGACAGGGCTTATCTGCTGGCTCCATGAGTCAGTAGTCCATCCCACTGCTCACAGCACACAACCAGCTCTAACGTCGCCACCGCCGCTGCTGCTGCTGGTGTGAGCAGATAACAGATGGACACCAGAATCTGTTGCTTATATAGCAGTTCATCAACACACTGACACTCTCAATATAACTGCTCATTCATTTTAGCTCTGTGCCATCATGTCTAGCTGTGGTGTAATCTTATGAAACTATTGCGAACATATGAATGTACATATGGTCCAAAATTCTGTTTCGATAATCTCAAATCATACTCTCCTGCATAGATGCTTTTATGACACTGATAAGGATATATAAGATATATATATATATTTATATTTATATATACACATGTATACAGTATTGTTCAAAATAATAGCAGTACAATGTGACTAACCAGAATAATCAAGGTTTTTAGCATATTTTTTATTGCTACGTGGCAAACAAGTTACCAGTAGGTTCAGTAGATTCTCAGAAAACAAACAAGACCCAGCATTCATGATATGCACGCTCTTAAGGCTGTGCAATTGGGGTATTAGTTGAAAGGGGTGTGTTCAAAAAAATAGCAGCGTCTACCTTTGACTGTACAAACTCAAAACTATTTTGTACAAACATTTTTTTTTCTGGGATTTAGCAATCCTGTGAAACACTAAACTAATATTTAGTTGTATGACCACAGTTTTTTAAAACTGCTTGACATCTGTGTGGCATGGAGTCAACCAACTTGTGGCACCTCTCGGCTGTTATTCCACTCCATGATTCTTTAACAACATTCCACAATTCATTCACATTTCTTGGTTTTGCTTCAGAAACAGCATTTTTGATATCACCCCACAAGTTCTCAATTGGATTAAGGTCTGGAGATTGGGCTGGCCACTCCATAACATTAATTTTGTTGGTTTGGAACCAAGACTTTGCCCGTTTACTAGTGTGTTTTGGGTCATTGTCTTGTTGAAACAACCATTTCAAGGGCATGTCCTCTTCAGCATAGGGTAACATGACCTCTTCAAGTATTTTAACATATGCAAACTGATCCATGATCCCTGGTATGCGATAAATAGGCCCAACACCATAGTAGGAGAAACATGCCCATATCATGATGCTTGCACCTCCATGCTTCACTGTCTTCACTGTGTACTGTGGCTTGAATTCAGAGTTTGGGGGTCGTCTCACAAACTGCCTGTGGCCCTTGGACCCAAAAAGAACAATTTTACTCTCATCAGTCCACAAAATGTTCCTCCATTTCTCTTTAGGCCAGTTGATGTGTTCTTTGGCAAATTGTAACCTCTTCTGCACATGCCTTTTTTTAACAGAGGGACTTTGCAGGGGATTCTTGAAAATAGATTAGCTTCACACAGACGTCTTCTAACTGTCACAGTACTTACAGGTAACTCCAGACTGTCTTTGATCATCCTGGAGGTGATCATTGGCTGAGCCTTTGCCATTCTGGTTATTCTTCTATCCATTTTGATGGTTGTCTTCCGTTTTCTTCCACGTCTCTCTGGTTTTGCTCTCCATTTTAAGGCATTGGAGATCATTTTAGCTGAACAGCCTATCATTTTTGCACCTTTTATAGGTTTTCCTCTCCAATCAACTTTTAATCAAAGTACGCTGTTCTTCTGAACAATGTCTTGAACGACCCATTTTCCTCAGCTTTTAAATGCATGTTCAACAAGTGTTGGCTTCATCCTTAAATAGGGGCCACCTGATTCACACCTGTTTCTTCACAAAATTGATGACCTCAGTGATTGAATGCCACACTGCTATTTTTTGAACACACCCTTTCAACTAATTCAACTAATTGCCCAATTGCACAGCCTTAAGAGCGTGCATATCATGAATGCTGGGTCTCATTTGTTTTCTGAGAATCTACTGAACCTATTGGTAACTTGTTTGCCACGTAGCAATAAAAAATATACTAAAAACCTTGATTATTCTGGTTAGTCACATTGTACTGCTATTATTTTGAACAATACTGTGTGTATATATATATATATATATATATATATATATATATATATATATATATATAATTTTTAAATTTTTTAAATAAATAATAATGTTTGTGCGTGTATATGTGCATATATATGCATGTATTTGTGTTTTTTATTTTATTTTTTTAGATATTTAGATACTTCTATTTAGTAAGAAAATGTTGACACCACAACCGAAGCAGGTTTAATAAAAATGTTTTTTGCAGTGAAGCAGGATCATACTGTAGTTCTTCTCACCCTGGGGACTGTAACTAGAGGATGAGCCTTTAGGCAAATGTGATAAAAGAATTTAGCTGAAATCCAATCTTCTCTTTGTTTTATACACGATTTTGTAACCCAATACACCCAGCGGGACATTGGCGCTTAATATCATCTCAGAGTTGATAAACGCAACAGACTTGTGAATCTAGTAGTAGCGTAACACACATCTACAAGCAGGATGTTTTATATTGTTATCTGAGGTAGTCATGTAGCTTCGAAGCAGCAGGGTTTTTTTTCTGTCAGTTTCTGTTTTAAACTGCCTGAGTAAAAACTGTTCGTGTGATCATCATGTGTTTGGATTTAAAAGAAAAAAGTTTGGCCTCACAGACAACAAGATGGATTTAATGGTGGTGTTGCTACATTGCCAAACGGCTCAGCTGATGCGGCGTATTTTCTGTGCGCATTTCTGTGATTTGTATGACCCGAGGCGCACTGGAATGTGGCTTACGTGGTCATACAGTACAGCTGAGAGAACATTCCTAACATGGGAAATGCTCTCGTCGATAAACATGTGCTTTATGGTCTGCGAGCTGTACGCAAGAAACCCTAAAGACTCTGAGTGCTGACATATCCTTGTCCTGTGCTGACTTGTTTCCTAAACATACAAGGTTATTGTATAGATATATGTATTTTTTTTATTTAGCGTTTAGTTTGCCACATCTGTGAACCATTAGCAGTTTGCTAGCCAGAAACACTGATATTCAGGAGAGGGACTCTCTCATTCTAGAGAGTTTTTTGATTGGACAAAAAACAAGTACAAGTCAATATTCATCACTGTCAATAAGACCTTGCGCCTTTTTTCATTCCCCTGACCTGTGTAACGTGTTCTGTGTGAACCGGCCCTAACAGTATATTGTATCGTGCATTAGTCTTAAAGTGACAGCAGCATAATAAACTACTGTTAAATCTACCTGAAAAACTTGCAAAGCTCTGTTTATTTCATTTGTATCTTTGTTCTATTGTATTTATTTATTTGTGCTATTGCTTATAAGTAGATGCGATTTGTATGTCCATTTACTTGCCTTTTAATATATAAGTCAGCAGTTTTAGCTGTGGTATTGAAATGTGAATTCGAGAAATGTGAATTTTCACCTTATTTATTACAATACAAGGATACATGGATCACAAACAACAAAAACAATAACTATGTTTTTGAAAATTATTAACTGAATCTAATCGAAAATCAAGGATAAAATTGAACTGAGATCTTGCAAATTGAAATCAGGACGCCTGTATCGATGACCCAGCCCTATTGTGTATATATTTATATGTAATTTATATTTAATGAAATAGCAATGTAATAATGTATATTTATAAATGCACACTTAACTGGATTAATAAATGTGCATAATATATTGCTTATTGTTAATTCATAATGCCTAATGCATTAAATAATGTTAATCTTATTGCAAAGTGTTTTCCACTAAAAGCCACAGAGTTCATTGTGGTCTTTTAAGAGCAGAAAGGAATATTTACTGTAGTATACACATGACGGGTATGTTTCGGGTTAAGGGTATAGGATCGCATAGGGAGGCCTGCATGTATTACTGATCGTGTAGCAAGTTGTTCTAATATCCGTTTTACAAATCGCTGTTTCATTTCAGCAGGCAAACTCACAGGGATGGTGCGATGAGGTAAAGTGTTATTCTTACATGGACGATAAGGGTGAGTGGGTGCGTTGAGAAAGCCTTGGGGATTGTCTTTGGCTCTGATAATTCAGAAGGGCTTTGGAGGGAGATGAAATGATGTGAGATGGCTCTTGGCTGGAGTCCCACAGCTGGGCTTACTCTGTTTTGGGGGAGGGTGCTTCAGCACTCAACACAGAGGATTAAAGGCGACTGTTTTTCCTTTTTCTTTGAGGGGGCGTTTGAGGAGATCGTTACAATTATTACTCTCTGCATGACCCGTGTTTTAGACTCCACTGTGTTCTGTAATTATGTTTGAAGAGAAAGGCCCAATCCCCATATGCTGTTTTGGTTTATAATCATTGACCCCTTTCTGAAAAATATAAACAGTCATTGTTGATAGCGATATTAAAGAACTGAAAACACAGTTTTCATCATAGTCTCTGCTCATATTATGTCTAGCTAAATCCCAAGTGACTGCAAAGTTCTTTGCTGTATATGTTTGTTTTTGTCCTGCCAATGTCCTGCAAATGGCAAAATATGTTAGTTTAGATAGTATTAGTTAAGGTTACTCCAGACCAGTGTTTATATGTTATGACTCTCTGGCTGGTACATAATTAACTTGCATTTACTAGAAGTTTTGTTATGTGTAAGTTTGACCAGAAATATTTTGATACGCTTTATTAAGAACCTCTGTGCCATGTTTCAGCCACCATTTTTCTAAAAACGCTTATAAAAAGCACAATATATGTAGACATTTTTACCTCATATACTTCCATAAGTACAGAACCTTAAGTGTGTGAATTGACAGCATGCCACAGATGAAGGACTTTAAATTAACCGGAATTGTCCTATTAAAGTCCATCTTAGTCTGTTTTCTCCAATACTTTATCCTCTGACATTTCTAAGACTTTGCAAAGCCTCTATCTAACCCAAAAGTGACCCTGGGGATGTTTTAAGTGCTTGGCCAGGGAAAATAAGTGCTTTCGGGTCCAGTGAGGTTCACTTGCTAATGGGAGTTTTGTAATTAAATTATAGGATATTTCTGCAAAGCTGATTGTCATACAACAATAAAATCCCTTATGAGCTTGTAATCACTAGATTTGAATGGCCTGAGGTCGGGATGTACAAAAATGAAGAACTGTGTAATAATGTAATGAGTGCCATTGTAAGATAATGTTTCACACAGGTTTGTAGTTTACTAGACCTTGTAATGGTCAACATACATTGTCACATTTTGATAACAGTCTGGACTGCCTAACAAAACGTTATTTGAAACAATAGACCATTTTCTACATTACAAAGTGGTATAGATATGCTATTTCAGTAAGTGTGAAGCTATAAGCAAGGAAACTTAAACCTATTGAGCTAAAGACCTTAGGCATGTGAAGATTTCAAATAAAATAGGCCTGAGCTCAAAGAAGAAACCTGTTTGCTGTCTCAGTAATGGCTGTGCTGATGTTTATTTTTTATTAATCTCTGCAGCTCTTAGATTGAATCAGAAGATTGTCACAGACTGCTGTGCCATAAACTGCTTTGTCATTGCAGTTTCCTGAATTATTGTGGCCACCACCAACACTGTTGTCCAAGAACCTCTGTAATTACTTTTATTTATGAGACCAGTAAAGTTTTCCACCATTTTGTGTTTCTTCCTCTCTTCAATGTATTTTTTTCTTGTCCCCCTGCAAACAGCCTCAGGGCTTTGGCAGGAACACGAGCCCTGATCATACGTCTATATTTCTCTCTCTGCAAAAAGAAAACTTGCGCACTCATGCTTAAATTGCTGAATCATCTTTTCTTTGCAGTTTTATGAGAATAATTTGCCTCTTTTCACTTATGAATATATATATATATATATAATTTTGTCATGATTATAAGCAATAAATAAGAGAGCTGGCTTTCAAATTCTCTTTCCCTTTTATACAGACGAATTATGGTAATATATCATATAAAAATATAAGGATAAACATTGCAGTTATACATATGGGACCACAGTGCACTTTCTAGATTTAATATGTCTAAGATCGTCTCACCCACACCTACCACTACCACAATGTGTTAATTCCACTGATATTGAGGTGTACATGTGTTTCTATTAGATGTTTTCTAGTGCTTACATCATCAGCCAACAGCATTCCAGAGTTGCAGCTCTTCCTGTTGTTGCTAGGAATGTGATGTCACCTGCTCCCTTAACATGGTTGGTCCTTGTGTGTTTCAGATCCTCAGCCTTGGCCAGGAACAAAGGAGCAGCGACAAGTCTTTTCCCCACAATCCTCTGGTGTTCCCTCCCAGCTGGCTTAGCCTGACGGGTTGTGCTGACACTGACTGGAGCTGAGTGCTCTCTTTTTCCATTGTGCGGTGCCTGGCTGTGTGGTGGAAGCGAGGGCTAATTAATGAGCTGTGAGTATGAGGCCTCACTGCTGACAGCCAGTGGAGACAGGATTAATAGTCCGGTCATCTGGCTTGATGTGTGTGCCTCCAGGCTGCCCCTTGACGAGAGTCCACTGCGGAATCCACCACGGCGGCCGCCGAGAGACCAGCAGAGATGCCCACCGAGACGCTGCAGGCAGATAGCAAGCCCGTCGGCCAGGGTGGGGCCTTTGCCTCCGCGGTCCCACTCCGCATCCTCAACAAGGGGCCCGACTACTTCCGACGGCAGACTGAGCAAAACCCGAAACGGTTGAGCGCCGTGGAGCGGCTCGAGGCCGACAAGGCCAAGTATGTTAAGAGCCAGGAGGTCATCAACGCTAAGCAGGAACCAATCAAGCCACAGGTACTGGCCAAGCCCCCTGTGTGCCCAGTTCCTGTCAAGAGGAGTGGCGTTGTGGGATCTGGTTTGAAGGCCTCCAACAACAATGCCAAGTCGGACACCTGCGCAACCACCACCAAACGAGAGAATCTCAACCTGGAGATCCTTAAAAACATCTTAAACAGCTCCTCCTCATCCGAGGGGCCTGCCAAGGGGACTTCGCACAAAGTCGGGGCACGTAGCTGGGCGCCACATCGGTCGTCCGAGCTGTCGGAACCTGGATGTCGTTCTTTTACAGACTCGCTTAAGGTACCATCTTCCACGCAAGGTCGACACAGTCCACAGGGAGGCAACTTGAACCTGAGTCGCAGGCTGCTGGAGGAGAGGTCGTGCGAGGCCGATGGGGAGCGCTCGCCGTTGCATGCCTCCCACAGCTCCTCAGACATTCGCCGCATGTGCAACGGCAAACCCCTGAGAGCGGCCCGTAGCAGCAGCTCTTCCGCACCACCACTGCCGCCCAAGCCTAGCGCTAAGGCCTTGGCTGCTTGTGACAATGCTCCCCGCTCCCCTGAAAGAGAGAAAGTGGCCAGCACTGCTACAGAGCTGGAGTTGGGCAATTCTGTGTCCCGCAGGCCCTCTCTGCACCGCTCCAAATCAGACTTGAGTGACCGCTATGCTCGGGCTGGCGCAGACGTGGAGCGCTTCTTCAACTATTGTGGGCTGGATCCCGAGGAGCTGGAGAGCGTAGGTGTGGAAAGCTTTGCCCGAGCGAACTCTGACATTGTGTCGCTCAATTTCCGTAGTGCCAGCATGATCAGCTCGGACTGTGAGCAGTCCCGGCATAGCAACGACGACCTGACCGATGAAGAAGACGATGCCGGGGAGCGCGTTCCCTATGGAATTTCTGCCGTTGAACGGAATGCCCGGGTTATTAAGTGGCTCTACAGCATCAAGCAGGCGCGGGAGTCTCAGAAAGTCTCCCATGTCTAAAAGAGGGAGCAGACCTCCCTGGCCCCATCTGGACTTGGTACCTGCTTATTTTTGCAATTCATGCACTGTCTTTGAAATCGCTAAAGATTACATGGCAAAGCCTTTTGAGTTGATGGCTCTTTTAGTCGCTTTTTGCATTCAGTGTTCGCTGTCTTCTGAAACTGCATGACTCCTTAGACATTCAGCCTCAAGGTAATGCAGCTCATGTAGGAACCTCTTTAAAGATGGTCAACGCCATCTCTGTGCAGAGAACAACTCATATTTCCTTTTTTGTTTCTGCCTCTGTCTATCAAACGTTTTGATGCCAGCACTTTTCAGGTGCTTCTTATTTCACTTGGGCGCACTGAGCCAGGAAGCCATATTGGTATGAATGCAGAGCTGCAGTGTGTTTAGACTTCTTTTGATCCTCTTTCTCTGTCACTTTTTTTTACTTGTTCTTATGATGGATATGAGCTGTATGTATATAAACCTCTGTGAATAGCCGCAGCAGAAGCATGTTTTAGTCTATTCTCGAGATCTCCCCTGCCCGACTTCTCTTGGTCAGCCTTGCACTGGTCATATTGTTCCAGCAGTATCACAACACCATTCAGCTTCATGTGGTTTGTTTTCACTTTGTCTGTCGTTCATAAAGTTCCTGTTTTATTTTTGTGGTACTATTGTTTCGAAAGGTGTAAATGCTGTAAGAATATGTATATAATTTTCAACGTTGTCGGAAAAGCATTGTGTGATGACGAGTCTGCTATGTCCATAGCTCCTGGTCTGTTTGTTCACCCTTTGGACTTGCATTGAAAGGCTGTATGAGACTTTGTCCATGAACAAATCTGTACGACACTGTTGTTGCTATGACATATATGTTCGGTATATTGAAGTTTGAGCTGTTACTTAAAAAGTTCATCAAAATGTTTGTTAACATTTAGTTCTTTTTCATTTCAATAAATGGCTGATTTTGCCAACTTTTGTCATCAACCTCAAATGTTTGAATATATTTTTTCTGTTATTTATATATTTGATGCATGCATGTGATATTTTTCTTGAATTGAAGCTTAAACATTCTTCAAACTATTGTATTTTGTGTTCCTCTGTGGAAAAAAAAGTCATACAGTTTTAGAACGACATCAAGGTGAGTGAATGATGACAAAATCTTTCCAGCTCACACATCACAAAGGCCAGTCATGTGATCCTCCCAATGCTGGCCCTGAGAAAACAGCTGTCAAGTCTTGTATTCTCACAACTTGTGCATTGGCAAGATCTTCCCCGTTTTAAAACCTATTTTTCGCTCTCTCATTGTAGCCCTTGTCTCTTTGCAGAGCATGGCTGTCTGCAAGAGGGTAGGCACCTTTAATTTAGTCATCTCTGCCGCCTGCTTTCTCAGGGCAAGAGGAAATGATCTAATTCATCACAAATGTTTAGAAAAACCAGACCGCTGCACTAGAGGCCCCCTCGCTCCCCCGAGCACCAAACTTAACTCCCATAAACAAGCTCAAGAGATCCATGGGTCACAAGCTGGAACACTTACGTGAAACCTAATGTTTTCACCCACTTTACTCAGTTTATAGAATAGACTTGATGCAGTCAAAAACACTGAATTGGTATTTGTGGTGCTTGCTCAGTATAACTATTTCCTCATTCTTATTACATTTTGGTGCACATGATGTATGGTGCACACATGAATGATACCTCAAACTCTGTGCCTTATTAAGGAAAGGAGCTTTTGCTTGTATTATTCTCAGTAATTGGACTAATGATTTTAGCCCAGTGGACAGTATAATGGGCAGAAAAAAAGACCTGAAGGAGGGACCTGAGCTTTATCTCACGACTTGAATACACACTCAAAGATAACGGTTTTGGTATATGGACATTCAATATCCATGGAACCGTTCCAATGCACAAAATATTATTTTTACTGCAAAAAGGTTATTTAGATTTATTAATTGGATTTACTTATTTTAAGAAATTATCACTGAAAGGTTTTCATTTTCCACTTAAAACCACCCTAGAAACGCCCCAGCAACCACATAGCATTGTATTAAAATACAGTGAAAGTGACAATTCTTAGGTTATGCTGTTATCTTGAACAGCTTTTATACGTGACTGTTGATTTTAGCAACCAGAATAAGGCATGTCTGTTATTTAAGCCACAAAATGGCTGCCAACTCTTGCTGTTCTGAAATTGAATCTTGTTTTAGGCTAATTATAAATTATTTGTAAAAGCATTTGAGTGCCTGTTAAACAATATTTACATAATGCACACCCCTCCCCTACCTCAAGAAATGTAATGTAGGATTAGCGAATCCGCCCTCCAGCTTTGCATGACATGGAGATAATTTCTCAGTTGATCTAATGATTAATGGGGGTTTATCTGTTCATGTGAGGAAAGCACAAGACTGTCGAGCTGTGGCGCTAAAAAAAAAAAGCCTGGCTTTCCCTGTCAGGACCTGGATTGAAACAAAATGGCACCTCAGGCAACACTGAGGAGGTGAATTAAATTTTCCATTTTGTTTCCTGAAGTTACACTAATAGCATCAGACCCTCTCATGAACGCCTTCATTAATTTCCATCTTGCATGCCTGACAAAAGAGGCATTGATGAATGCCCTTTCTTTAGCGCCTCTCTCCCTTTCCCTGGCTGGAGCGGAGCAAAACATTATAGGCTATGAAAGCAAGCCATTTTTGTGCTCTGTCTCTCTCTCTGCTGGAGGGATGCTGTGACATGGTTGTTGGAGTTCATTGGCTGTAATCATTCCCCCTGCACGCATCCCTCCACAACACAAAGGCTGCAAGTTTCTTCATCCCTTTGACT
The DNA here is from genome assembly GCA_023029165.1 of Gobiocypris rarus. Taxonomy (NCBI): domain Eukaryota; kingdom Metazoa; phylum Chordata; class Actinopteri; order Cypriniformes; family Gobionidae; genus Gobiocypris; species Gobiocypris rarus. The sequence continues at coordinate 41,596,338 of CM040915.1, read as the reverse complement.
CATGCTTTTCTAATGCAGCAGTTTAAGCCCAGCGCTTTGCTACAGTTGTGAGCTAACATGACATTTACCACTGATTGCCACGTCTCTCTAAGGCCAGAGGCTCGCAGTCATCATGTGGTGTCATAACAGGCTGAGTGTGGCCTCGTTGTCCCTCTTTTGTTTGTTTTGCTATTGTTTCGTCTGTGGCCCTCCAGCATTTCATCAGCACTGTATCTCCTTATATCAGTATTGAAACGGAGGATTTTCTACATGGCACTCATGGTCAATTGTTAGCTGTGTATTTAGAAGTGTCATGTTAATTAAAAGTGAAGGGCACTCAGATTTTTTAAACAAGTGGATTGTAAATGCAACTGTAAAAAACAAAAACAAATAAACAAACAAAAATAGTAGTTTTGATGAAGTGCCACAATTATTGTAGAAAAAGAAACAATGGAAATGCATGCTGATCTGTTAAGTTGCTTAAATAGTTTTGGTTAAACAGAACCAAGTAAATTGCAAGTAAGTAACATATTATAAGACAGATAATACTAGACTTTTGCTTTTATGTCCTTAATGTGTGTATAACCCGTCTTGTGGGGCAATTGTGGTAACACTCATTATAAATTACAAATGTTTTCAAAACTGATAACAATAAATGTTTCTTGAACAGCATATTATAATGATTTCTGAAGGATCATGTGACACTTAATACTGGAGTAATAGCTGCCGAATACATTTTTTAAACAAAAATAATTTTACTGAACCAAGAACATAAGAGGCTACTGGCAGTAAATTACTGAGGTGCCCTTGAGCAAGGCACCTAACCCCCAGTTGCTCCCTGGACGCCACAGCAAAAATGGCTGCCCACTGCTGCAGGTGTGTGTATGTGTTTGTCACTATTCTCGCTACTCCTAATGTGTGTGCACTAACTTGGACGGGTTAAATGCAGAGGACAAATTCCAAGTATGGATTAATACAGAACTTCCCACACCATTTTCACTAAATGGTGACCCACAAAACTCAGATAACAGAAACCCTTTAAATCAGAAACAGAACATTAAACACTAACTGACCTCTCAAGATCTCAGCAGAGTAGGGTTAAACAACAAAAAGAGCATTACTAGCTCCACTAATTATTTACACTTATCATACATTTACAGAAGTCCTTATTGAGAATTAAAACCTTTTTAAATATTGAGGATTTATGGAAAATAATAGGTAACACCTTATAAGGTGACAGTTACATACACGTTACTATATGTACTTAATATAGTTACAAGTAACTAACCCTAAACCAAAACCTAACCATAACTACTAGACTACATGAACTTACTTTATAGTAAGTGAGTAAATACAATGTAACTGTCACCTTAAAATAAAGTGTAACCAAATAACACACTTAGTTGTAGTCACCATTTTGGTGATCAGTGCTTGCTTTGGGTCCTTGACTTTTTAACTTTAGTTTTTCTCTGGTGGTTATAAGTCATTGTTTATAAGACATAATAAGTCATTATGGCAGAAAAGTAATGAGAAATGGGCACAATCTGTTGGGTTTTTATCGATGATGACATCATCATCAAGTATCCTAGTTCACAGATCTCATCCTTATTTTATTACTGATCAAAGTGTGTAGAATCATTAAATTAGATGCATTTAGATATTGTATTATAAAAACTGTGATACTATAGCAAGAGGTCCAGTATTGTTGTGGTAATCACGTTTTTCTTTTTAGATACTTGAACTACAAATGCATGATTCATGCTGAAAAGCATGCTGGCAGCGATCATAGTATAAAACACATTCATGGCTCCCAGCATGCATTTTAGCATGACACTGTTGTTGAGATTCATATGCTGATTCTTGATGCCTGTGTGTGTCTAAATAAATATATTATTCAAAATATTTTGTGCACCAATATCTGATTACCACAACAATGCTGGGGTACCACATCTTGATAGGGTACCACAGTGTTTATAATACACATTTAAATGCATTTGATGATCTAACACTCTTTTGATCAGTAACAAACCTTGGGATGAGTTCTGTGAACTATAATACTTAATGATGATATCATATGATAACAGATTATCCCCAGTATTTTTCATGGCTTTATTTACGACATAACGACTTTGTCTTATACACACTGAGTTACAGCAGCCAAATAAAAACTAAAGTTAAAAGTCATGGGTCAAGAGCCCAATTAAAGCAAACACTGATCACTATAATGGTGAGCTCAAACGAAGCATTTCCAATAAAACATCAACATCTAAAGCTTCTCAAATGAATAACTTCTGTAGACAAAATTATGTCAAACCGGACTATATTAAGTTGGTAATGCTGTATATTAACTGGTAATGCTGGGTTGTTTAATGATCCTCTGCTGAGATCTAGAGAGAGCTGTTATGTTTAATGTTCTGTTGGTTCAAGAAACATTGATAATATGCTGTAAGTTGCTTCATTTAAAAGGCAGCAACTGTGTTGCCTATTAGCTGCTTAGTTAACTTTATGTTTTTAGTTGTAATTAATTCAGTTAAGTTTCAGGTACACAAATAATTTTAACAGTTTTGCAGTTTAATAAATATAATGGACGGTCATTTTTTATCTCAACTCTCTTTTGTATGTCTTTGAATTTTTAAGTAAAACACCAAATTTAAGGCAATCAATTTCCACATATTTGTCTAGTAATGTGAACAAGCTTGTTAAGAAAAGGAGTTTAGTGTACTTAAATCTTTAAGTTATATCAACTAAAAAATGACGAGATAATTTACTTGAAAATGTAAAGTCAATTTATCACATTTGACAGATTAATATAATACGGGACTTTTGCTAAAAAGCTTAATCTTTATGCAGTCTCTGCACTTTGTGTATTATCACAAAAATCTAAGAAAAAGCAGAGCCAAAACCAAAAGGCTAAAATAAAAAATAAATGCTGAATAAGAATGCTGGAACTGAATATGACAAGACATTTGAATGATTTTCTTATATCTTTGACTTTATTTACTGATTTCCAAGTGTAAAATGACTTCCATATTTATTACAGTGATCCCTTGTATTTTCATTCAGATTTCTCAAATCACATCTAATCTATTTCAACTAAAATGTTTTATTATGTTTATTTAAATGTCACATCACGGTGGTTTAGAATTTAGATTTCTACTTTTGTCAACAGTTAATCAGGTTTAAGTATTTGAACAATACCAACAAGCCGTCAGAGCAAAATATCATTAGAAAGCATGTGGAGACGCATCGTTAAAATTCCAGTAGCTTGGTAAAAGCTTTGTCAACAACCTGCATTCACTTGTGTTCAGTCAGGAGAGTAAGAGGGCTCTGTGTGCAATGAATGCTCCTGAAATTGAAATTCAAATGGCAGCCCACAGCTAACCATTATCAGCTGCTCTAAGATTCCTCTCTAACCTCAAATAACTGAAGATGCTTAACAGAGGGGAAATCTGAATTATAAAACATAAATTGGGCTTGTATATCTAAACAGCGTAGATTCTCACGTCTTGTTAAAAGTGTTTTTTTATGCATGATTTCTAACATATCTAAACTGAGTTATCCCTTAACTGAGAGGCAACATGTATGAACAACAAACATAATCATCTGATTGAAGTGCTTTTTTATTCAGATGAGAAATGCATAAGCAATCCATTTCTGAATACCTTTGATACTGAGATGGCATGCAGATGTGGTTATTAGTGTGATGCACGTAGAGCCTGCGTACAGTATGAAATGGAGATTAACTAAAGCTTCTACTTTGGCCATGTGTTAAGGACAGTGTGTAACCCTTCTTGTCTTGGGCGACTGTGGTAAAAAAAGAAAACATATTTTGATACTTTGTTTAATGTTAAGCAGCACAACTGTTTTAAACATAATAAGAAATGTTTCTTGAGCAGCAAATCAGCATTTTGAATGATTTTCGAAGAATCATGTGACACTGAAGACTGGAGAAATGATGTTGAAAATTCAGCTTTGCCATCACAGGAATAAATGACATTTTAAAGGGGTGAATTGAGAAATCAACTTTCCCTTGAGCCTTTGATATATAAAAGGTCATGGTAATATAAGAATATCCTGTAAGTTTTGGCGCTTAAAACTCCCTTGTTAGTCAAAGAAAAGCTTTTATTGACACCAGGCCTAGAAAACGAGAGCTTTCAAATATATACTGATTATTGACGTAAAAGAAGGGGAAACGCCGCCTCTACAGATAAACCTGTACGCATGCTTCTGTAGCCCCGCCCACCGACTCGTGAAGCTAAACTGTGCTAAACGGAGCTAATCGCACTATCAAGCAATAAACATGATTTTTTATAGTGAAATAACATTTCTTTCTTGATCTGCATTGTTTACTCTCTTGACTTGATATTTGAAGAGCGCGTGCGCACGTGCCCCCTCGTGTGTGCAGTTCGCGCTTATATCCACAGATCGGGTAGGCCAAGTAATAAAAAAATTATAAATCGAGATAAATCATTGTATTTGTTTGATAAATACGTTTTGAGAGCCCAGATCATCTTTCCGGTTGTCGCTTTCCAAAACAATCCCTTGAGTCATGAGACCTGACATGGGAGCAGAAGCTCATTAAATATGCTAATCTTATCCAATCCTAGCCATGGGCGTTTACTTCCAAGTCTACAGTGCGGCACGCCCATCAAAACCGAGCATCCAGGAGAAAGCCTCAAACCAGTGTAGAAAATAGCCTATTACTTATTCATTATGATGTTTTTGAAACTAAAAACCATGCGAAGTTGACCTCAGACAACAGTATAAAAAATAAAAAAGCCAGTTCATGACACCTTTAAAATATATTCAAATAGAAAGTGTTTAAAAAATTATAAAAATGTATTACTGTTTTTACAATAATTTTGATCAATGAGAAACATTCAAAAACAATTAAAAAGTGACCGACTCCAAACTCTTGTACAGTAATAAGGCATATGCATGTTTTGACAGTTCTATAATAAATATACTTTTTTTAATGTATGATGTTTTTTTAAATGACCTTCAGTGGAACAGAACCATTTCACTAAAGCGATTTTGAAATATGATATAAAACAAAATGCAATGTAACTATATCTACAAGTCATACAGTTCCACACACACACTTTCCATCTCAGGGACACAACACACAAGTAGGTTTGTGGTCACAGAACGGAGGATAAAAAGGCCAGTCACGCAGGACTACAAATGACCTAAAAGCTTTTATTTCAGTTCCCACTTCTGCATCAAACTCTTGGAACACAAAGAAGGAACAGAAACCGTATCTGGATCCTTAGATTGTAATGAAGGTAAGCCATGGTGGTGATGTTTAAATAAGTAAATCGCATTCAGGTCACACTTATTATACTATAAGTATATGTGTGGTGGTAAAATCATGTATTCCCCCAAACAAACATAGAAACAAACAAACAAACTGTTAACTAGTTCATTCTAGGTTCTTGGATGTCTGTTGAATGTTCTTCCAGATCAGCCCAAACAATAACTGCATCATGTTGAACACAGACTGTCCCCTAGCGGTGCTTTCTGGTTCCTACATGGCTGAGAATATAAATTAGAGAAGCCTTTTAAAATCTAATTTCACATTAGATGAAATTATGGCAGAATTACTATACTCCAATGTTTTTATACTGTGTTTTAAATTTTATGTGTGTTCCCTTATGAGAACAACATGCAAAAACAGCGCAATAGGTTGATAGTCCATTCAAAACATTACACACAAGGCCTAAAGGGGGCAGCTTACACACAGAGATAATCCTCAACATGCAAGAAAGATGCATGCTGTATGTTCACTAAGGAATATTAGCTTACTGAAAACTGTGCAGCATACAGTTCTTAAAGTATGTAAAACAAAGCGAATTATGCAAATAATAAATGTAGTATCCTTTTTTATCACGTCAAGAGGCTAGAATTCTTTATCCAAGGAAAATCTCAGAAGGTATTACCTTTGTCTCTCATGGTTGTAGTCTGTGTGTCTCGTTGTCTTGGTGCTCATGGTTTTTGATAGTTTGCCATGTCCCCACCCTCTTGTTATTTCTTTAATCATAATTGCTCACTGCTCTCACCTGTCATCAATTGACTTTCTCATTTATTCCCCTATTTATTCCTCTTTTGTTTATGTCTTGTTTCAGATTGTTTGTGTGTTACCTAGCGCTCAGGCCAGCTGTTATCTCTTGTCTTGTCTAGTTAAATCGTGTTTGTATCCTGTTTCGAAGCTACAGAGCCTGTTTTTTTCTTTTTGTTTTGTTTATCTTCCTCTCTCGCCGTCTAGACTGCATTTGCCCTCTGCCATTCCCTGGCTTGCTTCCCAATTCTTGGAAATTGTCTTCACTCACCCCAGCCTCTCATTCCTCACCCACCAGCAATCTCTCCACCGGATGTGTCGCCCTGCCCAGCCAGGTGCCATGGTCCATGATCCATTGTGTTATCTGTTCCTTCTGTTCTCCTGAAGGCTGTCTGAGAATTGAGCTGTCCAACACCCTCTGATTGCTTGATGCCAGTGTTGGTCTGCTTGCTCATCTTGGAAGCTGGGGGAGGGTTTCTTCCCCCAAATCAACCCTGTCCAGTCATCACCTCCTCCAATGGACCCCGAACCCATGCAGTTGGGGCATCTTCGTCTCATACCTCAGGAGAAACAAGATCACCTGGAATTATGTTTATGTCTGTACTGTTGGAAGCCTGGGCACTTCGTCATCAAGTGCCCTTTAAAACCAAAGCCCACAAGTGAACCGGGGAATCCTTGTGGGGGCCTCTCCTGTGTGAATTACCCCTCTTCTTGCACTCTGCTACCTGTCTACATCCAGCATGAGGGCACCTCCAACTGGACAGTTTTCTGGACAGTTCAGTCGCCAGGAAGTGGGGCATCCCAGCCACCCCTCTCTTCTCGGCCATCCCTGCATGGTCATTAGCTGGCCAGCTCATCTCCACCATTAACCACACTACCACTTGTAAGTCTTGTTGTCTCTGGCAATCACATATTGAGCTGTACCTGCTGAGTACCACAATCTTCACTGGGTCTTCAGCCAGTGTCAAGCCATGTCCTTACCTCTTCACCAGCCATATGACTGTGCCATTGACCTCTAGGCATGTCTCTGCCCAAGGGTTGATTATATTCCCTTTCTAGCACTGAAAGAGAGGCCATGGACAGGTATATTCAAGAATCTCACAAAGGTGTCATCCGTCCCTCATCATCACCCGCTGGGACGGGGTTCTTCTACGTTCTTCCCTGCATTGACTATAGGAGACTAAACAACATCACAGTCAAGAACAGGCACCCCCCTACCTCTCACTTTGTCTGAGTTATTGCAGTTAGACCTCTGTAACACGTACCACCTGATGTGGATTCTTGAGATGAGTGGAAGACTGCCTTCAATACCCCTATGGTATATATTTAGAATATTTGGTCTTACCTGTTGGTCTGACTAATGCTCCAACTGTCTTTCAGGCCTTGGCAAATGACATGCTGAGGGACACAGTTAACATATTTGTCTTTGTGTACCCGGACGACATTATCATCTTTTCTCCTTCTCCACAGGTGGGCACTCAGCACGTACGCCAGGTCCTTCAGCGGCTGCTAGATAGCCTGCTTTTTGTTAAGGTGGAGAAGTTTGTCACATTCCTGGGGTATGTCATCTCAGCTGAAGGGATCAAGGTTGACCCGCTAAGGTAAGGGCCGTAGCCGAGTGGCCAATCCCCATCACCTGTAAGGCTCTGCAGCGGTTACTGGGGTTAGAAAATTTTTATTGCCACTTAAAGGTCCTGTTCTTCGCGATTCCATCTTTCAAACTTCAGTTAGTGTGTAATGTTGCTGTTAGAGCCTAAATAATATGTCATTTTTGTAGAGTGTGTTTGTCGCCATGACATCGAGACGCTGTTATTTTCATCCCGGAGTCAAATCACCTTTGTTTGGCCTTCCCACGGACGCTGTACGTAAAGATCAATGGTTACAATTTATGTTTAACTCGGTTCCGGAAAATTATAAATCACAATTTAAAACTATGTGCAGCACATTTTGCTGAGGACTGCTTTCTCAATCTCAATCAGTTTAATGCCGGATTCGCAGAAAGATTATTCTTAAAAGATGACGCAGTTCCCTCTTTGTCTGGAGAAGGCGTTGTTTATGGACCACAACCGGTAAGTGTATTTTATTATTTAAGTTGGTCCGTTTAACAGTTTATGTAACTCATTACACAAAGTGCAACGCTGTTTAGCTTTGTTAACTAACGTTAGATGGTAATTGAAACTAATCCGAAAAACTTTTAAAAAAAGTGAATTCAGACACCATCGATTGTTGGTGTTTGTAATGATCAGTTTAAATGATTTTTTTATTATATCTGTTGTTTACTGTTTAACCACATGCTTGTTCAGCTGCAGCCACGCATGCAATTTGTAACAGCCAAATATAAAAACATGACAACTACTGAATAGACAGCTTACCATTATGAAACATCATGCAAAAGTCTTCCCTGAGCAGGTTGTAATCGATCCTCTACGATATTCTCCAGGTCTGATTCCGGCTCAAATTGATAAGGCAATATAGACATTTTTGCAATAACATTGAGTGCGCATATCTCCCCGTTATGGTAAGAGGCGGTACCTTTCCAGGCAACGTGCGCTAAGCTGCTGGCAAATCACAACACGGGAAGCGCTGGCCCAATCAGAATTCGTTACGTATTTCTGAAGGAGGGACTTCATAGAACAAGGAAATCATCAGGACGTTTTTAGGACAGAGAAAACAGCGGTATACAGATAAGTAAAATGTGTGAAAAAACTGTGTTTTTTTTTACACACGAAACATGAACTCATGTTATATTGCACACTGTAAACATAATCAAAGCTTCGAAAAAACGCAAAGAACGGGACCTTTAATCAGAAACTTTAGTTAGGTGGCTTCACCCTTAACGGCTCTCAACTCCTGTGTACCCGGACGACATTATCATCTTTTCTCCTTCTCCACAGGTGGGCACTCAGCACGTACGCCAGGTCCTTCAGCGGCTGCTAGATAGCCTGCTTTTGTTAAGGTGGAGAAGTTTGTCACATTCCTGGGGTATGTCATCTCAGCTGAAGGGATCAAGGTTGACCCGCTAAGGTAAGGGCCGTAGCCGAGTGGCCAATCCCCATCACCTGTAAGGCTCTGCAGCGGTTACTGGGGTTAGAAAATTTTTTGCCACTTAAAGGTCCTGTTCTTCCGATTCCATCTTTCAAACTTCAGTTAGTGTGTAATGTTGCTGTTAGAGCCTAAATAATATGTCATTTTTGTAGAGTGTGTTTGTCGCCATGACATCGAGACGCTGTTATTTTCATCCCGAGTCAAATCACCTTTGTTTGGCCTTCCCACGGACGCTGTACGTAAAGATCAATGGTTACAATTTATGTTTAACTCGGTTCCGGAAAATTATAAATCACAATTTAAAACTATGTGCAGCACATTTTGCTGAGGACTGCTTTCTCAATCTCAATCAGTTTAATGCCGGATTCGCAGAAAGATTATTCTTAAAAGATGACGCAGTTCCCTCTTTGTCTGGAGAAGGCGTTGTTTATGGACCACAACCGGTAAGTGTATTTTATTATTTAAGTTGGTCCGTTTAACAGTTTATGTAACTCATTACACAAAGTGCAACGCTGTTTAGCTTTGTTAACTAACGTTAGATGGTAATTGAAACTAATCCGAAAAACTTTTAAAAAAGTGAATTCAGACACCATCGATTGTTGGTGTTTGTAATGATCAGTTTAAATGATTTTTTTATTATATCTGTTGTTTACTGTTTAACCACATGCTTGTTCAGCTGCAGCCACGCATGCAATTTGTAACAGCCAAATATAAAAACATGACAACTACTGAATAGACAGCTTACCATTATGAAACATCATGCAAAAGTCTTCCCTGAGCAGGTTGTAATCGATCCTCTACGATATTCTCCAGGTCTGATTCCGGCTCAAATTGATAAGGCAATATAGACATTTTTGCAATAACATTGAGTGCGCATATCTCCCCGTTATGGTAAGAGGCGGTACCTTTCCAGGCAACGTGCGCTAAGCTGCTGGCAAATCACAACACGGGAAGCGCTGGCCCAATCAGAATTCGTTACGTATTTCTGAAGGAGGGACTTCATAGAACAAGGAAATCATCAGGACGTTTTTAGGACAGAGAAAACAGCGGTATACAGATAAGTAAAATGTGTGAAAAAACTGTGTTTTTTTTTACACACGAAACATGAACTCATGTTATATTGCACACTGTAAACATAATCAAAGCTTCGAAAAAACGCAAAGAACGGGACCTTTAATCAGAAACTTTAGTTAGGTGGCTTCACCCTTAACGGCTCTCAACTCCACCAAGATACCGTTCAGATGAAATAGTCAGGCCCAGGAGTCCTTTGATGCTCTTAAAGGATTACTTCAGCGATTAGCATTAAGCTTTGTATCAGTAGAAACCCGGGAGTATATTCACATTATCTTATTTCCCCCCTCATATGACCCTGAGACAAGATAATTATGTATTTTATTTCTGGAAAAATTCCTCCGATGACGCAAATATCGTCATTTTGCATCATCGGAGGAGTTTTTGGCCCGAGGCTGAAGACTACAGCCACCAGAGGGTGCTATTTCCACATGTTTTCAACATCGCACTCACAGCACTCGGCTCGCGGAGCTGCGGAGATTCATGTAAACGGAGCGGTGGAGACCAAAGTGAGTGTTTTAACTTTTAAAATGAACTTCCTATGAAAGTTAAGCTTCCAAAGACATGAACTGAACACGCGCCAGACTGATCACGTGCTGTGAATGCAGCCGCAGCCGTGAATCCCGCGATTACCTCAGCTCATGTAATGAATGTAATCCGATCCTGCTGGGTTTGTGCCGTGACGCTCAATCGGTTCACTCGCATTATTGTAGTGTCTCTAACTGAACTGATTTTCTGAAAATGAACGCGGTGGGCAAGTGATCCAGTAATCCAGTAGCCGACTAGCCGCGCCTAGAATAGGGCAGTGAAGCAGTGCGTTCTGGGAATTGTCTTTCATCCCCATGAGACAAAAATAAATTTTCTGTGTTTTCTCAGTCTAGAAGGCACCAAATTCAAAAATAATTTCACATTTCTACTACATTAATGACCCAGTTTAAATACAGATTGATCTTCCCAGCGCTGAAGTAACCCTTTAAGTTTAATCTCTGCTCCTGTTCTTTCTATTCCCTATCCTGATCGGCAGTTCATTGTTGAGGTAGATGCCTCCGATGTCAGGGTAGGCGCAGCCCTGTCTCAGCAGAGCCCTAAGGTTGGGAAGGTGCACCCCTGCAGAGCTCAGCTGAATGTAGGTGCACCCCTGTCTGAGCTCAGCTGAATGTAACATGACATTGGTAACAGGGAGCTGTTTAATTGTTTTATATATGTTTTTCAAGTCATTGCGGGTATTTTTTATAAGGATATTGCATATTTATAATAAAATACTTGTTACCGAAGCAAGCAAGCAACCTATGTGGATAAGTTGGTTTTGTCTGGACACACAAATCTTATTTGATCATCTGCAATTAATAATGCGGACAGTCTGCCTGAAAAAAATTCTGATTTGAGAAAAAAATGGGATGTGTCTGCAGTCTGAACATAGCCATTAGATCTTTCCACATCCACCAAAGTTAGCACAGACCTACAGACTGTTCTTCTTAGTGCAACATTACTTGGACTTGCGGTTTAAATGCAACTAATTTCCTAGAGCTTTTTAAACTTCAGCTTTCAAACAAACTAAACCAGAGACCAATCCACTCCAAACAACTGCCTACAGCATCCACTCAAAGCACTTTAGCAGCCTTTTAGCAAAGTCTAAATCTCTTTAAACTTTGTATATCTTTAAATGGCCAGGGTATTTACAATACGCAAGACTTATAATATTCAAACTTCAAACCTCTCTGCAATCTTCCAAAGTTTAGAAGTACACAGAGCCTAAATAACCTTCAGACTTCAAACTAACTTTCATACAAGGCTTTGTTAAGCCAAAATTCAAAGTTAGCCTTGACAGACTTTCTTTTTCTTGTTTATCTTGAAGATTGTTCTGCTAGGAGGACTTGCAGATAAAATGACACACTGTTCCCACATTAGGCAAATCTGCTCCTACATCAGCACATACTGACACATCTCTTCCATTTAGCATCGAGGGCTCATCAAGTGCTAGAGCAGACATTGCGTTCTCCTGAGGGACTTGGCTTTCTTGAAAGTCAGAGGACTGAAAATACATGAGGGACCGGTGGATGACAGTCAGCAAACTGTGTAGACAGATTGAGGAGAAACTGAAAAGTAATTACACTGAAAAGGAAGTCATTCAGAACCTCTGTATCATAAAACCAGGTTAGTTCAGGATAACACTCATCAGTAATGATGATATGAGAGTAGTCATGCTGAATAGGAAAAGCAGCAGTACATGCATGCAACAATCTAACAATAACTTTATATAGATCAACACTGAAATGTGGGACTGTCAAAGGACTTACTTGTCCACTGATTGTAGGGTAAACGTACCTATTAAGTTCACCAAAATCTACATGAGACATTTTAGTGCACAGGGTATTGGTTTGAGTACAAGAAGTTATGTTAAAATAAAATATTAATCTCTCACACAGTAATATTTTATTTTATTTTAAATGACAAGAGCGTTTAAATTAAGCTATACCTGATTAAATGCAAAAAGTCTGGCTGTGCTTAATGGGTAAAATTCTTGTTTATTTTAAACAACATTTTTAAAGAATACTTTTATAAAGATTAACTTGAAGTGACAACCATCAGTTAATTTTTAAAGGTGTCATGAACTAGCTTTTTTTTATACAGGTAATCTTATGACGTTTGTGTGGTTTTTACATTAAAATACATCATAATGAATACATAATAGGCTATTTTCTACCCTGGTTTTGAGGCTCTCTCCAAAGTCTAAACATTAATTGAAAGTCTAAACATTGCAGTAAGAAGTTATCCAAAATAAAGGCTTAAACGTATAAAAACTGCACATTTAAGAGGCTCCTCTTTTGGTGAAAGTTTTCAGACAGCTTTCAAAATGGCCATCAGACAGCGTGAACACATGGATACCCATATCTCAGTGTGCAATGATCGGATTAGCTTGAAATTACAGGAGGTATATAGTAACAAACACATAATTTGGATAAGACAAAAAGTAGGATGATTTTTTTTATACTCTAAGCTCAAAGATAGTAGTGTGCTTAATGGGTACTTGAGCTTAATAGGTACGTTTACCCTATATTTAGCTGGAATGGTAATTTTTTTATGTTAAGTTCAGACAGGGATGCGGTTAATGCTCTAGTTTGGTGGCTCCCAACCCTTGTCCCAGAGGACCCTGCACATTTTATTTTTTGTTTTAATCAAAAATACCCGATTAATCTCATCAGCTCGTTAGAGACTTCAAAGACCTTAACATTTTGTGTCAGATTACAGACACATCCAAAATGTGTACTGTTGAGGTACTTCAGGACCAGGGTTGGGAACCACTGCTTTGGTTTTTTTGGGTGACATGAGATCAAATCAAGCCTATTTTTGATCTCACCAATATAACAAAATTTTGTAGTCCTCTTTCCTATTCCAAAACTGAATTTTTTTTACCTTCCTAAGACTGACGAACTTAGAGTGGTTTACATTTATTTAAAACACTGTTCCTGAACCTTATAATTACAGCGTTTATCTGTGTGTTGCACATTTTACAGAGAAAAGCTTTCAGAACCACAATGTAGGATATGCACAAAAGCTTCTCCTGAAATGGAGAAGTTCCCACTTTGTCAGAACAATCTGTTGTTTGTGGATCACAACTTGTATGTCTAATTATTTGTAGTTGCATTTTCTATTAACAGTTCTAATTGTAAGTTTTATGTTGTTGCTACGATGTAAACAAAGGGCAAAGCTTTGCCTCCTCTGCTCTTCTGCTAGCCAACATTAGTGTTGATATAGTGTTTACTGTAGCTTTGGTAAGACTGTTCACCACCCCTTAGGAAAATTAACCATGGATTTGTGATCGATTCCAGTTCGTATTACCATAATTTTCCAACAAATACGATGACTGAATGGGGTATAGCATCATATCTAATATGTATAAGAAAAACAAAAAAACACATGCCACTCTAAAATGCCCTGTGAAATTTGTGCTTGCAAAGTCCATGAAATCTGTTCTGGACAATCCTCTTGTTTGTTAACCTTCTAAATTCTGAATCAGACTTGAATTGGTTTGAAATTGATGCCCTTCCTTAATATTTACACATGAGCAGATGAAAATCAGTGTTATGGTAAGGGGGATGACATTTCCCGAACACATGCTAAGCGGTGCCAATCACAACACACTGGGCCAGCTAAACAATCACAGCACATTATGTATTTCAGAAGAAGGGGCTTCATCGGAACTGGATCTAAACAGCATGTTTGGGAGAGACTTGGGAGAGAGGTAATACTAGTACACCCCAAAAACTTTGTAAAAGGACATAATAGGAGCCATTTAACATGGCTTGTTGGATGAACTTACTTTTCTTTCTTTTTACAGAAGATAAGGCATGTGTGAATTAAACAGACAAGTACAATGCGAGAGAAGGGGAACAAGACTGAGACATGACCCAGACAGAACTCGAACCCAGGTCTTCATTTATCAGGAGCAGCATGCAACCCACTGTAATACATCTCAACATCTCAACTTCACCTTCCACTTTTGCATCAGAAGAATCAAGCGGCAACCTCCCCCAGTTTCTGTTGAAGCCAATACGGAAGTAACTTAAACTGCATTTCCTCGACTGACCACAGAAGGGAGCCGATTCTCATTGAGCCCCATGTTAAAATGCCAAACTTTACAGCAGAAAAAAACATGTTTACAGCCTGGTACAATTTGTGGTTTTGGTCTATATGGCTAATTTTGCCCTTTATACGGCGTGAATTTTTTTATAACTCATTCGTTACATTATATAAAGCCTTAAAGTTATGCATAATTAAGGGCGTGGCAACTTTGATTGACAGGTGGGTAGCCATTTATCTGCTGTCTGTTAGTAATCATGTCACCTCAGCTCCGCCCACGTCCCGCCTCTTTGCCCAGTTTCTGTTATCTGGGCGTGATGCGCGATGACGCGCTGCCAAGATGGCAACGGCCAGCTCGTCTCTACTTTACGCTTCAAAACTGCACTTCAGAATCCTATGGGTGACATCATGGACACTACGTCCATATTACAGTCTATGGAATTTAATCCAATCAGGTAATTAATTATTTGTGACAAAACATACATGTTGAATGAATTAAACTGGATCATACAGCAAACCTAATGAAATTGTTGTGGATCCCCTTAAAATAATTTCTATCCTTCCCACTGTTAGTGACGGTCATGCTGAAATGTCTTATATGTAGTTACTGTATGCACAATTTATTAGGGTCTAGCCTTGACCTAAAGTGACAGATGCACTTAAGTCTGTTAACTGATAATACTGTTGCTATAGGTAGCAATACAAATTATACAAAACAGAGCAGCTATGGAGCAGATTAAATGTGTTTTTACATTACAAATGTGAAGATTTTTTCAAATAAATCAAATTATTTGCTTTAAAGGGTTAGTTCACCCAAAAATGAAAACTAGCCCATGATTTACTCACCCTTAAGTCATCCTAGGTGTATATGACATTCTTCTTTCAGATGAATAAAATCAGAGTTATATTACAAAATTCCAGGCTAATCCAAGCATTAGAATTGCAGTAATAGTTGCTCTGTTTTTGAAGTCCATAAAAAGTGCATCTGTCCGTCAAATAATATGCTCCATGTGGCTCCTGGGTGTTTATAAAGGCCTTCTGAAATGAAGCGATGCGTTTGTGTAAGAAAAATATCCATATTTAAAACTTTATCAGGAAAACTTTCGACCAACATATGCATACGTGACGTCATGACGAGCCTACCTGGTCGCGCTAGTCTTTCGATCGGCAGGGGCACTTTCAACAATCTTTCCATAAATTAAACAGGGAAGCGGTCAGCCGAAAGTTTAAAACAAGACAGTTTTAAATATGGATATTTTTCTTACACAAACGCATCGGTCCGTTTCAGAAGGCCTTTATAAACACCCAGGAGCCGCGTGGAGCATATTATTTGACGGACAGATGCACTTTTTATGGACTTCAAAAACAGAGCAACTATTATTGCAATTCTAATGCTTGGATTAGCCTGGAATTTTGTAATATAACTCCGATATTATTCGTCTGAAAGAAGAATGTCATATACACCTAGGATGACTTAAGGGTGAGTAAATCATGGGCAGGTTTTCATTTTTGGGTGAACTAACCCTTTAAAACTCCTCTATTCAGTGCCCAAGAAATGCATTCATGATCTTCTTGCCAGAGTAGGATTGTAAAACCAGAGACATGTACTGTCATGAGTGTCTAATAAAATAATGGTACACTCAGAAGCATCAGCTTCTGTCTATTCAATCTGAAAATTACAACTGACAGATGCACTTTCCCCCTGTTCTGCACATTGACTGGAGATGGATCTAAGCTCAAGATCACGCAAAGTGTGTCATCAGGGGTTGATTCATAAAAGATCAAACAACTTGACAGTCATACAGACCCAAAGGCATAATATACTGAGTTTAAGCCCCCATTGCATGATTGCAAATGTCAGTAGAGTCATCTGAGATATCATCACTCAAGTTCCAGCTTCATTTTGTCCACAGTCAAGAAAACTTACAAAAGAAAACTACAATCTGTTGTCAGATTAGGACAAGAAACTGTAAATTCAAAATTTTGAGCCCTGAAGTTGAGTATTCCTTAAGAGGTCAGGGTTTACCTTCACCTATCTGCCTCATTTCATAGTTCAAACAGATAACAGTACTCTGACGTATTTACTGGATCATGACTTCAACATACAACACTGGCCAGGAAAAATCAATGCTTGTGCAGAAACTCTCCAACTTTCTGTCTAATGTAGACTAGCATGTCACGTGCACTGAAATAAAATGCACTCTGACCATAAACAGCAACACATGATATGGTTCGTTTTGGAGTTGCATTGCATTCATTTTACATTTGGTTAAAATATATCTAATGTAACTTTGCTGTTGAAAATTAATTTAGCAAAATCTGCAGGCCCCCAACTCCATAGGTTGCCAAAAATGTTCATGTGTGCTGAAATTACGAAGAACAATAAGAACGCTGATGTTGGATGCAGGTCTTTTGGCTGATTTTACCTGAGTATTTTAATAGGTTAAAGGTAACAAATTACCTTTTATCTCTACATTACCATTCCAAATTCAAGGTTAGTAGTTTTGCTTTAATCTCCTGATATTTTCCTTTTATGGCTCTGTGAAAGTCAAAGTGCATGTATGGATGTATGCTGACATAGACATGAATGCCATGGTACATTTAATTTTTTCATCCAGTAGATGCTATTATCAAATACGACAGTCAAGTGATGAACAGCAAAAGCAGTTTATCATAAGAGTCAATGCAATGCAAGGTTCAGGTATAAGATTGATTACAGAAGTTAATAGTTTTTTATAATAAGTGGCTTTGTTCAAGGTTGTGGATTAGTTAAGTTCTTGCATTATGGAGCCTTCCTGTAGCTCAAACAGTGGAGCATGGTGCTAGCAAAGCCAAGGATTTGATTCTGTTGGAATTCATTGAAAAGATGTATAGCTTAAACGTGATGTACGCCACTTTGGATAAAAGTGTCTGGGAAATGCATAAATGTGAATGCAAAGTAGGACATATGGTGTGCTATTATTTACAATTTCTTATATGTTGGTGTGCATTATTTTAAATTAGTTCACAGATTTATTTATAAATACACTGTATTGCCAAAAGTATTGGGACACCCCTCCAAATCATTGAATTCAGGAGTTCCAATCACTTCCATGGCCACAGGTGTATAAAAACCAGCATCTAGGCATGCAGAGCAGACTACTTCTACAAACATTTGTTAAAGAATAGGTCGCTCTCAGGAGGTCAGTGAATTCAAGCGTGGTACTGTGATAGGTTGCCACCTGTGCAATAAGTTCATTTGCGAAATTACCTCACTCCTAAATATTCCACGGTCAACTGTTAGTGGTATTATAACAAAGTGGAATCAATTGGGAACAGCAGCAACTCAGCCACGAAGTGGTAGGCCACATAAAATCACAGAGTGCGGTCAGCGCATGCTGAGGCACACAGTGCGCAGAAGTCTTTCTGTAGAGTCATTTGCTACAGACCTTCAAACTTCATGTGGCCTTCAGATTAGCTCAAAAACTGTGCGTAGAGAGCTTCATGGAATGGGTTTCCATGGGCGAGCTGCTGCACCAAGCACAGCAGTGGAGAAATGTTCTCAAGAGTAACGAATCATGCTTCTCTGTCTGGCAATCCGATGGACGACTCTGGGTTTGGCAGTTGCGATGAGAACAGTACTTGCCTAAAGTTTGGAGGAGATGGCCCCTTCCTGTTCCAACATGACTGCGCACCCGTGCACAAAGCAAGGTCCGTAAGACATGGATGAGTGAGTTGGGTGTGGAGGAACTTGACTGGCCTGCACAGAGTCCTGATCTTAACCGATAGAACAACTTTTGGGATAAATTAGTGTGAAGACTGCGAGCCAGGCCTTCTCGTCAAACATCAGTGTCTGACCTCACAAATGTGATTCTAGAAGAACGGTCAAAAATTCCCCTATACACACTCCTAAACCCTATGGAAACCCTTCCCAGAAGAGTTTAAGCTGTTACAGCTGCAAAGGGTGGGCCAACTCCATATTAAACCCTATGGATTAAGAATGGGATGTCATTGAAGTTTGTGTGCATGTAAAGGCAGGCGTCCCAAAATCTTTGCCAATATAGTGTACCTGATCAAATTTAAATAAAGTTAGCAAAACCTATTCCTATTCAGTTGTTTCTGCAACTTACATTGCAATTCATCCAGCTCTTTACTATTCTTATTTTCATTCTCTTCTATTGTAGTTCATATGCAAGAAATTCTAATGATTCAAACTTTTTTCATGTGGATAATAAGCTGAAATCCAGAAAATATTATAAGCCAAGCCTTCATCAAAACAGGCGCACTTTCATTTCACAACCTTCCCTGGCATCCGTTCAAAGTGACTGTTAAATGCAATGCAGAGTTTTTTTTTTTTTGGCTATCTCTCATCAAACAACAGGCACATGCTCATGACCATTTGACAGGACATGCTTATTATAGACTAGTTGGAGAACCAGCTGCAGGTCAAAACTATTGGTATTATGCTTCCTACTACAGAGATTTTGTTCTTTAAAACATTTTTTTTGCCCTCAAGAGCCATACATTCCATACAAAAGTTGCAGGTCATATTCTGCAGTACATGTAACTTCATGTAAGTAATTATCTGAGCAAACCTACTGTATGTGTGATGTGAAGTATCAGTCTTATGCTGTACTTGCTTGTAACAAATGCAGCAACCACTGACAATGTCGGTGCCAACTTAAGTTGGGATAAAATCCAATGGAATGTTCTTCTCTTCACAGTCTCTGACGTACTATTTTAGTCAATGTGATCCCAGCGCTAGTTTTAAGTCAGCTGTGAGTATGGATAGACATAGACTTGTATTAAAAGATACTATCATTTAATAAATGTTTAATTCCAGGATAAGGCTTCCATCAGCCTTTGGGGTAAAGTCAACAAAGTCTTAGAACTGGCACTACTGGAGGGTGGTGTTCATGTATGATAGAGATTTCACCCCTTAAGCTATTCTCTGCAGTCCAAATGCTTTGGAACCACAAAACCAGTCATAAGGGGACATTTTTGGAAATTGAGATTTATACATAATCTTAAAGCTGAATAAATAAGCGTTGTCCATTGATGTATGGTTTGTTAGGATTGGACGATATTTGATTATTTGATATAGACAATATTATTCAGGTAAGCATTGCAGTAAAACTCACTAAATCATTAATTGAAACCAAATCAAGCATTTCAAACAACTTTAGTTTTTTATTTTTGTATTATTTTGATATTTTATTAGGTTGAACATTCCCACCTGACCAGGAAAACGCTTAATATGATTCCAGCATATCAGCGCACAGGTGGGTTAACTACTGAGGGAAAGAAAAAGATCATCCAGGATTTCTTGCTTACTGTGTATTTGTCTCAGACAGCTATCCCTTTGCTGCAGACAAGCTGAAATTGGCTAAATCCTTTTTGGAGAGTATAAAAAAATGTAAACTGGCATAATTAAGTTTGCAGTTCAGCACAGCGGAAATGTTTGAATATGCTGACAAATGGTTGTTACTTACATATAGTGATAAAAGTTCATTATTTTCCATAATGTAATGATAAAATTAAAATTTCATTATTTTAGATTCATTGCACACCAACTGAAATATTTCAGGTGTTTTATTGTTTTAATACTGATGATTTTGGCATACAGCTCTATGGGGTTCAGGTCAGGAGATTTGGCAGGCCAATTGAGCACAGTAATACCATGCCAGTAAACCATTTACCAGTGGTTTTGGCACTGTGAGCAGGTGCCAGGTCGTGCTAAAAAACGAAATCTTCATCTCCATAAAGCTTTTCAGCAGATGGAAGCATGAAGTGCTCCAAAATCTCCTGATAGCTAGCTGCATTGACCCTGCCCTTGATAAAACACAGTGGACCAACACCAGCAGCTGACATGGCACCCCAGACCATCACTGACTGTGGGTACTTGACACTGGACTTCAGGCATTTTGGCATTTCCTTCTCCCCAGTCTTCCTTCAGACTCTGGAGACTCTGTTTCTACTCCAGACTCAGTCCACTGCTTCTGCAGGTCGCCCAAGGTCTGGAATCGGTCCTTCTCCACAATCTTCCTCAGGGTCCGGTCACCTCTTGTCGTTGTGCAGCGTTTTTTGCCACACTTTTTCCTTCCCACAGACTTCCCACTGAGGTGCCTTGATACAGCACTCTGGGAACAGCCTATTCGTTCAGAAATTTCTTTCTGTGTCTTACCCTCTCGCTTGAGGGTGTCAATGATGGCCTTCTGGACAGCAGTCAGGTCGGCAGTCTTACCCATGATTGCGGTTTTGAGTAATGAACCAGGCTGGGAGTTTTTAAAAGCCTCAGGAATCTTTTGCAGGTGTTTAGAGTTAATTAGTTGATTCAGATGATTAGGTTAATAGCTCGTTTAGAGAACCTTTTCATATGCTAATTTTCTGAGATTTTTGTTTTTTGGGGGTTTTCATGAGCTGAATGCCAAAATCATCAGTATTAAAACAATAAAAGACCTGAAATATTTCAGTTGGTGTGCAATGAATCTAAAATATATGAAAGTTTAATTTTTATCATTACATTATGGAAAATAATGAACTTTTATCACAATATGCAAATTTTTTGAGAAGGACCTGTATTCTGTTTGTGCTCTATCAAAAAACAAAAAAAAAACAGAACAAACAGCACAAACGTTGCGTCTTCAAGCAACATTGAGTTTTATTCCTCAAAAATATTCAGTCAGATGAGTAAATTATTTGTTTAGGAGTAAATTATTACATCATTCATAAAGTTAATTAAATTAGCGCTGTGAATTCAACTCAAGAGCTTAGCGGTTTTAGTTTCAAATTTAAAAAGTGTAGCCTATTATTTAATGAATTGCTAGCTATAATTACATCTTGAACAGTTGAATTATTTCACCAATTACTCTCTTTCTAAAAACTATTCCATTCAGCTACTTATTACTAATTACTTTCTAAATCCCATATCAACCTCGACCAGTTGAACAATATAAAGATAGACAAACTGCTCTTTAAATTCTTTCAAATAAATAATATAGAAATTGCATAATTTATTCTTTAACTGACCAAAGTATTTAAAGGGAGAAGGTTACATTACATTTTAACATAAGATGTAAAATGTTGTTAAATCCACTTGTTTTATTTAGAATTGTTAATAGAATCACATCAGAAGTAACTGTAGTTAAATTACAAATAAATTAAGAGTAATTTCTTACTTTACTTTTTGAAATGACAGTAATTAATGAATTAGTTAGTAATGCATTAGGCTACACCAGCACTGAGTATGCAACTGCAGTGCAGTGATTTTGTAGATACTGACTTTATTTGATTGGTAATAGACATACAGTGTCTTCTTATTCTGATTGAATTGATTGATTACATGTTATAATCTGACATAAGAGGACACAGATATGACAATACATTTAAAAATACTGTTCATCTCTGGCTTTATTGCTGTGTTATTTCAGGGTTTTGATCTTCTCTCAACTTAAAGAGCACATCCTGTGTTTTATAGTATTATAATGAGTATTTAATATTACCTCTAAACTTTGACTATCGGCTAGGCATATTGCATATTAATTGTCCTAGGTACTTCAAAGCATATTTTCGTTTTTGTGCATTTTTTAAAGCCCAAAATACAAAATAATACTAATCATACTCTTTTTGTGGTGGGGCCAGTGAAAATTTTTGCAGGGCGAGTAAAAATCTGGACCAGAATGAACCTGTAAAAATGTATAAAATAAAGTGTTGTAACTGGATAAAAATAATGTTAAAAGTCTGGGCCCACCAGGAATTTAACTTGGTCCACCCTGCATCTCAAAGCTGGAGCCGGGCCTGTTGTGAGCTGAACAAACTATGGGGAAAGAGGCTCTCTGAGGATACAGAATATAATGATTTGATTGCAGCAGATTGTTTGGTTTATCTGCAGTTTCAAGGTCAAATGAACAGTGTTAATTATTAAAGTTGATGAACATGGCCTTCATCTGGAACTTATTTCAGTGAGACACGTCACACATATTGAGATTCAAACAGTGCTTTTGATAAGATCAGCAATATATCTGCACTTAAAGCTGATCAATGATCCGTTGGTAACATTTTACAATAAGGTTTTATTAGCTCAGGTCCATTAAATAATATTAAAAGATACAACTGTGGATTTTAATGATGTATTAGTGTCGAAATTTTAAATGAACTAGGATTAGAAAATGCTTTTTGTTTTTGTTTTTTTGCTACTTCATTTTAACTAATGCTAATGTTAACAAATAAAAACCTATTTGTAAAGTGTTACCGATCCATTCAGTTGCCAAAAATATCTGAGAAGAATGTTTAATTAATTTTAATCTTAATTCTCAGATTGCAGCATGCAAGTGTAATAGATTAAATGGCCAAAGGTAACAAAATAAGGTGTGTTAATGATCCATTCCTAAAATCATGTCTATGCTCATTCAATTTGATTATTTGCCTGATATGTGTATTTCTACCAGCCTGAACAAGTTATGTACTTAATGTCAGTGAGTGTCTGAACTAACTGAACTCACTGATGCTTTTGGGTTTTCGGGCAGAGCACCAGTTACCACCAATCAATGGCTTTTTATCCAGAAGTGACCTGTCAAATTAAGGTTACAATAGTATAAACTTCTTGTCTTGCAAATAAACACTTTGCCAATTCATACAGCTTTTTGACCTCTCCTCATCACCAGGATAGGGAAATACTCAGAAAACCTCTTCTGAAAATAAGATTAATCATTCGCTACACTTGCTCATCTGACATAATCAAGCTGCAAAAAATAAAATATAAATGTTTTTAGACAGAACAGCTGTAGCATAAGAATGGTATAATATTTTTTGTATAAATGTAATGAAGGATGAGATTGTTTTTTAATGTGTGACACTAATGCAACCTCAACCTTTTAATCATCAATAGATTTTGTGTCAAAAGATAGACTTTAAAAAATGTTTGTAGGTGTGCGCATTCATTGTTAAAAACTAGTTTTGTTTTGAAACATTGAATGAAAGACCTGTGGTTGTGAAATACGTGTTTCCATTGTAATACATCCACAGAAATAAATTTGCATACAAATCTATAGAGCATTGTTAAGTCATTGCTTTTGTAATAAATTAGCATGACTTAATCAACATGTCTACATTTTAAAAATGGGTTTCAGAGAGTTTACCAAAACAAAAAATGTAATAAAAAAAAAAACACATCGAAGACCTTGAAGCTGTTTCCCAACATTGCAGTACTATCAAAGTACAGTCTACTGGCCCTCAGGTGGAGGTGTCCATGGACTCCGTTCAAGGACACACACACAAACACATATACACCTATTCAGGTTTTCTCCCCTGAAGGCATCTGGCATGTTTTCAAAAAAAAAAAAAGTGTTGTGGGCAGTCATTAGTTGAGAAGCTACGTCAGAGGCTGTGGCTTGTGGTGAATCATATAAAACAGTGCTAAGAGTGTATGGGTGCATCTTCAAGGATTACAGCCACACTCTAGTTCCACCAGTCTTTGTCTCCCCAGCAGTCATGATCTTAAGCATTGCCCTCATTTGGGCCATAGTGGTTGGGCTCTGTTGTTGTCTTTGGCTTATCACGGGGATACGCAGAAGGTAAATACCCACAGATTTGTGACTAAAATCTTGGGAACATCATGGGGATGGTGGGATTCACATCTGTTTGACAATCAGTTACGTAATATCTAATGCTTAATGACTTGCAGTGTATTTCCTTAAATTAAAGATGTAAGATCTTAAATCATTTTTTAGTTCGGTTTCCAGACAATTTTTTTGCTTTCTATGGTATTGAATAGAATCAAGGGTGGGTTATTTTAAGTCCTCTTAGAACTACATGATATAACTTGTTTCTTGTTTTTAAATTTATGAGCTGTTTTGTAACTCTTTGACGTTGTGGGTGTTTCAGACAACCTGGGGAGCCTCCAGTAGAAAATGGCTGGATCCCTTACCTTGGCTGTGCTCTTCAGTTTGGGGCAAACCCTTTGGAGTTTCTTCGCAGCAGGCAGAAGAAATATGGTCATATTTTTACATGCAAGATTGCTGGGCAGTATGTCCATTTCCTTTGTGATCCATTCTCCTACCATTCCGTCATACGCCAAGGAAGACATCTGGACTGGAAGAAATTTCACTTTGATGCCTCTGCAAAGGTAAAGGAAATAACTGTTTGACTACTACAAACTACAAAATTAACTACTTAAATTGGCATGTGATAATGTGTATGTGTTTTTGCAGGCATTTGGTCATGAGAGCATGGATCCTAGCCACGGTTACACCACCGAAAATCTGCATCAGACCTTCCTAAAGACCCTGCAAGGGGATGCCTTGTCTTCTCTTATTGAGACCATGATGGAAAACCTTCAGAGCACCATGTTGCAGTCAGGCATGCTGAAGGCAGAAACTTCCAAGTGGCAGAGCGATGGTATTTTTGCCTTCTGCTACAAGATCATGTTTGAAGCTGGCTACCTGACCCTCTTTGGAAAGGAATTGGATGGGGACCAGAGCATTGCACGTCAGCAAGCCCAAAAAGCTCTGGTGCTCAATGCCCTGGAGAACTTTAAAGAATTTGATAAGATTTTTCCTGCTCTGATCGCTGGCCTCCCCATTCATGTTTTCAAGAGTGCTTACAGTGCTCGCGAGAACCTTGCCAAGACTATGCTCCACGAGAATCTCAGCAAGCGTACCAATATGTCTGACCTTGTATCCTTGCGCATGCTTTTGAATGACACATTATCTACCTTCAATGAGCTGAGCAAAGCCAGGACCCATGTGGCCATACTGTGGGCTTCACAAGCCAACACTTTGCCTGCAACCTTCTGGACCCTGTTCTATATGATCAGGTAATACTCATGCTCAGCCAGCATAAAACTGCACAGTAGTCACTCCCCAGAGTTATAAACCAGCCTAGATAATTAGGTTAATTGTAGTAGTGGAGATAAGTAGAGTGTTCTTGGAAAAGACTGTCCCTGCATATGGAAATGTTTAATTGTAAAACTGATCTATAGTATTGTATGCAACAGAGAACAGTTCAATAATGTGCTTGTTTCATGACAAATCGTATGCTTGTTTCCAGGTGCCCTGCAGCCATGAAGGCTGCTAGTGAGGAGGTGAGGCGAACATTTGAAAGTTCTTATCAGAAAGTCGATCCCACAAAATCACAACTTGCACTAACAAGGGAACAGTTGGACAACATGCCAGTTCTAGGTAAGAGACACTATTTAAATGTTTATGAATTCAACATTCTTAACACAGCCTACCAAAAGGTCATGTGGACTATAGCTTTCCTGTAATTTCAGACAGCATCATTAAAGAGGCGATGAGACTGTCCAGTGCATCCCTGAATGTGAGAATGGCCAAGAGTGATTTCCTTCTTCACCTGGACAACAGAGAGTCTTACCACATCCGCAAAGATGATGTAATAGCTCTGTATCCCCCGATGATTCACTTTGATCCTGAGATCTATGACAATCCTCTGGTGAGTATTCATGTTAGATAAATAGCAGCTTTCACCTGGGAAAAACATTTGAATTAACTTGTAAATTTTTTCTTGAAATGTCATTCTCATCATGAATGTTTTTTTTTGCCACAAACAGACATACAAGTACGATAGATACCTTGACGAGAATGGGCAGGAGAAGACCAGCTTTTACCGAAAGGGACGCAAACTTCGATACTACTACATGCCCTTCGGCTCTGGGGTGACCAAGTGTCCGGGCCGTCTGTTTGCTGTGCACGAGATTAAGCAGTTCCTGTCTCTGTTGCTAGCGTACTTTGAGATGGAACTTTTGGACTCTGATGTGAAAGAACCACCGTTGGACCAGTCTCGGGCCGGACTGGGTGTTTTGCAGCCTACCTATGATGTTGACTTTCGATATAGACTCAAATCTCACTAACAATCTCACACTTATTTATTGACTGTTGTCTTATACTGTAAATAATGTATATTTTGCATCATGCCCAAGTAGACAATGTGACTAGGCTTCAATTGTGTTTTCTTTCTATTCAGCTTGATTAGAGAGAGATTTTAGGAAGTTTGAAAGGAACTTCAGAGCTCTCCTTATAAAATTTTCAGTAACATTTACTGCACTTGTGCTATGTGTATTACTATTCTTCTCAGTTCTTAAACTATCTGGCAGTATTCTAAACATGATATTGTACACTGCATAGAAAATGTAATCACCCACATCCTTTCACTGGCTGTTCACCATTTTTGTAAAATGATATGTGCTTTGTGAATTTTATTTTGAAAGTAAAGTGATTTTTTTAACCAAAATACCAGAGTGTGTCTTATTCACCAGAAAAGGTTGCTGTAAGTGATTTTAGATGGAATTATATGCAGATGATCCTACCCCTTGAAATATATAAATGAAATAACTGTCCTGATGTATCCCGATAATCTCTTTAACAGCCTCTGTAAAAGGTAAAATGTCAGAATCACGGTCATACAAGCCAATCAGAAGTTTTGTGAGAAGCTTTCGCGCATTTTGAAAAATGAAACATTTAAATATAAAACTAAAATGTCAATGTTAATAAATGAGTGATTAGCAACTTTTCCGCCATCTGGCTGAACGGTTCTAAGAACGGTAAGGAACGATTCTAGTTATATTTCCACTTGAGCCTGGCAAAGTAGTAGAAATGTGAAATTATTTTTGAATTTGGTGCCTTCTAGACTGAGAAAACACAGAAAATGTATTTTTGTACCGCGATTACAAACCGTTCTCGGCCAGGAATTCTCAGCATGGTTGGCTGGTAGAAAGCATGTAATGACGCCGCAACTCATGATTGGTCTGTTTGTCTGTTGCGTGTTATTTGAGCGATCTACTAAACTGTAAACAAAATAAAATTAAAATTAAATTTTAATAAATGTCTGATCATCCTCGATAACGTGGTTGCTCTCATCTCATATCATCTGTAAAACCTTGCATTACCAAGGCAATATCTGACACATTTGTATTACATTCCAAAGAGCTCCATTATCAGCCCCACAGTGGAAAATTAAACCATATCCTTATCGAGGGCCGGATCAGCACAGAATGGAATGGTTAATCAAAGAGAACGGTATGGCCAGATGGTGCATTCATTCATTCATTCAAACAGCTGATTCATTCAGTCAAGTCACCTTCAGTTATATAGCGTTTTTTACAATATAGATTGTTTCAATGCAGCTTTACAGTGATAATAGGAAATGAATATAAGTAATATAGTTTTGGCTGTACATCAGCTCTAGAAAAAAGTTATTGTCCAGCTAAAGTAAGTTTTTGATTGATTGATTTATTTGATTGATTATTATTAGTTATTTACTTTGGGGCCACTTACACGACACCATTTTCAACCAAAATAGAAAACTCTCAATGCGTTCCGACCACTCGTCAGCACGGCAACAGCGCCAGGCAGCTAGAGAATGCAAATCTTGAAACAAGTATTGAAATAATTTTGAAACGATATCATCTTCGTGTAAACTTAAAAAAAACGTGAATCTGTAAGAAAGATGACAGCATGCACGTAAGCATTACATGGTTAGTCTATAGGCAAGCACATTTGTATACGCAGATGGAAAGTTTTTCTTTACAAAATGACTGCCAAATTACTTGTCTGGCATGCATAATACAGTGAAGTGAAGGAGCTGCTGACACTTCAGGGATGCATTGTTGTTATGTCTAGGTGCAGGTCCACCATCTGATCTGGATATGGCCTGGATCCGGCAGACTAGTGTAAACCTCGGGATAAACAGAGAGACTAATTTTAGCGTAGATGCATTTTTCTTATGATGTAACGAGTACATTGGGTGTTATGGGAAGTGTTCCCAGTTCCGGCTGACCTAAAAAGCTTTTATTGACACCATGCCCAGGAAAGATGGATCTCAGAATATGTCAGGATGTGACGTCATTGTGTGTTAAAACACCGCCTCAACATAAGATGAACAACACCTGATTCTGTAGCCACACCCACCGACTCTTGCCACTGACATGACAGGCCTACCAGAGCTAAACCGTATCCAACTTTTTAAGCAATTTACATGCTGCATAAGTTTCCTTCGGATTCCAGTATTATGAATGCATGGATGAACCTTATTTTTAATGAATATCCAGCTCATGTGGGGAAGAGATTGCATGTTTGTTCACAATTCGCATCACGGATTCATTTGTAAATAAGAGACTGGATTTGCAGACAGGATGAGATTACATGAATGAATGAAGCAACAGACTTATGTGAGTACATTTTTTAATTTATTTTTTATGTGATAGTGCGAGCGAGCCAGCTGGACAGACTGGGAAGCTCTAGCTAGGCTCCCAAAAACTGAACCAGCGGGGTCATGCGAACCCACGATGGGCCAGTGAAGCGGAATGCCCGACCCAGACATGGGAGGCGTGGGACATACATTCAAACAGCCTGCCATATAATGTCTATAACCAATACACGTGACCATTATGCTTAAACTCACTCAACGGTTGGGTACCGTTCACATTTTAACCGGTACCGTTAAAACATGTTTTAAAAAATAAAAAGATAAAATAAAGTTTCGATAGTTCATAATTATTATACTAGTGTTAGTATTGTTATTACATTGAGACGTATCTAAATTCTACTGTACAACAGTAATAGATTTCTCAAGTTAAACTGAACTTTTATTTTGACGGGTTGCCGTGAATACCTTTGAGTTTCTGTGTTTATGACATGATGGTAATTTTTCTCAAATGAAACGATAAAATGCTCATGAAGTGACTCTCAGAGCGGCTCTGGAAAGGACGGATATGCGTTTATGTCCTTGTATGAGATGGAAAAGCGATTGTTACTCGCAATTCTATACGTTTGTGTGTAAGGTAAATAAACTGCGGGTCAGCGCCATTCATTCACACAGACACAGGACACACAGGATTCATATTTAAATAGTCTTTTTGCTGTTTAATATTTACAGACACTATTCTATATCACCAGATAGGTTCTCAGGTACCGAAATGTGGTACCGATTGAATTAATGTGAATCGGTACTCGGTAGTACCGACGTAATTCGGTCGGTGCCCTTAAAAGTACAGAGTTCGGTACCCAATCTTACTCACAATTCATGTAATTGTATAAATATTGACTGATTGAGTGAAAGTGCATAAGAACGGGAAGTTAGGAGACCAGAGATAACAGATAATTTATGGTGAGGGGTGGGGACACAGTCACCCCTGAACCAAGATGATCCCTAATTGGCTAGAACCCATCCAGGAGGATGGTCAAATTGTTGAGTATTAATCTCAGAACACAAAGGTTCAGTTTAAGTCAGTTTATAGTTAGTCAAGATTAAGTTAAAGACACAAGCCAAAAGAGACATAAAATGACGAGATAGATGATCAAACGATCGTGGCAGTCCAAGATCAGAGAAAATTAGTAAACAATTTAATTTCAAGCCATCTAAATGCTCTTGTCTCATTTTCCTTTCTTTTACTTAGTTTCTTTTCGTTCCGTTGAGTCTAGTTAAGTTTTGCCGCAAAGTTTAAATCAACGATTCAACAGCGAGCGCGCTTACACTTCAAACAAGATCCACGAGACTTTCCATCTGCCACCACGCCACACGATTGGCTTCCCAAGACGTCAATCAAAGAAAAAAAGGGAATCCTCATTGAACACAAACGCAATTAACCTCAAGATTCTGCAATGATATCAAATTGATAACTAAGGAACGATAGGAGGGTTAAATTAAGGATTGATGATGGTTCATTCAGGTCATGTGTTATAAATGCATATATTGCTAAAAACTTGGGATTTCATAATTTCACTCTCTTAAATAATTTCACTCTCTTCCTCTCTTTCTTCGTTTCTGCAAAGCGTCTGAATGTGTGTGTGTGTGAGTGTGTTAGATATTAGTGTTAAAGATAAGTGTTCTTGTGTTATGTGCTCACGAATTTAATGCCTTAAAATGCTGATCTATGTTACCTGGCTATGAAATAGTGTTTCACTATTGTGTGGATATTAATATCCGCTGCGGAGTTAATAATTACGGCCCGTTCTAATGAACGCTGGATGAGTCATTTGCTTGGCCGTAAAAAAATATACTCTTTCAAAATTCCCTATGAATAAATTAATTTGAGCTAAATAGACCTGTTTCCCTTATACAGAGTCCCTTACTACAAAAATCACAATGAATATTTAAAAGCCCACAATATTTTAAGCAAGGCGATGTTTATTAACCCGTTTACCTTTTTCTTAGCATCTGTTAGGATCCCAAATAGTCAAAAGTAATCCTAACATAGACCTAAATTTAGTTGACAAACACATATATATTGTGACAGATAGACTGTGTCAAGGACGCTTTGCAACCGCCTTCTGTTGATAAGCTAGGCAAAAGGTATGCAAATAGTAAAGTGACTTTTAGTAAACCCGGGCCAACGATATAACTGTCTTCAGGGTACAATGTGAAAGAGTGCACTCGTGTGCACTGCTGTACACTTTGACCTTGAGCTGATTATGTAAGAAACCTGCCAACACGAACTACAAAAGATCAATTTGCTAAAGGATAGGAAGTTTAGATTAAACTCATAAGCATTTAATGTCTTCAGTATTTAATTAATCAAGATTGCCATCCAGATAACACAATGTGTCATAATTCAGTATGGTATCAGTATTGGTCACGTAAAGGTTGTGCAATAGCTGAATGTGTCTTAAATTACAATTCTGAAGAAGCAGGACACTGATGTCAGAAATTATATACAATTTTGTAAGGAAAAGATGAGTGCTTAATTTTTTTTAGTGAACAGATGCTGTTTGCCAGTGTAATCTTAATTAGTTGTTTGCTTTTGATCTGGATATATTTTACAGCGCTGGAGTTTTTGTGCAAGACAATAAATGGTAAATGTCTGTCATGATATTTTAGGTTATTATTAATCATGTTGTAACTTGTATATTGCATGTCAACTTAAGGCTTTTAGGCTATAGGCATTTGGACGGAGTATCATTAATTGATAGAAGAAGCATATAGAGGTTGTAATTGAAAATTGAAGTAGTTCATTGTTTTAGGTTATCTTAACTGCTTCATAAAGATTATCTCAAGGTCTCTGTAATTTAGTGTAATGCTTCAGATATGGAGTTCAGATATGGAAATTAACCATCTAGAAGCAAAGTTTCTGCTGGCAATTTTTACAGAGTGTTTAATGGATTTACTCGCCTCACTTTTTCAACACCTGAAGAGACAGATAAATCATTTAACATGCAAATGAGACTAAAGAAGCGCTATGTGTGAAGTAGAATGCGGCTGCAAAAAGGGATTTTAACGTTTGAGGAGAAAAATCAGCGTCATCTGGCACATGCTTATATTGTCCTTTTGTTTTTGCATGCTATAGTCATGTACTGTAACAATGAAACAAAAACAAGTGTTTAAATTAGAATGCCTGAAAATGAAGTTTTAATGACAATCGTGGTTATAAAATGGCAAAGAATATCAATCATTTGGTTAATGTTATGCTGACTATTGCAGTTCATATAGTCTGTTATTACAGAACAGTTAAACAAAAGGAAAACCGTCACCTTGTCGTTCGTCTTGTAACATCTGGATCTTGGTTGAAAATATGATTGGGACAGTATTTTATGGGCCTAGACTAGAGTTTGGTTAGAGATGTGTATGTGTATACTGCATACAGCTTAGCTACACTAAGTTTGGGGTCTGTACGATTTTTCTCTCTTTTTTTGTGGAAATATTTTAATATTGTTTAAAATAACTGTTATTTAAAATGTGGTTTATTCCTGTAATGCAAAGGAGGATTTTTTAGTATCATTATTCCAGTCTTCAGTGTCACATGATTCTTCAAAAATCAGCCTGATATGCCAACACGATCACATGAGAATGCTTATCAATAGTACAAGTGTGAATGTCGTGGAATGTATACACCAAAATGAGTTTGGGCGTGCACATGATACGCACTTTATGGCGTGTATAGAGATTGCTAAGACATGTGACCAACTGGGCGGCAACGTCACCAGAACGCAAAGAATTTTGGGTATGTTTGGCCCGTTTACATGGCCTGGCATAGCAGGCTAGTGTTCTGGCATGAAAATAATTAAAAATGAGAGAGAAAAACATAATATAATCCTACAAAATGCAGCGGACTAAATAAAACATTGTCGGACCATATCGAAAGTCGAGATATGATGAGAAAATAAAGGGAATCAAAGGACTGGATCCTTACGAGCGGAGTGATTGGTCAAGGGACATCAAACTGTTGCCTAACTTCCATCACCCATATATATGGATTTTTTAAAAAAAGGTTTAAAAACGAAAGAAAAGACGAGAGTCGGCTGTTTTTGAATAGCCTATTGTAAGTTTCTAATTTAAAATGTTTGTGATTTTAGGCTATAACCTATGTTTTAATGTTTTGCGACTTGTGTGTGCTAAATCTAAAGTACTAGGCTATATAAATATAAATGAATGAATTAACGAATAAACGTTTAAATGTAGTAGGCTACGTTATAACCTGACATCTATGAAAGTGTAAACAAAGAGAATTGCAATTCTGACAAGTCATGTTAAGTAAAAAAATTTGGATTTGAAATAAAAAATAATTAATAAATGCTGTGTTTGTGGCATACAACAGCGGATCAGTTGCGCACTGCAAACGCAGCATTTGTGAAAGCACAACAGGGCCTCTCCTGAACCGCAACACGCACTGCACATGGAGTATGTGTAAAAAAAAAAAAAGGCCGCTATTGTTAGTGTGTACACACACACACAAAGTTTTCAGTAAATTCAAGTCGCTACAGCAGGCCCAGATGGATGGGTCCGGGTCCAGGACCTGGAGATTGTAAAAGTGGTGCAGAAAACTTGTCTTCCGTGAGAAGGTATACTAATGTTTTAAGCACCACAGTCCTCGCCCTCTCTCATCTATCTGCATCAGAATTCAACAAACCTGTACACTGCCATTATTTTTCCACGCTGAAAAACAATAAAGGGGTATCTTAAGCTTTATGCCACTTCTATCTTGAGAACGACTATTGCAGTTTAAAACACAGCAGGTAGACGGCATGAGCACTGCGTTCTACCCTCCATGCAAAGAAGACTGGCGCCAGGCGTTTGTGCCGCGGATTCCCAAAATGCTTTGCGTTCACCACCGGGAATACGTCATGATGACGACACATAAGCCATCTCTATATGACACGCTCTTGGGTAGGATAGGGGTTGGGGATGACAGTTTGTGCATATCATTTTATATTATGACACCCAAGATCGTGTCATACACGGCATAAAGTGCATATGAAAAACTGCGTACCATATGCAGGCCAAATTAGGGGTGTGCGATATATATCGTCAGCGATAATATCGTAATTGTTGTTTTAACGATGTGCGATCCGGCATTATCGAGTATATCCCTCACACACCCAGAGAGTGCACGCATACCCCACGTGATGTAGTTTGTTGATTAGACTAATGCAGGTGCGCATTTCACTTTCCGCTTTCACTGCGTGCTATATTTATATCATATAATATAGTTAATGTGATATTGATTTTATACAAGTTTACTAAAAAATAAGTTAATATTAAGTGACTTACAGTTTAGACTTCCATATTGCCTATTTTTGCTTTATTTCGCCACCGAAAATTTGTTCAAAACAAACACAGACCACTCAATCTGCGTCTCTGAGCAACACAGCGGTGTTTTCATACTGAACGAATCAGCTTTTTGAACGAATCAATTGAATCAATGATTCAATGACTACGATAGATTAAGAGAGTCAAATGCTTCGTTCCTTGAATGAATCAGCTGTTTGAATGAATCGGTTGAATCTCAATGACTCACTCATTAAACGTGACTTGCTGCCACCTACTGGCAGTTTGAATTTCACAGTTAAAGTATCTTTTCATGTTTTAAATAATTTCAAATATCAATATTATTCAACATTTTGTTTTAAACATCAAAACATTATTTATGCATAACTGCAGGATATTAATTTGTCACTTCTGAGCTGTGTAAATGATCTAAATGCCACTTCAGATGCCGCTTCTGTGTTTCCTCTGCACTGCAAAGATACATTTTGTTGATAAAATTATTTATGTTGATGGTAACAGCCCTATTGTGTCTTATTATAATTGATTTTTAATAATTTTAGGAAATTGATACAAAAGATGTAAAAAAAATAAATGTATCAAGGTAAAAAAAGATTATTTCTGTCACTTCTGTGAACTGACCACCACACAGAATATGAAGAATATAATAAACTTTAGGAGTCCGCTGACCATGGCAGTCCTACACCTGCCAAAGTACCAGCACAAAAACACACTCAGCAAAATATCGTCCAATTATCGTTATCGAGAAAATCCCAGAAAATATCGAGATATATTTTTTTGTCAATATCGCACACCCCTAGGCCAAATATGATCGGGCTCTACATGCTGATTTTATGCTTAAAGGGTTAGTTCACCCAAAAATGAAAGATAATAAAGAAAAGATAATAAATTACTTACTCTAAAGTCATCCTAGTTGTATATGACATTCTTCTTTCAGACAAATAAAGTTATATTAAAAATGTCCTGGCTCTTCCAAGCTATATAATGGCAGTGACTGTTGAGTCATTTTACAAAGCCCATAAAAGTGCATATGTCCGTAATAAAACTGTTTCACCTGGGGGTTAATAAAGGTTAATAAAGTTACACTATGTTTGACTACATTGCACTCCAGATACGCTCGTCCCATCAATAGTAGCCTATATATGCATAGATTTTATATATGCGTAGACTGGCAGTTGACTGTTGCCTTCTTTGTTCCGACAACATCACGTTGTTAAGAAACATTAAGAAAATAGACTTTTGAAATTTGTGAATCGATTCAAATCAATACAACATATAATCATGATTCATATGTGAATCAATTAATTCAGATTCATTAGATATTACCATTTTGTTAGAACCTCTGGACCCACTTTATATTAGGTGTCCTTAACTACTATGTACTAACATTTTAATTAATAATTTGATACATTGCACTTATTGTGTACATACATGTTTTTACATTGTACTTACATTTTTAAAAATACATTAATGTAATTACATCTGTAATTAATTTCTGTAGTTACATTTGTAATTACACTATTGACACTTCCCTTACACCAAACCCAACCCTTAAACTTACCCACACCACCACACCTGTCCCTAACCCTACCCATATCCCACCTCACTATCAGCAAAGGTGTTTTGCAACACAGTATGAACACAGTAAGTACATTGTACTTATTTTTTTATGTAAGTACATAGTAGTTAAGGCCACCTAATATAAAGTGGGGCCGAACCTCTTGTAAATTACATGTTATTTTGTTTAGTTGTCTACTCAGAATTGTGGAAAAAGAGTGATCTCTATTTTAAACCATTTATCCAGAATTGTGCAGCTCTAATGAATGAATAAATGAATGAGGCATTTATATAATGGTTCACAATCTTATTAGGAAGAATCTCCTCAACCACAACCAGTGGGTGCTGCGACGGCAGCCACAGTGCCAGTGTGCTCGCCACACACCAGCTATAGATGGAGACGAGAGAGAATGTTTGAGCCAATTCAGTGAATGGGGATTATTAGGAGACCATGATTGATAAGGGCCAACGGAGGGAATTTAGCCAGGACACCGGGGTTACACCCCTACTCTTTATGTGAAGTGCCAAGGGATTTTTAATGACCACAGATCAGGACCTCAGTTTAATGTCTGCTCTGAAGGACAGTGCTTGTTACAGTATGTGTCCCCATCACTACAGGGGCATTAGGGACCCACACAGACCACAAGGTGAGCACCCCCTGCTGGCCTCACTAACACCTCTTCTAGCAGCAACCTAATTTTCCTTGTTCTCCCATCCAGGTACAAACCAGGCTCAACCCTGCTTAGCTTCAGTAGGCAACCAGTCTTGGACTACAATGTGATATGGCTGTATATTCAAAGGCTTCAGCTTTTCTTTTTCATTGTACATCTGTTATCTTGAATGATTGATAGGCAATGTTAAAAACAATGTTCATTTCCAGATTTATATTTAGAAAATAAATAGCAAGCTGTCATTTAGCAGATGCTTTCATCTTAAGTGATTTGCAGTACACTAATTACAGTGACAGGCCTCCTGGAGCAACCTGAGGTTAGACACACACACACACACACACACACACACACACACACACACACACACACACACACACACACACACACACACACACTCCTCCTCCTCACTCACTCACTCCTCACTCACTCACTCACTCCTCACTCCTCACTCCTCCTCACTCACTCACTCCTCCTCACTCACTCCTCCACTCCTCACTCCTCCTCACTCACTCCTCACTCACTCACTCCTCACTCCTCACTCACTCACTCACTCCTCACTCACTCCTCACTCACCTCCACTCACTCCTCACTCACTCCTCACTCACTCACTCCTCACTCACTCACTCACTCACTCACTCTCTCACTCTCTCTCTCTCTCTCTCTCTCTCTCTCTCTCTCTCTCTCTCTCTCTCTCTCTCTCTCTCTCTCTCTCTCTCTCTCTCTCTCTCTCTCTCTCTCTCTCTCTCTCTCTCTCTCTCTCTCTCTCTCTCTCTCTCTCTCTCTCTCTCTCTCTCTCTCTCTCTCTCTCTCTCTCTCTCTCTCTCTCTCTCTCTCTCTCTCTCTCTCTCTCTCTCTCTCTCTCTCTCTCTCTCTCTCTCTCTCTCTCTCTCTCTTCTGTGATACCTATGTCATACCCATGTCATTATACACATTTGTGTCCTGATATTTCACAACGTCCTGGTTCACTATCTTTGTGGGGACTCTCAATAGACGTAATGGTTTTTATACTGTACAAACTGTAGATTCTATCCCCCTACACTGCCCCTGCCCCTAAAATTACCCATCACAGGAAACATCCTGCATTTTTACTTATTCATTTAATTTTCACTTAATTTATAAGCCTTTTGAAAAGTGGGGACCGCTGGCTGGTCCCGAAAATGTAGGTGATCTCAGGTTTTACTATCCTTATGGGGGCATTTGGTCCCCAGCCACAATGTAATATAATTAAGGACACACACACACACACACACACACACACACACACACACACACACACACACACTAAATTCCCTACTTTGGGCATTAGCAACATGTAAACTTGTTTTTATTGATATTGTTCATTGAAGCTTACTGTATTATGTAAAGCATTTTGTAGACACTAGTGAGAGGAAGATCGAGTGAGCGAGTTTATTAACTTACCTGCATCCGTTTGAATGACCGCAGCGGTATCTAGTCCTTTTAACAGTTAAGGTTTTTCCCGTGCCCTGACACTGGCAGCGGTACTCAAAGCATTTGTCAGTTTCGTCTTGTTCCGTGTTCACAAGTTTTAACGTTAGTCCTTTCGGTATAAACTATTTGCTGCTGAGTGACTCACTCATAAAGACAGTCTTCGCTGCCATCTAATGGCGTAATCATGTAACGTCTTCGCTTCGGCGTCGTCCATAACACAGCCCTTCAGCCGTAATGCTGCTTGTTGCAGGCAACCCGTAACCCGTGTTTTTCCAGCCTTATACCCTTGAAAGTGGAACGGCAGTCAAACCCGTGACTTCTCACCCGTGAACTCGTACAAGATCGATGTGTAATGTTGCCTTCCAGGCAGGTTTTTGAGCCCGTAAATTACGACTTCAAACCACGACTCACGTCATTACGGAAGGATATCACGGACAATTTTCAAAAGGAATTTCAAGTTGTATTTGCAATTGCGTTTTCAATTCGTGGATGCATAAAATGTGACATAATTCAAACGCAATTGCAGATCGCATTTCCGTTTGCAATTTCGTTTACGCGAACGCAGGGCTGCCATATTTCAAATGTTTATGTGATCCAGAGATCCACAAATGCACAGGAAGCGATTCACAAATGAATGCAACTAAATGCAAGGCAGAGGTGTGTGTTTGTGACTTTAAAATATATACTGTATGTGGATTTTTTTGTTATTCACAAATGTCATTGTATTTATTTGTGAATCTAATTCATTTTTGTGAAACTCCTGCATTTATTTGTGGATCTCATTCTATTGATTTGTGAAATTATAATTTTTTGTGAATCGCTTTAGATTTATTTGTGGATAACAATATATTGCTTTGGAATAAAGCTACAATATTACCCCCATACTAGGCTAGCGTCGTGGGCGAAACTGCGCACGATGGCAGACGGTGCTAATGTCGACCTGATTTTGGGGAAGCCATTTGAAAGTGTTCGATCCTTACGAGGAAAAACTTAGAATTAAACAGCAGGGCAGATCAACACCTAAGATTGATTTAGTGCAAAAGATAGGGAAAAATAACAGGTGTTTTCAGCTCTCCTGGTATGACAAAGTTAGCTGGCTGACTGGAAGTGCTGTGACAAATAAAATGTACTGCTGGCCATGCCTCTTGATGAAACCATCTCAAGGATGTGTTGTTTGGTCAAAGGTGGGGTTTGGAGATCTGTCTAACTTTGACAGGGCATATAAAAGACATGAAAAGAGCAATGAACATGTGAGTGCATGTGCAAGATTAAGTTGCATGGGCAGGATCAGGGTTGAGCATGCAATAAATGAAGGTTCTCGCATTCAAGTGGCTAAACATAATGAAATAGTCAAACAAAACAATAAATAGACAATTTTATGATGTAGGCCGAAAATGAGCTTCCCCTCTCTGACAGACCAGTAGCCACCACTGGTGTATATATAAATATATATAGAGTACCTGACAAAAGTCGTGTCGCTTATCTATTTTGTAGAAACACCTGCTATTAACCTGATTTTTAATTCATCAATTGGTGTTAGAAATAGCTCATATGAAAAGCTAAAACCCTCCCAAATGATGTTTAATGGACTGAAATAAATTAGTTTCACTGAAAAAAGATTTATCATTTAATCAAGACAGAAAGGTCAAATTTTGGCAAGACAAAAGTTTTGTCACCTATAAAGAAATTGAACAAATTTACTGCAAATACAAAAATATGTCAGCAAATTAAGTAGTGTTGCTGTGAGATCCAAATTTAATATCTTGTACCGCATCACATGCATTACATGCATCAATGCGGTTTGGCAAGGACTCACAATTTATTGATGAAGTCATCAGGAATAGCAAAGAAAGCAGTCTTGCATGCCTCCCAGAGTTCATCAATATTCTTTGGTTTCGTCTTCCATGCTTCCTCTTTCATCCTACCCCACATATGCTCAATGATGTTCATGTCTGGTGACTGGGCTGGCCAATCCTGGAGCATCTTGATCTTCTTCGCCTTGAGGAACTTTGATGTTGAGATGGAAGAATGCGATGTAGCACCATCCTGCTGCAGAATTTGGCCTCTTTTATGGTTGGGAATATAAGAGGTATAAGATTTTTTGGTATTTTAGACTATTGAAGTTGCCTTCCACTCTTCAGATCTCTCGCACACCCCCATACTGGATGTGACCCCAGACCATGATTTTTCCGCCACCAAACTTCACTGTTTTTTGGGTGTATCTCGGATCAATGCGGGCTCCAGTAGGCCTCCTGCAATATTTGGGGCGACTGTGGTGTAATTCAACAGAAGATTCATCTGAAAAATCCACCTTCTCCCACTTTTCCAGCGTCCATCCTTTTAGCAGGCTGTGGGCTTTGGCAAATGCCGCACGGTTTTTCAATTGTCTTTTGTTTAGTGCTGGCTTCTGGACACTGATTCGACCATGGAGGCCATTACGAGACAGAATCCAACAAACTGTTCTGGTTGACACTGGGACTTCAGGTGACCAGGTCTCGTGGAGCTCTGCTCTAGTGGAAAATGGGCTGTTCTTGGATTTTCGAGTCAACAAACGGTCCTCTCGCGCAGTTGTCTTGCGGGGTCTGCCTGACCTGGGCTTGTCAAAAAATGTCTCCAGTCTCTTCAAATCTTTTTTTTTATCCTCTGTACTTGACGCTGAGACACTTTGAAGGTGTCTGCCACATCAGCAGTGGATCTGGTCTTCAGCCTCTTGATAATCAAAACTTTAGTCTCAGGGTGAATCTTAGGCATGTTTGCAGAGGTCTAGTTGCAGTTGATGTGAAGGTCTAGTGCACTGGGGTTCTTTTTATACACACCTGAGATCTAATTGATCCATTATTAGTCACAGGTGAAGCTCATATGACAAGGCGACAACACTTATGTCTTTGCAAAAATTCACTCAATGGGCTTTACCAAGCTGTGTGTATTAGAATATTTTTTTTCTAATTAGCCATTTCTTGTAAAAAAATCTTGATAAGAAATATATTTCAGTGGCACTTCAGTTCAATTTGTACACAAGCGACAAGACTTTTGTCAGGGACTGTATATACATATAATTTTACTGTTTAATGAAAATGCTGCCCTATCCAAAAAAGACAACATCTAATGTCAAACTCATATTTCTGGTACTACCGTTCCTTTAAAAAAAACAGAGCCAAACGCAATGGGGGCGGGGTTAACAACCATTCAACATTTTTAAGGTGGAACGGATAGTTTGGCGAATAAGGAGCTAGCGAAAAAGGAACTGGAGTCAGCCTCGTCCTGGACCGCTACAAAATCTTGAGTCGTAGTTTTACAGGCTCAAAAACCTGCCTGGCTGCATGACGCTGCCTTTACGTGCTATCGGAAATTTGTTAATTCTAACTTCGAGTCCAGTCTTCAGAAGAACACACTGATGGCCTAAGACACAAAACGAGTGGTTTCTTGCGCAGACTAAAGCCAGAACGCGCGAATGTCACAACAGGAAACACGCACGCGCGCCCTCGGATCAGTCGGACGTAGAGGTGTACAAGAGGTAAATACGATATTAATACTGTTCGTTTTCTCACACAAACCGCTGGTTTCGTGTCTTAGGCCATCCGTGTGTACTTACGATGGGGGATTGTTTAATTTGGACTTCTCTGTGTATGCTCTTTGAGGTGGTGACCATAGACCTGCATTATGTGAGGCACAGACAAGAATGGTTTGACTTAAAATGATCAAACTACTGAAACTACTGGGAAACTACTGGGGAAACAAATACTCCTACATCTCGGATGCCCATGAGGTAAGCTAAAACATATCAAAATTTAATTTCAAAGTGAACTATCCCTTTAAGTGTTGTGTTGTCGGAATGAACAGGAATCGTGGAGGACACCAGGTTTATTCTTGCCTATTTATTGGGAAAATCTTATTAAAACCAAAAACTAGTGTCACGTGTTTAACCATATTAAACACATCTGCTATCTGCTGATTCTGTTATTTCGGTCAAATGAAGGCTATTTTCGCTGTGTATAAAACATACAATATACTTCAAATGATTACAAGTATGTAAATGTAGACTACATTAATGACAAGACAAGAGGATGTAGCTGTTTTGGGGGGAGGACTAATAAATCACACCTGTCAACAGCAGTAGGTTAGTTCTTCTTCTTCTTGTTTAATGGCGATTAACTCCTAAAGAGCATTATCGCCACC
Source organism: Gobiocypris rarus (assembly GCA_023029165.1). NCBI lineage: Eukaryota > Metazoa > Chordata > Actinopteri > Cypriniformes > Gobionidae > Gobiocypris > Gobiocypris rarus. Next base: position 41,554,260 of record CM040915.1, on the reverse strand, counting down.
TACTGCATTGGATGGCAAATTAACCTTGGGGAATAAGTCTCAAGTTTAAAACTGTTTCATCTTCCTTCTCACAAATGGACCATTGACAATCTATCTATACTTTTTTTGTTGAACCTTACTCTATCATCTTTATTTTAGTATGGTTCAAAAACACTATAGTATTTACTAGAGTATTTTTACTGTAATTTTACTATAATATGCTATAGTATACTATAGTATTTTTTCATGTGGGCCCCCATGGCGGGTTCAACGTTTCATGCATATTATATTCTAAATCCCAAACCTGAATCATATATAAACATAATTAATGCTCTATAGGCTAGTCCTACCTGCCACAATGTTTAAAGTTTATGGCACATAAACACATCTTGGGAATTGGGTATCGGAAAAATTCCCATTGGTAAACACGACATCAGAGGGCGTTCATATGCAGTTTAAACCTAGGAAACTTGTACGATACAGCCTCTCCCTCCTAAACATCAACTAAACATGTAGTTTTATAAAGACTGTGCATCTTATTGTATTTGGCATATGCAGTCCAGGTGGAAACAGAATGTGCAGTCCCATTTATCTAAGGCAACCCCATGTGGTTTGTATACAGATGTTTTTTTCCCCTGTAATGCATGTGGAGAAGTTTTAGCAGTGTTTTATCTCTAATAGTGGAAGTTGGTACACATGCTCTGATGAAACAAGACATAAATGACGTGACATGCTGCCACAAGCTCTTTCACTATTCAATGATGTGACAACATTATTAATTGGTGAAGACAACAGGATTATACAATATAGGCAAGCTCAAACAGGTTGCTATATAGTCACCTCTTGCAAAACCAGTCAAATAAATGTCAAACCAGTGGCTTTGTGTCTGTTAAACTTCAAAATCTGTTGTTTGTAAAAGTAATACACCCCAAAAAAGTGTAATATGGCCCTTAGTTGAATTGGTATCTTTTCTGTAGCAGTTCTGTTTCTTCCACCAGCACTTCCAGAAAAACTGTTGACTCGTTCTCAGAACATGTTACCATTTGTGTTTGAAGCATGGTGATGGTTGTTTTCGTACATTTAACACTAACCCAACGGTTTTGCCATGTCTCATATTAGAAAGGATTACATGTTATATTAAGAGATAAAGGAAATGCCTACTTAATGACATTAAAGGAACAATATGTAAACATTTTGGATTAAAATATCAAAAATCACTAAAACAGTGGGCAAATACTGTTCCATCATTGATTAATAACACATGGACAAATGAGTAACACACTATTAACATTCTAATAACTACAGACAATCAATCACTACTATTTTTTCATGCCTTCCAGAGGACTACTAAGAACTACTATATGTAGGTTCATAATTAACATGATTAATGCATAACATATCATTAATTCTAAAGTAAAAGTAATGATAAACCACTAGTAATGACTCTAGTATTACCAAATCCTTCAGAAGGAATTACTGGATCACTATTCTAAAGTGGAAATATATTCAAATAGAAAGCTACTGCCCACCTTGTTACTGAAGGGAATGGTGTCATGATGATTATTATACATACTGAAAAATACTATCAAATTGTTAAGGCTTCTCGTTGTTTTAACTTTCATTTACACAAAGAGCCGGCAAGCATTTACAGATCTTCAGTTAACACTTAATGCAATGTTGATTGTGAGCCTTTTCAGAGAGAAGCAAAATCTTGCCTTGATATTTTACATTATAGCAGTAATCAAGGGAATTGTGGTTTGTAATTTGTGGTGTTCCTTGGACACTTTACTGTCAACTGTTTTTGGACATTGAGCAAGTAGGAAAGGGTGTGGTTTCAGGGGTGGAGTTTTTTTCTTTTTCTTTTTTCATTCTTTGTTTTGGAGTGATAAGGATCAGTAGGCTACAGGGTAACATTAGTCACCTATTGCGCCATCTGGTAGCCCTGCATAGTCACCTGGTTGCTCATAGAGACAATTCACCTGTCAAAAAACAACAACAGAAAAACAGCTTCACTTGGAAAATGCACCATTTCATGGAAACCCCCTTAAATGATTATTATTCGCATTTATCTGTAACAACCAGTGAGACCATAGGCATAGATCTCAACATCGGTCCGCTGCTATTCTGCCTTTGGCCACGAGATGGCAGTATTTTGCCATCACTAAAAATGAACTCCATAACAACGTGCTTCAGTTTTCAAAAACAGCGAGGTGTTCAGAATACACATAGTCCATGAATCTGTCTTTAGCTTTCAGCGAGACAACTATACAAAGTCCAGTAAGGCTGGACATTGTCCAAATAGGATTTTAGGTCAAGAGGAAGTTCTGTTTATGTAACCTTACTTTGACCTTGCTTTACCTTAAACTACAACTGATAAAACACTATCAACTGTTCTTAATTGTTTTATGATTTGTACTTTCACGATCCAGACTCCTTTAACAAGTCCAAATAATGAACCTACTATTTCAGGTCTGTTCATTTAAATAACCAGCAGTGAAAGACATAAAAAAATACATGATATTGTCAGGAGAGATAGAGATAGCTACGACTCGAGAAAACACGGACTCCTCTTATTATCCTCTAGTCTACACAGTATGCATTAGGTAGAGTATCTATAGCACGCAGCAGCAATGTTATATACAGTAGTTTTGGAAACATTGACATAAATAGGATCAAATTCAGTTGTCCCATTAGTTTACTGTTATTTCTATGCATAATGGAGACTTTATAAATACAGTTTGTGCAGGGAAACAGTGATTTAAATGACACCAGATCAATATGTAAAATCCTTAGTAAATCAGTCTATGGCAGGATAGGAATGTGCTCTTGACATTGGGAGGTTTATTTGTGCTGTGTTCATGGTTGAAAATGGATTTTTGCTATTACATTCTGTATCAACAGCACTGTGACCCAGTTATGAGATATGAGTGAGGAAGAGAATTAGTGTTCATTATACATAAACTTAAGCTTGACCTTTCTCTGTGGAAAGGAATTATGAGGTTATACATATTTCAAATAATATTCAATACAAATATTTTGCCCTGAATTCCTTGTAATGAAACACTCGTGACACTCGCTGATTAATTACTGCACAAAAATGCAGGTTTGCCTTTATTTATTTTCAAACACAATAAAAACTAAATAAGAATTATTCACATTGTTGCCTGGATCAATTCTGTCAAAACAAATGAACAGAAAAACATCCCTGGAACTCTAACATAATTACTCAAAAAACACCTACAGTTATTTTTTTTCCTTCATAAATAGGCGCAAACAAGTACCATAAAAAGATCTCATATAGACACAGTGTAGAGGAATAGTAAATGATCAGCCATATGCCAGGGTTATACAGCAACTCTCCAATCTGCCACTGTTTCTTCTAATTAACACCATATAAGCATCTGACAGTTTCATACACATAGTTTGGATGAAATTAATCAATATGCCAGAAGTGATACAAAAGAAGTATTTTGCGTAATACAAAATAAACTTTTCTTTAGTATTTTCCTTAATGAATCATTTCATGCCACCTCGCTGGCTGATGATGCCATCAACCTTTACCTTATTAAACTTGGGAAAAGAATACTTCTTTAGTCTCTTTTGTCGGCCCAATCAATGGCGACTTCCGATGCCAAGAAACTACCCCTCTTGGCTAATTATCCCTTTTCGAGTTTTAAACGAACTGGTGTGGTCCAATTCAAAATCACATTGTTACTAGAAAAAAAGTTGAATTCTTATACTCTAGGAGTAACACAGATTCTATTTACAACTTGAAACGAGGGCTGCTTGAAACAACCCGTCCGGCCGTTCATAACGTTCCTATGAGCGACTGTTTTATACTTACAACAGAACTCTGTTTCTAAGGCAGTTGACTAGAAAAGATCATTACAGAGAGGAAGAATGATACGACGAGAAAGCGTGTGGAAAAGAGAGGGGCGAAAGCAGGAGTCATATCATCCGCATTCTTTTTTTTTTGTTGCTTTTTTTCTTTTTCTTTTTCTTCAGATTGTGATGTTTTTCCTCTTTGTACAAAAAAAAAAGAAGCTCTGTTTTGGTTCTCGTTCCGCAGTTTGTCAGCGAGAGCTTGGAGTCTCCGACACGCAGCGGTAAGTGCTTAGAAACTGATGGATTGACAACCTTCCTGCGAGGCAAATTGACCTACGCAACGTCTTAAAAACCATGAACAATCTCCAATAAAACACACGTCTACAGGGGGTTTCCATACACGGCCTCTTATTAGGTACGCAACGAGGACGCGGAACAATAGGAGGGGGCGTAAAAAGTCAATATCATTAGAGAAGTGATTGCATTTAAACAAATTTCAGCATTCAATTTACATGTTCATGCTTTCGATGATTTAAACTCTATTTTAAAGATCCAAAAGGTCTGAATGTCAGAAGCTAGAAGGAAATTGCAAAGCCACCACGGTAGGGTGCACTAAAGTGTGAGCCATGAGAAAGAAAACATTCAAACGTTGTTTTGCTGATGCGTGGATTGTGTCTAGTCTAAATTAAGGCCCTGAACAATCAGGCCCTGAATAGCTGTACTGGGATGAGGATCTGCCTTGGTCCTGTGAGCGTGAAGGAGCGTGAGGCGGAACATGTCGATCAGGTCAGGTACAGGCCTTTGTCCCTCTGCAGAACACTGTGAAGGCAAATATGAACGGGTCAAAATGGCTGTCACAGAAACGCGCGTATTTTCCTGAATGGCTGTTATTGATCTCGCTAACGTCCACTCACCCGTTGCCGCAGTAGTCAGGGCTCCAGTCCAGGCCCTGGGTCGGTCCGTTCCTGCAGCCGGTGCGGTAGTCCATTGAAGGGGACAGACCAGGTCCGGCGGAGGATGTGACATTTACCATGCTCTGATACTCTGCCTGAAGGGGGAAACCCTGAGAGAGAGAACGAGCAGAACACAATAGCCCATTACAAACTAGATCTTACACCTCGTCCCACAGAGACGAGGCTCGTAGTGCAGTGGTATGAGAAGCAAACTGGATCTGTTATATAAAAATTATTATTAATATGCAAGAGTATATTATTTCAGCACAATGTTCAAGCAATAGTTCTGGCAAAATGAAAACTGAAGCATTATTTATTTATTCTTTGTCATGTTGTGCTGTTATTTTTGTATGGAAAACACAAAAGACATTTTTAGGGAATGGTTATGCAGCTTTTGCCATTTAAGAACAGCTCGTAGTGACCAGGGACTGTTTTAAAAAAAAAAGTGTTTTGAAACCATACAATGGCTTTGTGTGGGGAATTGAAGTTTAAGTTTGTTAATATTCAATCCACTTATTACTTATTATTTTTAAACCAGAATTTAAAAAAGTCTCACAAATGAATGCTGTTTTTGGGACAGTAATGTTGCCATTGGCATATGCTAAGGTTTTTAACATTTTTAAAAAATGTCTCTTATGCTCACCCAGACTGCATCAATTTGATCAAAAATACAGTACAAATAAAAAATATGATTACAATTTCAAATAACTTTTCTATTGTCATATATTATAAAATGTAATTTATTCCTGTGATGGCAAAGCTGAATGTTCAGCATCATTTCTCCAGTCTTCAGTGTCACATGATCCTTCAGAAATCATTATAATATGCTGATTTGCTGCGCAGCTCAATAAATGTTTCTGATTACAACCAATGTTGAAAACAGTTGAGCTGCTTAATATTTTTTGTGGAAACCGTGATACAGTTTTTGTTCAGGATTCTTTGATACATTTGAACAGCATTTATTTGAAATGTATATACATGTATTTATCTTTACTGTCACGTTTGATTAACGTAATGCATATTTGTTGAATAAAAGTATTAATTAGTTTCAAAGAAAAACTTACTGACCCCAAACTTTTATTTATTTATTCGGAATGCTGAACTAGCCTTCCTGTTTTCAGAGAAAAACCAGAGCAAAGCACAAAACAGCTCGTTCAAGTCTAATTCCAGCAAACATCCTACACGATCTGAAGTGGACATGATGATAGTGTAATGCAAGCAGCCTCAAATGAGCATTAATGAGCAACTGCATTCGGTGGTCGAACCAGACCGGTGGGGGTAGAAGAAAAATAAACGAAGCAGATATTCTAATTTGAAGACTTCTTCTCTGTTCTTAGCCTAGGAAAGACTGCATGTGAAAAGGAAGTTAATCTCAGTGGTACACAAGAGAATCTGCCTGAAAGAGCAAGACAGCAGGTGGCTGCGTTTTTTTCCCCCTCCAGAGATTCTACCTATTCATGAATTGTTCCTCAAATTCTTCTCCTTCATTCGATCACAAAGGCTCCATCTGCCCCTTTGTGTCCCTCCCCAACACCGCTCCACCTCCCCAGCTTTCTCGGCTCACCGAAAAAGTTGAACCGCGCGTTTTTGTTTGCTCTCCACAAATATGCAAAAATGAACGAGGATTATTACTCCCCTTTGGATTTAAAAACTCTCCCATAAAGGCAGGATCTGCAGAACAGGCTTAAGAACTCCCCAAACGGAGGAGAGAAAAGCCAAGTTTAAGCATTCGTACTCTCCTCCAAAAGATTGACAGAGCTATACAAGGAGCCCTGTGGTAATCTAAAATTGGACTTCAGACAAATTCACACTATAATCTGCATGAAAATTAGACACTTTTTTGCCTTATGATGATGATCATCCACAGAAATAGTAAATTTTCCTGCTGAGGACTGATAAAAAAGAAGCACATGAAATTCAATCAAGTGGTTGCTCTTTTAAATACAACGTTTCCCAGAATTCCCAGCAGGCACAGGAAGAGAAACTTACAACAATATGCCTTTCATATTCAAATGTGGATGGCGAGCTTTACTGCGGCAACGGTTTGAATTAGAAATATGTTTTTCGGTTTTGTCTTTGAGGGAATCTATACTTTCCTTAATGATTCCTATCAAAACATGCTAAGAAAACAATCATCACTCAATGTCGGCGCGGCGCATCCCTCTGCGAAAGATCAAACCGCTGTCATTGGATAGCGCGTCACCTGTTCTCCTGACCACCTGATTCATCTCTCTTTATGAAGCTAATCCCTGTTTACCCCAAGACAATGTGATTCTCCGCCCTCTCCTTCTCTCCAGCCCCAGACAGTCCTGCCTCCCAGCTGATGCTCATCTCTTAAAGAGCTTCCAGGCACAAGGGTGCTATTCATTAGGACCTCATTACAACCTCATCTCAATCCCACTGAAGTTCCAGCACAACTCAGGGCTATTAAGACATGAAACGGATCAACACAGAACTCTTAACGGCGTTCTCGCTGTCACCACGAGTGTTTAAGGAGACTCAGGCTTCAAACTCTCCTTAACCACCTCTGTTTGAGATCTCTATTAGGGGAATGAGGGTTTAATTAGCACTGATGCTAATAATGAGGCTGGGTGTTAACGTGGGGCTGAGGTTGAAACACCCTCTTCTTCCTCACACGTTAAAACAGGAGAGGCAATAAACAGTGCATGTTATTTCAAAAGAGCTGTTTTTCTCTTTAATTAGATTTTTTTGGGGTGTGAATGGGTAGAGCCTTTATTTGCTTTCTCTGCTTTGCTGTTGTCTATGTCCTGAAAAAACAGCCTTCTCCTCCTATACACTTTAGAAGAGAACTAATTTCATTTCCTTCGGCCCAGTCTGAAAAACTGTTTTCATCAGATAGCTGAGGCGTTTTGTCTTCCACACTGATGTATTCATCAATCTCAATGTGAGTTTTTTTGTGCAACCTTAAGTCACATCCAAATCCTAATGCATCTGTTTATTACAGAGAGAAAATTGAAAATCTGTCTGTGTGATACGCTGGGATTTTTTTGCACGGTGTGGACATAAAACAAGCTGGCAGATATTAATGGTTCTTCTCTTGACCTCATTCGCCGGTGCGAGAGATAGGCTGAAGGGGCCGGAAATGATGAAAAATGAAACGGTGCAGCATCTGCTGCATAAACAGCACTTCCTCCACTCTCACATTCATACACACACATATACGCTCCGCTATCTGTTCCACAATAATGTAGAATGGAAATTGGAGAAGTATCAGACAAGGCAGCTTCTTGAAGAGGTTTATGGAAAATAGATTGGCGGAGGAGCAAATCTTTTAATTGGCCCGGCCTGGTGTCTGTCGTGCCTCTTTTTAGTCTTGCTTTAATAACAGTGAAAAGGCTGCTAATGTCTTTCTTGATTAAAGTCAACATGAAATAGAGTGCACAACCCATTTTACTTCCCAAATGTGACATACTTCACAAAATTATCTTGATTCTATCCATTGGGATTTGACTGGATGGTGAAATGTGCTCTCTACATGGTAGTCCAAGACAACATATTAATATTAGTCTAATTAAATGAAGCCAATTTCATGCTGACTTTAAGTTTTAAATATAACTTTTCTAAGATGTATTTTGTGTGCACAAAGGCTGTATTTATTTACTAAAAAAATACAGTAAACATTAACATTTTTTATTAAAATTAAAAATTGTAATTTAATATTTATTCCAGTCATATCCAGTAATCATATCCAGTGTCACATGATCCTTCAGAAATCATTATAATGTGCTGATTTGCTGCTAAAGAACAATTTTTTTCTTCTTATTAGCCATTTTAAAAACAGTTGTGCTGCTTTATTTTTTTTTATTTTTTTTTTGGAAGCAGTGATACTTTTTGTCACGATTCTTTGATGAATAGAAAGTTCAAAAGTACACAATTTATTTAAAAAGACATCTTATAATGTTACATTATAATGGACCACTTGCACAACTACTTATTGGGAATTTCCGGTAACAGCGTTTATCGCACCTGAGTAGAGGTGAATGCAGATTAGTACTATGTTTCATGGCTGCCAATTAATTAAAAGAAGGAATCATGTTCTCTGCATTAACATGAATTATCTTGAGCCTGCTGAAATGTTCTTTCCAGCTATGCATTCTGAGTAATAAATATATATATGTACCAAATAACCACTAACTAAGTCTTCTCATTAACAGTGTTTTTCTCTTACTGATCATATTTCATACCTGTTGAGTTTACATTTTTAAATGAATTGGACTAAGGATTGCTTGTATGCGCTGGTGCTTTTATTCCAGTGTTTTAAAATAGTTGAATGAATGAATGCTCGGTATGTGTCTTAAATAAATGTAACCATGTTAAATATTTAATTAATCTTAAACAGTAATGCACACAGTGTAGAGGAGAATGGCAGTCAACTACCTACCTGGGCATAAACATGCAAATTACATACAGTAAAATGATTGACAATGAAAAAATGACACTGATTTAAATATTTAATACAAATAAATAAAGGTTTGTATTCATCAGGTCTCACACACCTCAGCATCGCAATCATGAGTTTAGACGAGCACTGACACCTGTGGTGAAATAATCGCGTATGTTTAACAGCCGCTGCTCTCTCAGATCGGCTTGGGTTGGTTTAAAACGTCATGTTCTGTTGAGTTTGGAAATCAGAATATCTCTTCTCCCGTCTCTGAAAATGTCCAGATATTTAAATCTTCTTGCGGACACTCATTGTAGGTGGTGTTTATTCTACAATACATTGAAAATATACATAACCGGGAATAAATGAGATGTACTATTTCAAAACGGAAGTGTGTCACGAAGCTCAGTGCAAGTGGTCCATTGTCTTTACTGTCACTTTTGATCACTTTAATGTGTTTTTGCTAAATGAAAGTCCCCAAATCTTTGACCAGCAGTATATACATAGGAACTTATTTTAAATGTACAATGTTTACTCAAAATTCAAAAGTATCTAAAAAGAAAAAAAGAGGAATACTCATTGGCAAAACTATCAGTAGATGTCTTACCTGGGCCATGGATGGGGAGTGCAGAGGCAGCGGGTGGCTGCTGAGCTGCTGCTGTTGTTGGTGGAGATTGAGGTGCTGGTGTAAGGGGGGGCTGATCTGCAATGGAGGCGGGGACGAGCCCGTCATGCTGCCCATGTTCATGGGCGCACTGGGCCGGGATGCGCCACCTCGGGCTAGGCCTGGCTGCATCGGGGGCAGATGGGGACTGAGTCCTGGCTGCTGGTGGTACGGAGGAGCCATGTAGAGACCTGGGTGAGACTGACCGGCCCCAGAAAAAACTGGTGGCTTGGGCCCGAGCATCTGAGAGGCCTGTGATGCCTTCACATCGCCTGGATCATTGTAACTCTAGAGAAAGTTATACAAATATTTGAGTTGCTAGTTGCTTCTTTTTTAAAACTATTTTATTTTTAAGCATGTATTTACAATATCATTGTATGCTTTTAAATGCCTGATGAATGTTGTATGACTTTTAAATATGAATATATGCAATATATATTTCAAAATATATAAATTCTAAATGGTAAATATATTGTATGAATGTACAGAATTATTAATTTTTATAAAAAAATATAAAATATATATTTTTATTTAATATTGGACTAATATTGGTCTTACTCATAGTCATACTCATCTAGTTTGTATGCCTCAAATGTTACTAAATTTATTAAATAATATTGGATTTCTAGCAAGCTATGACAGTTTTTTCACGCTTTCTTCGTAATATTTCCATTCAGGTGTGCGAGAGAACTTATTTCTCAAACTGTCTCAAAAACATCTGTAAACATCTCGAAATGTTCCTTCGCAAAGTCACGATTTTAAAGTGCGTATGCAAATCAATAACCAATATCAATAAAGTAATTCACGTACCTGAGACACGAGGCTCGCTCTGTATGCAGCCAGCTGTTTGAGGTACTCCTTCTTTGCAGTTTCTGTTTTTTTCTTGTACACCTGCCATGATAAAACAAACAAACAAAGAAAAATATATTAAGAGGCCAAAGCTGTTCTTCATGTTCCTGTGCACAATTATTCTTAGAAATGGGATCTAATGGCAGTCCATTTATGAGCCATAATGCGTAATTGTTGTTGGAGCGCTGAAATGGTGCTTGAGTGCAGCCCACTTTATCCATCGCTTGTTCTTCTGCCTTTATGGACGTCCATATTTCCCCTTTCAGTTGGGGCATATGTGTAATTATTTGCCCATCAATACATCTGTGCTGTTATTACCTCAACCAATAGACCTCTACTAAAAAGACAAGAGCAAAAGAGAGCGATAGAGAAAGACAAAAACAGCAGAGAGACGTGATGTTCTTTTATCAGGCAAACATCCTCTCCTGAGGAAAAGTACTTTTAAGTGTTTTCATCAGCTTCACCGGCTGAGTGTTTTACATAAGTAAAAAGAGCGCGATTCAATGACTACAAAAAATAAAAGAGTTGTTTAGCTTTTTATGACTGTAAGATGCTGCCTGGTGGCTTCGGTGAGAGAAATAGGTACTTTCAGTTGTGTTTATTCTGAAATCAGAAGCAACTCTGGATGTCATGTCATTCTTCAAAACCTAAATTCACACCTTGAAAAACAGTCTAGGTGTTAACATAAGTGCTAATCCTTCTCATCGTCACAACTTTCAATCTTAAAAGAAACTTTACAAGGGTATTTACTGTACTACATAAGATCCAATGCACAAGAAATAAAAAATATTTTTTTATTTGACTGCATTATCTAATGTGTACCTTAAAGGGATAGTTCACCTAAATTGTTCCTTCAAACCTGTATGGCTTTCTTTCTTCTGTGGAACACTTTTTATTTTTGGGATGAACCATCCATTTTATAAGGGCATTTTTTAAACCAGTTCCTTGTAACATTTCAAGTAGTATGAGAGGAATAAACTTTCAGTCCAGAATACAATAAAACAACATTAAAAAAATGCTGAACCCGTAATGCTGTTGTGAACTATGCCTGAAGTAGGGCCTAGTCATTTGGTAATTAAATCAAAACTCAACATTACAGACTGTATTCCTGTTAAATATGTACCAAAACTTGATAAAGTGATTAGCAGACCTCAAAACTTAATTCCGATACAACAAAACATCTCACATATTTCACTGTTTTCACACCTGACTTTAAGACTTCCCCTACATGCACAACCGTGCTAATGTTAGACCACAACACCACAGTGGAGACAAAGTTATTCTGTGATTGCACAAGGGGAAATCAGCAAATGTTCTGACCAACATGTGCGTCATCACATCTGCTGTCATAACAAATCGTTATGCGGACATACTAGTGTATATATTATAGATAATACTTTAGATAATAAACAAAACATGTGCTCTGTATATAGAAGCACAGAGTAATCTAATGCCTGCTGCATTACCTCAGTCTTTATGACTCAGCCACAAGATCACAGCAAGATAAAGTTCATTTTTCACGTTTGCACACAAGCAAGCTTTATTAAAGAGAGAGAGTCACCTGTTTTTGTTCCTCGCCGAGACCGTCCCACATGGAGGCCACAATTTTGGAGACCTCTCCGAATGTGGCGTTAGGATTTTGGCCTTTGATAGCTGCCTGTGTGTCTCTGAAGAACAGGGCATAGGCTGACACGGGCTTCTGAGGCTCGTTGGGGTCTTTCTTCTTCTTCTTCTTGGGGGTTTTGGGCTTCTTGGCCATGTCTGTGGCTGCTCTTTTCTCTGCCCCATTCATCTGAAAGGAGAGAGGAGCTCATTATAGTAAACAATAGATATCCAATTAGATTAAGCCATAATAACAGCTTTATGAATGAATCATCTTCCTAAAGCTAGTTAGTGAACCTTGTTTCTAAAGCCTAGAGCAATTTTTAAAATTTTAACGACTTCTGTGCTTTAGTCGTATGTACCGGGTTCCCACGCATTTTTACCAATGAATTTCCATGACGTTTGCAGTTGTTTGTCATTGCTGAATAAGGATAATCTTTAATTATTTTTATAAAGATTTCACTGACAATAGCTAGCTAATTAAATATTAATTTTAGAACTGAAAAAATAAATTTTGGCTATAGGGGCATCATGATTATCATAATCATTAATCTATTTGTTGATTATGGATTGCACATTAAAGGCTAATCATATATGTCTCTAAAAATAAGGGAATTTTATTTGCATGTATAAATATAATACATTTCCCTTATAAATAGTACTTTTTGAATTAAAACGTGTATTTTACACAAAATACTATGTGCAATATATATTTTTAGAAAGCCTTAGAATAAATCATACATTTTATGATTCCAAGTTCAGTGTGAATAAAGGATTTCTTAAGGTGTATGTCTATTAAATTTCCACTTTAATACTGTAACTGTTTAATTAACAAAACAGACATTTCATGTAATTACTTGAATGACAATTAATCACCAGCCAAAAATTCATTCTTGTAACAGTCCTAAGTATATACATTTCCGTTACATTTGATTGATAAGGGACTGAAATATCAGATTTGATCTGGAAATCACAATATTAACATTTCCCGAAATGTATGACTTGAGACTTTATATAAATACAAGTAGCACGTAATTGTGATGATGAATGTCTTTTGACTTTTTAATGCTGAACTATGCCTTCTGTGTTAGGAAACAAGACAAAAATATCTTGGCAGAGCACATAAACTGCCACACTTTCCAGAGGATCAGTACTGATGTGGAGTTTTGGAGAAAATGTGTTGTATTTGGGCTGTGAAGTACAGACTTGAGGCAGATCAGTGTCTTAGCAAATCTATGTTTAAGGAAACATGGCAGTACAACTTGCTGAAAGGTCAGCAGTGACTCATTCCTTTTAATACACTGTATTTTGCCACAGTGCATAAAATAGTACCTGACCGTGTGTGTGTGTGTGTGTCTGTGTGTGTGTGTGAGGAAGATAAGCTTTTATATTCATGAGATCATAGAATGGGTAAAGCTCCCTCTCTCACCTTGGCAGCATCATCTGCATCGTCCTCATGCACGGAGCTGGAGGGGGAGGGTGTGGCTGACTTGCTCTCTGGTGGAGATGGGGATCCATGGGTGCCGTTGTTGCTGTTCAGACCCAACTGAGTATTGAGTTGTGACTGGTTGATAGTTGTCAGCTGACCTTGAGGAACCATGCCAGACTGGACCCTGGGTCTAAGCGTATCCACCTGAGGGTGGCCACCGTAACGCGAGTCTGAGTTGACCATTTGCTGCATCTGGAAGATTAAAAGAAAACTTTAGATTTCAAAATTAAGTTAATCTCAAACAACCGCATTTGTAGCGTGATGTTGATAACCAGAAAATTTTTTGACATGAATCCCTTGTTTTCTTTTAAAAAAAGGACAAAAAGGGAAGTTACAGTGTGGCACTTTGCACTCAGTTGTCGATTTAACTTGTACTGAACCTGAACTATTCCTTCAAGTAAAAGGCACTATTTAACATAACATTTAATTACTTATTAAAACTAAGCATGTTACAATATAAATTCCCAAAAGGTCTACCTACCCTAGTGAAAAATAAATATACAAAAGTTTATTTGAAATACATTTATTTCATGCTAAGTATACATTTACATATTTATGTACTTAATATAAATACCAAGCAATTGTACTTTTGGTATACTAAATTAGCTAAATTAGAACAACTAATTTTGTACTTAATGTACTTTAGTTATCTGGAAGTAGTGGTGAGGTCCAACTAAATATATAATTAAGTAATTTTGACTGTGCTAAAATGTAACTATTGCAAGAATACTTTAGGTACACTTTAAAAACCTTGTATTTAAAGACTGATATTATACAGGGATCATACTATCCTTACTAATAGTGATATGTAAACACATTTTAAGCATAATATTAAGAAATGTGCTTTGTGCAATAAAGAAGTACTCCAAATAGAGTCTAATTATAATATTTATATCAAGTAAGTTTCACGCGATATGTTAGTCAATTGGTTAATGGATTTATACTTAGTAGTATACTTGGTATTGGTTTTTTCACTAGGGTATACATACAAGGATAATTCTAATGTTAACTAGCACTAAAGTCTCCATCCATACCTTATAACAGGTTTAGATTTCCACTTTCCTGCTGCTGTGAATGCTAGGCTGTATCAGGGTGTATAAAACATTGCTTTTGTACACTGTATCTGGGGGATAAATCACTTCCGACAAGGACAAGCCCTGTAGTGGTAGTCCGTCACCTGATACTGTCTGAAGCAACAGGTGACCTGAAATGTACCCCACGCCCACCATTGTATGCAGCACAATGCCCCCGACAGGTGGGGCTTTAGGGTTAGAGGCCACGGGCATTTCTCTGAAGGACAGGTGACTCTGTGTCTCCATCCCCACATAAACACTTCAGACACACTGAACCCTCAATACACGAAACATACTGAAATCGCCTTCTAACAGTCTATTATTTCCGAAGAGAGCGTTTGATAGTGCTGAATAATGCTAATGCAAAGATTTCACACATATTTCATACTGTCAGACATTGACAGTAACACAGGAAATGAACTGTATAATATTTAAAAATGCATTTTAGATTTGTGCTTGTCCATGCAAAACCACTGCTATGATATAAGGGTACTCTGGGTGAATTAAATGTATATACAGTTTAATTTGTAGCCAACAATGGCACTTTCATGTGTTCAACTTGATTAATCATTAGAACACACAAGAGAGTTTTTATGTCATGTCATGGAGCGTCTGAAAAACTGTCAATTTACGGGAATTCAGCATGTATCCAAACGCAGTTGATTTAGATGCAAAGGACTAAATGACGTGACATTACACAGCAATAGGGAGGAAAATCTCCAATCCGTGCGGTTTTAGCGGTTTTAACTGACTAATCATAAACTGACACGGGTGAAAATGTCAAGTTCTCAAGAAATGGCTGGGGGGAAAAAAATCGCAGTGGAAACCTGTTTAACTTTTAGGGGGTTTAACCATTACAATGTTAATGGACAGGAGAAAGTTTCATTTTTTCAGCAAAGCTTAAAGTTTCACCTTATTAATATGCTCCGTGTTTTCAGTATTTTACCCATCCCACTTGGTTTCTTGTGAAACATCTGTATTTTTGTGAGGGGGACTTTTTCTGCTAGTTAACCAGACAATACCCACCTTGTGTGGGGTAATAAGACAATGTGGTCAGTTTTTTGGTAGAAAACACACTTCAACTTGAAAACCATGCATGCTATTAAAGGTCACCTTTCCATTTCTTGGTAAAACAAAACTTAGAGGCAGGACAAGCTCTCTGACAGAAACTAAGAGTGAAATCACAGACTAATTGTTTAATCGCACCGCGTTAGCTAGTGAAATTTCCCAGTGAAAAAAACTTTACGGCAAAAGGATCAACATGGCTGGAAAATACCTCAAATTGCGTTTGTCAGAGTAAGGTTGTGATGGTATTTATCATCTGAGCTCACCATTAATCTCCACTACACAGAGGACAAAGGCTTGCCAGGGATGAATAGAGGTCACGTGACGAGGTCACAGACAAAAGCCCTAAAGGTTGCCTGTTCTGCACTTTTTAAGTTTTAAATAACAAATGGCTGCCTGGGTTGGCTGTTTTTTCATCAGATCCACTGACCCGTGCAGCAGGGGAGGTCATACTCATTTGATATCAATTTCCTATAAATCACAGGGCAAATTGTAATCACAAGTACAGTAGGAGACTATTTGCATGCTTATCTTCCTATAGTGCGCGACAGAGACGTATGAAAGGGACGAGAGAACCCCAGCTTTCCATGGAGTCCAATGACATTTTAAAGGGAGGAAAATAATGTCTACTTTACTCCGGCTGTCACTTCAGGGGCACTTTCATGTCCTTCTGTTTCCATTAAAAAGGTATAAATAGCTTAAGTGCTGGACTAGATCAGAGCCAATTGTTTGCTCAGGGTAATAAAACCACAGCCCAATGATAAGGACTTTTTCAGGCAGAGTAATGAGGGTGTATTTCATGTCCTTGTGTTACTGTAGATCTTTATAAGCTAAAACACACACTGGCTTTTTGTTTACCCTTTTGATCGTTGGAATGAATTTGAAAAATATTCAGGCATAATCTTAACTATTAATTTCTTTCCTCTCAAGTTAATCCGCTGTTATTTTTTATTAGTAATAATAGCTTGTCACAGTCTACACGACGGAAAACACCCAATATTTACGACATGGCAGGAGTACATATGAGAAGTGAGGTAATTTGGAGTATAAAAGCTTAAAGCCGTATTACGCCATCTGTCATTTGGACATGCCAGTGTTTAATTGCTTTCGCTTGAATTTTACACAACCGCATGCAAATACCTGTCTCTTATTAAACTTCACTGTAAATGATCTATGCAAAAGCAGTCTAATAGGAGTAGCTTGTTACGCTGCACTTTCAAGGTCTCAAACGTTTTGCAGTGCGCAGCAAAGTGCTGCAAACTGTAGGCTTTGCTGCAAATTTACAATAAATGGAGATTTATGTCCATTACTGTTCCTTTTTTTTATTTAGGCCACTGCTGGATGAGGATTTAGTGGCTTTTGCGCTGATGATGGACGATCTTGTTGCTTTTTACCGCTCACGCCCTCTCTCTCTCTCTCTCTCTCTCCTCCGCTGTCAGCTCTGTTTAGATTTGCACATTTTACACACATCAACTTGTGCTTATTTAAGCGGACATGTGGCTTTCTGGAAAGCAAACTTCACCTGTGCATTTCCAATAAATTCGTCGCGTTTTATGCGAATCACCGAGCTCATCAGAACGGCCGGATGAGATCTCATCTCTCACATTATATGTTTAAAAAGAAACCTTCCCTGTTTCTCAGGGCTAGGGGATCCAATCAGCTGTTCCGTGGCATTTACTTTCATTCTTTTTAATGGAACGAGGAGGGATGGTGAAACCTTAAGAGATAATTTTCCTTTTAATCTAATAGTTTTTAAGGTGAAGCACATTTCACTCAACTAACTCTGCTGCCTAAACAATGCAGGCTCTGAGACCTATACAATGAATGCAAAATGTGAGAGGCACATAAATGCACTCTCTGTTCCACCAGAGAAGGCAGCTCCAACAGGCTAATGCTGAGAGAAAATTAATTCCATCAGCTAGCTCTTTCATTCTCCACTGCAGCTACAAGCTCTCTGTCCCGTTGCCTGGCAACCATAATTCATAGCCGCTCTAAATGGATGTTCTCCAAGCACTGAGAACATTAAGGTGAAAAGAACAAATGCCTTTGTGAATCTCAATATCTTTCAGTGTGCATGTCACTCTGTGTGTTTTTTTTTCTGCCAACCATGTGTATGTTATTCTTTAAAAATCTATTTGATGTAAGTTTAAGAGGGGCACTACAAAGGTGCATTTTTTCCCAAAAGAGTAACAAAGGAATCGTAAATATTGGTCGTGCCATTTTTTTTCTCTTACGGCACTTGTAATTTCGCCTATGTGCTCATTTCCGATAATAGATAAATTATTTGTGCGAATATAATCAAATAAAGGTCAAGATTAAGAAATGCAAAAATAAGCAGGGTTTATCATGCACAAAAACAACGCTCAATATTTAAGTTTGGCCCCAAACATGGAGCATGTGGAAAACAATAGGTGAGAGATGAAGAGGAGAAGTTTCAGTTTGACTCGAGCGTCAGATTAGCAGCACATCTCGCATCCATCTTCAACCACAGTTAGTCACAGCTCACCAGCACTCCATATGTGTCATAATCACATTATGAGGTTTCTTGCACTTAACCAAAATTCAAGGTTTGGGTTTCATTTCTGCAGAAGTGGCAGCGATTTGTAGATATTTGTCATTAATATTAATATAATATAATAAAAAGGCAAGAGAAGCATGAGGTGAAAAGATAAGTTTGCAAACCAAATTAAATCATTTAATATGTTTCTTTATATCAAATATTAAATCTAATAATATATATAATGTCACAAAGATATTCTAATAATGAAATATTATATTGCACAACCCTATACTGCTGATTTATTTATTTTGTCTAAGATTCAAAAGTTCTTTTTTTAGTCTACAGTTTCTGA
The DNA here is from genome assembly GCA_023029165.1 of Gobiocypris rarus. Lineage (NCBI taxonomy): Eukaryota > Metazoa > Chordata > Actinopteri > Cypriniformes > Gobionidae > Gobiocypris > Gobiocypris rarus. The sequence goes on along the minus strand of CM040915.1, from coordinate 41,535,507 downwards.
ATGTACTGTACAATTATCTAGTACAGCTACATGGCAAGCAGAATGCATTAGGAGCAGTGCCTTGATGCTAAATTATATTTAATTAACTTAATCCAACAGGGAATTTGGCATTGTTTCACTGTGCGTTAAATCACATTAGCTCTCATTTGCTGGGTGCTATCTCAATCATTCTATATGCCGCTCCAACCTCTTATAATCTCTGTTGAGGTGTTTCATTTGTGTCAATTAAATCATTGTTTGGGCACTGAAACGACTTTGCTGTTGCGTAATTCTGTCATGCGAAATGCATTAGTGGCATCTCAGAGGAGAGAATGTGCATCTTACAATGAAGTTTCCTCCATACAGAAAATTTTTTGGTATCTTTCCATACTATATTATATGGAAACACATTTATATGCTTCTTTTTCTAAAGATTTTTAAATGTTTTTGAAAGAAGTCTCTTATGTTCACCAAGGCTGTATTTATTTGATCTAAAATATAGTAAAAACAGTAACATTGTGAAATATTATTACACTTTAAAATAGCTGTTTTCTGTTTTAATATAATTTAAAATGCAATTAAGTTTCAGCATCTTCAGTCACATGATCCTTCACAAATCATTCTAATATGCAGCTCAATTATTATCAATTATTATTGGTGCTCAATTATTAATAATGTTCTATGTGTGGAAACAATGACGCACTGATGAATAGAAAGGTAAAAAGAACAGCATTTATTTGAAATAGACATCTTTTGTAACATCTTTACTGTCTCCTTTGATCAACTTAATTCGTCCTTGCTAAATAAAAAGTATTATTATTTGTTTTAGACATATTACTTACCCCAAACCTTTAAATGGTAGTGTATCATGGTTTTCGCAAAAAAAGAATATTAAGCAGCACAACTGTTTCAACATTGATAACAATAAGGAATGTTTCTTGAGCAGCAGATCAGCATTTTAGAATGATTTCCGAAGGATCATGTGACACTGAAGACTGGAGCAATGATGATATCATAGAAATATTATTTTAAATTGTAATAATTAAATAACTGTTACTGTATTTTGATCCAATAAATACAGCCTTGGTGCGCAGAAGAGACTTCTTTCAGAAACATTGATAAAAAATCTTAATGTTTCCAAACTTTTGACTGGTATGACTAAATATTTCATAATTGCTGCTGTGTCACTTTATAACACAATATGACTTAATATGTCACAATGTGATTTTAAATCATGCAATTGCTGCTTTATTTCTCATAATTGTGGCTTTATATCTCATAGTGTGATATCCATTAATTACCCTTTTAGGCAGAAACAGCTTTCATATGCCTCAGGTCTTAGACAGAGAGCACAGGTACTCACCACTGAGAGGGAGTTGGTGAGCAGCCCGCCATCTTGACCCAACATGTTGGGGACCGACATACCGGTCAGGTCCATTCCTTGCAGGTGAAAGGGGTGCAGTCCATTCTGGGAGACAGGGGGGCAAAGGTGATGGTACGTTCCAGACTCGGACTCGGGCAAGTGTGCCAGCATGTGTTCAGGGAGGGTGGGGGGAGTGATAGGCGGGATGTTGAAGTCTTCGTCCCCAAGACTGGGCACTGGGTAGGACTGCTAGAATGAACAAAGACACAGTAAGTTACGTGTCATCATTTTTCAAAAGATGATTGATTCAAAACTGCTCATTAGTGATGATAAGTCCATTATAATTTTTTCAAAGGTAAATCCAAAAGAACCTGATAAAGATGGTATCACATTGTAAGTCTCGCAACATTGTAACTTTGAAATGGAAAAGCTAGTGCATAGATGGTGAAATGCAATGAGCATTCTTGTCAGAGACTCTCCAAAGGCAGCATGAAAAGGCTTTCCAAACAGTTAGTTTGAAATACTGCACAATGGGGGGTCACCCGTAGGCTAGAACAAGGACAGACTGTCCATTTGATACTTATAAATAAGAGAATGAAAAGGGTTACAGCATGAACAGAAAAATCTTGTTGAAAACCAACATTCTTTGATGTTCTATATTTACCACAGAAGCGATCGTGCTATGGCAGTGATTCACGCTGTATCAATAACAGAAAAAAGACTAATCACAACTATATACGCAGCAAATCAAATGCTGAATAAAGTACATCAAAGTGCGCTGCATATTACAGTGATTCATTCTTACTATTTGAGCCTTTGAGGAAGTAAAATTATATGCAAATGGTCAATCAATCTCATTAGACTATAACAAAAGGCTGCTTTTATGAGGCTGAACAGTCACTTGTGCTTGGCTGTGAAGTTTGCTTTGGCTGCCTTAAAACAGCCCGTCCTGCACGCTGCCTCTTCCAGCCCCTGTCAGTTTAGACTGTGATGAAAAAGATGTAAAGCAGATAAGGAGATGAAAGGCTGTACAAATCCAAGCAAAATCATAAATTATTCGGTAAACACTCCCTTGGAGTGAAATACTGTAGAAAAATACATACAGTTATCAGAAGGCATAGAGTTGAAGTTTATTATCTGTACCAAAGGGAAGCCGGAAAAGACATCGTGCCGAACACTTCACTAAACGCTAACCGTAAATATGCCGCAGCCTCTGATTCGACTCGAAATGACTCAAACGATCCCTCTCTTTATATATTTCTTTTTTTACCTTGAAAGGGGCTTCACTTTTCTGTTGCTTTATTATCTCTAATACATAGCTTTTATTTGCAGCAAACTAAATGAACCTGTCAGACAGCCAACTACAGGCAATTAGGTATGAAATTGGTTCCAAATTCAAACTCAACTCAAATAACGGTCCAACTGTTACTTTTAAGGATTGCAATAATCGTTTTAATGAGCTTCCTACTTCTGCCTCTAAAAGCCAATGTATCATGCTCATTTGCATATTTGATTGTGTTGTGCCTCACAGATGTCTGCGTTTGTTTGCGGGAAATATGCTGGCATAATTCATACAGTAAGGCCCTTAGAGGAATGATTTTACTGCCAAATAAAAAAAATAAATCACATAAAACAAGATGACTGTTTGCAGTGGCTTACATTGCTGTTGATACATGCAAGTAATGTACTTATTTGTGTAATTATTGTCAAAAGATGAAAAAAAAGACTAAATTGTTATATCCAGGTATAGATTATACAAATACATAAGAGCAGGAACGGAAAGCCGTTTTGTCCGCTCGAGTCGAGGTGCGATTGTTCATGTGTTCTAACTCTACGAGATGTTTCTTAGTATTCTTTTTTTTTTACACTTTCCTTTTTTTGTGATACTGAGATGCGTAAACAGGCAGCCACGAAAGAGAACACAGGAAATAAATAACCCTGTGGTGTGGTGTGTGGCTCTGAAAAAAAAAGTGAAATGCACAAAAATTAAGAGCATTGCAAACATTTCCTACATCTGTGTGTTTTTGTTGTGAAAAAGAAGCCGTTAGATGAGGCCGAGCGTACATATATATCAAAACATTGTGTCATCTGATGCAGATCTACTTATTGAACTGGAAACTGCAAAAACGTTCCAGCTAATCTGAATAAATGTGTTTTCTGAAGCAATATGTGCTACGAGTCAGTTAATCTTTCCAATTCCAACCTCTTGTTTAAACATGCTTCATTTTTCAATCTGTAGTCATGTTGTTGGAAATTGAAATATTTTTGTATCATCTGATGAAACCTCCAGGGTCAGAAAGTTCTGATCTGAATCAGATCGTTTGAAATGAACTAAATGAACTTTTTAAATTTTGAGTCACGATTGCGGGAAATTACCTGTACAAAATCTGTACATTCAGTTCAGTGTTTACTATTCATAATCCAGATATTTTAACATATTTTAGGTGTGCGGTTTTCCTCTAAAAGGCTATCTTTCATTTAGCAAAAAAACTACAATTTCTGTGTAAATGAGGACTTTGGATGACACATAGTTTCCCAACAACCCTCATTCGCATTACATGCAAAGGAGGGGAAGGAGAAAAAAATGACAAGTTTTGAGATCCGCGATGTGCAAGTCCTTGTCCATTTCGTGTGACATCATTTTCGACTGGACAACAAATCTCTCAGGGAGGTGATTGCCTGTCAAATAGCACAAGGGTAATGGGACTGGTCGGAGATGAATGGCAAATGAGCAGGAGAGTCATTTAAATCTACTATCAATTACTGATGATGGTCATGATGGCTGTATGGAATCATTGTCTATTGGCGACTTCACAGTCAGCAGTCAATCAAAGCTTCACAGCGAAGGGGGAAAGTGAAATAAACTGGGGGAATAGTCATGTATCTGATGTGGTTTACACGGACAATAAGGAAAGAAATGAGAGAGAGTGGAACGATATAAGAGAAAAGCTCTTGTGTTTTAATATAGTGTTGAGAATGAGTGGCAGAAATGCTTCACCAGCAGAAATTACGCATTAAAATACTGAAGCCTCACAATGGAGATGTAGATTGTTTATAAGCCTTCCATTTTGACAGGCGTAAATCAGCTCGTCATTAAGAAAAAAGAGCCCACAGACTGAGATATGAGGTGGATGAGAAAACGTGCATTTTGAGATAAGATATACGCCCCATCATTATGACAAAATGCATTAAAACAAATTTAGGAGATGCTTTCAGATAGACATACGCTTAAGAAGGACGGGTGAGACTGAAGCTAGTTGTCAACTGGGAAAGCTGTATCCCACTTTTTAAATTAAATGTTTTTATAGCTGTGGTTTTGTATGTTGGTTTCAAACACCTACTCACTTTTCTCACAATTTTGAATTATTTTTATTCATTTTAATAATAATAAAATATATTCATTAACATGAAAAAGAAAAGAAAAACATTTTAAATAAATTTAGAAAAATAAATGCAGTCTTGTTTTTTATTCTTAATTATCTTAATAATAAAAGTTATTTATTATTATAATGATTTTTGTGGATTTTATCTTCTAAAATTGTACTAAATATTAAAAAAGTAATATGCACGATAAATGTTGCAATTTTAAACATTTTATTATCAGCATAAAAATGTATGTTTCAACTTTTTGATGTTTTTAACACTTCCTATAATTGACAGTGGCATTTTGTGATCATTGCGACAATTTACCCCGTAGAGCAGGGGTGGCGAACTCCGGTCCTGGAGAGCCTCAGTTCAGCTCCAACCCTGATCAAATTCACTTGCCTGTAGCTTCCAAGTAACCCTCCAGACCTTGATTAGCTTGTTCTGGTGTGTTTGATTAGGGTTGAAGCAAAACTATGCAGAACTGTGGCTCTCCAGGACCAACATTCTCCACCCCTGCTACAGAGTGTGACAACATTCTCCAGCATCGGTGCAAAAATGTCAATGAGTATTAAATGCATTTTAATGTGTCTTTTTTCTGGGCATTAACCCCTTAACATCTTTCACATCTTTGAGCATAGACGTGAAAAGGCACTATCCAATTCATGAATGCAATTGGGGCGGCAGTGGCTCAGTGGTTCATGTAGGTTGTCTCCAACCGGAAGGTTGGTGGTTCGATCCCTGGTTCCACCTGACCAAGTGTCGAGGTGTCCATGAGCAAGACACCTAACCCCAGCTGCTCCCGACGAGCTGGATGGCGCCTTGCATGGCTGACACCGCGTCGGTGTATGAATGAGAGAGTGAATGGGTGAATGTGAGGCAATTTGTAAAGCGCTTTGGATGGCCATGAGTCAGTTAAAAGCGCTATATAAATGCAGTCCATTTACCATTTACCATGAATGCTTTGGAATACAGGTTGGTCTCTTTTTAAAGAAGACACCTTGCAAATTATTGCACTTCAAAAAATTAAAGTGTAAAAAAGTTATAGAATGTGCTGTACTAAACATTTTGTTTTTTATTTTATATTATATATTTATAAGTACTCTTAAAAGTATATTTTATTCTAAAATTGCAATAAAATCCATATGTCTAACCAAGATTTGTTCCAAATTTGAAGTTGATATCACAAAAATTAAAGTTCACTGATATTTTGTTTAGGTACTACACTCGTATTCAATTAAATTTTGTTATGCGTTCCTGTGATAAATTTAAAAAATGCTTTCACAATATCACTTCTATCACAAAACAGTTGACAAATATGGAATCTTGAGTCTCAGACCTTTCTGACGATATGTGTCTTGTCAAGATTAGAAAAAAAATTATTTTGCGTTTTTAAGATTTGGAATGATTCCTAATATATGATGATTACTAAAATATGTAATGGTAATCATCACTAGCGACAGTTATAATCATCACGGTGACAGTTAATCCATTTTCACACGTACAGTCTTTCCTGGTAAATTACCGTTAAGAGATACTCTTCAAAAGTACTGGTAAATCAGGTCTGGCAATTTACGGTATGAGAAGTTGTACCATTACTAGTAAATTACCGGTATGGTGCTGTGTGTGTGCAAAGAATGAAGAGTACCAGTATGAGTATGTACAAGGTCTGAATGCGCTGACATAAGAAGTCTAGTTTGGGCTTATCATAAAGTTCATATTGAGATCGATTATTCAGCTCCGTTTACAGTAAGCACCCACTGCTTTCTAGATGGACATCTTTGACTGTTGACCCTGGAGACCCTGCCTTCTTTTTCATACAGCGCTGCTGCTCTGCAGTTGGATACCATTATGCACGTCTCATGTTTTTAAGAGCAAAAATGCATTCTGTGTGATCAACCCCTTAAGCCTGTCGAAAATAATGTTGTCAAAATGAACAGATAGTAAAACTAAATTGCTTCCCATGTAGGCGAATGAAGACAACGGCACAGAGTTTTAAAGATCATTTCTGATGACCGAAATCACAGAATTTACCAGTGTTTTGGTGCTGATGTGTGAATTGTCTCTTAATGGTAAAAGCCAGAACGCCGTTGCTTATGTGAACAACGTATTTGTGTATTTACGGGTAAAGTAGTTCTAGTAATTTTAAGGTAATTTACCGGGATTGCTGTGTGAAAAGGGCATTAGGTGCAACTTTTCAAAAGGTTTTTTTTCTAGGCAACACTTTAAGGTATATTGTCTTTGCAGAAACTGACTTTCAGAAAAAAAACCCTACTCTATTTAAATGATCACTCCGGGATTGGCTGTGGATCATTACCCAGAGCTCCATGTGGCACGAGGAGCACTTCAACATGTTGTCCTGCCCTTCCACCAATTAAATTGCCAAAGAACAGCAAAAGGAAACGTAAACAACGGTAACCTGCGCCTGCAGATGAGGAAGCTTTTTTATAATGTAATTTTGAATAATGAAGATGTCAGGTATAAATGCTACAGTAGTTAAACTTAATAAGGCACCCTATTTTTTTTCCAATCGGCTTTTCATTTGCCATCTAGTCTGGGATTGTGCGAGAGAGGCAACGAAAGCAATTCAGCCTGTAATGAATACCTCTGGGACCCAGGGGCAGTGATCATTTGAATGCAACATTCTTTGGCCGGGACCCTAAAACAACCTCGGACCCACTGAGCTGCCGATTACTGTTGAAAGCTTCTGGATAAATGCAGAAGGGCTTGTCTGTTGTGTGCTAGTATCAAGGTCAAGCATTTTGGAGGAGGTTTTTACTTCATCTAATGGAGGTGACATGAGAGCGCGTGATGCCTCGTCTGACCCGAGCTGCGGCATCACACCCGGTGCGTCTTATAACCCGAACGGGATCAAAGCATACAGGCGTGGTCCACCAGCGACCACTCCCTGTCCGGCACGCTGCATCAATGCCTTTGAGCAGCTTAAAGCTCATGCATGCATGAATATGCAATTCATGAATATCTCTGAATAATGCATATTATGAGAAATACAATACCATAAACTGCTAGATTATTTGAGCGATTATTTAAGATCTTACACTGTTATAAATATGTTGTATAGGAACATTCGTTTGGCTCAAGAGAATATTTCTGAACATGTCTGAAATACACTAAAAAAACACATGTAAGACCGGGCCTCTTCATTCCCAGGAGAGAGCACAAGGTTAGTTTATGCATGTTTAAAATGCACAGCTTTCTCCTGGTCCCCCAAGAGCTCTGCAACATCTGGGGGGAGGGGGTGGGGGATGGATACGAGCAACTCTATATAAACCCACACAGCAATCTGACAACCCCCCTCATCAGAGACTATATACATGTCAAACCATTGCAGTGGGCAAATACATTCTGTGCAAGAAATAAACAAATAACATATTGTATATGTGGCTGTGCTGCTCTTATAGTATTAACATTAAATACACTTTCTGAATGCCGCACTGCATCTTCTATAACACAAATAAGGCAATTTCACCCAACCGAATGTGATTGTTAAACGCTTATCAGTTTTAATCAAAAAACAAGCGAACATTGCTCTCTCTGTGAGTCAAAGCGAGCACTTTCACAAGTAGTGTCTTTGAGCATAGTCCAGAAATATGAGAAGTGTGTATATTTTTAGTGTTCAGTGAGTGTATGCTGTAGTCGGCTTTATCTAGCATCGCTGGCACACGCTACTTCATCTTGCTGCTGCATTTAAAATAAATAAACGTTGATACAGAGAGCTTGTGGGCTGACATGCGCTCAACACTCCGCCATTTTGGGCTAATAAATGTGGCTTTTATTTAATGGCCAAGAAACACATGGTTTTGGGTTGGAAGAAGGGGGAATGAGAGGAGATGGTAAGATAGGAGAGAACCTGTGTGCAGACAGACAGTGCTGAGGTGCAGTCTGGTCGATGAATGCTCTATGTATTTTAACATTTCATTGATACAGTTTATTTATTTTTTCTGAGCTATTATTATTGTTATGTCTTTTTAGAGAGGAACGGATCTCCACGTCCAGATGCTCAGATGGATAACAGTATCACATTTTGTCACTTCAAGCAGCTACGAGGTTTTCAAAAGTGTTGTCAGTCAGAGGGAATGTTTTGATGGCAAAAGGGTAGGCAGATTTCAAAGAGATTAACAGAAGTTTTTAAATGTCATTTTAACACATGCCCGTTTCCTTTATAAAAAAAAATCCCTCTCATCACCAGCTCTGTACCCAAGTTAAATTTCCAACCACCAAATCTTTTACATTATTTAAAGTCAATATAAATTTATACATGTTCTAAGGACAAGGCTGTTTTTCATAAATATCATGTCAGCAAGTTGTCACATAATTAAAATTTATATAATTTCTTATTCACAATTTTTGTTTCATATTTTTGCTTTTTCATAATTGTTTTCATTTTACATGAAAGGTTTTTCATCTAAATTATATATATATATATATATAGATGAAATTTAGATGAAAAAGCCTTTAATTGGTTATTTAATGGCATATTGCATTGTGACAACATATAGTGTGACAACTTGCTTTGCTGTAGCATGATGAACTGTATCTTTTTCTGGGCAATATCAAGCTTTTTTTTGTAACCGAGACTTTAAGGTATGTGTCAATACAGAAACGTACTTATAAATGACAACTAGCCCCCATAGCTTAATATTTATATTTTGTTTATCTATAAAATACACAGGAGAAAAATTACTCCAGAATGGTGTTTCAAAAAAAGGTAATCAGTTTATTTATCTATACTTTCCATTTTGTATACATAACATCTAGACCAGTTTTTGTCTGCTCCACTACACGCATTTTGGGTCCATTTAGTGAGAGCAAAATAGCTTTAAAGCTCATTACTAGATCTTAAGGTTCCCCCACCTCCAAAAAGCCCAATTTACTCCTGCAAATATGGTCCATGATGCTTTGCTATTCCAACTGCAGTGATGTAAAGGGCCACCTCTAGTTTCAGTATCTATGCCCATAAATTACATCTGCAAAGGTACACTCAACATCATTGATCTCTCCAATCGCTCTGAGGACCGGCTTATGAAAGTAACAGTGTTGTTCATAGCAGAGCGCAAACCACGGGCAGCATTTAGATCTTTAAAGGTCCAGTGTGTAGTATTTATGAGGATCTATTGACAGAAATGCAATATACTATACATAACTATGTTTTCAGTGATGTATAAAGATGTTTTTATTACCTTAGAATGAGCCATTTATATCTACATACACGGGATCGCCATTTTGTGCCGTCATGCTTCTCTACAGAGTGCTAGTCAGTCTGTGCTCTTTTCGCCGACTACATTTTTGTCCTGTGTCGGCTACCGTAGCGCTGGTCGATTGAAATTCACAACCTCACTCGTAGATGGCGCTAAAAATCACACACTGCGCCATTAAAATCAACCTAAAAACTATCTGATCAAACCAGAAATACTTCACCAACCATTCATTTAATGACCATGATCCTTACACTTGGCCTTGGTCGCTTTCCAGACTGCCTTTGGTTTGTATTATAGAGCAGATTAAAAGACACTATTGCAGTACATGTATTGCCTTCAGCGCTGGAGCTGCGGACGCTTTTCAGCTTCAGTTTTAGCTTCCTGAGTGTGAAGTTTAAAATAGGCACAGGGGTACACTTCTCTCTAATTCGGTTAATGTGTGTTTAAAAGCAGGAGAACGCTTTGTGGCTACGTACCACACACTGAGGTCAAGGTGAATTCAACTGTTGTTGCCAATAAAAGTAATTACCTGTTCCCAATAGAAGGAAAGAGAGAAGTTGAAAAAGAGAGAGGGAGTGAGATGCAAGGAAGCATGAAAACAGCAGAAAATAGAGACTGCGGCTCATAAGCAAAAGGAAGTAATATCTACAAAGGGAGTTTTAAGATTCAAAGGGAAACATAAAAGTAGTGCTAGACTCAAAGCAGCTCTAAGATTACAGCAATCCTTTTCATACATGTGAAATCAATGTGGAGCTCAATGGCAAATAAAAGTGTGATCTACACAACAATGGAGTGCAGGATGCAGGGACAGACATCATCTAAAGACTGTATACAGTACAATGGACCCTTTTCATTGACTTTGATGTATTTTCCACTTTCATTTGGCAGGTTAGCCTTTTTCTCTCTCTTAATGTACATAATTTAATGTCAAGTTAAAATAGCAGTATCCTTTTGTTTTATATTACTCTGGAATTAATAAGAAAAATCTGGCTAACTAGTAGGAACCGCTGCAAAGGAGCATAAGGTGTCCATACACAATATTCTCTAAATTAGCATAAGCAACTAGGATAACTGATATCATGTGAAAAACATGTACAAATTAATTTAGAAGCTATATTTCTTCAGTTTGTGTTTGTGACTATTTTCTTGTTTTATTTGTTTGTTAGTTAGCTTCATTTTCATGTTGTGTAAGACATTTTGATATGCTAATATGCCATGTTATAGCAAATTGTTGTAATCTATCTCTCTATTAATTTATTGATTTTCATTTTATTTCTAATAACTATTTTAGAAAGTCAAAAACGTAAGAGATTTATTCAATTTACCGATATTTACTTGTGCTGCTAATTACCCTCTATTTTTACATTTAGATATCCTTTGCTTCGTCTAACGCATACTTAAATTAATCTTTAAGAATTCTAAAAATTCAATAAAACTGTTAAATGTAATCTGTAGCAAATCTCAGAAAGAATATCTATTTTTCATTCAGTACATTATAATGTTGTAAGGCCTAACTTCAATTGTAGCATTTAAAATGATGTTTTATTTTTAAGCAATTTATACAAAGTAGTGTTAATAAATAGTTCATAAAAAGTAGTGCATAAATAGTATCAGCCACTTCCATTTTCCAAACCTGTAGATGTAAAAAGGGTCCATCTGGATGAGACACACACACACACACACACACACACACACACACACACACACACACACACACACACACACACACACACACACACACACACAATACAGAGCACACACATAATGTAAGTTGATGTTATTTTGCATTGATGGGCTCGGTGTTGGTGTGGGGTTATTTACCCATGTCAGACGGTGGCCGTCCGTGTGTGTAGGGTTCTCTCTTTTCCAGTGGCCGCCGGCCTGTTTGTTGCTGTGCTGCGTCTGGCTGGGACTGGCAGGCACGCGGAACTACAGTGGGATGCAAGGCCAAGGGGTCAACCGACACAGCAGGGAAACAAGAAACGATAGCACATGCAAGACTTCATTCAACTTTCATCACTCTTCAATTCATTTTTTGGCACTGTGTGCTTTAGATTCTCAATGCATCTTTCATCTCCACCCGCATTAAAGCTGTAGCAAACATGCAGCGTGAGCACCTTAAACACAGAGACCAGGGATGTACAATGCAGACAATGCACATTTTAAATCAATTTCAGGCTATATAATGGGTGGCACAATATGAATGTATGCAGCTTTTTGTGTTTAAAGAAGTATAAACTATATGAAACAAACAAGTGACCTGTAATTTGGTGCACTTTCCTTTACATTCTCCTGAATGCATTTGCTACTGAGTGCTGAATAATTCATGAGTCAAATATCATTTATTTATTTTGAGAGATATAACACGACTGGGCTTAGTCTCTACAGCCTACAGGTTAGATTGTAATTCCCACTAATTCTCTATATCAAAATGTATTGTGAATGCTTATTGAAGAGCTTTTAGGACTTGCATATGATATGTCATGTGCTGAACATGAACATGACTTTTCACGCACAAAGCAAAGCATGTAACCTCAACATCATTGTTAGGCATGTGCTTTTAAATCTGTGATTAAAGTCAGTGGAATCCAAATATTAGCATTTCGTTTTCGGTCGATTATTAACTAATATATTTGTCCACTGATATTAGATTAGATTATACGTAATAGTTTATTTAAAAAAATCAGTAATGGATATTTGCTGTTAAATGTATTTATTATATTATATTATATTATATTATATTATATTATATTATATAGTTGAACTAATTGCCCTAACTAGTCAGTTGATTGACCATCGTGACCCATATTTGACCATCAAATTTAAATATATTTCTGTCATTGCACAAAAAACTACTTTTTCAAACTGCAAGCGAATGTGTTCATGATTAAGTTTAAATATACAATTTTCGACATGTGCGAGAAAGGTGTGAATTGCACCTTCACACGTTTCAGGAGAAAAGAGACCTGTTAAACGTTACTTATGTCAAACTAAAAGACAGAAGATGTTTTGAGCAAGTTGCCAAACCATATGGACTGTTTTTTCTTAAAATGTGTTTCATTATTAAATTTACTTTTGCAAATGGAATAATTATTCATAACACTTTTTTAACTTGTAATGAGAAAAACACAAGTGAGATGGAGGGAGGGAGGGAGTTATTTTAGAGCGGGAGCGATTGCACATTACACATTACATTAAAGGCCAAACTCTGTGATCCACAAACAGATTGAATTCAGCGCTTTCATTGTGTTTACCGCGTCAAGGCGCTTTGCAGAAAAGTTGTTTTTAACCTTGAGTAATATTTCAGCATCCCATTGTGTATAGTATTCGAAGTTTGAAATGTCAAAATGTACCTTGCTTAAATTTAATGGAATGCAAGCACATAGTTCAGATCAATGCATCTATAAAAACAGGCCAAACCCAAACAGCTCTTGACAAAAGCAGGAAGGAAATGTTTTAATAGAGCAACAACATCATACATAGCCTGCTGCTGGCAGATAAAACTAGCAGGGAGAAATATTGCGGGGGAAAAATTCTAATGTTCGACTCTAAATGTACTATTTTGCATGTGCACACATGATGGGACATGACTACAGTGAATCCGATCGCCTGTCACATTCACTTCCCTACAGCAGAATGTGGCAGGTGTCCTAAGGGGCGCTAATTAAACTGTAGCATTAATTCATTAGGCAAACCTGTAGAAGGTCCCCTAAGACAACCTGCTCTCCTCAAGCAGCCATGTTCACCTTTGACCCTATTGCACCGAACTACATGTTTTAGTTAAAAAAAATGAATCAAGCAAGCTGTGCTTTTTATAGCAAGATGTGCTGAACTAACAAGTCGGCAAAGCTCGAGTCACTGATGAAACAGCCTTTTATCTCGGTTGTTCGAACAAGTGCAAGTATCCTGAAATAAACGTCCCTTCGATGAGTAATGGCTGTAACTGGAGGAGAACTGCGCTGAAGCGCTGCAGTCTGCCTTTTATAAACCCACGGCCTTGTTTGCAGTCCATACTGTGTTGTTTTAATGAAAGTGTAAATGGAGGAAATGAAAGCCTTCGACAATATGCATTAAAGCTTCATTTCATTAAGCTTTAAATGCTTTGTTTACATGTTATAATAGCCCCTGATTATGGTGGCGACTGATAGCGGCTCTAATTTGTGATGCGCCGGCTTAAATTTGTTTAATTACGACTTAAAACAAAAGGAGTGAGCAGTAATTAACCCACCTGGTTCCCTGGCACAAAGTCCTGGCTGGGCTCTGGCATACTCATGAACATGTTTTCACTGTCGTACTGCAAACAGACAGAGAGAGGGGAAAAAGCAATAAATAAACAGTCAGAAATGTTCGCTTGACACATAATATGAGCCACAGAACATGCGGTTGGTATTTCAGTTCGGTGCTTTCTTCCCAAAACGCAGGGCTCAAAGACAATTAGTCTTTGAAGTCCCTGCCGTATCAGATGGAGATGTCAGTGATTTGATGTAATTAGTACAGTGGTAATTAAAGTTGCTGGTTGAGGGGGATGAATGAAATGCTTTCATGTGCGCAGTGGAATAAAACCGAGGGAGTCATGTGTGAGTTTGATGAGCCCACACAAGGATAGACCTGAGACTGTAGGAAGGGTCCAGGTGTCTCACTGCAGATATAAACTTACAAAAACCAGTTTGACTTATTATGCCATCAACAGACCGTTAAATCAATAAGACGTGTAAGATTGGCAGATCATTAAATACAAACACTTTTTTTACACTAAGATTTTCTAATTGGCTTTCCACAATTAGGAAAAAATGAAGTGTGTAATTTTTATGCCACTAGCAGCACCAAATTAGAGTTGTTAATTTTGCAATTCTTATGCTGCTATTGGCACCGAAAATATAAGCTTCACCTTTAAAGTCAACATAAAATAGAAATTGGAAATATTTACTGTTCCTCGTCTTGTTCTTTATGATTCATTGGTGCATATTATTCCAAAAATTCTATTTAACATGTTTTATTATTTATTAATATTATTAAATATATTCGTATCATTGAAAAAATATAGACTTTGTGCATGTTTTTTGTCTTATTTCAAAATGCAATAAAATGCTTCGCCTCTGAAACGACGTCCGACTCTATTCTGGCACGTAATCTGCACGTCAATTTATTCCAGATGGATGAAATCAAGCTTTTTTTCCTCATTAAATATCCTGTTTCACTCAGAAATACGTCAGATTACAGAAGTAAAAGGAGCTGCACATGGTACTTCATGTTGACTTTAAAGTTGAGGTTTAATGAGAAAACTTTATGAAACAAGAACTGGTAATGAATCTTCTATTCCTCCATGACAAAGCACAATCAATCAGTTCAGCCGCAGTGTCTTTTACAGTACACATGCAGCATGTGCATTCACCTGCTGAAGATGCTCAAAACAGCTTCAGCTGAGTCAGTGCAGGTTAACTGTGTGATGAAGGAGAATGAGCCTGTGACCCAGCTGTGCAGCACACCTGGGAAATTACAGGAGCCCACACTGCCTGCCTGCTACAGTCCACTCAGCAACACACACACATGCACACACGAATTCTGCTGACACGCCTTCCTGACAAATACACGCCAATTTACATCAGCTCCACTTCTTTAAAAAACCCATTAAAAAATGACTGATTATTATCAAAAGCAGAAATCAGATGTGTTTTAAAATGGCTGTGAGGGAATGGCTTTCTCAGCAAAAGGTCCTGACAGGGTTGTCATTAACACAGATCCATGACACTTATTTGAGAGTTACGAAAGAATGAGAAAGAGGGCGTCAGGAAGAAGAGGAGATCGAGTGAGAGAGGAAACTCGTGGCTGACGCCTGTCACTGGCTGAATGTTTGTATTTCTGTTCATCCAAGCAGCACATCTCATTTCATTATGCCTACTCGAGATAATTCTATGGAAATGAAATGGCAATAATCCTAATGAAAGCCTATCACATCGCGACCTTTTAAGTGTGTGAGTTGATGGGCCGATCTGATTGGTTTTTGCACACGGATGACAGTTAATTTCATGCTAGCTTATTGATTGTGATTAATGTGATCAGGCTGATCTAAGATGTGGCTATTCTTAAACTATGAAATTTGCTGTTTTAAAACATCACTACAAGATGAGTGTACCAAAATCTATTCATATGAAGGAGAAAATGTTGAAAAAGCATCATATTTTTTTAAGCAATGCTGCAGTTATTGGACACATGACAATGGCTCCATTACAAAACCTAGGAGCTGCCTTTCTGTCGACTTCCTACATAGACAGCAGCTTAATTGAAATGGGACCTAGTGAGCTGCCTTCATTGAAAGCTTCTTATGTGTAGTCAAAAATGTTATATGTACTAAGACTGTTCACTATTACTATTAATGGGAGAAACTGTAACTTGCAATATGGCATAATAAGTCTCATCTTATAAATAAAAGAGCAAACAATTGGTAAAGTGCTTTTTTGCAATGCATTATGGGATTGTTTACTTAACAAAGAGTACAAGCAATGTTGCCTTAGATTTAGATTGCCTTAGATTGGTATACGGTCAATGGGGCCATAAAATGCTGCCTAAGTAGGGAACTTATAGGTTTAAGAACAGAACCAACATCTCATAGGCATAAGGCAGCAATAGAATAAACATGTATTTGAAACCATACGTTTTGACAGTAAATACAGCCTGTGTATGGTTCTATTCCCATTTACTGTATGTTGATTAAAAAAAACCCTCATTCCTCATTTCCACAGCACTGTCTCCCACTCACATAGCAGCCAGTTATTTATATCAGAAGGTTTGAGACGCAGCCGTTCACATCATATCCGTTTTTATAAAGATTCTCTCTGGTTTCTCACTGTTGTGACCTTTAACATGTCTCTCTCAGTGTCTGTGCGCTGTTCTATCTGCTTAGCTTTTACCCTATCAGACACTATTTGCATATGAATGTGCCAGTGGAAAGTGTGAGGTGGCCTTAGCTGAAAAAGTGAAACCTCAGAGCTAAACACATCAAACTGACACCAAATCCATCCAGCAACAGTTGGCCACCACCCTCCCTCACCTACACGCAACTGCACTTTCGAAGCAAACCCGGCAATGTGCAAACTCCATTTTGCGAGCTGTACAGGCCGATTATGACTGAGGTTTTCCTTGATTCATGCAAACTAGCGTTTATCAATCTTGTGGCAAGCTGGGAGCCATTTTGTGTGACTGTAGCTTTTTTTTCAGAGCATGAGGTGCCATTACATGACCAATAAAACCACACCTAGTGCAGATTGCCATTCTAAAATATCTAAAGTATCTGTGCGAGCAGGTCAACAAACGACTACAATGTGCGTTCAGCAGCTGCCGTGCTGATGCAAATGAGCTATCAAATAACAAAAACAACAAAAACAAAACAGGGCCTAATGGCTGCGGGACTGTAAATCGATCCCTTCCACACTCCGCCCCGAGCGTCTGGCAGCTTCATAGAAAGCTTAGGTAAAAGAAATTGATCCCAACTGACATGACCACATGCTAACAAATTCCTCATTATGATTAATAGGAAGTGTTCCTTTGGGGGAGGAGGGTAATGACATGCTAGTGTTCTCACAGAATAATATTAGAAAGTCTGTGGCAACACTTATTAGCTCTGTAATTAAACTGTTCATCCTTAAATGACTCCCCTGGTTCAGAACGACGAGGCCTACGGGCCAAAGTGTGTGTGCGGGGACTGAACTGTGGCCAGGGATGTGTTCATTCGCTAATGCCTGTATTTATCTTACAAGGGGTTTTCTGTTAATTTATTCTAATTAGTGTCACTGGAGGGTCTCGACGTTGACGGTCGATCAGAACGAGGTGTTTAAAAGAGCTGTATTTGATTCTAATCCGACACTAGCTTCAAAATGTCCTCAATTAACGTGTGTGAATAAGGCCAACACAGTCTCTCAGGAAAATGTAACTATTTTACAAGGTGATATTGTATGAATTAATACCGTGAATCATACAAAAAACACTAGGCAGTCAACACTAGATAGTATAAGTCAGCATAGTCTGATTCTTGTGACTTTTATTAGCTTTTTTTGTCAAAATGACTCAAATTATGCACCGATTGTTCATATGACGACGTATAGTTAAAAATAAACATTAAGAGCAGAGTTTTGAATAAACAGAATGACAGTGTAATCAGGATCAATTATCTGGTACTTCCTCAACGATATTAAGAAACCGGAATCATTAAGCGAAATAGGAACCAGAATCGTTAAATCCTGAGATTCCCATCCGTAATCAAGAGAGTAATAGCTTTCAGCACCTGCAGTCTGAGAGGAGCTCGTATCAGTGTATTGCTCTCTGAGCTCTACAGAGGTCAGCAGGATTTCTGCAGAGCCCCCCTGCCTGGCCTCATCATCCCACCATGTACACAGATAAAATGGAAACGTTCTGGCTAAACCTATATAACCCCCACCCCAAGCCCTCCTCCCCTCCTCCCGCCAAACTCTTTTTCCTGGCATACACTATTATATAAGAGTACCAGCTATTGAGGAGGAAGGTACCAGGGCACCCTGCCAGCCTCGACCAGCTCTGAACAACTCTCTATTAAAATATATGAGGAACTTCTGTTCCTCTAATCTTAAGTGTTTGCCACTTAGCTGGGCCGGGACAGACTTCTGAAAGGTTCTGGGATGAAAACAAGCTGTGAAGCTGGGATGATGTTAAACCCTTATGTTTTATGTTAGGACCAGTCTGTGCCCTTGAGCGAAGTACTTGGCCACTCCAGCTAATTATATTGTACTGCATTCACAAAAAACTCCTCAAACATCCATATTTGACAGTGTGCCACAGTTTTTCCAAAACTAGAATTATGGGCTGTAATATGAACATGATATGCTAATGATTTATGCACAGCGACAACTTGACGCAAATGAAGGCCTTTCAGATCACAGCAAAATATTGCATTCGTGGCAAAACTCCATTTGGTATGTTCGCATAGTGCGTGTAATATAATAAAAGCTATGAAATGTTGCATTTGTTATATGAGCAAAATACATCTTCCTGAGGATTTGTAAATGAGCGTATTATGCAAAAGAAGGTGCAAAATATATGCATGTGTGGAACTATGAAACAACTTCATTTTGAAAGTGCTAATGATGATAAAGGTCTTCCTGAAAAGTCATTCTGACTGAAATGTGTCTAAAATTTTCAGCTATTAAAATCAGATTTTAAGGTGTTGAATTCCAACTTAAGTATCATAAATTTCACATTCGAGCCAATTTTATGTAACCCAAACCTAATCTTTCTCACCGTAAATGAACCCAATAAATCAAATTGTGAAAGAAATGCTCCCTCTCCCTCAACGTGAGCCATAATTTTATGCAAATGTTATACAATAATCTGTATTCTATATCTGAGCATGGTAATGAGATTGGTTGCTCTACATTATTCATATTGTACAGATCCAATATAAACAGATATCATAAGAAGGGGGGAAGGGATCCGAGGAGAGGCACATGATGCCACAGACATATTGGTGACAGAACAGATTACAAACAAAGGACATTTCGAGGCCTTTTTGGTGAAGCTACACAGACTATCATGCATTTCCTGTGGAACCGGAGGCTGATGGCACTCTCTTGTTTCAACCATTCTCTCTGCCGTAGCAGCACCCAGTCAAAATGGCCGCCGTTCAGGAAGAGGGGTAATGAGATATGAGTGCAATGGAATGCTTTGCGCCGAACATAATCACGCAACTTGCGTGCAATCAATGAGCCTCGCATCATCTCTCTTGATTGCCTGTTCTACAGACGCGGCTAACGTTTCACCGTAGACGTGGCATACTTTTCGCCGCCATGCATCATGTTTGACTTCTACGACTTTGTAAATGGCAAAAAATATAAAATGGTCCAAGAAACAAATAAGAAAAGAGGAGCCAATTGAATATATTTGTTGAACAGTGGGGCCATTATTTTGATGTTTATAGCTCTTGGCAGATCTTGTAGATTTCTTTTTTATTGGATGCTGTATATTGACCCCTTTGTCAAATTGGCTTTATGCATTTGCTTCTCTGGCACTGGATGATATGTCTAGAAGTGACATCTCTCCTGCTCAGTGATACATACTGTAATCAAATAGAACGAATCCTATTTCTGGCGTTGCACCTGTGCTCAGACTTTATTGCTGTGCTGTACTCATCATTTCATGTGACGCAGATGTGAATGGCATCATGTTTTTTTCACAAATGTTTTAATGTGGTACAGCTTTCAGTCATTAAATGCAGTTATTTGGCAGGAATGCAGCATAGGCCTTGATTGTTAGTGCGACAGTTTTTCACATTGTCTGAAAGTAAGGAACCATTTTTGCTGCACCGACTAGGACATTTTGAGCGTCTCTCTCTCTCTCTCTCTCTCTCTCTCTCTCTCTCTCTCTCTCTCTCTCTCTCTCTCTCTCTCTCTCAAATGTCCAGATGTGAATCAGAGATTTTTTTTTCGCGAGACTGGAACCAATTTCATTCCTCATCAGTTTCTTATGGAAGGTCAGAGTATGGGAAAATCAAACTGCGAGTGTGTATTCTTTCCACACCCTGTGGTTTAAATGCACTCACTACTCAGCACCATGCTCATTTTCGTCCCCTTTTATGTTGGACTCGGAGCTGCTGAAATATATGGGCCCCCTAAAATATCTATTATAAAACCTCTTGAACTGACAGAAATGGATATAATGCATTTTTCAATGCTAATGTGCTTCTTAAATGTGAAATATTTCACAGCTGTTTTATCTCCAGTGTGTATTTTATTTCGAACATCTGAAATGTTCAGATTAATAGTTTTATTAATAAGTTAAAATTAAATGGTACTGCTTAAACTATTCAAATTCAATAAACTGCAATAAACTATTGTTTTATGCAAATAAAATTTTTACCTGCATTTTACCTGCATAAGTTTTAAAAATACTTCAACATGTAAAAAACAAATATACAGGTAATGCAGCAATTCAGGTAAATATGAATAAACTTAAAAATACTCCAAAATGTTACATATATATATATATATATATATATATATATATATATAATTTTATAATAAACTATTTTTTTACATATATGTGTGTGTGTGTGTGTGTGTGTGTGTGTGTATATATATATATATATATATATATATATATATATATATATATATATATATATGTAATGCAGCAATGCTGGTAAATGTGAATAAACTTAAAAAATACTCATTGTAATATGAATGTGTTAAATACATTTATTTAATTAAGTAATAAAAAGCAACCAAATGATGTGTTCTTTTGAGAAAACAGTCTAAAAAACTCAACAACAAAAAAATCCTAAAAACAGGCATGTATACAATACATTTATATTCTATTTTGAGTCTTTCAATATACTGAATATACTGTTTTGTCTGAGCTAAAATGAACACAAAACCCCAAACCTCTGTTTAAATTCAGATCCTCTCCACTCTTTCCTCACAACATACATGAGATGATTTATTGTATGAACACATTTTGCTCCGGCTGTATATACGTGACTGCATTAGAGACTGTTGGCAGATTGAGGGAAATAATTAATCCCATCATCTTGTTATCAGCCGCTCCGTATCAACTTGAAGGTACATCTGGCCTTTCAGACCTTCTGCCGACCTCCCTATGTCAACATGTGTGGACCCTTAAAAGCAGCAGTATGTCAGGTAATAAAGTATATTCCTCTGCCTTCTCGCAAGATGCTAATGCTGTCTTGGAGATGTGCCAGAAACACTCTCCGTTTCATTTCTGATCAGCAGATGCTCGAGCGACGAATAGTATCAACATCCAAATGTACACCTTTGGTTTCCCCTAGTGTAATTAGTCACTGGTGAAACTTCACATTCTAAACATGTCAACGTTTATAAAACACAGAGAGGGCAAGAAAAATGTAAGCATAATGGCACGCAGTGGAGAGGAGGACGTATGGGCGAAAAGGAGAGGTTTCCTCATGGTTTAATTTAAGCTGAAATCTAAAGGTCAAACGCTGTTACTAACAGCAATAGTTTTGCGCGAGGCACACACTCAAATTGTTCCCGTGCAGAAAATTATAGCTTATTTCCCAGAATATGAGTACATTATGATTTCTTTTATATTAAAATAAATAAATAAATAAAAAATTACTCGATACGAGTCGCAGTCGATAGCAACCACTTCTCTGAGAGGAACACGCAGGGGTTTGTTGTCAAACCAAATTATACACATTCTTTCCATGGATAAACCGTAGCCTGAATAATAAGCAGCCACAAAAGTGGGTCAGGGTCGTCATGGAGAGAAATAGAGGCAAAGGGAGAGAGAGAAAAAGAGAGAGAGAGAGAGAGAGAGAGAGAGAGAGAGAGAGAGAAGGGGGGAGTGTTTCTCTCTTTGCTCCCTAGCATTCAATATCAAGAGTGGCAGTCATCTTTGACTTCAAATCATTCCTCTGATGAATAACCTTTGTCTGTACTGCATTACGGCACAAAGTGATTTCTTTTCCACCCCCACCCCCTCCTCAAAATGGCAATTTTCTGAGAGCCTGAAGCTGAACTGAAAGCGTCTTCATTCGTGTTCCACCACTGTAATTTATTACAGTGAGCTAGAGTGACTTTCATGACTACCTATAGAGGCACTCTGATATTAGGCCCAGAGATGAGGATGAAGTATAAATCACTGGCTGGCTCTTATTGAATTGGTACGAATTCATGTCGAGCCGAGAAACCAAGTTGGGCTTTTCCCTTTTGCGCTCTGCCTCCAAGGCGTTGTGTGGAATTATTTCTAAATATATCGCGATGTAATGCACATATTCATTTCTATCAGTTGATTGGTGAAAGCCCCACACTGAGAACGAAACCCACCTCCTATGTTACAATTATCTTCACAATAGCCTGACACAGATCTGTGAAGAATGGCATTTATTTAAGGGGGAATAACGCAATGACGCAGCTTTGCCATTGCAGTCCGGTCTGTAAAGTGACAGCCGAGCTTCTGGGAAACATTTTGACTTCATTGGTTTAATGATTCATGAATGATGACATATTGCTTTTTTTCCTTTTCTCCTGACGGCCCTGGCCCGTATTGTTGCCGTGAAGCGATTTATCGTTCCCGCGGCTCTTGGTTTTTGGTGTCGGAGCAATTAGCTTAAATTAAACCATTAGTGAAGTTTAATGTCTGTTTCCACTAACCGAGTCCTTAGATATGCTTCAACACTGACCGAATCTCATCTAAAACAGAGCTGACCTGAAAAAAGACGGGGGACGGGGGATAAAAATGATTAAGTTTCAGAGTGAGCAGCCAGTGGCTTGTTAAATATCCTTTCACAGTGAGACAAAATTACAGTGTATCATAATTTACTGCCTCAGGAATCCCGATGGAGGTAAATGAAGGCATATTTCACTGGAGACCAATAGATGGTGACACGACCACTTAATTGCTTTATTTTACGATTGGTTGAGGGGAAAATTTGGTTTGATAAGGGTGTTTGAACAAGTGTTTTCCAGCACCGAAAGCCCAAAGACAACATTTATTCTTCTTGTTTGTCTTCGGTGTCTGTTTCAATTCTGTATTTTGATAAATGGTGCAGATTTTGGTGCAGCTGTGCAGGGTCAACGGTGTTTAACTCGTGTGGGAGAGTGTTTAAGTGTATCTGCTCACTTGAGGATGTTTGCAGCTGAAAGGTAGGTCACGTTATTTTTATCTCAACAGGAGTGGTGTGTGTGTGTGTGTGTGTGTGTGTGTGTATGCATGCGCTACTTTTGGTGTCTGGGATGTAGTCCGACATATGTCTACACCAATTTCCCACAATGCACTGCAACCACAGAACAGCTAGTTGAAGACATGAAACCTTCTGCTTGACATGGTGACCCCTCACATATAACCACATGAGACCACTGTCACCAACACAGAGAGTTACACAACACATACACAGTGTTGTAGTGCACAGTCCTCCTCATTATATTGAGTATATGTACAATTTTGGAAATGTAAGTCACACTTAGTGTAAAATGTCATAATAATAATAATAATAAATTCACTGTATTAGATACAAAATAGCAAACCATGCTGTACTTCACTATATGTGGAATGAAATGATACTCTAAATAAGAAACTTAAACTGCCAGTAGGTGGCAGTAAATGTCTAAATGAATAAGTGATTAATAAGTCATTAATTTCTTTAATTCGTTCAAACCAAGCGGCATCCTCCCCCAGTTTCTCTTGAAGCCAATACGGAAGTGACTGCAGTTCATCGACTGGCCGCTACTCCAAAAAAGAGCAGAATCTCATTGAGCCCCATGTTAAAATGCCCAACTTTACAGCAGAAAAACACATGTTTACAGCCTGGCACAAATTGTGGTTTTGGTCTATATAACTAATTTTGCCCTTCATGACAACTGTGAGGGGGTTTATTTTTTGTTTACATTATATAAAGCCTTAAAGTTCTGCATAAATATATATATATATATATATATATATATATATATATATATATATATATATATATATATATATATATATATTTATGTCTATGGTTCAAACGAGAGCAGACAGCTCCGTATGCTTTCGAATTATGTCATACAGCGATCGGTCTGCAACAGCGCCACTTCAAGTCAAACACACCTATTAGCACTCTTTATGAATGAACCGCTGAATCATTGATTGATTCGCTCAAAATGTGAGTTTTTCGCTAAGATATTTTTGAAAGAAGTCTCTTATGCTAAACAAGGCAAATACAATGCAAACAGTAATATTTTGAATTATTATTACAATGTAAAAATCCATGTTTTAAATTGTCACTTCTATTTAAATATATTTTAAAATGTAATTTACTCCTGTGATTGCAAATCTGAATTTTTAGCAGTCACTCCAGTCATCAGTGTCACATGATCCTTCAGAAATCATTCGAATATGCTGATCTGCTCAAGAAACATTTCCTATTATTATCAACTTTGAAAACAGCCGTACTGCTTAATGTTTTAGAGAAAACCGTGCTATAATTTTTTCAAGATTCTTTGGAGGATATGTTTAAAAGAACAGCATTTGTTTGAAATAGAAATCTTTTTTGCAACACTTTTGATCAGTTTAATGCATCCTTGCCGAATAAGCGTATTAGTTAGCCTACATTAAAACAAATCTTACTGTTCCCAAACTTTTGAACAGTATATATATATATATATATATATATATATATATATATATATATATATATATATATATATATGTTTCATTAGTTAACATTAGTTAACTTTAGTTAACAAGAACTAAGAATGAACAATACTTTCAGCATTTATTCATCTTAGTTAATGTTACTTTCAACATTCACTAAAACATTATTAAAATCAAAAGATGTGTTTGTTAACATTAGTTAATGCACTGTGAACCAACATGAATAAGCAGTGAACAACTTGTTAACTAATCATGTTAATAAAGATGAATAAATAGTGTAACATATATAGGTAACACTTTACAATAAGGTTGTATTAGTTAACATAAGTTAACGCATTAGTTAACATAAACTAACCACGAACAACATCTATGTTCAGCATTAGTTAATCTTTGTTTACGTTAGTTAATAAAAATACAGCTGTTCATGTTAGTTCACAGTGCATTAACTAATGTCTACAAGATTTTATTAATGCATTAGTAAATGTTGAAATTAACATTAACAAAGATAAATAAATGCTTTATAAGTGCAGTTCATCATTAGTTAATGTTAACTAATGCATTAACTAATACAACCTTATTGTAAAGTGTTACCCATATGTATATATATATATATATATATGCCTATGTATATATTTACCACATCAACCTTTGAACAGGCAAATGGCTGATGTGTTCCAGCGCTGGCAGCCGGTCCCTAAGCCCATGAGGGAAGAGCATGAGTAATTTATGTAGGGTAGTGTTTCTGAGACAAGGACCCTTGAGAAATCTAATCACTTTCAACAGACTCAAAGAATTTGTCCTGGTGCATCAGGAAAATGGACACAAACCCACCAAGAACTCTCTTGCCGTCCTTGTTGCAGGGAGGTAAGCTACATTAAATCACGCTAATCGCAAAACTGATAGACCCCAAAAAATGTCAACAGGTGCGACGCACTGAAAGGATTAACATTTTTCTGCCTGTATCTTTATACAGAGGGGAGAAAAAAGAGACAACAAGAAGCAGGAGCCAGAATGACCTGGGTGGACGGCTGCCAGCAGCCAGCTGAAAGGGCTGCAATTTCAGCTATTGTGCGGGAAAAAAACTGTGCCAAGTCCCATTACGTGAAATTGAATTTAACCTCCAACGCGATTAATTCAGATGTTGGTTCGTCTTTTTTTCTAACCTCATGGCTGAGTGCCACGCACAGTGGCTTATTAAAATATGAATCCGCCATCCTCTAAATTAGGAAGTGCCCTCGTCACACCTGATTGACATGGAGAAGGTAACTTGGTACATTTGGGCACAATTAACAAGCTATTTTTATCCACTGCAAGAGCTAGTAAATGAAAACTTAATAAACTGCTGTTTACATTCATTTAAGCCCACCTTTCGTAATCAATAGCAGAGCTCTTGCCATCTGGTGAAAACACGGAAAACACAAAGAGAGTCGTGTTCAGTCATTTTCCTGCTAATTTGCAAAACACGTAAGACAACTGAACGGAATATCCAGGAAAATCAATCCGCTAATCCATCATTTAACCTGACACTACGCTGACAGAGGGGTGACGTGCGGCTTGTCGCGGGCAGTGATGGCAAATCAAAAGGGCCATGTTCATTACGACAGGCCCCTCCCCAAATCTCCCACAGAAACGTACGTATTTAGGGGGGAAAAGCGACACCCTTGAGCTGGCTACTCCGCTTGACAAAAGCCCCCAGCAGGAGCTGACCGAACTCACACATCAGGCTCTGTATCTGAACGCAGTACAATGGGCCACTGTGTTCTCATCCTCAGCTCAGCTTCAGTCAACAGCACAGCAGTTCTTCACATCGCCAGCGCTGCCCGGCCTATTACAGCGACACGACACGAGAGAACAGGAATGCTATCAGCAATGGACATACTTGGGGGGAAAAAAACAAGCATCCCGCCACATTTGCTCCATTCAATCTATGGGTCAGGCTCTGAATTCATACCACTGCACTATTGTATTCTGTTTTTGTGTGTCAATAAAGCAATAAACCACAAAAGACTGTGTGTTACTATGATTGTACCAGGTCTGACTGGTAGATATCAACTAATATAGCCTTTACATAATTGTTTTATTTCAGTTTTTGACCAATAATAATAAAACTTTATTCTAAGACCTTGGCATTGCTAGCACTATTCTCTAAGGTTTAAGCAATGAGTGGTAAACAATACATTAAAAGTGATTTTACCTTTGAATTCTGGGTGTTATTTTTTAGAAACCCACCAAATGTTGCCATTTTCTGTAGCCAATTAAGCTAGTGTGAAGATGAATAAAAATGTAATTGTTTACACTGATTGTTTTTAAAAAAACGGCAGCAACTGCAAGATGATTCAACAATAACACATTAATTATTGAATTATATATTTTATCCTGTTTATTATTTTATCATGTTGTAATATATTTGAACATTTTCATCATGTAATATACTTCACGATACTAACATTAAAATATTATCTGCAGTCACAGATTACTTTGGACATGACTCATCAGAATTTAGAGTCAGAACTATCCTTTTTATAATGCTCTCTGAGAGGAAATGTTTCAAACAGGTGATTTCACAGTCGTTTTGTGCGGAGCTGAACCTGAGACATTTTTGTGAGCTTCAGAGCGAATTCTCCTCTCGTGGGCTGTTGCTATGGTGCTATGCACTTCCTCTGCAGCTGCCGCCCTGGTGTGGTGGGTGATAAGCATCAGGGATGCTGGGACACAAGCTCTCTTATCTGGACGCATGACCACAATCACTTCCTGTTCATTACCTCTCCTGCTAGGAAAACACATAGGAATTAATGCGGCCTGACCAATGAGCCGCTGCTAAAAACATACACGGAAAAACAAGCTTGGACACTACAGGGCACAAACATCCCATTATGTGTCAATCATCTAAGCCGGTTGTCTGCATTGATACATTAACAGCGAAACGTATGGGTTAACTAAAGCTAGTTTGACTGCAGCTTTTATGCCACAGTCCCGAGCTACGACGCAATAACAGCCCCTCCATTAGAATGCAGGTCTCGTTCCCTGTCAGGAAATAAAGATTGCTTTATTGATACATGCTGTTGCCATGACAAGCATCCACTAGATCTGTTTGGTTCAAGATTTCGGCATCCTTGGCAATCGCACAAATTTGGCCTGGCTAATGAGTTTCAGCCTGATCAGGATCACATGGCATCCTCAGATGTGCCTTGCGCCTGCATCGCTATTAGTCTGACCTACTGCAGTTTGTCACTATTGTAGTTTTGTTTACATAAAAATATATAAGTATTAATTAAAGAGTAAACCTGAGACCAAAATTCTTCTCTTACTTGGATAATGGCGCCTTGGAAGTTATCTCTCGAACTGCAGCCTGCAAATCACCAGCATATTTGCTAAGAGGACAAAAATATCTCTATCATATTACAGTATTGATTGCGGGTGAACCCGAGATGCAACTTTACTTGGAAGTTTCCTTAGAAAAACATGATGTGTAATGCTATTAATTAAATAGAGTGATGCTACACATGGACTTTACGAGGGTATGAAGACTAAAACACAAAACTTTGATGACATGATTGTCATAGTTGCTGCATTACAATCACAACCATAACAATGGTAAAAGTGATTTTCATCACATTTCACACAAAAAAAAATTCTGAAAAAAAAATGTCCCAGTGTTGTTTCACACTTATTTTTTTTTCAGTCAAACAAAAAATGCTCTTTATGCAGCTCCTGTCATTCAACTGGCCAAAAAAACCCTAAAAGATTTCATAAAAATACTCCATATGCTTTATGACAGTATACACACAAGTCAATATATAAGTCATATCATACAAGTCAAATGGATGTGGTGCTTTTATGCTGTTTTTTGGTTCCTTTTTGAAACTTGACAGTTGTGGTCACTTTGAAATAAACATTAGAAAATTTTCACTTTCATTTTCCAAAACAAAAAACAACAACAGTGACAGGTTCGGAACAATGATTGATTTCTTTGCCGAAAACTTTTTAATCTGGATTTCTTTGCAGAACTACCTTTTTAATCTCATTTATATTTAATAATCAGTTGATTACAAATAACACCATTTACAACTAATTGGAAACACTCTGATTGCTATTTATCCTTGTACAATG
Organism: Gobiocypris rarus; assembly: GCA_023029165.1. Taxonomy (NCBI): domain Eukaryota; kingdom Metazoa; phylum Chordata; class Actinopteri; order Cypriniformes; family Gobionidae; genus Gobiocypris; species Gobiocypris rarus. The sequence goes on along the minus strand of CM040915.1, from coordinate 41,506,341 downwards.
TTCATTATAACATCATATTAGTGTGATAATGTTTTAAAATAATATTTGGCTTAATCTAACTACAGCTGAGCACTGTGAGTTTCCACCCAGTGAAACGTGTCAAATGCGAATCTGGTTGCCTGATCTCCGTTAACAGCACTAAAAGCATTAACTTCCTAACAAATTTAAAAGGTGCTTCATTTGTCTTCCAAGAAGCAATTTCGTGTTTTAACCACCTGTAGGAAGCTTTGTGACTCTCTCTCTCTCTCTCTCTCTCCATCTCTCCCGCTCTCTCCCCTTAATGTGCCTCAGGACCTACGGCTGTGAGGTTCATTTGTTTGTGTAGTTTTCTTTGCCCATGTTTAATTACAATGGTGCAGCTGTTCCTCATTTACACTGGGGTCATATATTTGAATGTGTGTGTGTGTGTGTGCGCATATCTCTCTCACTCTCTTTATCTCTCTCTCTTCAGGGCCTTGTTTGCAGAGAGCAAAAACAGTGTGTCCACCACTATCAGACTCAGAGGTACTGAAACAGGGATGATTTTGTGGTTCGACTTATAAGCCTCGACCCTTTGAATTGCAAGGTTGAAAAAAAAAAAAATCTTGTTATTAAAATGACAAAGGAACTATTTCCATCTTTTAAAACACATATAACACCTGTGTAATACTGATTTGCATTTCCACGAACAGGGAAGGTATGAAACTGAATGCCCTGGGCTTCGAAAATTCATGAATTGTTTTATAGATCGGGCTTAATATTTGTGATGACAGACTCATTTGCACTCTTATCCAGAATAGGCTAGAAACATGCCCTTCCGGACAGATTTTAATATACTGTGCCTTTTGTCTTGCACAGTGAGAACCATATTTTACTAAATCAGGACCACAAGACATTGTTTCAATTGAAAGCTATGCGGAAATGAATGTTTGATGACTTTAAAGCTTACATTTTAATGTTTAGTGTTTAAAATAATGGTAGTGCATGAAAGGCTGTTTTGATGGCAGACAGCCTCATATCCCAACTAATCTAATGTTAGCCTCAACCGCAAAACTTTTCAAAGGGCTTCTATAAAACAAATGGGTTTGGAACCATTTTTGACTCCATTTTCTATCCTTTCAGCGGGAAACCGCGAAGAAGGTATGACTAATACAAAACAAAATTGAGTATGACTTTCTGTTGGTTTCCTGTTGAAATGAGCTCCTTGTTTTCTCTGTCCACAGCCTTTCATTTCCATTTCACTTGTAGCTATCCTGATAAGGTTTAAGTCTCTTTGAATTACCTTCTCTTTTGGCTATGAATGGCGTGCGCACTTGCCGCACTAAAATTAATTGCTCTCTTGTGCGCCCCAGTCAGAGTAACGCATATTTTCATGCCTAATTTTAGGCTCATGAGTCGAGTTGAGTTGGCTGAGTGTGTCCTCTAAAAGCCTGAATGTGTAAACACCCAAAATATGGAACATCGATCAGCCTCAACCCCTCAAATAATAACTTGGGCATATGACTTGCTTCAAAGCTTTTCACCAGACCATGAACAAGCACTGAGGGGAGTTTCTCTGAAAGTCAAGCGTACAATTATAACTTTAAGTCTGTTATTTTGGGTCGATATTGACCTCAAACACAGCTGCTTGCAGTGAAGACAAAAAATAAAAAAATAAAAGGGATGTTTGTCGAAAACATCTTTTTCTTCTTGCTCTTAAATTTTACATGCAGAGGAAACGTCCAAAAGACTTTCATGTACTATATAAACACTGCCATAGAGCAAACTTTTTACATTTGAACATAAAAAGCATGCATCAATGGTTTTCAATAAAAAGTCATAAGCAGGAAGACGGATTTACTCAAAGGTAACATATGCAATGCATTCTGGGAAATTAAGTGTTCTTCCTCCCTAGTCCATCCATCTACCAATCTCAAACCAGCCAACATTCAAAGCTTGTCTTGACAAACTTGACTTGTCTAGATATATAGATTTCAGTTATAAATATATTTCTTTTATTTGAATTACTTTAATTCTACTTCATTGCGTTCAAATTTGAATTGCAAATCTACATCCTGTTTGCTACGTCAATTCAAATTTAAATTCTCAATTTGCAAAATGTTTTACATTTTAAAAATTCTTTCAACAACACAAAACAACTCAGATCCTGAGAGTAATTCAGAAAACAATAAATGGCACTAAAATTCAAAAGAACGACCCAAATGTTTATAATGAATTTCAGAAAATGCTGTAGATTTTCCAAATCACATACAGATTATTTTAATGTTTTTGAAAGAAATGTTGACCGAGGCTACATTTATTTAATCAAAAATACAGTACAGCAGTAATACTGTGAAAAATGTCATTTAATTTATTCCTGTGATACTAAAGCTGAATTCTCAGCATCATTACTCCAGTCTTCAGTTCCATGACCCTTCCGAAATCATTCAAATATGTGTTAATCAAATAAGTATTTCTTCTTATTATCAATGTTGAAAACCATGGCACATTTTTTCCAGGATTCTTTGATGAATAGAAAGTTTTAGCAATTTTCTTTACTGTAACATTTGATCAATTGCATCCATGCTGAATAAAAGTATTAGATTCTTCCAAAACAATTGTACTGACTCCAAACGTTTAAATGGTAGTGTGCATCAATTCTATTTAATAATATAAAACAAGGCATCAGAATGCTCTCATCATCTTGAAACCACATCATGATTAGTGCAATATTGATGTTTTGCGCACCGCCCTTCTTTTTGCACTTATAGGTTTTGATTACAGCTAATGATAAGCCTCAGAGAGTGGAGTCCATTTTGATGATTATGTTCCAGAGGAGAAAGGTGTGGGGCCCACCTGTTCTAGTGCTGCTGAAACACGATCTCACACTTGTCACAAGACAGCGATCGGGAACTCGCAACGTGTCCTTCCTGATCGCAGGAGAACAGAGGGCCAGGCATCAAAAGGCTGACAGGTGCCACTTAAACACCAAAGACTGAGCTGAATGAGGGGAAACACAACAGGCCATTAGTTCACCTACAGATGGGCCCACAAAGGCCAGGGTGTGCTCCTTCACAAAGCTGCCATGCGCGTATCAGTCCTGACGTGTTGCTGGATGTCCCTCCATGCAACAGCACCACACAATGGAGAGGCTGGCACTATTGTTGTGGCCAGAAACAAACAAATAAACAAACGTGTATTTAACAGATGCTGGACTCATTGAAACCGTGCACATGCCATAAAATAATAGAGAAAAGTTTGTGAATTAAGCAAACGGAGGATTACAGTTGTAAGATACGCCTTGCGTGTTGACACACGCACTCAAACACTACAAACAAAGCAAAATGAATTATTATGGTGAGAGTCTTATGACGATATTAGCAATTAGGCTGATGGCAAAAAAAGGATGTTTGGGATATTTTCAGGCTGCTCCAAAAATCCTGGATCCGCACCATAACTTTCATTACATTCTGCGAAAAAAAAAGTCTTTATGTGAAAATGATTGCAATATGTTTCATAGTAAGATTAAACTAAACAATTAAGCTATTCTGGATTGGTTTTCACAGAGCCATCTGTTTGGATGTTTCCTCAAACTGGGAGCCTAATCAGCTATTCATATGTAGACTGTCATTGGGCAAAGCAGACCCAAAAAATGAGATGCCTCCAATGAATCGCAATCACAGATTTGTGCCAGAATTTTCTCGACGTGCATGGCGGCTCAAAAAAAAAAAAAAAAACATTCCCCCAGCCAAAATAAAGCGAACACATGTCCAGATTTTATGATCATTATGTTCAGCTACTTAATGAGTTGATCTTTTGGCATTTTCTGTATCACACTAAACTGGCTGGTGTGCTAGCAGAGATAGAAGCTAATTATATTGAGAAAATAATCTTATTTTGTAACAAACATGGCTGCAGCGCTATGTCACATTTGTTTGAATTACACGCAAGAAAGACTCAAAGACTGGAGAGGGCTGAACTGGGACTGACGACCAGCATCGTAAACACAGACACAGACGACGTAAACATGTCACCAAAATTCAAGGCCGTAAAATGCAACTGAACGCTGTCTTTCTCACAGGAATGCTCATGTTTATGGCCTTGCATTTTCCAGTGACAAAGACAAAAATGGAACATACCAAGCAAGCAAAATTCTCACTTTTCATCCCCAGACACAAAGTGACACCTTAGCACTTCAGCACAGGTCTCTTCTGACTGACTCCAACAAGCTCTTTTCACCTCTTTACAACATACTCCACTTATGCAGATTGTTCTTTGTCATTTTGCATTTAATAGCATCACTGATAGATTTCCCAAACCACCTTGGCTGATTGCAGATATACCACATTATTTTCCTCGATTCTGTTTTTCAGGTTTGGCCCTCTGGGTCTGTGGAACGAGCAATGACAACAATAATCATTCTTCCAGCATAATTAACAACACTTTTGTGGGCTTGGAGATCATGACCGGCAATCATTCTGGACTAGAGGTGCACTGATTACACTTTTTCTTTGACGATACAGAGAAACAATCCAGTACCAGTGTTTTTTTGTTTAGTTTTTTTTTCTCACGGTAGAAGAGAAAACAACATAAATATGTCTGGACCACAGGTTTTCCAAATTTTAATGCCAAGGACCCCCAGATATAATTTGGACCCCAACTTAATTAAAGTTATATACTTAATTTGATTTGAAGTGTGATAGAAAAAGTGTTTTTTGTAAAGTCAATGTACTAAAACTAAAAGAGATTATATATATATAATTTGAGGCCAACCCCAGAGTCAGTGAAAATCTTGTCCAACAATGTAAACCTTTTACTGGAAAAAATAATAAAGTAAAGCTTACAGCTAAAGCTGGTTAAATTTGTAACCAAACGTGACACACTGGTTTGAATATGGAGAGGAAGGGAATGTTTTCTATGAATAACAACTTCACTTTTAGTCTGTTCTTTACAAAGATATCAAACGACAAGTCATATGATAATACTTTTTATATTAATAATACTTTTATGATGTTATTTATTTTGGAGCTTTGGATACCAAAAGAAATGCGGCTGGTGGAGTTTCATGATAGCACAGTCGCTGATAGCGAGCATCATTTATGGTGTGCAAATAAATTGGTGATCTGCTACAGATCCTGTGCGAGTGTTTGGATAGTACATTATGTATTTAATTTCCACATACGGGAAAATTATATGTCCGTAAAGTCAAAGCAAACAAACAGAGCAGAACTTCTACCACACAATGGAAGAAAGTGAGAAGAACCAAGCCCACGTGTGATGGTCTTATATAATGAGTGCGTGTTTGTGTTTATCATTGTGTGGTTGAGTTGTACGTTGACCTGTAGAGTCGTAATGAACAGTAGCTTGAGCCACAGAGCTTGTCTCTTTAGATATGCACACATGATATGCAATTAAAAACTCTATTCGCATTCCAGTGAGGCTGTCAATCAGAAGCAAATCCTTTTTGACAGTAGCCAGTGAACCGTGCCAGCTAGCCACTGAACAGGAACTTAAACAGTAATGGCTTTTGTTACCAGCAAGACCAAATTTGGATGCAATTAAGTTGACCTTAAATGAGAATATATTGATATTGTGGAGACGAGACAATAATTGGATCTCTTCTTTCAGCAAATGTACATTTTAGTTTATTAACTGTCAATTGGTTTAGCATCTGCTGAAAAGATAACATTAAGAAGTCACTAGCAATATGAAATGGTACGTCTGAACCATAGACTGTAATAAAAGATGGATGGCGCGCATTCACTTTCTTTTGTTGACTTAAGTGAAGCCACCAGAAGTCGAGCCGCGATATCAAGGTCCCGCCAAATCAACAACTTTTTGTGAAATAAACAGTTATGGAAATGTAGAGATTAAAGTTAAAGCTCCAATCTCTTCCCAAAGTTCCCGAAAAATGTCTGTTAGTGCCTCAGTGACGACTTCACTCAGAGAAGCTGTCAATCATGACCCCCATTTATATAGCATCAAATAACTAAAACCAAACTTGAACACTACCATCAGCGTGATAAAAAACAACCTCAAAAGTGTCATTTGACTGTTAAGTTTGTCTATGTGCCATTACATTTCATGGAGAGGGCGGGCTTTATGACCTATACTGATTCCAGTCACCTGGGGGCGATCGAGACAAGTCAGCTTCAGTTTTCAGGACTCGTGTGGCAGGCTTGGTCTGTACTAATAAGGCACTGCGGTGACCACTGCAGACCATTCTAACACATCAAAAAGTCTCAATCATTTGCAAAGATATCTGCCAAGTGTAGCTGGTGTGGAGATTAGGGATTGCGCCGATATAATTTTTTTCATAACCGATCCGATCCCAAAAATTCAGAGTATCGGCCAATACTGATACCAATCCGATACCTGTGCAGTTTTGTTTAAAAATTAAATGTAGAATTTCTATACCTCAGTGTGTTGAACTAATAATCACTCTTATCAGGCAAAACAACAAATTCAAATACTAGTAACATTTTACACGTTGTAAAATACATTTATGAAAAACAGTAAATATATAATAGTGAGGCAACAACATATTATAGATAGGGCAAAAAAAGAAAGGCTATTAATAATCTTTTATTGCGCAAAAGTATTATAATAAGAAAGGCTCTACAGCGCTTATGCACATCCCATGCGTAGGATGATGCGCTTGAAGCAATTGAAAAGTTCAAAACACAAAGGGAATATATATATATATATATATATATATATATATATATATATATATATATATATATATATATATATATATGCATAGTTTATCTATCTATGCAATGTTTTATTGAGCATTTTCTTTTAACAGTTAAACAAATAATGGCTGAGTATCGGTCCGGCGCATTGAAAAGCATCAAGAAAACAAAGTCACATAAATGATGTGCAGCTCTTCTTTGTGCTGTTGTGCTCTGAGCTTGACCTAGGCACAACATGAGCAAAGATCACAGCCTAGGCAAACATCTCACATTTATGACAATCCACCCATGTGTGGCCGGCTGGTGTAATGTTGACATATGCTGTTGACATAGGAAAAACTCACAGATATCCGTCAGTGGAAGGACATCTCCGTTTAAGCTTTCAAAACAATTCAAACATGAAGGTGTTAAAGCCCTAAACACTGACACTGGTTATGCATATTGACATCCACATAACTTTTAACAATTCAGCAAAACTCTGACCATACAATTTGCGCCTTTCATATTCTAAAACTTTCATAGCAATAAATGGCACTTTCACAAATAGGTTCCGAAACGCTTTTTTTTTTTCTCCCAACAAATGATCAGTTAAAGGATGTGCTTAACTTTCAGGAAATGTTAACAAATTAAATATTAACTTTTTTAATTTACTGTGCATTTCAAATGAGGTTTGTGACCAAGTTAACACAATTTAGAGTTTAAAACCAGATTATGTAAGATTTAGTAATAAAGCATTGAAAAATATTATTTTTTTAAATATCATGTACATTTTAGCGGCATCTAGCGGTGAGGTTGCAAATTGCAACCATCCACCGCTCACCCTTCCCTTTCAAAGCACATAGAGAAGCTACGGTGGCCGACACAGGACAAAGATGTTGTCTGAGACAGCAGAGAGTAGCTGGCACTCTGTAGAGAAGTTTGTCGATTTAGGGCTACTGTAGAAACATGACGCCGCAAAATGGCAACTTCACTGTAAGGGAACCCGTGGTGTATAACGGTTCATTATGTAAGCTCTTTATACACCACTGAAAATATTATATTGCATTTCTGTCAATAGATCCTCATAAATATTACACACTACACCTTTAAAAGAAGAAACAAACAAACAAAAAAAGATAAATTAATTCAACACCTTCAATTGGGGAATACAGAATTTGATGTGTGTAAACATCTCTAATAGATCTTGTAACAAAAACCAATGGAAAGAGCCAGATGATTTGTATTTATATGCTTTAGTTTGAGCCATGAACAATAAACATTTTGGATTTTTGTACAGCAAAACACTTACCATATGACATCATGTGAACAATACAACATCAAATACAAACAGACTGCTGCACGCATTGATTTCCTCTCACATTTAGGAGTGTGGTTTGATCAGTGCTCTAAAGGCCGAGGCAGGAGGGGTGTGTGTGTGTGTGTGTGTGGGGCATGAATGAAATGCCCACTCAGTCTCACCCTGTCATCACATCACTCTTTCTGCGAAGCAGTGACCTGGTAAACAGAGATTACCAGAGCCATAGCTCCTCTCTCCTTCTCTCTAAGTCAAATCAGCTTCCACTTCCAGTGCTCAGATGATAAGTCCGTTAGCTCCTTTTGTTAAAAATGCACATGCGTGTAATGATCATTGCAGCTGGAGAAGGACTTTGGGGCTGGTCAGTTTGAGAGTGGGGTTTGAATACTGCTCTTGACTAACAAACACAAAAGACAACGTATTATGTCAGGGTCGACATCCTGGGACCCTCTGACATCCAGGACCACCAAAGATCTCAGTAATTTCTACTTAATTGAAAATGCCTGTGGCTAAGACACACACACAGCAGACTTTATATTACAGAGCATGGCCCATGACAGCAATACATATTTGAGATATCTAATTTCTCATCCGTTTTTAATGTAATCTCCTTAAGAGCAGGAATCACATTTGGAATGTACTAAGACTTAAAAGACACAGAAGATTCAGGAGACGATAGTCCATAACTGTAATTTTGTAGGTTTTCAACTGGCAAATGTTTATAGGTGTCTGTCTCGAGTCAAAATGCTAAATAATAATAAAAAAGCCATCTGTTTGAAGGGTATAAAAAAATGTGCGTCAATAAAAAAAACCACAGGCCTGTTTTGCTCTCTATTATTTGCTCTTGCTTTAAATGCACAGGCAATTAAAATCCTCTTGTATCATCCTAATTCATTCATACACTGGAAACAAATTGATGTAGGATTTTCTTTAAGCCATGTTCACTCAGAAATTGCTAGTAAAATTCACAAATGATAAACAGCAAGTAACACTAAATGTGAAATTTTGAAATAGCACTTTCTAGTAAAATGTACTCCAATAATCTTTAATTTAATTGACCACTTATGTTGTAAGCATCATTCAAATCTTGTACACTGTAAAAATATATATATATGATCAATAAGTTATGACATATGATTTTACATCGCTTTAAGCTATTTATAACTTTTTTAATTTAACCCAGTTTATTGTAATTTAAGTTGAAATGACTTAAACATCCAAGTTGATTGTACTTAAAAATTCAAGGAAGTAACTTTTTTTTTAGAGTGACAAAATGATTCCAATTAGTTAGATCAGACTTCTGCTATCTCATCGCCTGACAGTGCACAAGGTTACAGACTGTAAACAAGCAAAAACTGTGAAATTTGGGAGCGTATGAGCCCTCGCCATTCCTTAAAACCACATCAACGACAGACTTACAAGACAATGAGTCATGCGTAGTGTTAACAGCTTGCTTGCATTATCTCATTGGCTGTAATAACTTCGAGCCTGCAAACTCCATTAATGCAGCGACTTGAGCACCAGCTGAAAGTCGTTAGGCATGAAATAAATCATTCACTTTGATATAGGTTGGTTTGAGAGGAGTAGTTTTGTTGGCCATTAATGGTCAACTGCATCTCTGCCGGTTTTCATAATCCCAAACAGACTGTAATCCAATCTCTCCAGAGTACCCCTCAAGACCACTCTTGACTTCCTTAACAGCAGCACTCATGTAAAGCACACATCAGAGGTGCAGACTCAAAGAGTTCTGTACGGGGTCTTCAAATTCAGATTTAATTGCCTTTGCATTTATTTGCATGGGAAACACTTTTTTAGCAAAGCAATGCTGTGTAAAATGCCCGAGCAGGTAGCATGATAAGCACAGGGCGATAAGAGCCAAACTGGATAGCGCAGGAAGTGTGGAGCATTAAGTTCAGATAGTGTGTGTACAAAGTTGCTTGTTTTTTTTTAATCCTCGCAGCAATAACTTCAGGCTCCAAACGTGTACCTTTCCCTGCACAAAAAGCATTGCGCTAGACAAACACAGACTTTCCTGCATTTACACGTTTTGCTGAACTGCAGAAAATCCACAACAAAGTGCACTGCAACTGAACGCTTTAAAACCAGCATATGTCTCTAAGGCTCAGAACTAAAAATCCATAGCGTGTGAATAAAGATACAGTGCTTGTTTTTATATCTTTCTGTCCACATCAAACAGAAAGAGTGCGGACCGCAGTCTTCTGGGATCTGAGCGGAGCAGGTACAGAGAGGAAGGTAATCAGAAGGGGGTCTATGTGCACAGACTGAATCAGTCCCACTGGCATCGTGACCCCCGTTTAGCCACATACCATCAATTTCTGTCTATTTGTTCTGGAGATACCACACACCACTGTCACAATCTCACTTGTTTGCTCGGCTGTGTCCCCCCGCCACCACCACCACCCCCTCTATCTCTCTCTCTCTCTCTCTCTCTCTCTCTCTCTCTCTCTCTCTCTCTCTTTCTCACTCCTCCTCCCTCTCTTTCTGAATTGCTAAAATGAAAAATCTCGAGTGGAGTTGATATAGGCTGACTTGCCTCTGCAGTAAAATTACACTATATAGATTATATCTGAAAGCCCTTCCCCTCCTTCCCTCCCTCTTCCTTTCCTCCCTACCCCCGCCAACCTCTCTTCGCTGGTTTTATAAACTCAGCAAAGATATTAACAATTTACTGCTTCACATCAAAATTACATCCAACAAATGAATCACTGAAACAATGCAATGAAATTGTGCTTTCAAGGATTTTTTAAATAAGGTCTGTCACTAAAAATGTGATTAATCCATAAAACATTTCACTGTGTATGTGACTGCACTTAGACATGGATATGGGACCTATGGCAGTGAATCAAGAAGCATTGAAAGGAATAATACAACCCCAACCCCCACTCTATCACCCCACAGTAACCCTACCCCCTCCTCATTCACACACACACACACACACACACACACACACAACCCCATCTCTCTTTATCCTGCGCACATGCACTACACACACAGTAACAGCACCATCATTAGGAGAAATAGAAGAATACAAACCCCACATTTCTCTGTTGTTCCTCAGGGAACTTGAAGGATAAATTAAAGCCGTAGGTACCATGTATAAAACACAAATATGATGCGAACAGCATTAATAAACATACACATACATATGGTTACTTTTTGTTGTTTTGTGCATGTTGGGTAAAGGACAGTTTGTTGATGCCTATGAGTTTGGGTCTGTGATGATGAGCAGGTGTTTGTGAGTAAGCGAGTGCTACTTCTAGCCACGAACTTAAATAGTGCGATCAAATTATTTGCATATTATTTACAGTCCGTGCGCGGTCTCTATGACAACCCGTAGAGGCGCTTTTTAAGTTCGCGACGTAAAAAGCACGTGAAAACGCTGATGTGCGCATTTAACAGTTAAATATACAAACATTTATATTAAGAGAAAAAAAAGAAACAATATTAGTAATCAAGCAATAAACAAAGTCACCAGGTTTGGAACATTTTTGGTCTCGCGCTCAATCGCTCCTACTTTCGCCGACTCACTGTGACAGTCGGTTGAAGTACAAACTTTGAACAAGTCCTCAACAGTCGTCATTCAGCCAGGCAAAACTCAAAAAGAACATATTAATGTAGAGCATGCATCATGAAATGTAGCTTTACCTTATTGCAGTACGGAGAGTCCGAATAGTGTGACTGTCCCAGTCGGGAAGGATCTGTTGCTGATGGTGGTGGAGGTTGAGGATAAAATCTCACGTCCATTTCAGTAAAAACATCAACCGGCCCCTATTGCCTTTCCACTAGAAACCGTGTTCCTTACTTACTCAGAAAGCGCAACGCAAATAAGAGAAGAAGGAGCAAACTGAAGACTGAGAGAGGCTGTCTATTGCGCCTCACATCCGTTCCGCGGTTTTCGCAAAAACTTTTATATGAACCTTTACCTCAGTCGTCTTACAATAGAGAGATACCGCGGAAAAAAGTACTCAGGTTTGAAGAGAACAAGAGCATCTGGTGAGTCTGTGTTGACTGCTGTGAGTAGAGATGTGTATCTTCTTGGTGCAGCTGTGGCTCAGAGTAACTGCTCTATGGAGAGAAGCGAGCGCTTTGCCAATGTTCTCACACAAAAGACTCGCAAGACACGCGGCTGTGGCGCTGAGCGACCACAGGGGGCGCTGCGATGTGCGCTCCTGCTTCAGGATTTGCATCACTTTGCGTATGATACTGTCTGAACATATGGTGACGGTGGATTCCGTTTAGCTGTGCCAGTATCGCTCTTCAAAACGAGCATATTTTTGACAGGGGTGTCTTTCACCGCATTAGAATATATTATGGCGAAATGGTAAACAAGAGTCTACAGCAGTGAGCCAATCTGTGTGCCTGCGTACAGCCTAGGTGACCTCAATAAACTTCCAAAGCGGCACACAAAACTCTGAAACAGGCTAAAAAATAAAAGTAAATAGTGTAAACTGGCATCATCTTTCTAAAGCTATTTTTATTGTACAGCTTGCAGTTCTTGAAAGTAATTAATCTCTATTAGCTAATTGTTTTGATGTGTTGACACACAGGTGGCTGAAAACCACAGTTTACTGATAGCAGTGGCAATTCTAAATAAAAGGAAACTGTATGTGACATGTTACTGTAAGATATCCATCCCTTCATCTACCGACATATAAACATCTACTGCTGGTTTTTAATATCCCCTCTCCAATCGCTGCTCCTCCACTCCGCACCACACATAAACTCTGGTCTCGAAGCCTGCTACCTGACAACAATGAAATAAAATAGCTGGAATATGTTTTTAAAAGTGGAAAAAAAACTCTGAAAAGATTAGTTTACTAATATACATTTTAAATGACCTAACACTGGGTCACCTGGGCCATAAATGATAAACCTTTATGGTCTTTCACTGCGTTGTCCTTTTTTTTCTAATGATAAATGTGCAGTTGACTCTCCCTTAATAAACAAGCAAAACATGAATTTCCTTTGTAAATGTGACTGGTGTTTATATATTATTGTTTTATTTATTATATTATTTATTATGCATGAAGACTGAAGAAAACAGAGACTATCAACAATAGTTTCTGAAACAATTTGCTCCTCTGTAATAAGGAAAAACAATCTCAAGTTGAAGGAAATCTCAAGAAATACATAGCCTATAATTATTGAAGATGAACCTAGTTATTTTATGGCAGCTATAACCAAAGCTGCTTTTACAGAATTAAAATAGAAAGCTGACAGGCTTCACTACTCGCTTCAGACCTCAGCACATAGTCTATTAAGCAGCTCTGTACACAGGCATAAGACGGGCTTGAGCTATTCCGGATTTTTACTCTTAGAATTCAAGATATGCATTCATTAAAACACTGGGTGCACTGGGTCATGTTGCAAAATTGCACCACATGAAAAATATCTATCTATCTATCTATCTATCTATCTATCTATCTATCTATCTATCTATCTATCTATCTATCTATCTATCTATCTATCTATCTATCTACCAATCTATCTATCTATCTATCATCTATCTATCTATCTATCTATCTATCTATCTATCTATCTATCTATCTATCTATCTATCTATCTATCTATCTATCTATCTATCCATCCATCCATCCATCCATCCATCCATCCATCCATCCATCCATCCATCTCTTTTTCTTTCTCTTTCTCTTTCATTTGTTTGGGAACTAGGTTATCAAAGCTTGAGAGAAACACAAAAAACAATGGCATCTATGACAGAGCATAATGTTTTCGGCGGGAAATGAGTAGCCCATGTTTCCTCAGACAAATGGAAATGAAGGAGGTGCAGGTGGTCCTATTTCTTGTCAATTACATTGGAGAAATTGGCATTATTCATCATTTCTCATCGATGATTATGATGATGATGGTGAGGTTGATGATGATAGAGATACGCAGTGCTGCTGTTGGTATAATGTTTTTGGCAATGAATGTACCAAAGCAGAATATATTATTACAGTGGCCTTTCTGCATCAAAAGCCACAGTAAAAGAAAGTCTGCTCTGGTTCTGTTTGGATACAGGCCGTTGAGCGTTGAATGCTAGTGCACACAACAGCTCGCTTTTTTGTGGTCAAAGTCATGTCAGCATTTTTTTCAAAGGCTGTTAATCTCTGAACAATGTGTGACTGGCAGCCAAAAAAAAAATGGCTTCATGACATTCTCAGCCATAAAACCTAACTTTATTCTTTTATTATGGAAAAGATGGGCTACAATAGTCTAGCTTACAAGAGACAAATGTTGAGTTTAACAGTTTCACAACCTTATAGGCCAATATGAATCTTATATATATAAAGTTCTCGTACAGTGAACAGGTAGCCTGCCGAATACGGCAGACAATTTCAGAGCTGAAGAAATTTTAGAAATCATTAACATTTAAGCAATGCTGACATTTTGTTAAAGAACAATATGGTGCCCACATCGGGTGAATAAATGTACAATGAGGTTTCTATTCCATTAACCTTTGAGTATCAGCTGGCATTTGAAGCATTGTGTTGCCCGACTAACACTCAGCTATCACATCACGGGAGAGCTTGTAAATAGACTTATTTCAATTGGATGACACAGTGTTAATTTATCAAATGTGGAACAAGAAAGCAGGACGGCTAGGATATTAGTTGAAGAATTTGTTCAGTTTTACTCCCCAAACACTGCCAAACTATTTGTGGATGAGGCTTAGGGTGTTCGGTTGGAGGTTGTTTCCATGGGGAAGTTCCATTTTAGTCAATATGTTATTTCAACGGATGTACACAGAACCAAAAATCAATAGGATTTCACAATGTGAAACATCTGATAGAAAAATATAACCACCAGTGTTAAACCAACTTCCTCACAGCTGAAGTTGATCAGAATTCAGCGATTCAGGTCATTTATAAAGCGCACATTCATCAAGAACAAGTTCATTCACTCTGAATTAGGTTCAAAAACGCGTGCCAGAGTTTGGGTTTGAAATGTGGTTGAACAAAAAGATTCACATTCTTTTTTTTAGTTGCAAAACCCAGTTTGTTCAGAGGTAGTTGTGTGTGTGTGTTCCTATGAGAAACGGTTACTCTGATTGCCTATTGTTTTGTCTCTTGTGTATTTGAGAGAGAGCATGAGCATGTGCCGGTGCTGGATACTCAGAATCATAACTTTACCTCAGAAACAGGCATCTCCTGAATGTTAACTTCCCATCCCCCACCATATTACCTATTAAGTACATTCAAACAACCCCCTTGCACACACACCCTTCCCCCACAGAAATGTAAAACCTCCCCCATGCACTGTGCAGTTTGATTTGTGTGAATATATGTATAGTCACAAATATACTGTATATCTAGCACACACTGCCCGGTGGATTAGTGCAGTTCTTAGTTACTTTTACTTGATCAAATCCTTAAAATTACTTTCATTGTGACCTGAAGTATTCAGGTTGATTCAGTCATTTTAAATAATATTTTTGGCTCAAATAAAACCAGCTACTTTAAATGTTACCGCATGAAGCACATTTTTTAGGTTTCCTGACAAAACATTTTTACAGTGTACCTGCCGTCTTAAACTGTACATATAATAGCTTAGCTTCAATATTTAGCCAGATGATCCCTCAAAAGCACATGCTCATTTTTTCTTTAATAAATCATAAACATTTGCATATTGTTCATATCTATTCGATTTCAAGAAACATGATTTTCAACAAATGCTTTTATGACATCTTACTTTTTAAATTGTCTCTGAGATGCAGAGGAAGGTATTAAAAATGTATTGGTGCTGCCTAGAAAAAGACAGAAACCCCTAGAAAGAAAAAGAAGCAAAAAAAAAAAAACTCAAATCAAACATATTAATGCTACCAAGTGTATTAAGGCATCACAATATCCACAGTTCATGGATTCATTTTGAGATAAATTATTGGTGTTTTTAAAGGTCAACTAATTGAACATATATGTGTATCTCCAACATCCTGTTTGTATTTCCACAGCACAAAGGTAAGATCTTATGGATTTATAAATGAACCGCTTGTTTTAAAATCTTCTCAGTCTACTAACATTTGTTATGACATCCGCTTCAAACATTACAATGCTCATGATAACTTTGGTCAACTTTACAATAAATCCACTTCACCAGCTAATTATTCTTCAACAGCGATGCCAATATACAGAGCTACAGCAAGGATGCAAGTTCTAAATAATGCTGTGCTTGTTTTTCTGGTGCATATAAGGTCAATACACATACTGCTAAAAAAAAGTACTATACACTCAAAAATGTAATTCATTAACTTGTTTTAACTTAATTTAACTTAAAATATAAGTTTACAATTTAATTGAGTTCATTCAAAATAAATCAGTTGGTTTAGGTCAAATTACTTTACCTTAACTTTATTACATTGGTAAAATATGTCGATCCAACTTAATTTTTTCATCAATTAACTGAGACTTAAAGGGATAGGTTACCCAAACATGAAAATTCTGACATTACTCACCCTCATGTCATTCTAAACCCAAGAACTTTGGAACACAAATGAAGATCTTTTTGATGAAATCCAAGAGCTTTCTGTCCCTCCAAAGACAGCTACGCAACTGAAAGTTTGAAGCTTCAAAAAGTTCATAAAGATATCGTAAAACTAAGCCATATTGAGCATTTTTTGAAGCATCAAAGTGTCAACGGACAGAAAGGTCTCAAAAAGATCTTCATCTGTGTTCCGAAGTCTTACGGGTTTGTAACGATATGAGGGTGAGTAATCAATGACTGAATTTTCATTTTTGGGTGAACTAACCCTTTATGTTCAAGCAAGCAATTTAATTAATCATTATACACAATATATAATGAACAAATAAGAACACACTGATGTTATTGACATTATTTTAGATCACTGAGTGCCCACAGCCTAAGCACAGGCGCCACTCTTCTGCATAATGGTATCCACAAAATTCAAAACCAACATCGTTCCCTTTACTGAAAAACACATAAAATAACACTTGATTGCTAAATTTACTTCCCTAATGCAGTCCCTTGCAAACCATGCTGGGAACTAAAGATCCGCTGCCCATTTATTTATGTTAACAAAAATTATTTATGTAGTTCTGACACACATGAATTAAAAGTGCAGTTTGTAGTATTTATGAGAATCTATTGACAGAAATGCAATATAATATACATAACTATGTTTTATATATAGTATAAAGACTATATACATAATGTACTGTTATGTTTTTATTACCTTAGAATGAGCCATTTCTATCTCCATATATTGCGGGTCCCCTTATAGTCGACATTTTGTGCCGTCATGTTTCTAGCCCTAATAGGACAAACTGATCTACAGAGCGCTAGTCACACTAGTCACTGCTCTCTTCGGCGATGACATTTTTGTCCTGTGTCGGCCCCCGTAGCTTCTCTATGCGGTCCGAAAGAGAGGGGTGAGCGTTACAAATTATTGTAGAACGTTTGTAGGGAGATGGACTTTTTAACAACGTTTTTAGTACCTTTTACGGTCTTGAGAGAGGAAATGTCATTGCTGCCAATGGAGGCCTTTCTGAACCATCGGATTTCAACAAAAATATCTTCATTTGTGTTCTGAAGATGAACGAATGAACTTTATACACTCCACACACTTTTAAAGTGAGCATTAAGCATTGCCTATGAATTCTTGCAGTGTCTTTGAGCAGAATTAGCAAGATCAGCATTTTAGCGCTCAATCACTGACAGCCAAAATTTTACCATGAAATTACAGAATGCCCGCATGCTGCCGCAGAGACATTATATGTAGGGTCATGTTTTCACACTGACAGCGTCTTAATCCACTGAAACATTGTATGCATCTCACCTGCAGGCTATGGGTGAGGTATCATCACTGCATCAGGCTGAATACATCATATCATGCATTCAAATTTATTCTCTTCTTTCTTTTTCTTCTGTTTCACCCTCTTCCTATTTTTGATGAGCTCTGTTACATCAAAAAAAAAAAAAAAATGTATCTAACACCAAATGTAATCATCCCCCACTGCTCAACCACCCACACATAAACACACACTTTCTCTCTCTCACACACACTTGCATGGTGATCTGTCTGTCTTTCAATAGATGAATGTCAAGTAGTGTACATTGAATACATTTGCACTTTCATTGCTCAGGGGCCATTCTGCATTCAGGGTTTCTTCCATTTTCCTTCTCCATAAATCTCATCATTATTTAATGCATTTGTTGCCAGTACATTTTCACGTAAATTCAGGGACGCATTTACATCATATTGGTCTAAGCTTGATTTGGTCCATTTCCTGAACACTTTCGTTAACTTGCTGAATATCCTGTTAGTGCTACACCAATTCTCTCATTCAGACCTGCTAAATGCATATAAGCCTTGCATTGTGTTTGAGGCCGTGGGAGAAATTCCTTACAAAATGATGTATTATTTTTGTGATGATTAATTTTTGTTTTCGACCCCTGACATCAACATCAGTACATAACCCATGTGCTTTTTCAAGCACTACATATAGGCCTGTGTGTTGGAGTGTGCGTTTGTATGTACTGTGTGTGTCAGATAAAAACTGATTGTGCCAGAAATGACAGCCTGTCCAGTTCTCTGTTGATATCAACCCTTTCAGACTCCCCTGCTTCTGATTTTCACATCCGTCACCAAGACAACCAGATTATTTTGAATCTATCAGATCAAATTCAATTTTGCTTTTGATTTTGGATCGGGAAGTCTCTTGCCTGTCACATAGTGTAGACTGGAGATACTGCCTGAAGACTTAAGAATTTGACAAGGCTGCTATTTTACACTAGAGTGGGAAGTTCATTTTTGGGGTCCTCTTGTTTTTCTAAAACCTAAGGCCTAGAACACAGAGTAATATATACAGAGTTAATGGTTTTCTAAAATAATTCAAAACAGCAGGAAGGAAGCGGAATGTGAAGAGTTTGACTTCAGCTCTTTAATATGCCATATGTTTGTAATATTTTCTCTGTAACAAATGTATTTTCACGATTATCCACTGCACTTCTCTTGCTGTGTTCCACTTCATATTAATAGATGTTGCTCAGATGTCACTTTAAAGCTCATGAGACTTATTTGGTGCCATGCCATTATGTCATTGACAGTTTCTGGTGACTGACTTATGTGTGCACAGCTGTCTGCACAAATTACATTGTGTGTAAGTGAGAGTGTGTGTGTACATGTCTGTTTATGTGGCAGCTTATGAACCTGTGTATTTTTGTGTGTGCATACATATACATATATATATATATATATACATATACATATATATATATACCTATTATATAAATAATCACATCCAAAATAAAGGTGTGTTTTTACATAATATGTGTGTGTACTGTGTATAATTATTAAAAATACACACTCATTCATGTATATATTTAAAACATATTTGCATGTATATATGATTGATCTTATAAATATAACATATATACATATAACACATTTCTCTTAAATATATACATGCATGTGTGTGTATTTATATATACATAATTATACACAGTATATATATATATATATATATATATATATATATATATATATATATATATATATATATATATATATATATATATATATATATATACGGGTCCTTCTCAAAAAAGTAGCATATTGTGATAAAAGTTCATTATTCTCCATAATGTAATGATAAAATTAAAATTTCATATATTTTAGATTCAATGCACACCAACTGAAATATTTCAGGTCTTTTATTGTTTTAATACTGATGATTTTGGCATACAGCTCATGAATTCTCAAAAAAATTAGCATATCATGAAAAGGTTCTCTAAACGAGCTATTAACCTAATCATCTGAATCAACTAATTAACTCTAAACACCTGCAAAAGATTCCTGAGGCTATTAAAAACTCCCAGCCTGGTTCATTACTCAAAACCGCAATCATGGGTAAGACTGCCGACCTGACTGCTGTCCAGAAGTCCATCATTGACACCCTCAAGCGAGAGGGTAAGACACAGAAAGAAATTTCTGAACGAATAGGCTGTTCCCAGAGTGCTGTATCAAGGCACCTCAGTGGGAAGTCTGTGGGAAGGAAAAAGTGTGGCAAAAACACTGCGAGAAGAGTTGACCGGACCCTGAGGAAGATTGTGGAGAAGGACCGATTCCAGACCTTGGGGGACCTGCGGAAGCAGTGGACTGAGTCTGGAGTAGAAACATCCAGAGCCACCGTGCACAGGCGTGTGCAGGAAATGGGCTACAGGTGCCGCATTCCCCAGGTCATGCCACTTTTGAACCAGAAACAGCGGCAGAAGCGCCTGACCATGGGCTACAGAGAAGCAGCACTGGACTGTCGCTCAAATTTTGCATGTCATTCGGAAATCAAGGTGCCAGAGTCTGGAGGAAGACTGGGGAGAAGGAAATGCCAAAATGCCTTAAGTCCAGTATCAAGTACCCACAGTCAGTGATGGTCTGGGGTGCCATGTCAGCTGCTGGTCTTGGTCCACTGAGTTTTATCAAGGGCAGGGTCAATGCAGCTAGCTATCAGGAGATTTTGGAGCACTTCCTGCTTCCATCTGCTGAAAAGCTTTATTGAGATGAAGATTTCGTTTTTCAGCACGACCTGGCACCTGCTCACAGTGCCAAAACCACTGGTAAATGGTTTACTGACCATGGTATTACTGTGCTCAATTGGCCTGCCAACTCTCCTGACCTGAACCCCATAGAGAATCTGTGGGATATTGTGAAGAGAAAGTTGAGACGCAAGACCCAACACTCTGGATGAGCTTAAGGCCGCTATCGAAGCATCCTGGGGCTCCATAACACCTCAGCAGTGCCACAGGCTGATTGCCTCCATGCCACGCCGCATTGAAGCAGTCATTTCTGCAAAAGGATTCCCGACCAAGTATTGAGTGCATAACTGAACATAATTATTTGAAGGTTGACTTTTCTTTTTTTTATTAAAAACACTTTTCTTTTATTGGTTGGATGAAATATGCTAATTATATATATATATATATATATATATATATATATATATATATATATATATATATATATATACATACACATACACAACTCTTTGTTCCAAATATTTCAGAAAAACAATAATATAATACTTTGATATTGCAGAAAATACAATATAATTTAATATATATTATAGTATAATATTCACTTATTTATATAAAACAAAATATACATATAGAAAATAATATATATTATATTATAATTATATTATATTAAATTATATTATATTATATATACATATACAACTCATCTTTGTTCCAAATGTTTTAGAAAAAACTATAATAAAACACACTTTAATATTGCATCAAATATAATATTTATTTAATCATATAAGACAAAACAATATACATATACAACATAATTTTATGTTATATAAAAATATAAAACAAGGACATACCACAAATGACACATTATTATAAACATTGTTATATAGAGGCTTGTGTTCTTTATAGCAACATTGTGAATAGCTGAATAGCAGCTTCACACATTAAGACCAGAACCCAGCAGAGCACCCTATGTTTCTAACTAGAGCTGAAGTTCGTCACTGGTTCATTAGTTCTTATTAGAGAGAGCGCATTATCAGCCATCACTTTTTCTGGTAGGTCCTTATTCATATGTATTCATAAAAGCCCTGAATATGTCGACATAACTAAGCTAATTTGGTATTCTTGATGTGATTTATCTTCTATTCTAAAGATATCTCGCAACGAAAAGACAATGAAAGTATGCATGAGATGTGGGTTTTTGCTAGTATTGATGTATTATAGCCAGTGTTTGAGTTATACGGTGAGCGGGAGGGGGAGGGGGAGCGTGGCCTCATCAGCAGTTTGTTCCACTGGGTTTCATTCCATTCTCTACAGACTGATTTGACCCCATTGTCACACTCACACACACAATAAAATGAGCATAACACACACAAACCCACACACACCACAAACATCAGACCACACCTCATATAGTCATGAATGCACAAACACACACACACGCACACACACACACACACACACACAGTTTGTGAGATTATTGTACTACACACATGTAGACACACAAAAAATGAACATGGTACACACCACACACACATACTCACTCAACGCATGAGCGCTCTAACACAATGACACAATGAGATTGATTCAGCCTCTTAAAGCGGGCACATCATCATTAAATTAAATAATGTCACAGGGACTCATGGAAAATAGATTCTCTCTGGCATCCTCTCTTCATCATTCACAGTCTCAAACCAAATACATTCCAGTCCACTCGGTGTGCTCCTCCTCATCTTCAACTGGAAAACCTTCACAGTGGAGCACAAAATTCAGTGTAATGTGAAGTCAAAATCAGAGAGAGGTCATTCAATAAAATGTCCCTATTTCTTTTGATAAATAGATTTTTGTAAGATTTCAAACATTCTATAAGGCAAAACTGTGTTTAAGTGTCGATCAATTGCACTGTGCTATCTCATGCTGAGTTTGCACATTTTAATATAAGCGCCTTCAGAAAGGTTAGGGTTGATGGTAAGACGGTTGACAATTTTACAGTTTACATCACAAGCCTCATGAAACTACGAGGTGCTCCAAATTAATTTAATGCCAACATTTTTATCAGTATATACTTTTCAATTATCACTTGTTTACTATACTAAATTATGTTAACAGAGTTGACATTTTAAGATTTCCTCCTTCTGATAAATGTAAAAAGGCAAAAGATAACGTGATAAGTGATTTATTGAATACCTTATCACTTTAAAAGGTTTGAGTCACAACATTTTTTTCCTTTTATACTAATATATGTTATCAACTTAATCTATAATGTTTTGACTATTGTCTCTACTGACTTTAAGTAAAAGTTGGTCAGTAAAAGCTTTTTACACTTATGTATTTGAGAGACACAGATGGCACCAATTATGTAGAAAGTCATCCAGTGCATCTCAACTATTTAAAAAAATACCCCACAAATCCTTAGAGAGGCCTAAAATCCTATAGCCTAGTTCTTAGATGGAAAGGCTCTTAGATTGCCGGCCATGTGTGGTCACATTACAATAAGAAATCAAAGGGTAGATGTTTAGGGGAAAAAAATACACCAGTCTGAAAACTCGTCTACAAAAACTCTGGTGTTATGCTATTTTCAATCAGGGGGCCTCGAGATTACTTAAAGGTGCTGTATGTAAGTTTGTGACTGTACTAAAGCATAAAAGTACCATAATATGTTTGCAGATATTTAGAAAACATGCTAAATTCACCTACTTGTTTCTCTGAAAAACAGTGCTACAGCCAGTTATTCTACTTTGAAATGGGCGTTCCGAGTCGAAATGTCTGTTTTTGTTTAAGTCTGTGCAAAACCGCACACTGCCAGTCTACCCAATAGTATTTTGCTACCAGAGTTTGCCAGTTGGCGGAAAACACAGCAAATTGCAGCAGTCATTAAAGCCAGCAAACAAAATGGGTCAGAGATTGCAGATTCTACCAGACCTAAAAATCCTCAGCATCCATCTAAAAATCTCTATGAACTAGAGCATATTAAAACGTGGATAAATCAACTCAAACAACATACAGTGTGTCCTAGATGGCAACCTGCGCGAGCATCAAGTTTGAAGAGGAGGGCGGGGGAAACAATGATCTCTAATATTTGAATTTTGAAACGCAGTACCTATTTCGACCACTAGCTGTCAATATTACATACTGCACCTTTAAAATTAGAGATGCACCGATGTATAGGCCAATAATCAGTATCGGTCGATAAGCTATTATTTTCACTATCAGCCAATTGTTTAAAAACAGCCAATGATCAGGGCTGATGGTATCCTGAAAAGGGTGCTGAAAAATGTGTCCGACGGCTCTGTCCAACTCATACTGTGTGAAGAAAATGTCTCATGTTGAATTTGGAGCAAGTTAATACGACAATAGCACATTAGCAGTTAAAAAATAGCTAGGACTACATAAAAACAGGCCCTATTTAACCCTATGGATCACCCGTAGTTCAAGCCAGGGTTGCCAGGTCTGCAGTTTTTCCCTACACTAAACATTATTTGTAGCGCGCCTCTCATCCAATAATCACAAATAGCTCTGTGTTTTGTTACTTATAAAAAGAAACAAAGTGTCATCTTTCAAATTCTGTCCATTTTAGCACGAAATTCAAATATAAATGCCATTTTGACAGATCGCTGTAGTACCTCAAGCGGCAGCGTGGAGCGTGAGTCATCTCTTCCACTTATCTGTGCAAAAGTCTTAGGCACGTTGGTATTTTCACACACAAAAAAATATTTATATCTTTTACTGTAGTGTGTCAGTAGGAAATATCAGAAAAAACTGAGATGGACTAAATACAGAACAACTGAGGCAACGTCTCCAAGACACTTGAAGAAACCTTCCTGCAAAACTACATGAATAGGTTTTAAGCCGTTTTAAATGCAAAGGGTGGTCACCCCAAATATCGATTTGATTAATTCATAAATAAAAGCTATTTATGTTATTATTTTTGACAGCATTCTCACTTTAAAACATTCTGACAAGTGCCTAAACTTTTCACAGTTCTGTAGTTAAGTGTCTGGGAGACGTTGCCTTAGTTTCTCTGGATTTAGTCCGTCTCAGTTTTTTCTGTTTCTTCATGTAATCACAGACAGACTCGATGATGGTGAGATCAGATCATACCGGCTGCTGTCAGACTTCTTGTGCATAAATAAATAAAAATCTCACTGGATTATTACAATTAATTGCAAAATGAATGTTTGGAAATGTAAACTGATATTTCCTACTGACACACTACAGTAAAAGATATAAATAACATTTTCCGTGAGAAAATACCAACGTGCCTAAGACTTTTGCACAGTACTGTATGTGGAAATCTTACCAAACTCTGTATCATGTTGTCAACTCATGTTGTCACTCAATCAGTGTTTCAACCATGAAGGCGTCAATAAAACAGCTTGTAAACAATATAGGTCACTTAACATTGTATTTAGCATTGTACCATGCAGCATTGTAACGTTACCTCAGGAAAGTCATCCAATGTTCACAGTTTGTTAGTTAGCGATAAAGAAACACTAGAAAGGAGCTTACTTACTGTTAATTATATATGTATGCTTGAATACATTTGTCATGAAGACAAGAGCTTATGAAAAATACCTTATATTGAGTTGTATAAAAACATTCCAGTGTTTAATTTGAGTGTAATTAGCCTATTATATCTGAAATTAATAATAAAATACCTTATTAATTGCAACCCATATTATTCTGTATACCAAATGAGAGGGTTCTCTAGTTAGCAGCATTACCGTATTTTCCGCACTATAACGCGCACCTTTAATGAATGGCCTATTTTAGAACTGTTTTCATATATAGGGCGCACCGGATTATAAGGCTCATAGAATAGAAGATACTGCAGTCAAGCGTTTGACTGGGTTTTCGTTATGCATCCACTAGATGGAGCTGTGCTAAAGGGAATGTCAACAAAACAGTCAGATAAAGTCAAACTTTATTAAGCGTTCTGACAACTCCGTTCACTCCCATGGTAACGTTGTTCAAACGTTGATGTGCATATAAACAATATCTCCCAGCCTTGCTAACTTTTCTCCCAAACGTGGAGGGGAACTTTTCCTTAATTCAGTAAACACGTAGTAAAAGAAACAGTCGGATACCACTAAATCAAACGTTAGTGCATAACTCAACATTGTTCAGTTAAGTATTATCACGTAAAGCTCACTTTTTCAGTTCATTCCCCGTCCACGAATCCCTCCAATTCTTCTTCTTAAGTGTCCAAATTGAACAGTTGGGCGACTATGGCATCCAACCAGCCCGGCTCCCTCTCGTCATTATCCGAAAGCACAGTACCGGTGTTTACTGACTACGGTAGCCGTAATGCTGCAAGCGGTGCGGATTTGTTTACCAGTCGTACTGAAACATTTTATTATTATTAAATTGTTTTTATTGGTTTTTCATACTGAAACATTTTGACAGAGCCTTGATCCAGATATAAGGCACTCCGGATTATAAGGCGCACTGTCGTTTTTTGAAAAAATGAAAGGCTTTTAAGTGCGCCTTATAGTGCGGAAAATACGGTATTTGGAAGCGGTTTCGTTTCTATAAGAAAAATCGAACTAATCGGTATTGGCATAATCAGCTATTGGAATCGGCTGAGAAATTTAGTGCATCTAAATCGGTGCATCTCTTGAAGTCAAAAAGGTTAAGATCCACTGCAAGAAAATACGGCAAATCGAAATAGGGTCAAGCCTGTACAAGAACTTAGATCCAGCAAGCTACGATAACTGAGGATGTGATCATGCATAGGTAGAAATTAAATAAATAAAAATGTCAATGGCTCGGCTCGAGCTCCGAGCTAAACGCCCCTATAACAGTACTGCGCAGAGTAGGAATAAGATAAATAGATGAGACGGGAGGAGGAGGGATGCCGGAAGAATTGACACTGGGTTGGTGCAGTGACTGCTGCTTATATACACTTGTAATGATGATTGACAGGAGTGAAGGCTGCCCACAAACCTACCTTTGGAACTTTATATAATCTAAATACCATGAATCGATAAGACAAAGGTAATAAGTCCATCGATGTACAGAAACACAATCCATGTAAGAAGACTGAGAAACACAAATAAATATTATTTAATATTAAGCATATGGAGAATAAATTATACTTAGAACAAAGGAAATCTTGAAGATACACGCATACAAAATTTCATAAAGAACAAAAAGGTAACTAATTAAACATAACAAGCAACATCTGTAACCAATAGCCTACCTGAAACCATCATACCGTACAGCTCATGGGCTATAATGAGCTCTGAAGTCAAACTAGAGAATATTCTGAATTTACCCCAGGGCCGGCTCCAGAAGCCAAACTCTCGCCATAACAAGACCTGCCTCTAGGCCAAAGACAGTCTGGGTGGTCACGACGGATGCCATTAAAGAGTCTAGAATGTCTGAGCCACGTGATCTTTAATACTATGTTCAGCTTGATGTGAAATGTGGATTGATAGAAATCTAGGGTCATGGACAATCCATCCATTTAAAATGCATTGCCACTAAAAAGTCCAATGTCACTGGGAGTCAGAGTGAGCAGGTCCGCTGGGAAACAAAATTGTGTTTACCAGGTTGCTACAATGAACAGGAAGAACTTGTCACTCGATTTATTTTAAGAGTTCAAAGAGTTCTGTAGGAGGCACTTATTATTTGATATCCTCGACTGCATGATGCCAAACAATCTAAAGAACACATTAAGGCAACAAAGTTGAAAAAAGGTATGTAGTGAAGAATGTACATATGCAATTATGCTTAAAACAAGAAAAGGCTCACTGATGTAGTGATAACATAAGACAAACAGCATGAAGACTAAAGTAATAAAGCATAACAAGAAACAGGTGTGGCCATACCAGAAATAATGACAACATATAACCAGTTTCAAGCTATAGCTTGCACATGCTTTTTTTCCACCCACCACAAATATGTATATAATTATACATAAGTAAAAAATCATAGATTTTATTCAAGCACATACAATCATACTTCAAAAGACTAGCTACTCTATTCTTAGTGGTTTCTACGTCTTGGTGTTAAAACATTATCTTATGAGTTAAACTCTGAGTCATATAGTCATACTGCACATATTTTCTTTATCAACATCAATTCACTTTCCTTAAGTAAAGAAGTTTATAGTTTGAGAATTACACTTCTCAGCGTTACTGTTTTCACAATCAGTTTTTGAATGACAGCTTTTTGTTGAAGGAGAAAAATCCTCTCAAATCCATTTTAGAAATGCTTTTTATCTTCCAATGCGTGTCTAAACACTTTTTTCTTGAATTTTGTCATGAATGTTTAAAGAACTTAACTTCATCATTCCCTCCATATGATCCATACAGTGCTGAAAAAACAATTGCCTCATGTCTGTGGAATGCACAAAGTGCTCTATATGGCTCCATCGACAACGCAAAGAAAATATGCCATGAAAATTACATCAACAGAATCACTGCATTTTTCTGCATTGCATATAAATATACATATAGAACAGATAGTTTTGCTCAAGTAGAAACAGCAAAATCTCAGTCTGATCTCCTCTACAAATGGTACATTTGCATAAGAAAACCGTCTTGCGACTTTTATCTGTGCACCATTAAAATGTTACTGTAACTCATTACTTCTCTGGAAAATAGAAATGCTGTCATTGTTTACATGCATTTATTGGCCCTCACATGTCACATGAACAACCAAGCTTTAAATGTATCTTTTTAGATCAGGGGTGGGGAACCTTGATCCAGAAGGGCCACTCTCTTTCAGAGTTTAGCTCCAACCCTAATCAAACACACCTGAAGCACCTAATCAAGGTCTTCAGAATTACTAAAGTTACAGGCAGGTGAGTGTTTTTTTTTTCAGGGTTGGAGCTAAACTCTGCAAGAGAGTGGCCCTTCTGGATCAACCCCCTGTTTTAGTTGAAATGTAAAGCTATTTTCAATGAATACTCGGTTTCTTGCAGTTACACACACACACACACACACACACACACACACACACACACACACACACACACACACACACACACACACATGTTGTGTTTCCATGTTTTATGGGGACATTCCATAGGCATAATGCATTTTATACTGTACAAACCGTATTTTCTATCCCCTACACTCCCCTGCCCCTAAACCTACCCATCACAGGAGACATGCTGCATTTTTACTTTTTCAAAAACATCACTTAGTGTGATTTAGAAGATGTTTTCCTCATGGGGACCAAAAAAATGTCCCCACAAGGACAAAAATTTGGATATTGCCATCTTTGTGGGGACATTTTGTCCCCATACCGTAGGGAATTACCAGTCCACACACACACACACACACACACACATGTTGTGTTTCCATGTTTTATGGGGACATTCCATAGGCGTAATGCATTTTATACTGTACAAACCGTATTTTCTATCCCCTACACTGCCCCATTTTGTCCCCATACCGTAGGGATTACCAGTCCACACACACACACACACACACACACACACACACACACACACACACACACACACACACACACAAAATCATTTGGTTTAAGAAGATTTGGAATGTGCCATATGGACAACTTTATGGTGCCTGTTACGTTTTTTAATTGCTGTGGATTGGTGTAGCCTAACATATGCTCAGTTCTCACATGCATCTTGCATTATGCACTAGATATTAAATTCATACCCAACCCAAACTGTATACATTCTGTGATAAAGGTCTTTTTACTTTTGCTCCATGTGAGGTGAATCTTGCTCCTAAAACCAAGATGAAATACAATAATGTCAGTATAATACTGGCACGATACTGAAAGAACCATCTGCTCTTTTATATCTCAGCTCCCACACTTCACACAACAAATGCATATCTAATTATTGTACGACTTACAAAGTTACAGCGGCACACTAACAAATAACTAATTCTAGCACGTATTCACTATGTAACCCTATTTCAAGTTGATCAGATTTTCATTATGTGGAGGAATGGAGTTTTATTTGTGAAGAATAACTGGCTGCTGAATTATTGTCAGAGTAATTGGGTGTCACACTTTTAACATCGTTCATGAACAAATAGTGGCAACTCATTCTGTGACTGTTATTTTCGTTTCTGCCCAAAAGCCCTATCTCACTGACATTTATGTGTGACCTGGATGCTAATAGACAGCAAAATTGTTTACCCAGGATGCAACTGGAAAATGTATTTGAGAAAGATGAATCCATTGATGTTTGTTTTATACCCAAAGAGTATGTAAACAGAAAATGTGGCATGTTATTAAGCAGGAGAACTTGGTTATTTCCTTTGCAACAACATCTCATAAACTATTCTGACAGACTAATAAACTATATGAAGCTGCTGTGGCGAAGAAAAAAGAAAAAAAAACACACAGGCTTTGAATCTTACAGCCATACAAAGGGGAAAACGCAAAAGAAAACATCAATCATGGGGATTATTATTTCAGTTGCCATGGAAACATCCCTCCAAACCCAATATCTCCATGTCTCTGCTGCTTATTATCATCTGGTTTGATTGTACATCATTGAAACTATAGTGATTACACTCTTAGGAAGAAAAAATGCACGCTGTCATGGCAACATAGTACAATGTTCTTAATCATTTCACCTCCTCAATCTGAAATGTAATAGGCTGTCAGCCATAATGGCTTGTGAAGGATGCTTCTGTGAAATGGTTATCTTCTTAACTATCTTGCAAAATTATTCCTCCTGTCCTGGAGACAGCAAAGACACAGGGCAGCTTTTATATCTGCAGTACTGCTTTATATCTCCTGACTATTCATTTTACTACTAACTATTACTACTTTATGTCTCATGTGTTGCTGCTTCACCCCAGTTTTTATAGCCTACAATCATGTTTCACTAATAATTAAACCATATTTACATGCTTTTTTTCTGATTAATATATTTTAATACATTTAAGTAAATTTAATAAATTACACAATAGCACAATTTGAAATATGTGTAAAATGGTATACACTCACAGCAAAGACAAAAAAACTAAATAAGAAAAGAAATCCAAGTCTAAGTCCAATCCAAGATGACTTCCATATCAGCAGCACAACACAAACAAAAAAATACAGAATGTACATTTGAGCAATAAGAAATAGCAGTGCTATGAATAGATTGAATTTAAAGGGGTACTTCAGCGCTGGGAAGATGAGTCTGTATTTAAACTCTGTCATTGATTTAGTAGAAATATGAAATTATTTTTGAATTTGGTGCCTTCTAGACTGAGAAGCACAGAATTTTTTTTTTGTCTCATGGGGATGAAAGACAACAATTCCCAGAATGCACGTCGCTGCCCGAGGCTGCTCTATGGCTTACTTGCCCACCGCGTTCATTTTCATAAAACCAGTTCAGTTAGAGACACTACAATTAAAAACTGAACCTGTCTGTTCAATATGAGTGAGTCGATTGAATGTCACGGCCGTCATGGCACAAACGCAGCAGGAGTCGGATTACATTCATCACATGAGCTGAGGTAATTGCGGGATTCGCGGCTGCGGCTGCATTCACAGCACGCGTTCAGTCTGTCGCATTTTCAGATCATGTCTTTGGAAGCTTAACTATCATAGGAATTCATTTAAAAGGTTGAAACACTCACTTTGCTCTCCACCGCTCCGTTTACATGAATCCCCGCAGCTCCCCGAGCCGAGTGCTGCGAGTGCAATGTTTAAAACATGTGGAAATAGCGCCCTCTGGTGGCTGTAGTCTTTAGCCTCTGGACAAAAACTCCTCCGATGATGCAAAATGACGATATTTGCGCAATCAGAGGAATTTTTCCAGAAATAAAATACATAATTCTCTCGTCTCAGGGTCATATGAGGGGGGAAAGTACGATAATTAGAATATACTCCTGGGTTTCTACTGATACAAAGCTTAATGCTAATCGCTGAAGTAACCCTTTAAGATTTAAGTCATTTTGATACAAAGTTCTGTAATGAAACTCTAGATGGCGCAGACTGATAGGTCCTTAACTCTATTTGTGAGCGATCACAACATCATCTACATAGCTCAGCTAATTGGTTGCTGTGACATCAGCAGCCAATGAGCTTGCTGTTCAACATTCAAACACTTGGTATTGCTTGCTGTAGCAGTCTGAGGCACGCTTTCAGAAACCCTCCATCTTCCCCAGCTCCACCTGTATAGATCTGCTCTAGGGGTTATTTCATATAGGGGCCGCTATTACGCATCTTCTAAAAGAGTACAGAATCTCTGTATCAAAACATGAAAAAAGAAGCAGAAAAAAGTGATAAAAGCATTGTTGATGCACATTGTAGTCTTTGAAGGGAAAAAATTCCCAGCGATTTTCTCAGCTTTTTGTTCAAAATGTTGCTTTTTAATTAACTTACCCACATTCAAGTGTTGATAAAAAAGAAGAAAAAAAGAATGCATGACACTAGAATAGTTATTGTTTGTTTGTTTAAAAAATTGCATTTTCAGATAATCATACAACCAATTATTTCATTTTAGTGAAAATGATCTAAAACGTTGTCCGTGGCTGGCAACTTAAAAAAAAAACTTAACTTAGTTAAGAGAGTAAGCAGTTTTATCTTACTAGATAATTAAAAATATTAATACATTTTTATTAATATGCAAATTCATTAAAAGTTATAGAGCATAATGTATTCCAGCCTTAGTGGCACCCTTAAAGGAATAGTTCACCTAAAAATAAAATTTTTGTCACACTTTAATTTAGGGTCCACTTCTAAAACTAAAGTGTTACCAAAAATTGTGTACTCACCTACTCATACTCATGTTGTTCCAAACCTGTATGAGTTTCTTTCTTCAGATGAACACAAAATAAGATATTTTGAATAATGTTTGTAACCAGATAGTTGACGGCAGCCATTGACTTCAATAGTATTTTTTCCCTTGTGGAAGTCAATGGCTACCATCGACTGTTTGATTAGAAACATTCTTTAAAATATCTTATTTTGTGTTCAACGGAAGAAAGACACTCATATTGGTTTGGAACAAAATCAAAAGTTATGACAAAATAAAAAAATTTGAGTGAACTATCCCTTAAGATTAGTTACAGAATGGTATTATATGGGAGCTATGCAATGGTAAACAGGTTTTTTTATAGCTGTTGGATTTTAGCGTTGGAACACTGACTCACCAGCATTCAAGACCAGAAAAAAAACGAAATAAAGCGTAGCGTTAGTTCTGGCAGGTCACATCATAATGAATACAACGCCTATCACAGCATCCCTATATATAAGGCCCATTCAGTATTATCAGCAGCTTTATTATGTTGCTCAGGAGATAATACCCTCCTCCATCCCCAGCTCCTCCTCTTGTCCAGTCAGGACATGGCCTTCTGATATTCCTCTTTGAATCAGACTATTATGTACATTAAATTATTGAATTATGTTGGTACTGTTCTGTTTACCCTAAGAGGGGTTATTGCTAGCCTCCCTGCTGTTATCCATGCTAGGCTGCATGGATGGGCAGGCAGTTCTTGCCCAGAACAGAACCATACCGCCTGTATGCTAATTGTCAATCATCTTTGACGATAGTGGTCCTGACAGAAACCAAGCTTTAACAAATATCAACACATGCAAGGGGCTGCAGTCATATGGTCGCTGGTAACAGAACAAATGGACATTAATAGCCAGTATGATGAATTGCAGGCGAGGTCTGCTGAGAAATATTTTCTCATCAATAGGGCAGCCACATGCTCTCACTTTTATTGACCATCTAAACAAACACAGAGGTTCATGTGACGCACTTTGTTTTTATCAAGAGAGGTCGATATATATATTTATATCTCATAACAAAAAGAGACAATTCTACTTGTATAAATTGTCTCGCTTCAGGCTTCTCTATTACTGAAGTTGTATTGCGTAAATTAAAAAAGAGTATGTGAAGAGAAGAGAAGAGAAGAGAAGAGAAGAGAAGAGAAGAGAAGAGAAGAGAAGAGAAGAGAAGAGAAGAGAAGAGAATTGAAGAGAAGAGAAGAGAAGAAAAGAGAAGATTCATTATGACAGACATAAAGTCTGAATGTCTGAAAAGTCAAGAACATCCCCTTAAGTCATATGTTCTTTAAAATAAGAGAGAAATAAACAGAAAGCACCCCCACAATACAGAGCGTTAGAAGTCATTACTAAGCCACAGAAACACTCAAATTACCATATCACCATTTTGTAGATAAGTGTAAAAACAGAAATGCAAGACATTTACAAATTTTAATAAGTTCAGGAACTATAGGCCTATTTTACATCATTAACAGATCTAGTTAGAAATGTTTCCCTCAGGATATACAACAGCTTTTGTGTTTAATTTGTGACATGCATGTGAAATGAGATGAGTTCACAATAACATCTCTCTCTAAACCAGTTTCTACTGTAGCATCACACAGTCTTAATGAACTAGTGGTACATTGGTGGTGGTGGGGTTTTTCTGATGGTTACATCATTATGCCAGTAGGTGGCAACAAGTGAGTCTCATTATAAGTCACTGAATTATTTATTCAACTGATTCTTTCTGGCTGTATCCGAAATTGCATACTTCTGTCATACCACGCTCACATACTGTTTATCGCCTATTATATAGGGAAGCTGCTATTTCAGATGCAGCTTTGAACTCATTCAGGACCTAAAGACAAGAGTTCGTTGTGATTGTCTTCAGCATGATTCAGGCAGGATTAGTTTTGCAAACTATGTTTGCAGTTCAGTTGTGTACCAATTTGGACTGGACTAGTTAAGGTATTAAAGCAGATTAAGTAAATATTTCACATGAGGAATTAACTAAGTTAAAGGGCCCCTATTATGCTATTTTAAAGGCTCCTCATTTTGTTTTGGAGGTCTCCTACATTGAAGGTCAAAACACACTTTAATTTTCTCATAACGATTCTCTCATGATTCTCAAACGACTCGTCGGATGAATCCCATGTTGAAGGACAGGTCAAGTACAACATAGGCGGGCATTATGCAAATGTAGTGATGTAGAACTGTAACATGGTGGGATTTGAATTACAAACAACTCATTTAGGCGGTTAAGAGTCAATTCTTTCTTTTGGGAGACAATAACTTTATTTATCATGCACTTTCGACTTTACACCTTTGCAGAAAGTTTACATTCACAGACAGCTACACACTGCTTGAAAGGGAATATTTGGGAAAAAAAACGTAATAGGGGCACTTTAAGAGAAAATTAACAAAGAAAATAAGTAACTTTAACTTGGCCAGTAAAAGTTTGTTGAGTAATGTCTACTTTGAAGTTTACTTTGCAATACTTTTTACTCAAACAATATAACACTGAATTAAGCCAGGGTTTTAAAGTGTTAGCTTTACTTAGAAACATATAAGTTACAGTAGATATTGTCTACATCATATTTACATAATGGAAGTCATGCGGTATCCACCCAAACACAGAGACTTCAATACTTGGTACACAATACACAATGATTGTTTTTGAGTATGAATGTGTCATTTTGAGTATAAAATGAACTAAATGGCACAGAATGGCAAGTTACTAAACCTAACAACAAAAGCAATGATCGCCAACGGCTAAAAAAATCCACCTTATTAATTATTCATGCCCCACTGCATGATGGGAACACCAGTATCAGAAAAGTTGAGTAGTTTTAAATGTTGATATTTAGTTTCTACTAGCTTAAGTTGAGTAATAATATAAAACTTACTGAATTCTTGCCTGAACTAACTTTTTCATGTAGAAATTACATTTGTTTTGTTTTTTAGTATTTACTTCACCACAGAATGAACAAAAATTGAAATGAGACTCGTAAATGTGAATAATTAACAGTATAAATTTAAAAAAATAATTCATTGATGTTTAGATCAGGGCTTTTGGTCCCTCGGTCGAAAGGCAGAAAGGTCTATAAAATGTGGAGCAGGCTGTCAGAGAATCTGTTCACTAAAATGAGCTACTGAACTTATGGTAGTCGACAAAGGTCAAAATAAATGAACAGAAGTGAGGTGGAAAAAATATCATACCGCAATCAGCCATTCCAACAGGGACTGGATTAGGACCGGAAAAAACGGTAGTATTTTGCTCTGTATTTTTTTAATCAAGGTTATTGGAGTCGGTCGGCGGCCTCTTGCGTGTTATTTCTTAATGTTCATTTGATATGTCTTCATTATTAAATATATGTTTTTTTACACAAAAACATTTTTAGTTTAAGCATTTTCACTCTGCCAGTAATATTCTCTGTATTAAAATGGAAATCAAATGACAGGAAGGAAATCCGAATGGTGATTTCATGTGAATATAATATGTTTAAAGAGGAAAAAGAACATCAGCGGTATAATCAATAGCACATGAATGAAGCTTCTCCTTAATCCAAATGGCAATCATCCACATTCCCTCTTCAAAACTCAACCACAAAATTGGATTTGAGAAATTCACGAATGGTCGGTTCATTACTTCTACGGGATTTATTTTGGCAATGTATTTTGCTTTTTAATTGATTTCCGACTTGATTGTGTGCTGTGTATAACCATGAAATGGCTTTTTTCTCTATTTAAATTCTTCCGGTAAACATCAATGAGTTATTTTCAACTTTCTGAGCTCTTGAAAACGCTACAGGACATGTTTATATTTTCTGTGCATGGGCTCCTGCATGTTTTGCAGTTAAAGGGAACTGACCTTGATAGTATCAGTAATATTTTGGGCTACTTAATGCTGTTCTCAATTTGGAACTACCACATGCACTCCACCATCTACATCCAAAAAGAGGCAGAGTTGCTATTAACCATCTACAATTCAGAAATAATGCTACAGTGGTTTTTTTTAGCTTTGTCCTTATTGATTGTGGTTTAACATGCAGGAATAATGTTTATGAAACACTCACAGCAGCTTCTAAATGTTATTCCAGCGAACCATACTGTTATCTTTTAGCTTTATTCTGGATCATCCACAGCGCTAAAGACGAGAAAGAGAAGCTAGGATGAACTGTGAAACTCATCCTCCTCTCAATCTATTCCATCTGTCAGTACCAATGAATTACTTTGAATTTTCATGTTGGCAGCAGTCATGTCATTACAGAGAGCTCTGAATTGTTGAACGCCCTGGGCGAAATTTCATGGCTGTTAAAACTAGTCTGCGTATTAACCCTCATTTACTGAAGTCACCACTTTCAACTTACACATCTCACTACAGTAAATCTTCAAAGAATTAAGAGTGATATTCCAACTCTGAGATTTCAGACTGAGTGTTGCTTTGATTCAGAGAGATGGAGAACAATAAAAAGAGAAGGAGCGGAGTGGATCTGTGCATCTAGACGACCTGTTGTCGACAGGCTAATTTGGGTTTCTCATTCTTTCTCTTTTTTTCTCGTTCTTTCCTCTCAGACAACACATTTAGGTAAAAAAAATTGAGATAGATGTTTCCTGTGCGGGGTGTCGGTGCGCTTGAACCCCAGACGGGGATGTTATTTGAACGATCCACCTTCATCAGTGCATATATATTGTTTGCTGAGTCTTGGGTTAAGATGGGCTCCTCAGTTTGTTGTGTCGTGTTTTTTGGAGAGGAACGGCTGTAATGCAGTCCTTGTCCCTGAAATAGGATACACTGGCTGTACGTGTCAGAGATTTCACATTCACGAATCGGTTTGTTCTTTGATCAATGACGCTAACCTCCCTGTGCAGCCTCCAGGTGTGTTCAAATGAGGTGCATTCCACCCCGGTTCTCTGAATAAAAAAGCAATCCTCCCTGTCACTCTTTTTCATTAGAGTGCATCGTGGCACTAAAAGAGAATATTCTGAGTCTGGTGGAAGATGTAAGGAATAAAGATGACTACATTGCAAAGAGTTGATGTTTTATTAATACGGCCCTCTCAATATGATAAAAATTCAGCTTTTTTTCTGTGGAAAAGGAAGGGCCATGTGAAGCTAGAATTTGCATTGATAAATAATTAATTGCATTTAGAGGTAATGAGGATGCACGCTCACTTCTGCTTTTCCTCTTCCTGTACTGTGACTCCACATTCGAAGGGTTAAACCACCAGCACATTGAACCTGCACATGCTACTGCCATTCATCGTGCAGATTAGCTCTTTAAGCCCATACGAACACAGCTTAACATTAATGTTGTGAAAGCAGTTTTTAGCAACATCTGTTGGCGATGCCAATAATGAAGGATGCAACTGCGACGTCTGTAAAGCTGTTTAATACAGAACATTCTGAATGGCATCATAGAAAAATGTATAATGCCATGTTATTGTTTCATACAAGAATTTTCCTCTCCACTAAAAAACATAAGCATACTGTAATACTTAAAAGGTTTTAGATACATGTTATTTAATTATTATATCAAATATTATATTTATTATTATATTTTATTCTTATGAGATTATTCTATATATTCCAACTGTATCATTGTGCTACAGTAAAAAAGCTATAAAAAGATTGTGATTATTAAAAATGTAATTTTACATTTTAATTTAATTTGATTATATTTCATATTTTCCCCCCATATCATTGTGCTTTGATATTGTACTACTGTTGAATAAATAAATAAAGTATATAAATTAATATATTATGTATTATATATATGCATAAATGTCATTGCATTTTTAAATCTTTGTTTATATTTTCATTTTTTATTGTCAGAGTGTTGGCTTTCATCTTAGAAATAAGTCTTTTTGGACTGGACAATTTAATAACAGCACTTTTTTTTCTTCTTCTAGAGTTATAACCCAGTCTGTCTTTTTACAAATAGTCAAAGTACTACAGTTCTAGCACAGGAGGAGAGGAAATATACTGTCCAAACACATCCTAAACAGATCATTATGAAATATCTGAGGTCTGTATTTATGTCGAAAGGCCTTCACAGTTTTTCAAGTCCCTTGTACCTTTCCAATCAGAGAGTTGTAATCCTAATTCCTTCTCTTTTTAAAACAGACAGAAAGAGAAACTGTGTGGTTTCACATTCCTCCAGGATTTTAATAGCACAGTGCACTGCCAAAACCAAAATTGGTGCTTTACTTACATGCCATTGGGTTCAACTCAAATGATGTCCAAAGGCTGTCCTATATACCTCACTGTATCCTGCAATTACCAAAGATTAATATATGACTTCATTTTCCTCTTTTCTTTCTCAGTAATTCTGGGACTAGAGCCAGCAGCACAGTTTCCTTTTGACTCAAAGACATCATTCAGTCTCTGTTTACACTTGTTTTATAAGGGAAAAAAAACCCTTCTTAAAGCAACCATCTCTCACTGCATTTTTTCCTGCTCTCTAACATAATTAATAGAAAATTGCCTCTATCTATCATTTGAATGTAATCGCATTTGTGAAGGATTTTTTATGAAGATAAATACAGAAATAATTCACAGTTGATCTCAAGGTCAGTCAAAATGACTTGGAGGAAACTTTGTAGGCAGGTGAAAGTGTCCTCAATTTGCTGTTGTGCTTTGAAGGCTTTGTCTCATGGTCATTTTCAGTAGCCACACGCCTGATATTATTACAGTAGACATAAACATTATGGCCATGGAGACCTGGCTGTAATTGTATACGGCAGGGTGTGTTTGTAACACAAGCTTATTTTGCATTAGCTGGAATCAAAGCAGACAGCTAAAGGTGACTCGTTTGCAACCAGTAAGACAGAGACTGTCACTGATTACTGACTCTGATACTTTTTTAGACAATAATTGGGTGAATGTGTTTTGTATAAATTCAATACTAATAATGCTAATGTTACACACACACACACACACACACACACACACACACACACACACACACACACACACACACACACACACACACACACAGTTTGCATATGAAAAAAAAGCATGACAAAGTGATGCTAGCATCTATTAGCGACACTTGTGGCCGTTAAGGGAACTGCAGCCAGCAACTTATTGCTCGTGCTCGACCTCGTGCACACATGTAAATAATGTACAATACCCCGATATACTTACGGCGTACATACAAGTCTATGGACCAAATTCTTTTGCTTAGAAGTACAAGGAAGTTGGAAATACCTTTGCATTAATATACTCTTGACCAACGTCCAGACAGCATCATCCACACTAGCGGGCGATGAAGGAAATGTAATGTGCTGCGCGCTTTCCGCTCAATAACAATATACCCTAAACACACAACAAAGATGACAGCGGTGAGAAAACAGCGTTTAAGAAAGCATCTGGTCATAATGATGTGGATATTTTTGCCATTCACCGGCATCGTGTCGTCAGATGAGGTAAGCTAATTAAAATAATACTATTATGAGTTTGATTATACATTTGACTTGAGACTATAATTTGAATTCTTCTTCTTCTGTGCTTGGCACATAGGCATTACAGTACAGAACAGAACAACTCTTTCGGCATTATCATGAGCATTGTTTATGAGTTCCATGTGTCATTAAACGGAAGAGAGCGGCTCTCAGCCGCGCGCATAAACGTCACATCCTTTTGATTTTACAGGCGAAAAGTCATT
Source organism: Gobiocypris rarus (assembly GCA_023029165.1). NCBI lineage: Eukaryota > Metazoa > Chordata > Actinopteri > Cypriniformes > Gobionidae > Gobiocypris > Gobiocypris rarus. The sequence goes on along the minus strand of CM040915.1, from coordinate 41,466,509 downwards.
CGCTTAAAAATACTACTACTACTACTACAGGCTTTCATAGACAACCTAAGACATTTGAGAAGTGTTTCATTACAAGCTGTTTACACATTGGCAATAAACAAACGAATAATACATATATAACCCCTTTAACTAATTTAATAGTAAATTGTTGAACACTGTAAACTGTAAATTACCATGGTAACCAGTTTTTATTAAAATACCATAATGGCTACAATTATTTTTACTACTTTAAAACCATAATAATGGATATTGGGATCTCCTTTAAATTGTGTGAGATGCTTCCAGACAATTTAGGGTTGTCAAAGTTAACTGAAAACTGCTATGTTTCAACATCTGTTGTGAAAAGTGCTATATAAATAAATGTGAACTGAACTGAAAATATATATATATCTTATTGGGTAGTGTGGTAGGAAAAATGTAAGAAATACTTAATGTTTTATAATTTTTCATATTATTTTAATAATGTTGCATTTTATTTCAGGACAATATATATATATTAAAAAGCTATTTTTTAATTGTGCAAACAACATGTTGTTTTTACAATATTCTGCCATTTCTCACACAGAATGGGTTTTATGCTTGGAAAAATATAAAGCTTCACATTTTCTGAAGGGGATCCCAGAGGGATTGAAAACCCCCGGGTTAACACACTGTAGAGTATATGGTTACCATGGTAATTCCCTTGAAATGGATGCAACCCCACCTGTACTTCAAAATTAATTGTGAGGCATAAGAAATCAATTTGCAGATTTGCAGGTTTCATTGTGGTTTTATTTCAACAATAGTTCATCAGCAAAAACACCCAAAGGCTCATTCTAGTCAAACTTCCATAGACAACTGGAATTTTGTGTCAGTTTCATTTAGGGTAAAATTAGCTTCATAGGACAGGAATAAAAGGCCCTCTAACTGTATCTTAATTAATAATGTCTGCTCAGCTTCCAAAGAGCAGAATGTATAGTTAAGCAGTTTCTGAATGAGGAGCAGAGACTGAAAGGTCATGTGCATGTGTCACTGATTCATTTCAAAATGTCTAGTTTTATTTGCTCTTATATGGTCCTTTAGGAACTGATGATTCAGTACATTATCTAGAATGGTGATGCACAGATTAATAAATAAGACTCGTGCATTTCTGTTATGATAAACTAATCTAATTTCCCATTATTCTTAAGCTCTCTTTATACTGATTGCACAGAACCAAAAGCAGTTTTATTTAACAGCACATGGTTAGTGTTCTCAGACTATTTGTTGTTCAGTAAAACATTCATGGATTCAGACTGTGATTCCAACTAAAAAATAGTTTTACCATTACAAAAATAATAATTATTGAGAGCCAGCATACAGACAGCCGTTATTGTGTGCTGTCAGTGGTCCTATTTTCACTCTCTTCTCTCTTAAATTCTCTCTACCACTCTCAATTAAAAACTACTGCACACTGATGTATGAGTACATGCATATATCATCTCAGTGTTTGAATAGGCTTAGTCAGAAATGGAAATGAGTGAGTCAGCATTGTGCAAGAAGCTGTTTTTGAATATCATTGAGGAGCAATATAAAGAACATTAGCATGTTGAGGGAACATTGCATCTTGTCCGAACGGACTGTATCTTTTGGAAACAGAGAAGCATAAACTGAAATGCGGCTAGAGTTGTTGCTGTTGTAGAGTATATTTTGAGATCTGTTTTTTTTTTTCAGAAAGTGAATATGCTTGTGTTATGATGATGCATGGAAGTGTCTCCATAAAAATACTATATTATAGCTGTCAGACTATAAAGCAGACTCAGAAGTGTGCTCTGGTCAGGCTCCAGGGCTTACATTTTATTCATTATAACATGATTATTTACTCAATAGAAAAATGGCAAGAAAAGAAGCAGGTCTTTCAGGCTGGAAGCTAACATGATACAAAGGGCTAAAGTTAGCCATTGTTCACAGGGGGATTGAGAGTTAGCTTACATTAGTTATTTTATTATCATAAGTTATTTTATTATTTTACAATTTCATCAACTGAGATGGAATGATTTACAGTAAGACAAACCAACTGACACTACAGAACAGGAACTATAAATTACAAAGAAACTGTTTGTGCTGTTTTTTTCTCAATAAAAATATTGCAATTTCCTGTAAGATGCAATTAATAAACTACATTTTGTTGAAGGAACCAGGTTTTACTGGAAGTAATGAAATTATTTACAATATGTTCAATTCCAAAATTACTTCTGATTTTCAATGTTCAAATTGTATATATAGCAAAAACAAATACAGTAATGTATTTTAAAATGTAATTTATTCCTGTGATGCAAAGCTGAATGTTCAGCATCATGACTCCAGTCTTCAGTGTCACATGATCCTTCAGAAATCATTATTATATCATGATTTGCTGCTGAAGAAACATTAACTATTGTTTCTTGAGCATTTACAAACAGTTGCTGCAACTCCTTAAAAAAATCTTACAGACCCTAAACTTTTTAAACGATAGTGTATATTTTTAAATATAGGGACATAAATGAAGGAAAATGTGCAGCCAATATGCAATTTTTGTAAAATAAAACTTTTTACTATTGGCACGGAGTTAGACAGTGATTGTGGGTCAGAAATTAATTGCTCTTGGAACAGAAACCTAAATATGTGAACAAAAGTAAACAGTATATAGTTAGTTAACACATAGTCAATACACCTGCTTTCTGTCTGTCAGTAAGGTACTTAGCTCTTGCGGTATTGTGAAGTGCAGGTGTTGCTGGGCATCTTAAGTGCAGAATGGTAACATATTCTAGCAATTGGGTGATTATAGTGTAAAAGCAACAATCGCACAATTTTGTAATTTGCTAGAGACCGTAGCGGAGTCCAAAAGTCTGGGACCAAATTAAAAACCCTCTCATTACAAAATATAATATTAGCATACTATAATTTGGTAATGTTTGACTGTTTGAAAATGTAGTTTCTCTTTTGCTTCAATGGCAGCAGCACTCAAACAGAATGAACTCCACAAGTTTGTGTAAAACCTGATGATCGTTCTCCAGCTTGATTTGAGAACGACCCCAAGAGCATCTTGTGCTTCACTGGACTTGAGAACATCTGACCTTTTTGAGCTCACATCAGTTGACGTCAGTGTCACAAATTTGCTTAGTGACCTAGAAATACGAATCTTCTTCATTTGACATCATAGCTTTTTACGTTTTCACATATCCTAAAATGCTTATTTCTATAGCTAAAAAACCCCACGACGTGGTCTCAAGCTTTCGGGCCTAGCTGTATATCATTTCAGTCTCAATTTAATTATCACTCGACAGCTATGAAATTACGAGATCATGCCAAATGACCTATATTGTGTTGTTGTTAGTTTGTACCACATTCATTTAGCTCACATCCATCCTCTTAAAAGCTACAGGGAATAAAAGCTACAGCCTCACCTTATTAGAAGTGCTGTGTATGTGGCATCTGTACTGGAATCTGCTTTAAAAAATGAAGTTGGGAGAGTGCTGAGCTGACGGCACTGCAAATCTGTAAACACCAATGTAAATCAATTACAACGGGAAAAACACAGTCCCATGTATAATTTGATCTGATTATGCTGTTGACAGCAGCGGTGTAATGATTACTTCCACACAACAGAAGCAAGGCACGTTGCAGGCTGTGAGATGTGAATGTATTGTATTATCAGGCCAGAAAATCTTTGATTTGATTTGTCAAGTTGTTAGGGCACCACTAGAAATTCAATTTGATATTAATTAAAGGGAAATGGAGAAAGGGGAAAAATGAATGTGGTAATAGCCTGTGACGACTTCAGAAAAAGAGTTCAGGTGCGTGTGCTTTTTATGTTCGAGATCAATATTAGTGTGCTCGTTTTGATGAGAAGAAACAGTGTGATTTGATCAGTGTAGACCTCAATCTCTTCAGCTCTTTATTGCTTCTGGAGTGATTGCACTCCCACTCCACCTGGGCACACTCTGGCCATGCATCTGATATCCTCAGTTCGGAATGTTATAGAGCAAACAATGTAAGATGAGTTTTTGGATTTCAATTTTTACCTCTTTTTTTCAGTGTGTGTCTGTGATGGAGGAGGTGGGGTGGGTGTAGTTGCTATGCGGAGCGCTTGTATAATGGAAAATGAGTAAAGATCAGAACGGCTACATTTTGATAAAGGAATGATTTGCTGGGATGTTTTGTGCTGCGTTCAGACCAGCTGTTGTGAAATAGCATATTTTACTGATCAACAGTGAGACTATTATATAAAACGTTTTTAATCTTTTGTCTATTTAATCTTGTGTTGGTGCAGCTCAAACCTAGCCTGGATGCCAGCCGAATTTAGCCCCGCCCACAAAATTTTTTGCTCGGGCAATTCGGTCTGGCCTCGCTCCATAGAGGAGTAATTATGCCCCAACAGAAACTGTTCGGACCAATGAAATTGTCAGGGCGGGCTTTAGACGATGATGGACAGATGATCAACAGTAACATAATCATCCACGGCATCAAAGGCGCTTTGGGTTGAATTTGCTCTCATCCTAAACGGAGAACTTGTTCGTATATGCATTCACCTTCACTATTTCTCTCTGAAACGATGATCGTGTTGGTAAGTACTCTGTGTATCCTTAAATTCTTTTACACTCATCTTTTTCTTGTAATGTTACTTAATCCAGCACGCGTGTAGACAGGGTTGCCACGTTTTTTTGCAATGTCGCGCACAATTGCTACTCAAAACTATAGCCCAAAACAATAACTTTCCGGGGGGTTCTCCAGAAAAAAAGGGCGTTTGGTTGGCAAAATATGTTATTTTGGCAAGGTTGCCTGCTAAAATTCGCATTCCTTGGTTTATATAAACACATTATTGGGATCGCTTCAACCCGCGGACATGGAGAAAAACATGGACTTGGTTGAGTTGAAAAACAGTGCAGTTGAGTTCTGTTGACATTTGACAACTAACGTCACGCGTCGCTCCATTGCTCTGATTGGTTGTGGGTCTATCCAATTGAGGTCTTTCCTGGCTCGGTTGAAACACGCCCCATAACCAAAGCCCAATGGAGCAAGTATATGTCTCTGCAGGTTAGTAATAGGAGTAACCTCATCAGTGGGTGTGGCCATAAACAGAGGATGGTTTCAACTGTGTTGCCTGATTTGCCCACGTCACAGTGTGGGTAGGGTTTAGGGTGGGGTCAATGGAGCGGTACCAGACTCATATTCTGACTAGAACTGAGTATGGCCACGCCAGGCTAGCTCAAACCTGAAAAAAAAAAAAACAATTAAGTAATTTTCCTCTCAAAAAATACACTTTTGACACTTTTGAAAAAATTTATCATAGCTTACTCTGAATAGTGTATTTCTAAAATATCATCATAACTGAAGATGTTAACTGCTTTTGCGTCATTATAAGTTCAAAATAATGCCATAATGGTCCGTGCAACTTCAACAAAAAATACTGAGCTTACATTTAAAAGGTGCTGTAGGAATGACAGCTAGTGGTTGATATGGGTACTGCATGACAGCTAGTGGTTGAAATGGGTACTGAAATTTTTTACCAAATAAAAATATAGTTTGCCCCATCCCCTCCACCTCAGACTTGACACTCACACTGGTTGCCGGTGTGTAAGGACATGCAACAGGAACGAGTGCAATTGACAATGGAAGGCAATGATGTGTTGATTTATCCCCATTTTAGATGGATTCCTAGGCTTTTTAGGTCTGGTAGAATCTGCGATCCTGACCCAGTTTGTTTGCTGGCTTCAATGGCAGCAATTCAGTATGTATTTTCCGCCAACTGTCAACCTTTGGTGGCGAAATACTATTGGGTAAACTGGCAATGTGTAGTTTTTCACAGACCAAAACAAAAACAGACATTCCGATTCGGAATGCACACATGAAATCAGCATGTTTCCTAAATATCTGAAAACATATGATAGTATTTTAATGCTTTAATACAGTCAAAAACTTACATACAGCACCTTTAAAGTCGTCATTAAACGAAAGTTGCTATATCCTTTTCTTATTGTGACGTATATCCAAGTGAAACGGCTTCTCGAACAAGAAAAAATAGGCGTGAACGGGACTTAAATTTGGCCGTCACTGGAATTGATTGGATGGTTGTAGTTTGCTTTTGCCGTGATCTCATGTGAGTGACAGGTTGCCCCGCCCTCGTGCTAGTAAACACGTCATCAGAGAAGAGAGGGAAAGGAAGTTGTTTGATTTATAAAGATGAGGGCTAGGGGAATTTTTTTTTCTGATTTTCTAAAGTGTTACACTTCTTTAACTTTGCAGTACTACTTAAAGTTATTGAGATGTTAGATTGTTATTAATCACAATAAGCTACGAAAAAGGACTCAATGCGGTGCTCGTGTTTACTCTCAGATGCATGCGATCCCGAATTCAGTTCTCTTTCACAGCTTATTGTGCTTACATGGTCAAATACACACACAATAATGCCTAAACAGTCTGTTATTTCCTACACGAACATAAACCTTTAGAATAAAATGTAATGTGTTTCAGTGCATTAGATCTGTGCATTCATTCTTAAAGGGCCAGCCGCCTCATAAACTGTCGCCATCTCTTTCATTAGAGTTTTTTACAATCACACTAAGACACATTTGTCAATACTTAGGTCATTTTTTCAAAAACTCTTCACACAGTTTACCTAACCAACTTTAATTTTGGCACAGCAGTTAATTTCACATCCAAAATGTACTAAATTTACCAAAACACTTCATACACGTCTCAATCAACTCCATAATACAAAGGTTTTCAACCAACAGACACACGTTGTCAATAATAAAACACAGACCTAACACTAACATCACGTTGCATAATACAATGTTTTCTTTTGTAAAATTTCTTTACAAAACAAGAATGGCATTCTCGACTGCTTATAATTCACTGCAGTTTATGTTTCATAGTCCATGTTTACATTACAGGAAAACAAATATTCCCAAGTTTTCCCCTTATGAATGGATGGTAAAGAAACTTAAAGACTAACACTTAAGAATATATATATATATCATTACAGTATTACTGTAGAAATGCAGCACATTTTTGTCCTATTCCGTTTTGAACTGAAGTTTAACAGTTTTGAAAACCGTATGGGCATGGTTTTGGCGGTTGTTGTGTCGAAGTGAGAAAATAATTTATGTAATTTGAAAAATGTAGTCATTGAATGCATTTTGTGCCAAAGCAATGATATTGGATCCACAGTTTAGCCAGATTTCTCAAATTGAAAAGGGAGAATCGTTTTTTTTAATCGAATCGTGAGGTACCAAAAGATTTCCACCCCTAATGAGGGCACATGAAATAAAAAAAAAGTAATGATATGCAAAGATAAATCATTTATAATAAATGCTGAAATATTCAATTGAAAAATAAAAATGGTCAATGGTTTGATTTGATTATGACTTTAAGCATACTTTCTAAGAAAAATATGGGCAGAGTTCAGAATAGCATAGCATACAACTATTTTTGACATATGGCAAAAATAGTAAGAGTAGTATGCTAGTATGCTATTACATATTTAGCCATAATCTTGAGGCTTCCAAACCCAGACGTGCCTATATCTGAAACATCTTTTCAACAGATGGACATCTAATTATGTGTTCTTTCAACTTCTTTCAAATTTTCAGACTAAAGAGGAACATTGTTGGGCACACAGTAGTTTGACCAAACAACATAAACATTCCCTGAATGGATTTGTTTTCATGAACTTTATGACCTAGATTTGGCCAAATCTTATTTCTATCTCAAATATTTATCTTCACTCAGTGAAACCAGCTTGTTGTATTCATTGAAAACTACATTCCTGCATATCACTCAGTTTTCAAAAGCTTTATGTTATTGTTACTGAGATAGCACTGGCATTTATAGACTGAGAAAGTGGAGAACAAGCAAACAGTATCATTTTTGATAAATGAGGAAACGTCATACATAACCATTTTTAATGATCATTATTTACAAGCGAACAGAGTGCCAAGACTAAATCCAAACTATGATGAATTGCTGATCAATACACTGATGACAAGCCACCAGAGCCTCGGACCGTAATGGGAGATTGTGTCTGTGCTGAATATGTTCAATCAAGCTGTTGTCTCACAGTAAATGTTACTATACAATGCATGTTATTTGACTTGGCACAGCTAGCTCAGTGTGGCATGTGGTTTGCAAAACACAAGGAGGGTTTTATAAGGGGCAGCTGTGATTACATTCCTCTCTTCCATTCCTTCTCATTATGAATGTGAAATAGAATACAGCCCAAGCATAACTTACAGCACTTACAGGAGGTGTGAAACTCCACTAAGGTACAAACCACACCAAATAAAATATACATAATGCTGGTGGAGTTTCGTAGTCTGGCTCTCCTGTGTCCAAAGGACTTGTGCTGACTTCTCAAAATGAAAGGAGAGTCTGTTACAGTGAAGCCATGTAAATAAACATGAAGATTTCACAACATTGACTTTTTCAAGAGGCTGAGAGCTCAGTGAAGGACATGACACAACCTAGATACATGTGCCCATCATCTAAAATCATTAAAGGCTTTGTTATATTATGGAAGCCTATTTTTGCCACATAAAGAAAAAAACATGCTTTGCTAAAAATCATAATTACGAAAGGAAACTGATCAGAGGCCAAGTCATAATTATGGGGGGAAAGTCGAAAATATGAAAGTTGAAATTATGGGAAGACATAATTATTACATAAAAAATAAAATGTCATAATCATGACTTTGTGTCATCATTTGGATTTTTAATGTCATAACTATGACTTTTTAATGTTCTAATTTTTGTCATAATTATGATTTAACCCAATAAAGCATTTTAATGTAGAAAAGTGCTTCCATAACCTCCAGAGAACCAGAAACTATTTTTTTATTTAGAGCATTACATTGTTTGGAGCATAACAAACATATGGAATCATTTTTGAAAAAGAGCCTATGATATGCTGTGTCATCTGTAGAGGAGACCTGGAAAAATTTATTAAGAAAATTAAAATAGGCAAAAACAATGGGGTACTTTTCTCATTCACCAATTAATTTTTAGGTTTCAATCTTTTTTATCCAAACTTTGTATGAAGATGATTCTCAACTATGTTATGAAATATATAACTGAATTATTTGATTACCAATTTACTTTATGCAATATGCTTGTAAACATGGCCATAAATACCATTCCCATTCTATGCAATGCATCTATACACTGTATCTAATTTGCATATTAATGTGTTCTTGGGCAACGTAATGAAAAAGACGTAATAATGGAAGTAATATTTGGAAATATTTTCATAAAAAATATATGTCTATAATTTCTTTCCCTGTCCGGTTATTGTGTCTGATCAGCGCATACTGTACAGTGACCAATGAAGTCTGATTCTTGACAAAATGACTCCTGTGAGCCGGTTCGTATTAGTGAATCAACAACAAACAGCCTGACCAGGGAATGCCTATCCCTAGAAAAAGACTCCTATGAGCCAAAATATAAAGTGTAAGCAGTGAAGTCAGATTCTCAACCGAATTACTCTTAAAAGCCGGTTGTTTTTAGAGAATCAAAAACATAAGCTACAGTGTGACCAGTGAAGTTCTATCCCCGAGCAAATGAACTGGGGCTTTTTCATGAATCACAAACACATGAATCAATTCAAGTTTCTCAACATATTAAAATTACCAAATACCAAACTGTCATTAATTTCTGACAACATGAAGCAACTGATACTGTGTTATATTAGCTTATGAGACCTAAATCAGTGTGACTAATGACTGGTTGTTTATATAACCCAAAACCCAGTTTATCAGTCTTGTGTTCTCCCAATAATATCAGTGATATTGCGTATTTGCTTTATGATTGTGTTCGTATGTTTATAGTACCTTCTACATGTCTGTTCGCAATGTTACAGTTCTTTGTCATAGATTTAAATGTTTGCACAATTTGATATTACTTTTTTATACAACTGCATTAGCTCTTGTTCTGGACTGGGCAAATGTCCAATGTCCATTGTCCATATAACTGTTCATTTGGAATGACTGATTATGTTTTTGCTCATGTGAAGCATCCTTGGGCTATATAAGTTAAACATAATATTATTATAATAACAATGTGTAGTTCAAATACACATAATGAGTTTTGTCAGTGGTATACATATTATTTATACAAATTATCACATAATTTGTCATTTCTGTTATACCATAGCCTACCTCTTCCTTAATAAAAATGTAAAGAATCGTTAATGGAAATGTTAAGGACTAGAATCATTAAAGGAACACTCCACAGTTTTTAGAAATAGGGCTTATTCAACTTCTTTCCTACATTTAGATATTTTGGCAGCGCAACACATTAAATCCCACAACCGTTGTGAATAGGGCATGTAATATGTTGTTGCGTGATATCTCTGCGCCCAAGTTGCAGTGCTTTGCCTGTGCTTCCCCATAATATAGTCCCATGTCAATATCTGCCTAGGAAATCGCCTAGTCTTAATCTCCATCGCTATTTGTACTCATTGTGAATACGCAGGCCACAAGAAGTAATTAGGTGTTTTTTTTATTTATTATTTATATCACTTTTACTCGGGACGTGCTGGAAACATAGGATTCCATTCATTATGCTAAGCTAAGCTAGCGATGACCCTGCCAAACTAAAACAATGCATGCACTGAGACAAAAATGCATTTGCCCACATATCTAAATGTAGGAAAGAAGTTGAATAAGCCCTTTTTTCTAAAAACGGTGGATTGTTCCTTTAAGAGAAATTGGAATCAGTACAGGAATTGTTTAGTAGGGATATTTATTAATTGTTACTAAGCCATTGTGGTTTTTATGGATGGATGGATTGTTTTGGGCACAGATCAAAATGTCTTCAGCTGAGTCATTTGGGTTTAGTACTCTATTAAGTGTCTTGAGTTTTGGTGGTCTGACTGGACTCCTGATCAGAGGTTGTTATGAGCTAATCAGCGGGTTCAGTGATGCTTGGTGGGTTCCGGAAGCTCAGCTTCAGGAGGAAGGACACGTAGTTCAGGAAAAGTGGAGAATCTTATACCACTCTAATAGTCCTTTGATTCCACTGTCACAGCCCACTTGAGGGGCAACAGACCTAGTTTGCTCTGATGATCTCTTTCTGCTGGGTCATTGCCTTTGTTAGAGTACGGTTTGCACTGACCCCCTTTAGCAGGGTCCTGTCAAGACCCCATCGTTTTCCAGGCTATATGTTCAGACATTCGAGTTTTAATTCATTTAAATTTTTAATGTAACATATGCCTAGAAACATCAATTATTCCTGAGTGATGTTTAATCAATACACTTCTAAAACAGTTGAAAAATCAATATTGATTATCCTCTAGTTGTACTTAAATGACCACTCATTGTGTTTAATAATGCCTGACTCTTTCCAATGCTCTTCTTTAATGAGGTATGTTAACAAAACGAAGAGTCCGTTGTGAATGCTATCTTATATAATTTATCTAAGGACTCTAATCTCTATGGGAACGTTAACATGAAGCCTGCGAACAAAACCCGAGCCTAAGGAAGTTTAGAGTGTGATGAAATTCCAAACTTGGGAGGCTCTATGCAGCAAATTCCATCGTTTCGAGTCTTTCTCTTTCACATTTCATCATCAACACTTGTGTCACATTCACCAATTGAATGGGACATTGTCCTCCCCTCAGAGCCCAGTCTCAATAACTGCCCATTTTCTGGGTCCCTGCCCTCACACAATCACGTATCAACTCCAATCTGTCCACATAATGCTCTGCTGCCTGCCTGGAATGGCTGCTAAAACCTAGTGCCACTCCATTTGCATCCACTGCTACTGGTCATGCAGGGTGCGATTCCCTGCGATAATAAACACCCCCTGTTATGAACGTGTAGGTTTGGTTTTGTCATCGGAAGAAACTTGTAAATGCAACATTTCAAAGCAAGGAGCTTTTGTATCATGGTTTATCTATTGCTTTTAAAACCATGTGTTAATACTGAGAGGCAGTGACCATACAGAACATGATAATTAAAAAGAAGCAACACATTTTTTTAATAAATGATGTCTAATAATACATTAATAGGACAAATGCTGACAAAAGCTTGATATCTAAATAATGTCTGTAACTGCATGATTACGCTTATCAAGTGTGCACAAGTCAGCTGCCTGTATCTGAGCCCTATTTGCAACTATAAGCATAACATTAATATTCCTCTTAATGGCAGTTTTGTTTTCCACAGGCCTGACACTCTAGACAGGATTGCTAACATGACAAAGAGCCTTCTAAAGTAACTTTAGATTTAAAGATTGATAGTAGATTAGCGGTGAATGTCAAGAAGGAAGAAATCTGATCTGCTATTTGCTTAAAAGGGTCTTACACTCATTGTGGAAAAAATGGTTTGTATTATACAACAGATAGTTCTGGTCCTTGAATTTGATTGGCTGAGCCTGCTGATATTTAGTTTAGTCAGTCTGTTCAATTTAGTGGTGGGATTAAATAGTTACATCATGACAGCGGTAAATGGTAACAATTTACTGTCTTAATTAAAGTGTCTTATCATCAGCTGTTCAAAACTTTGATTCATTCTGGAAAATTATGAATCATTGAATTATTCATTCAACTGATTTGTTTAATAACACTGATTCATTCATATGACGTTGAAGTACAACAAGAGCGAGTCAGTGTATGACATCACGAGAGCAATGCTTTCGAATCACTCTCGCTGTACTTCAATGTCATACACCGATTGGTCTAGTCAAACCCACTTATATTAGTTCTTGAATGAATCAGTGTTATTAAACGAATCGTTTGAATGAATGATTTATAATTTTCCAGAATTAATCAATGTTTTGAACAGCAGATGATAAGACACTTTCATTAAGACAGTAAATTGTCACCATTTACCGGTGTCATGATGTAACTATTAAATCCCACCACTAAATTTGTGGGATGTCACACTAAATCGGTCCGTGCAGTGCCGCTTTAAGTTAAACACACCTACTGTCTTTATGAGTCAGCCTAAGCATTCACAAGCGATTAATTTAAAACATGGATTCATTCGGGAAACAAACAGGTGACTGCTTTTGTAAGTGAGTCATTGAATCATCCACTCAATAGATTCAGGATTGAAACACCTTCAATCTGTGTGTTGCTTGGAGACACACGGTTCATTCTGCTTTGATGTCGTTTGGAAATATTTCATCAGCGGAGCAAAAAAAAAGACTATGGGTGCGTTCACACTTGTCATGCTTGGTTCGATTAAAACAAACCCTGATGTGTTCCAAACAAACTCTGGTGCGATTGATATATGAACGCAACACGGACCAAAGACATGTAAACGAACCAAAAACAGGACGTCATGTCACAAGATGCGACGCTACAAGTCAGCTGATTTGACGACGCAGAAATATCGGTGTATCCAAAATGAGTAGAGGGCAAACGTAGAGCAACGAGGAGGAAAAGTGCCATCAATATTTGGTCCGACGAGGATGTTTTAAAAATGCTAGACGCAGCAGATCTTCGTTTCTGCGTACAACGGAGAAAATCCTGGAGCTGTTTTGAATGTTTTGAACATTTTATGAGCTCTTTGTGAGTTCTCAGCTGGTAAAAATAAAACCATATGTACAGACACGCATAAAATGATCGCATTTAATCCATTACACAGCATTGTTTTGAATGTTCGGTAAGCAAGATCCATCGCAAAATATACGCCATAAAAGGCGACCAATCAGGTTGTGACCGTATCCCTATGCCTTTGGTTCGGTAACTTTAGGTTCTCTTTTAAAAATGCCAGTGTGAATGCTAAGCGGACCAGGATTATATGTTTTGTTTTTGTTTTTTTGGTCCGGACCAAACGAACCGGACTACAAGTGTGCTCGCACCCTAAGAAACTGGTAATATTGCGACTAAAATGTTGACTTATTCCTTATTAAACTATTGTTTCTAAAAGCTGCTGAATATCAGTGCTCTTGCTCAGGTGATGAGCAAAACAGAAGCGTAATGAATCTCTGCGGAGACTCTCTTTTATATCTTGCCTGTCCAAAACTGTCACTGATGTTCTTAACAGCCTAATTTGCAAACATATCTGATGGAGCCTGCAACTGTTACATTACAACAACAAAAATGTTGTCTGAAAACATAACACCACTTTGTTTTTGTTTTGCCACTGCTAGATTCTGACAACTCTGTAAACTGCCCACACAATCAAATTGCAGAGCAAATGGCAAAAATGATTTGAATATTCTCAAACCGAATGTTGTTCTCTTTGGAGCCTGTGGGCAGAATTACAAGGCCATGTTCTTGTGCACCCCCAGCCCTGTGTTGTCAAGCACACTCAATTCCATTTGGGAGTGAGTGATCAATATCTCTCTCTCTCTCTCTCTCTCTCTCTCTTTCTCTCTCCCTTCCCCCTCTCTTCTTCCATACCGCACATTTATATCTTCCTCATTGGCATAAAGATATGGACGTTATAGCAACCCACAGCTCATTGGTTAGAAATGGTAGTTATTTTTAGAGCAGCTTAATGGAACAATAGTCATTCCCCTCTCTCTCTCTCTCTCTCTCTCTCTCTCTCTCTCTCCTTTTCTCGCTCTATGCACACATTCTCTCTTTTGGGCACAAAGGTCATGGTGAAATGGATTAGATTTTGTTGTTTGATTTATATCTGTTGTTATTATGTCTCTTTCAGAATCCCATTCCAGTAAAATGCTGATCTGCACTTCATATGAATTTTCTGCTCTATTCAGAATATTGTGTCCACAAACAGAAACTATAGTGGTTTATATCTGGTTTCTCTCTGTAGCCTTCTTTCTCATTAGAACAACTTATCATTAAATTTCTCTTTCCATAATACTTCTCCATCTGAGTGTCTGTGGAGGTGTAGTAGCCTGGGGCATTGGAGACCCTTGGGATTTACTACTCCATCCCAGGAATTTCTCTCTCTCTCTCTCTCTCTCTCTCTCTCTCTCTCTCTCTCTCTCTCTCTCTCTCTCGCGCACGCTCTCTCTTTTTTTTTAAACTATGGCCCTTCTCTATTCACATGCAGGGAAAAAAAGAAACTAGTGATTTGATATCTGTGCTGAGGGAATGTAAAGGGACCCTCTGTCTCCATCGCAGCATACAGTATATTTTTGTTGCTAAAAGGAGTAGTAATGCGGACGGGAAATGCACCAGCTTTACAAGGGCGTTGAGTTGTCCCTCAACCCATGAAGCAACCATCTGTTTGGGCTTTAAGCTCTTTTGTATTAAAGCTGTAATAGCAAAAGGTCATTCCGGGAATGACATCAATAAACCTGTGAATTAATGCAAAACAAAAGAGGGAAGCGATACCTCTGTACTGGAGGGTACATCTGGGTCCACCTAATCTTCTGCTATGGAAACAAATCAATTAGAGCCACTGCAATTATGTCTGATGTGTACAATGAAGAGCATGTTTTAATGCATGGACATGTTTAACTGGAACTCATGAAGAGGACAGAACATCCATGTAGGAAGTTTTTTCATCTTATTGTAGACTGTAGATTAAAAATCCGAAATGCAACTCTATGAAATTAGTCCCACACTTTTCCAGTTCAAAATCTGCAAGATAAAACTTAATCATCCATGTCTGAAATGCAAGCCCTAGTACTGCTGGCAACAAAAACAACAAATAAACTATCCATGTGAATATTGGAGGAGAATAATAGAAATGTCAAATGGAATAATCCTTTGTCACTGATATTTCCCCTCTGACCATGAAAGGTCATGGCAGATCACTCAATTAGATGGCCTGTGGCCTGAAACCTTTCCATCTTTCATTTGTTCATAAATACTCGCATTCTCAGAGCTCCCCCTGCTGTTTCTTTAAAGCAGCTACAAGTGTGCCATCAGCCCCCTGGTGCCAGGAATCATGCCAAACTAGACCACCAGAATAAAGCGCCACTTATCTGAGAACAAAATCCTATTATGCAAAATAAATCTGTATCATCTTGCTTTGAGTTTATGTGTGCTAGTACATCACACTAGGGTGGACACTTGAATGTTTTTTTCTGGATCATTTAAAGAAAACATAAAACAATAAGCCATCACAATCAACTTTATATTTTCCAGCTCAATTTTTTATCTGCTCTGCATCCACACTGATAAAATGATTCCAGGTTACACACTTGAGTCATTTCTGTTACCGCATGGAAGCACAATGTTTGATCAAAACAGGTTTGGGCAGATTTGGGACAGTGACATTCAAGGCGAAAGGCACTGTCTAAACCCTGCTCATGCATCCCCCTCTGTGTTCACAATCAGTTTGTTTACTTACAGGTATGTGCCACATAAAAGAGCTGGATTATTCATACACATGGCAACTGTACAGAAGCGTATTGAGAATCTATATGTTTATTTAAAACATGTCTTTGTGATGCCACTGAAGTGAGCAAAGATTGAATGAGCATAGGATGGGTCAAAGAGAACAGTGTAGAAAGTGTATGTGTGTGTGTGAAAGTGTATGCACAATATATCGCTACGGCGCTACCATATTAATCAACTGATATATTTCTATTGTTTGAACTTGAATATTTAATTTAATAACTAAATTGAATCTTTAATACAAATAATTGAATAGCTGTTAAATATAATCTTTAGCAAATATCAAAATGAATATCCATTTTCATACTGTAGCCTACAGTATAATATTGTGATGCCTAAATTTGCCCATTTAAAATGATTTATTTTTGTTTTTATTGTTGTTTTATCTTATATTTATTTTGACAAATATTGGTCCAATAGCTATTATTAATGGTCATAAAATGAAAATAATTATTTTCAGAGTTTTATCATTTGAATATTACATGTAATATAGTATTCAGAATTTAACAGTAAAAACCTAATAAACAAACCTACTAAATAACATCATAATGGGTTTGTGTGAGGGTTTGGCTTAGAAAATCATTAGCTCATTATAAAAACAATAGCAGTCAATGCAAAGTCCCCATCATGATAGAAAAACAAACACGCGTGTGTGTGTGTGTGTGTGTGTGTGTGGACTGGTAATCCCTACGGTATGGGGACAAAATGTCCCCACAAAGATGGCAATATCCAAATTTTTGTCCTTGTGGGGACATTTTTTGGTCCCCATGAGGAAAACATCTTATAAATCACACTAAGTGATGTTTTTGAAAAAGTAAAAATGCAGCATGTCTCCTGTGATGGGTAGGTTTAGGGGCAGGGGCAGTGTAGGGGATAGAAAATACGGTTTGTACAGTATAAAATGCATTACGCCTATGGAATGTCCCCATAAAACATGGAAACACAACATGTGTGTGTGTGTGTGTGTGTGTGTGTGTGTGTGTGTGTGTGTGTGTGTGTGTGTGTGTGTGTGTGTGTGTGTGTGTGTGTGTGTGTGTGTGTGTGTGTGTGTGTGTGTGTGTGTGTGTGTGCACGCTTGTTGCTCGTGTTTGTTGTTCTGTTTTAGACTGATAGGATTTGTGAATGATTATTATAATCTGCCTGTTTCAGGCCCAAGGGAGAGCTATTAACAAATTAACATCTGTATCTTGTTTATTTTTCATGCTATAATTTCCCTCTAATCAAGTCTTAATAACGACAAGAGGATTGAGGAATTAACTGTCTGATGGGCATTGTGCGAATATTCTTGCTGATTAGTGGAGTGAAACACTTCATTTAGCGTGACACACTAGGTTGACTACCTCAATTAACTATTCACCATGATGTCAGAGCATGACGATTTGCTCATCGAGTGTGTTTGAAGATGAAAGGCCCTCTCGAGCACTTCTCAACAGCTTTAAATGTGGAGCCAATATGTTCTCATACTCATTAAAAATGTGATGATTCTGCTTTCTGATGTGATACTACTGTCAGCTTTCCATATGAGATTTTAACGAATACATTAATATATATTTGTGTCTTGAACCTCGCAACGCCTTTCAATTGCGCTCATTTCGTGTAATGCATCTAATGAGTTGCTGTTTGTTATCATGTCATTTCTTTCCCAGACAGCTGAGGGCGCTGTAGCGTCTTTCAATCGACACATTTCAAAATACATCTGTCTTCGGTTGCTATAAGTGATTTGATAACAGCCATTTAAAAGGCATAAAGTGGTCTGACAACGGTATTTTTTACTGTTGATAAAATACAGCTAATTTGGTCCAAAGTCCAATTATATGTCTTTCTTCTGTGGGAAAATACATTTTTGGACCACATCACAGACTATATGCCTTTGCAGTACAACTGCCAATGTGACCCTAACAAAACTGGTAAATGGTAAAACCATTGTACTGTAATATAGTAGCCTATACTCTGGTACTAAATTTGCTATTGTACTTTGGATGTTACTGTTACCCCCACCCCCTAACCATATGCTGGTTAGGTATGTTTTGAAGCATGACAGCTGGTTTGAGCTGGTTTAAGCTGGTCATAAGATGGTTTAAGTGTGTCCTAAGAAACTAGCTCCAGCTCAGGACCAGTTTAACCAGCACATGGCTAACTAAGGACCAGCACAAACCAGCTGCAGTGCTTCAAAACATACCCAACCAGGCTGTGTTTTTTTCAACAGGCTGTTGTGTCATTTACACAATAACACTCCTTTTGAAAGCAAATAAGCAAATGTGATTTTTTAGACTACTTGAAAACTGAACTGACACAGATGTGTATCCTCTGTATTCAGAAGACAAAACAGCAGACAAAATAATATATTCAATATACTGTTTTAGAAGCTTTAAAGCCAAAGGGTGGAGTTGCATATACTTCCTTGATATGGGGGATGTTATAATTTCCTTGTGGACCAGAATAGTTCATATGATTATTATACAAATTGGCATGTCAACGCCATAAATGACTGCATGCTAACATCATAATGCCAAATACACAGTCATATTTTTGCTGTAGTGTTGTGTGTAGACTGGGGTATAATGTTGTTCAGTTGAAGAAAACATTCAGTAAATTTCCTTAAAGGGGTAGTTCACCCAAAAAAGACAAAAAAAAAGATATAAGTATTCCCTCAAGCAATTCCAAACCTGTATGAATTTCTTTCTTCTGCTGAACACACGAGAATATATTTAGAAGAATGTCAGTGTAAGAGGTACAGATATTATACTGTTAAATAAATGTATTGTTTAGTCCAAACAAAAATTAGTCAACATAACTTTCTATTCTGTCTCCTTTACTCTTCCCTTTTGCATTGTAACCTCATGGGAGAGGTTGGTTTCTTTTGACTTCCTAATAAACTTAATCTTTATTGTAATTATTTCTTTTATATCTATATTTTCACTCCAATCCATGTGTGTAATGTTATTTTACTTACCTGTCGATTTTTTTTTTGTCATTTTACCCTTTTTGAGTTATATTTTTGTCTTCTTCTAAATATGTGGAAATGAGAGCACATGGTGATCAGTGTACATATTTATTTTATATTGAGAACATTGTTATTTGTGTGTTATGTCCAGTATGTTTTCTCTGTTATATTATTTCTTTGCTTCCCCTATGAAAAAAAAGTTTATTCAAGTGTGCTATTAGTATACTTATTTAAAAAAAAAAAAGAAGTCTTTTAGTCTTTTTTTTATTTACTTCTCAGAAATACAGTATACTTGATGTACTTCTCAGAAATATACTGGAAAATGCTGCCTTCGGAGGACACATTTTAGGGCAGGAAGGCATCAAGCTGCGTCCAAATCTAATGTTTGCTTCGCTTCCTTCATCTGATCCATTTTTGAAGGCAGCATACATGTATCCTTTGCTGCCTTTGATATCCCACAATACTATGCTTTCCATTCTGTGACAGTTGAGCTGAGGGGAAAAAATGGCGCCCGGAAGTTGGGTTTGCGGGGTCAGTTTGTGTGTAAATGTACGTTTTTACCAACATATTACACTTCTGATATCATTTCTAGCGATAAATTACTAATGTAGTAATTAAATATGTGTTTAGTTCTCACCAAAACTCTCTTTTTTTAGCTGTAGATCATTAAACTGCTACACTGCCTTAGAAGGATTTAGTTTTGTGAGGTGCCTTCATGCACAAACGGTGCCTGCAGAGTCATTGTCTGATAAGGCAGTGAGGCAACAAGTCAGCTGCCTAGGTTTTCGGACGCAGCCATAGGCCTACTTAAACTGCACTTAAGTATACTTGACTTATACTGACAATATGCTAAGTATATTTGGACAATACTTGTACTCAATCTTTTGATGGTGATATACTTAAAACTATAAGTATTCTAAATATACTTGGTTTGTAGTTGTGTTTAATATTTTGATTGAGTAGCCTACTAAATACTTCTTTCACATAGCCTCGCATAGCAAGACCTTCAGACTGACGGTCTTTCATCGGTCAAGGATTGCCCAAGTGGACGTTTGACTGACATGTAATGCAACCAATCACAGTTTGTTTTATTCTGCGTCATGTTTAGGGGCGTGAAAATGTAAAGTCGATGTCCCTGCAATAACATGTCCCTGCTAACTCGCTTACACGCTTACTCGCCTAGGACCACAACACAAGGTCCAGTCTCAATGTGGTTTGCCCCGATAGAAGCAGGGAACTGCAGCCACTCTTACAAATTGAACAGGCTGCCTCTTAGGGCTCTTATTTGCCATCGCCGTTGTTCTTTCTGTGCATTCTGCCAACTTCCTTAGCATATGGTCATGGGGCTACCTGTAGCGGCCCTGAGCCAAAGCAGTTTTGCACCAACACAGAATGTGGTAGAGGGTTCCCTGAGCGGCTTCAGCCCCAAACCACTGCCAGGTTGACTGGGCTAAAATTGTAAGTGGCTTTAATAATGATACTTAACCTGGCTTGGGGAATTCTCCAAAGGTCGCTCCAACTGACTGACCTTGGCAGAATGTCGGCCCACATTCACAAGAAGTCTTTCCTCTTCCAATCATGTCACTTCTATAACCACTAACTTCTTCCACTCCTTAATATGCTTTTGACCAGAATTTGCATGGCTCTCTCCAGCTCTCCCTGCTGGGTTCTTCCATAGTACTCTTTGTACTTTAGGTTGGCGGTGGCATTATCGATTGTCAGAGAGCATGTGAATTCTTTGACAGAAATTGTGTCCACTTGCCTGCCCTTGCGGACAGAAAGACTGCAGGACTTGGTTGACTTGATTCCTATCCCATCAGCAGTTCTTCCAGCCTCTTGATGAGCCTTGCTGTGCATGCCGCTTTCTGGAGCAGGATTGTGACATCATCCATGAAGCACCGGAGGGGAGGCAACCGGAATCCTGCATTATTCCTTACTCCACTTTCCATGGTCCTTGCTCCAATCAGGATAACCTCAAAAGCTGCTGTGAACAGAAATAATATATAAATAGTAAACTATAAAGGCCCCGATATACTTCAAGCAAAATCTAAGAACAAACTGACGTGATGTCATTTTGAACAAAATCAGGCCAAAATGAAGAAACAACTTTGTACTTCCATTGGTCCATGGCGATTACGTAATAGGTAGGTGTGCGCGGAGGCTCCTCCTTCTTTCACGTGAATTTTTTTTGGTTCATTTCTCCTGTTCTGTCCGTAGAGGTCAGACACCCGCAAGAGAAAACATATAGTCAAAAATTAAGTTGTTCTTCTGATGAAATGACATTGTTTTTTTCATGTTTAATAGAGTAAAGTTGCTTGAACTTAAGCAATCTATTGTATAAAGTCCTATATAAATAAACATGACGGGACTTTACTTAAGTGTCGAATAGCAGAGCTTGTGCCAACTTCCACATTACTATGATCAGATGCTTTTTTATGCTTATACGTAATAAAGTGCTGCTTTTTTCTCAATTTTATTGTGTTAATTTTGTTACTGAGAGGCGCAGTACATTTACATAATAATCCAAAGTGTGGGTGGTGTTGGATGTTCGCTAACAGTATATCGCTGGTCACGTATTTCGAACTTTGGGCTTTGACTTCTCATTGACTTCCATAGTACTTTTTTCTCCATACTATGGAAGTCAGTGGGGCCCATCAACTGTTTGGATACCCATATACTTCAAACTGTCTTTTGTGTTCAGCAGAAGAAATTCAATACAGGTTTCTTCAACTTGATTGAAGAAATTCAATCAAGTTGAGGGTGGGTGAGTAAAAGATTACAAACTTCACTTTTTGGGGGTGAACTATCACTTTAAGTGCTTTGTAATTTTAATGATATATGAAACCAGATTGTCAGGGACAGGTTTAAAAAAATAAATAAAAAATCACTGACACACAGGGATGCCAGGTTTGCATAACAAAACCAGCCCAATTGCTATTCAACATTACTAGCCCAATCATGTTCTAAGGGGAGGGGGAGGTTCCCCAGTAAAAATCGCGTTCCAAGGGGGTTCAAATTGCATTCCGGTAGGGTTCAATCAAGTTCTGGGTCATCCCACGCACTAAAAAAAACAACCAAAGACAACAGTGTAAAAGTAGCCCAAAACTTGGCAAAACTGCAGATGCATCAGAGATTGTTATTTTTTTATTAATTAAACAAATATATATATAAAAAAATAATATATATATATTTAGAAATGGTACCTTGACAACTAACTAATAAGTTTAAATAAATAAATAGAAGCTAAACAGAAGTTCCCTCAAGATTTTCCTGTAGGACAATCACTTTACTACAACATAAACTGCACACACCCATAGTAAAAAAAGACACATTTTGAAGCAGTTGATTACTTTTGAAAACAAACATGTTTCTAATAAGTTAATAAGACAGAATTTGTGCAGTTTCACGTTGTAAAGCAAAACGACAAAGTATCGCCATGTTATGTTTACCAAAGGCTTTATTTTACTCATAAATTGAAAAACTCAATTATAAAAACCCTCAGGAAAATCTTGAAGGAATCACTGGCGAATTATTACTGACGTCACCAATGGAAATATAAACTGTGACACATGACCTTTTATTAAACTCACATGTAAAATAAAATGCAATAAAATGTACTTTATTTGAAATGCATACGAACAAATAAGTACATAATGACATAGTCAAACAGGAATGTATTCAACATTTTCTCACATTATCAGTTTATGCACTATAGTTTAGAAAATGGTAATAAAATATGACGAACTCAGAGGTAAACTGTCTCAGAACAAATGAATCTTGATAATGTCAGATAACTTTAATAGAAAGGTATGTAATGGATTACAATCATCCAATCAGCAGCCAGCAGTTAAATTGATAATACCAATTTAGGTCAACCAATTACCAAGCAATGCTTAATTTTGTTCAGTCTGTGGTGGTAAAGGTCGCATTAGCAATTAAATAAAAATAACACTGAAGCATGGTCAGGTCAAAGTGTCTGAATAATTTGAGTTCCACATTTTTATCAGTTTTACTGGTAGTCCACTATATGAAGAATTTTTGGGTATAATATGTCACAGTTTACTTTATTTTGCTATCCTCACTTACATAAATGAACTATAGTTTCCTGCAGCCGCTAGTAGAAAGTTGTCTAAATAATTTTTGAACGGCCCCCAAAACATCCAGTGAAGAATTCGAGAGAATCTATTTGAAATGACGCTGTAATTTCTACTGTAAATGTCAGGCTGTGTCCTTACTCATTACATGACATACATTACGATGACAAGGGACTTTTCAAGGTATGCAAAAGCAATACTTTTTCACCTGAATGTGGATTCCCACATGAACAGAAGAATCTGTGGCTTGTCAGGTTTTAGAAATAATACAGACACACATATCTTATAATGAATCATGCTTTCTTTTTTGCAGGACTGCATTGCTTGTTGTAAAGCAAGATAATGAAAAAAACAAAAGACCTGTTATCAAACCGCTGTCTGCCACCTGACAGAAGCACTAAATCTGCAGATGTAAGCGGTAACAGCAATCTCTTACAGACTACACACTATCAACACAAATCTAAAACAAACATTATACAAAGGCTATAGACCCTACAGTCCTTCATATTCTGTTCATTCATCATAGAGCAGGTAAAGCAAAAAATGGACCCTAGAAGCCAATCTTTGTGTCTTTAATCAGTTCATTCAACAGCATAAATGTATTTCATTGCTAGTATTTAAAAGCCTTCATGTACAGTCATATATACCTTCTGATATAACTAAACTTATTCAGTTTATGTCATTGTTGTATCAGATTATCAGAAATAATCAAATATAAAACTGTACGGAATGGGTCTGCCTACATCATGTGTCAGTCATACATTATGATCTTCATATAAAGCCACATTTATAGGATTACAAACACATGCTACCTATTGTTAAACTGCAGTGTTCTGACAATATCCAACAAGCGTTCGTATGATCATTCACTCATTCTTATACAAGCTTATCACCAGGTGTCTCTTCATGCTTCCTCTTTTTACATGAAATCCAGTCTAATTTCGTTTCAAATGAAAGGTAAAAGCAGCTTCTGCACATATCAGGGCCATACGCAGGACATTCAGCTACAAAATGATGCCCATGCACGTCTACAGGAAGTGATGAACTTTCACTTTAGCCAGGACATTGTCGAGCCCTCATCTCTATTTCTTCATCATATCTAAATTCTGAAAGATAAAAAAAGGTTTAGTTCAAACTACTTGCATGGAAGTAATATGTTTTTAATACAGAGTATAATGGATAATAAATATAACAAAGACGATCTTCTGCTTTTGGATTGGTTTGTGGTCTAAACCTCACAGCAGCATTATTTTAAGGGTCCTATGTAGAGTGTAAAGACAACAGCTAAATATTCTATCATGACTGGACACCGGGTGTTACATTTTTAACACTGTCTAATAATGATGCTCATGAGAGTTTTCTTTTACACGACACTTGTTGAGTTAAACCACCATATAACCTCCCATGCACAGAATAAATCCATGCACCCAAAGAATACACAAACATTGTGCAATATGTGCAATTTCATGCACAAATAAAAGCATTGTTGCTAGGATTCAGAATTGTGTTCAGAATTTTAATTTTTAGCCAAGAATTTCCATTTCGGGTTAAGCACTACTGACACTATATTGAAAGCCCTTATTCATAAGCATGTAATTTAGCCTAGAGATATGAAATGTAATATATCGTAGAAATATATTACATGTTATGTTTGTTATGACTAACATGTTTGGGGAATAGCTCTTTTTTTCCTGAGGGTTATAACGTAACATTCCAACTGATACTGTTTTCGATCCAGTGTACAGCTGAGTGGATATAGGAAGAGAATAAGGATGTGTGGATCCTCAATTCTCATTCCGACTATACATTGCTGATTTGTGAGGCAGTCATGTGAACATTAGCTATCCATTACACCTGAACAATAGCTCACTGTGACTCCATCAGCCTGTCATGCATGTGCTCTCTGTTGCTTAGCACAGAGGAAGTAGTGTGTTCATCGTCGTGTGTGTGCGTGAGTGTGGTAGAGAGATGTGGGGTGGGTGGGGGATTAAAGACAACGGTAAGAGTGATGTAAAGTGAGTGTATATGTGATCAAATAAATATGTATGTGAGAAAAAAGCATGTAGCATATGTGAAAGAAGTTTTAACATTACCAATTTGCCTAGTAATAGAGGCCTTTCAATTTTAAACGCAGTTAGTGAAGAGACTTATAATTGTTGGTTAGTACTAGTTAGTACTGATTAACCTAATTTACATCCTGACTTTAGACTGATTTACTGGCAGTTCATGGCAATGGTTTGAAGACGATTGCAAGATACTTGACCTAGTTGGGAAATGAGTTTTTTTTCGTTTGTTGTAGTGTTTACAGCTCATGGCTTCAGGTTATATGAATCAAATCTGAGGTGAATAACATTATTTCATCATCATCCCAAACAAACTAAGGAGAATGACAGTGACTGAGAGTGTAGGATCCTTCTAATCTTTGCTGAAATGTCTAAAAACTCAGGTGGTTATTCATCAACAGGACATGATAAAGCACTTAAGCCTTCTTCTTTTTTAACGGAAGTATAGTATAGATGCACAGCATTACCAAAGTAATACTTTAGTTGGCTCTGGTGACATCATCAGACTCCTTTAGTAGCACTGCATCATCATGGCCTAAATTATCCAGCTCAAAGTCTCATTTCAAAATGAATAATATGCAGGCAGACCCAGGTGTCCCCTTGAGAGACCTAGAAATAGACAGATCTATACACAATGCTGCAGCTAGTCCTAGATCAGAAGGAATTGGGTTACTCTATTGCTCTAACCCTTGCAGCGCTTTATTGTATAGTGATGCTAATACTGCTAAGAGAACATGGCCTGTTTCCATTAAGCCACTGTACACTAAGCAGGAGCTTTTGAACAGTTATTGATCAGAATTATGGTCATATGGAGATGGATCTTAAGTTTCTATCATTTTGGAAGTACTAACATTTTTGCACCAAATTCCAGGTGGGCTCTTGCCTCAATCCAGACAATGAGCCATTTAATCAGCTAATGTGAGGAGCCTAATCTAACTCCTCCTTTACAAAGAGCAGCCAAAGCCATACGTAAGCCATCGCATTATGCTCAAATGAGGGTGCTCCGCTTGGATAAACAAAGAACAGAATACAATCTCCTGCAAATTTACCCATGGCAGATTAAAATGGATCCTGCTGTGGGGGTTTTACTGGAAGGCTGCCCTGACCACCCTGTCGCTCAGGGGCTGGGTGGGTCTGAAGTTGTCCCCAAGCATCCCGTCATTGCCTTCTAGAAGCTCTGCTCCTTTAATGTGGGACCTAAGACGGCGAAACTCCTCAATCTGGGGCAGAAAAGGAGTTTGGGTTAGTTTACATTTATCCATTTAGCAGATGCATTTATCCAAAGTGACTTACAAAAGAGGAGCAAAAGCAATAGTTGAAAAGACGACCATTGTTGTGTTTGTGTGTGTGTGTTTATTTGTGTGTGTGTGTGTGTGTGTGTGTTGGTTTTACCTACATTATGAGGACCCACAATCATTATATTGTGTGTATTCAGGTTTCAAGCCATGCCCCCTACATCATGAGGACATGCTGACATCCCCATAATTCAAATCACTAAATACACATACTAAACTATTTTGTATAAAAATTTAAAAAATCTTCTGTGAGAGTTATGTTTTGGGGTAGGGTTAGGGGATAAAATAAATATCATTAGCTCAGTATTTAACCATTACGCCTATGGAATGTCTTCATGATGATGGGTGTACCAGCACGCATGTGTATATTTGCCTCAATTTCAGCACCTGTCATGATATTATTCCTAGTTTGGGTCGTTAAGTGTGAGGAATACTGCACATCCACATGGTTTTATTTGGAATATACACATATCTTACATCAACAAGAGTCAGACTGTGGTTCTTACTATTCACATGATGGATTGCCAGCCAACCAGCTCCTTTTACGCACCAGTGTCAATCTTTGTTCACATTTGGTGCGAGTGTTGAATTTGGACCCTGGGTGTGAGCTTTTTTAGAAACACGAGGAAACGAGTATTTTCTTTTCTGTTATTTCTCTATAATGTTATTATTGAAGTCATAACATAAGCAGGGTCATATCAGTACCCTGTACAATCACAAAATGGGGATAATGCATTTGAACTTAATCCAAGAAGGAAACCCTTTGTAATTTAAAAAAAGTTATTATATTCATTAAACACAGACAAGACCCTGACCCATTTTCATGTCTTATCTTTGCATCATACTCATATATGACTGGCCTTTACTTGAAAGACTCTGCTCTGCTAGTCATTGAGATCAAAGATAATCTAAGTTGCAGACAAAAGACATAAATTCTTCTTCAACTCATGTGGTATATTACTGTGGTAAACCCCAGTAAGTTCAAGTCACGTCAAAGTCGGTTTCTGATTTCCCCTTCTGTCTGTTCATATGAATGAGTGCTCTAAGAGAGTATTATGATACACTAATGTTCAAAAGCTTGGGGTCTATGAGATTTAGAAATGATCTTTTTTTATTTATAATTTCTTTATAACATTTATAATCTTACAAAATATAATTTAAAACAAATGCTTTTCTATTTGTGCAAAACAGTTATATTCTTTAAATCATAGTTTCCAAAAAAAGTTAAGGAGCACTTTTCATTATTCATAAGGATGTTTCTTGAAATGCTTCTTAAGCAGCAAATCAGCATGTTAAAAGGATTTCTGAAGGATTGTGTGAAACTGAAGAGTAATGGCTGCGAAGAATTCAGCTTTGCCATCACAGGAATTAATTACATTTTAAAATATATTGAAATAGAAAACAGTTATTTTAAATTGTAACAATATTTGGCAATGTTGCTGATTCTGAGTCTAAAAGACTTATTTTTAAAAAACATCAAAAAATCTTACTGACCCGACCCAATCTTTTGAGGTATATACAGTATACGCCGATCAGGCGTAACATTATGACCTAATATTGTGTTGGTCTCCCTTTTGCTGCCAAAACAGCCCTGACCTGTCGAGGCATGGACTCCATTAGACCATTAGTGTGCTGTGGTATCTGGCACCAAAATGTTAGCAGCAGATCATTTAAGTCCTGTAAGTGGCGAGGTGGGACCTCAATGGATCGGACTTTGAGCACATCCCACAGGTGCTCGATTGGATTGAGATCTGGGGAATTTGGAGGCCAAGTCAACACCTTAAACTCGTTGCTGTGCTCCTCAAAACAATTTTTGCCTTGTGGCAGGGCGCATTATCCTGCTGAAAGAGGCCACAGCCACCAGGGAATACCGTTTCCATGAAAAGGTGTACATGGTCTTCAACAATGCTTAAGTAGGTGGTCAAAGTAACATCCACATGGATGGCAGGACCCAAGGTTTCCCAGCAGAACATTACTGAAAGCATCACACTGCCTCCACCGGCTTTCATTCTTACCATAGTGCATCCTGGTGCCATGTGTTCCTCAGGTGAGCGGTGTACACGTACTCTGCCATTCATGTGATGTAAAAGAAAATGTGATTCATCAGACCAGGCCACCTTCTTCCATTGCTCCGTGGTCCAGTTCTGATGCTGGAGGTAAGCATGAGCAGTTTGGGCACCCTGACTAGTCTGCGGCTATGCAGCCCCATATGCAACAAACTGTGATGCACTGTGTATTCTGTCACGTTTCTATCAGAACCAGCATTCACTTGAGCAATTTGAGCTACAGTAGTTTGTCTGTTTGATCGGACCACGCAGGCCAGCCTTCGCTTCCCATGTGCATTAATGAGCCTTGGTCACCCATGATCTTGTCGCTGGTTCACCACTGTTCCTTCCTTGGACCACTTACTGACCACTGCAGACCAGGAACACCCCACAAGAGCTGCAGTTTTGGAGATACTCTGACACAGTCATCTAGCCGTCACAATCATCCACAGTAATCTAGCCCTTGTCAAACTTGCTCAAATGCTGCCTAATATATCCCACCCACTAACAGCTGCCATGATGAAGAGATAATCAGGGTCATTTCATAATGTTATGCCTGATCGGTATACATATATGAAAGTCTTTTGAAGTATATTTGAGTCATGAAATTCTAGAGGGCACAGGCTGATAGGTCCTTTACCTGCAATCTGCAACCAATCAGATCATTATCGCAAGGCACAAGATGATTGGCCTCTGCTGATTCTGCAGCAAATGAAATTGCTTGCACAACATCATAATTGTCTGGTTTGTTGATTTCTGTAAGGTAGTCCTGCAGCGTGAGTTCCTCTGAAACCCTCCACCTACCCCAGCTCCACCTTCCTAGATTTGCTACGGGATTTATGTAGGCTATATCTATTTATGCAGCATATCTATTAGCAAGTCTATACTCTGCAGCAGCAATAATCAACAGCAGCAGTGTAGCAGATCTAGTCCACCAAGCCCAAATATATTAACATTGCCGTATTCAATAACATGCTAAAACGATTCAGAAAGTTATCATGATTGATTATTAGGAACACCATACTAATACTGTGTTTGACCCCCTTTCGCCTTCAGAACTGCCTTAATTCTATGTTGCATTGATTCAACAAGGTGCTGAAAGCATTCTTTAGAAATGTTGGCCCATATTGATAGGATAGCATCTTGCAGTTGATGGAGTTTTGTGGGATGCACATACAGGGCACGAAGCTCCCGTTCCACCACATCCCAAAGATGCTCCATTGGGTTGAGATCTGGAGACTGTGGGGGCCATTTTAGTAGTGAACTCATTGTCATGTTCAAGAAACCAATTCGAAATGATTCGAGCTTTGTGACATGGTGCATTATCCTGCTGGAAGTAGCCATCAGAGGATGGGTACATGGTGGTCATAAAGGGATGGACATGGTCAGAAATAATGCTCAGTTGAAATAGTAGCTCAAATTGTAGCCTCTTTTTACTATTTGTAGTGGAGATGAGTGGTACCCGTTGGGGGTTTCTGCTGTTGTAGCCCATCTGCCTGAAGGTTGTGCGTGTTGTGGCTTCACAAATGCTTTGCTGCATACCTCGGTTGTAACAAGTGGTTATTTCAGTCAAAGTTGCTCTTCTATCAGCTTGAATCAGTCGGCCCATTCTCCTCTGACCTCTAGCATCAACAAGGCATTTTCGGCCACAGGACTGCCGCATACTGGATGTTTTTCCCTTTTCACATCATTCTTTGTAAACCCTAGAAATGGTTTTGCATGAAAAACCCAGTAACTGAGCAGGTTGTGAAATACTCTGACCGGCCCGTCTGGCACCAACAACCATTCCACGCTCAAAATTGCTTAAATCACCTTTCTTTCCCATTCTGACATTCAGTTTGGAGTTCAGGAGATTGTTTTGACCAGGACCACACCTCTAAATGCATTGAAGCAACTGCCATATGATTGGTTGATTAGATAATTGCATTATTGAGAAATTGAACAGGTGTTCCTAATAATCCTTTAGGTGAGTGTGTATATATATATATATATATATAAAGCCACCAAATTAATGCATATCTGAGTAATAATAATATTTAATAACAGGTATAATGGTGTTACCTGCATCTGAGAGATGGTAAGGGGGTAACGGTAAAGAATCCAGATGACGTTCTCACTACAGGGCGGTGTGGTTAAAGAGCCCTCATACACCCAGTAATCTCTTAAGAGTGGATCTGAGGAGGTACACAAACCAACAGAGGCAGTCAGATACAAACTGATAAGCTTTAACAAGGATATCATTATGTGGTCCGAAAAGATCAAATATCAAAACATGCAAAAAAGATACAAATATCAGTATGATAGTTTACGATTAATAAATAGATAATTTACCAGGCAGTAATGTGTTGGGGTTAAAACATGGAATTATTTTTGTCTTTCCCTGTGCACACAAAAAAAAGCATTTTAGGTCACATGTGTACGTGTCATATTTTTCGCTATAGTTAGGCAGCTTTTCTGCTCACCTTATACTGCAGGTCCTGCAGGACGTCTGTGATGGCCTTCAGCCCAAGATGTTCCTTCCCAACCTGCATTGAACATATTAGAGCACCAGTGTCAACTATACTGCAAGAAGACCAGAGACATCTAAATCTGACTTTGTCTCTTGAAAAAAAGGTTTTCTGTATTTACACTACTAATGCCATGTTTATTTACCCAACATGGTTGGGGATTTTTGTATCTGTCATGACCTGTGGGAAAGATACCTGCACAAATAAGGCGATGATGAGAATGCCTTTATTCTTGCCCATGGCCTCCTCCACGCTGTTGAATAATGTTGAGTTCCAGTGGATTAGATGAAGCTGTGAGAGATATTTATTATAATTGAGGGATCTGCAATAACCTGAACTCTAAAATCAACATATGAAGTATGCAAAATTATAATGATACTTTTGTAATGGTTAATTATACAAAATGGTAATGATACTTTTATGCCAGTTCCGTATCCTTTTAAAAGACTGGTCTGACTTGCAATTGTGCCAACAACTTAAGAAACAGCGACATGGTAACCAGTTGACAAACATGGTGACACGTTGAGAACAGGCCCTTATCTTTCTCCTTGTGTACAGAAGATCAGGAGTGGGAGAGCAGGTGCCAGAGACAGGTGATTTGAATAGATCACTTGGTGATAAATGCTAAATTAGAGCATGTGGTATTGTTGGTTTGACTTGAATTTATACATCAAATATAGCAACTTGCAAGGTTTTTTTACATGCATATCAGAAAGTGAGGTTATTTTCACATCGTGTTTTCTGCTGATTCTGATGCATTGCTTATGCAGTGTGAATACTGTGACCTATTAATATGGGTCCCTATAAGTAAATATGTGCTGTCTATGTGTGCGGTGTGAAACAGACTTGCATGGGACTTTTAGACATTAGTAAAAATGAGTGACTCAGAGAAGCAACAAGAGCCGATGCTCGATATGGGCAGAACTGACTGAGTGACACTGACCTCCATGGGAAAAGCCTTGAAGTTGACAGTGTGTTCAGAACCCCTCTGGTTCTCTTTCCCCCAGTGGAAGCGCACCTCACTCAATTCATACTCATGGTCACTGGGGAGAGGACCCCCAGTCACAACTGAGACAGCATTTACAGGTGACAGGAAAAGGAAGAGAACAGGATGATTTGACAAACAATACAGGTTTTTCACAGACATCAGATTTGTGTTTTAACCTCTCAGTGACCCAGAAAAGTAAAACGTCTCATGATTTTTTTGTGGACAATTAGAAAGTTCTGTCATTATTTACTCACTCTCATGTTCCAAATAGTGATAAATTGACCGATAAATCTAGGAAGATATTGGCCAATATTTGCCATTTTCTAATTGCAAGAATTTGTATTTGTGGAAAGTCCTATAACAGGATTACACAATCAAGATGCTAACATATGTTATTCTTTTTTGTAGAGATTTAGTTTAAAATTTCAAATAAAAATTATTGATCACTAATAATTTTTGTATTTTATTATGTAAATGTAAAATGAATATAATTTTGATAGCAAAAATTGTTATGCATGTGTTATTTACCATCTTTATGGTAATTAAAAGTATAAGGTATATATATATATATATATATATATATATATATATATATATATATATATATATATATATATTGGGATATAACTATACATATTGGCTTTATTGGCCATTTACATTAGCCATCAAAAAATACATTATGCTGTATGCTGTTCCAAACCCGCATTCTGATGTTATTTACATGGAACACAAAAGTAATCAATACTATTAATAGTTTTTATGTGCGCATTCCCTGTCAAGAAGAACAAAAAAAGGACACAAAAGCATTGTAAACTCCACCTGACAACATTTTAAATGTTTTGTAGCGATCATTCATTGAGAATGTTCTCCCCTGCCAAAGTCAAGCATCAAAATGTCTTAATCTAGACTGGGACACTGGATAAAGTCAAATGGACTATGTTTTGGTACTTATCGCTGTTTTTCTGTCCTTTTTGGAACTTCTTGTCAACTGTCACCTTTTTTGGTGTTCCAATGAAGTAAGAGTTTTGAATGACATGAGAAAATAATGGCAGAACATTTCTTTTGAGAGAACTTTCAACATGTTGTACCTGATTTGGACTTGAGCATGATCCTCACAGTGTGACCGTCGTTAATGACTTCACAGTCCCTGCAAACGACATAGTTGGGGTTAAGCCCCACCTCCAGCAGCCGCGGGTCATAGCGGGCCTCCCTAGAGTTAAGGTTTATGGGGGACTGGTACTCTCCATTGGCCTCAGGAAAGAGAAGACCCCATTCAACACCTGGATTCATTCACAATAGACAAAAAAGTAGATTCAATCAACTGTTAAATGGTGAAACATTTTGTTTTAATGCATTTATCTAAGAATGCTTATCTTGCTTTGAGTGTATGATAACACTGTCCTTGTTCATGACCCACTAGACCCATAGCCTGCTGCTCAACCTCGAATCTAACTTTGTATATAGCTATGAAATATTTGCTGTTGCCACAGATAATACAAACAGTGGTCCATTTTTATGTCCTAATGTTGAAACTAAATAAGGACAGCTAGAGCTCCAGTGCCTCAAAGTCATTACTGAGGGGTCCAACAGGAATAGCAGACACAGGGGGATACAGGATGTGCTCATTTTTTTTCCTCTGCTGTTTTTCATCTCACCCTGTGTATATGTATTACTCCTTTCTTCTTTTACTCTACGCTATGCATTTCCTTTATTATCTGAAACTGCACTGGAGAAGTAAAGAATGCTTTTCATTGTAGACTAACACAACTAGAAATTGTACAAATTACTATTTTCACATAATAACCATTCATTATGCAATTATGTACTTATTTAAAAAAATATATTTATAAGTTAAAAAATATAGTGTGCAGATTCACTGGCTTGTTTGAGACGGGCTTGTTTATCATGGGTGTGACAATAAAGTTTCATGTTTCACAAAGAGGAGAATTAGCAGTGATTCTCGGATTGAGTCCTTACCTTCTTCATAGCCCCAGTCCAGCTCATCCTTGCCAGGGTAGTTATCGGTCTCCTCAATAACATTATCTGCCATGGCAACTGAATTTCCTCTATGGCTTTCAGAACAACTTGCGTTCTGTCCTGAGCAGATGCCAAAAACTAGTTCTTTCTGTTTTCAAGTCTTCCCCGTCGTTTGCTCACTTCCCAACCATAAAACATGAAGAAAGTGGTCTATGACAAAACAAGTGGAAGTGATTGAACTCAGGAGCTTCAAAGATAGCAACCAACAGAAAACACTTGTCATTCCATTGAAAATGATGAGTTTTCTTCTGTTCTCTTCCAGGAAAGTTGTCCACCCTGTATCAACTTCAGAGCACACAAAAAGCAAGTTCACAAACTCATTCTGTTAGCTACTACAGCTCACACAGTTCCCCCCACAAGTCATCTGATTGGCTGCGCGCAGTGACTCTTAAGCCTCTGATGTAGCACCATAGAAACAGCTCAGCAGTCTGGCCTGGTTTATAGTCAGGCCACGGGAAGCACAGTGCACACAGGCAGGAATGCAGGAGTGATGTTGCTCTTGGAGAGGTCCTCCCACAATAGAGGAAATGGGTGTGGTTAAAAAAACACCCACTAGCAGGAGGGTGAAGAAGGAAAGACTGAAGAGAGGGAAAGTCAGTTATTGTTTGCTTGCCACATTACTGATAGTGTTTTCAAGGTAAGGATGAGAGGGACCCATACGGGGCTTTCCCCTGGCTGATGGTTGTGTTATTCCAGCATGTTCTTTTCTGGTCACCGACTAAACAAAATGACCAAAGACATTTATACCGACTTGACTCAGAAGTTTACAGGTGACCTTGTTGTTTGTCAGCACAGTCAAACTGTATCACTCTCCTCAGTTCAACAATGCTTAGATATTTTATCAGCTGGACAACTGTATCTTATGCTATCAAGAACAATATGAACTAGATGTATGAAAGTCTCCTGAATGCACTTATTGACCTAGATTTTTTTTTAAAAGGAGGAGGTGAACACTATGGTGCATTGCCTTGAATTCTATACTAAGAAACTACTTTGACCCTAATTTTCTAAAATTAAAGGCAGCACACACATTACACAAAAGTGCAATCACTATCTAATTAATTATAAGTAGGTCGTTTTACTCCCCAAAGCTCAGGGACAAGAACAGGGTTGTCACGTGACCTCAGCATCCTCTATATTAAATCTATATTTGATCTGATATATCAGGAAAATCTACATTTGCTGCATAAAAACATCAGTGTATCAGATGGTGTGGTTGGTTTGATGTTGGGGAATCATTTGAATAATTATTCATGAACAATATACCTCCTGTTTTGAGTCCAGGTTCAGCAGATTACAGTACTGCCCTCTAGTGGGCAGAAAAAAGACATGACAATATCCTCAGAGCCGATTGGTACAGAAAGCTATAAAACAGTATGTTCAATTTTGACTCGCTTTTAACCTCGCTTATGGAACGAATGGGGGAAAATAAATCTGCTATAAAAATAATTTCATAGTAATAAATTATGTCTAAGACCATCAGGCCTAGATCCTGCTCACAGAGGGTCTGGCTTCTCTGGCTGGACATTTCAGAGAGCCATTTGCTAAAATCATTTAAGTTCTTTTCCCCCCCTCATTAATGTACACACAGCACACCATATTGACAGAAAAACACAGAATTGTTGACATTTTTGCAGATTTATTAAAAAAAGAACAACTGAAATATCACATGGTCCTAAGTATTCAGACCCTTTGCTCAGTATTTAGTAGAAGCACCCTTTTGATCTAATACAGCCATGAGTCTTTTTGGGAAAGATGCAACAAGTTTTTCAAACCTGGATTTGGGGATCCTCTGCCATTCCATTTCTGTCAGGTTGGATGGTAAATGTTGGTGGACAGCCATTTTCAGGTCTCTCCAGAGATGCTCAATTGGGTTTAAATCAGGGCTCTGGCTGGGCCATTCAAGAACAGTCACAGAGATGTTGTGAAATCACTCCTTCGTTATTTTAGCTGTGTGCTAAAATAACGATAAGGGTTATTGGGTTATATAAATAAGGGTTATTGTCTTGTTGGAAGGTGAACCTTCGGCCCAGTCGAATTGAAAATTTTCAAGTGACTGGTCACATCAAAATTTTTCAATTGGCCTAATTGAATTTATGTGAATTTAAATGTATCAATTGTGGCAACAGTCTGTTAACATGGGCTCAATTAGAAATAATATGTTTCAGCTCCTCTAAAAAATTTCAGCTCCTCTAATTTAAAATGTTCTGGTCACATCAAAAATTTTCAGTTGGCCAAATTGAATTTCTGTAAATTGATACAATTTAATTCACATAAATTCAATTTGGCCAATTAAATATTTTAAATTATAGTAACAATTGCTTATTTTTCACTGTCCCAAAAGACAAAAATTACTAAAAACATAAATATAGTAAGCAAAATGAACACAGACAACAGGTTCGACATTTAATCACTTTATTCAATTACTTTGTTACTTTATACTTTATTCAATTCCAACATAGGATATTTGGTGAAAATACATTATTTTCAATAAGTAAAAACTCACATACATACAAGAAGTCTTCTGCATAAAAGGATGTCTTGATGTGGTGAAGAAAACACAGCACTGCATAGGCTAAAGGCCTGCAAATAAAAGTAACATTAATGATAAAGTTCCCCTGCATCACATCTGGTAAGTGACAGAACATAAGTTACTTCACTATATTATGAGGATGAGACGAATGAATGGACGAATAAGAAAATCACGAGCTTGACGTGTTTGATATTGAAAGACAATTGAGCCCTGAGAGAGGCCGGCGGCAATCTAACGCCACCGTGTTCAACGGTCGCATGCTGCACATTTCACACAAATTACTTAATTTACTTATTACCCATTATTAAAGACATATAAGACATGAGGAAAATAAAACTATTGGCTACCATTAGAAAATTATGTGGTAACCGAGAACATACTCATGAAACCAATGAATGCATGAACTCCTGATTCTACTAAATGTCTTTTAAACTTCATACCGGGTCATAAAGCAACACTCTGGAGAATAATTTCAGTGCTCAATACTCACCTTGTGACGACGATGAATATCTCCATTCTGTTGGGAATGTTTGTTTCGTTCTTCAGCACTGCTGGTGTGGCTCTGCTGGCGCAGTGGCGCTCCCGCGCGCGCATCCGCATTTGAAATCTCCACACCAACGGTTTTCCTCGGGCGCATTTTGCGCATGCGTATACAGTTTTTCGGACGTAGGACTTGTTCACCCAACATGGATTTTTCACTTCGACTTCATAGATTGACTGAGCACAATTAAATATGTTAGGTGAATATGTTATTTTAATTTTGAGTGAAGACCATAAGCTATGATTAGTACAATGCATATTTTTGCATGGGGATAATTATTTGGAAGTAACTTATTAGGCCAATATGTAATGATCAATTGTCACAATTTTTTTTTACAGTGAGGTCTTGAGCACTCTGGAGAAGGTTTTTGTCCAGGATATCCCTGTACTCTTCCGCATTCATCATTCCCTCGATTGCAACCAGTTGTCCTGTCCCTGCAGCTGAAAAACACCCCCACAGCATGATGCTGCCACCACCATGCTTCACTGTTGGGACTGTATTGGACAGGTGATGAGCAGTGCCTGGTTTTCTCCACACACACACACACCGCTTAGAATTAAGGCCAAAAAGTTCTATCTTGGTCTCATCATACCAGAGAAGCTTATTTCTTACCATCTTGGAGTCCTTAAGGTGTTTTTTAGCAAACTCCATGCAGGCTTTCATGTGTCTTGCACTGAGGAGAGGCTTCCATCAGGGCAGACTGCCATAAAGCCCGACTGGTGGAGGGCTGCAGTGATGGTTGACTTTCTACAACTTTCTCCCATCTCCCGACTGCATCTCTGGAGCTCAGTCACAGTGATCTTTGGGTTCTTCTTTACCTCTCTCACCAAGGCTCTTCTCCCCCAATAGCTCAGTTTGGCCAGATGGCTAGCTCTAGCAAGGGTTCTGGTAATCCCAAACGTCTTACATTTAAGGATTATGGAGGCCACAGTGCTCTTAGGAACCTTAATTGCAGCAGAAATGTTTTTGTAACCTTGGCCAGATCTGTGCCTTGCCACAATTCTGTCTCTGAGCTCTTCAGACAGTTCCTTTGACCTCATGATTCTCATTTGCTCTGACATGCACTGTGAGCTGTAATGTCTTATATAGACAAGTGTGTGGCTTTCCAAATCAAGTCCAGTCAGAGTAATCAAACACAGCTGGACTCAAATGAAGGTGTAGAACCATCTCAAGGATGATCAGAAGAAATGGACAGCACCTGAGTTAAATATATGAGTGTCACAGCAAAGGGTCTGAATACTTAGGACCATGTAATATTTCAGTTTATCTTTTTTAATAAATCTGCAAAAATGTCAACAATTCTGTGTTTTTCTGTCAATAATGGGGTGCTATGTGTACATTAAAAAGAAAAAAAATGAACTTAAATGATTTAGCAAATGGCTGCAATATAACAAAGAGTGATAAATGTAAGGGGGTCTGAATACTTTCCGTACCCACTGTATTTTAAGTAATATTTAGTAACTACATGTACTTATTGTAGGGTTTGGTTTAGGGTTAGTTGCATGTAATTATGCATAATTTACTGTTATTACTATGGCATTTATTTATATTGAAATAATATGGATAAACATATGACAAGAAATGTAGGGTTATGGAAGGGTTATGTTTGTCCCCATGAAGTTTTTTGGCTTTCAGTATGAATATGTTATGAATATGTCTCCAAAACAATAATAAAATTCCCATTTAGAATTAGAAGATATCAGCATTCAAAACATACAGTCTCTCACTTCCGCCAATATAGATCAATGATTTTGATAACATCACCCTGTACTTCAGCTACTCATCAGATTTTCTGTCCAATCAAATGCTCTCTAAATCTTTAGATTTAAATTAAAATTTTTATTTTTAGTGATACACTACCATTCAAAAGTGTATGATTAAAAAAAATACTTCAATTGCAAAGGCACATTCAATTGATCAAAAGACGACAGTAAAGACATACAATTATTATATATTTGTTTTAAAGAAACATTTAAAAAACAAATCCTGTAAGATGTGGAGAGATTGAACTCAAAAATGGAAGCAGATGAGCACAAGCTTGTAGAGGCAGGTTTAAGCAGACTAAATGGGTGCTTCTTAGTCATAAGGCTTCATATCTAGGCTGTTACGTCAAAAAGCGCTGGCGAAGGCCATCTTAATTTGAAGGAGCCTTTGTGTTTGTGTCCTTCATTCATCTTATTTTGAAGAACACATTAGGCATATCCTTCTCATCCTTAAGTCACCCACTATCCTTTGCACACATTCTAATTCACGATAAAGAATTAGTGGAATATGAATCAGCACTGAGCTCACCCAGTTTCATTATGTAAATTAAGACAAAAAAATACAACTATATTGGAGATTAGGTATTATGATTTGTTTAGTTGTAAATTGATCACTTACTGCCAAACTGTCCAAAATGTAAACCACTTGGAGACCACAGACAGTTGCAGTGCTTCTAACAGTAACCTTGGGCAGTCGTGGCCTAATTAGAGAGTCAGACTGGTAACCCGAAGGCTGTGGGTTTGATTCTCAATACTGGCAGGAAAACAAGGAGCAAGGCACCTGTATTCGCACTTACTAGACATCTCATTCTAGCATCTAATGCTGAGAAGGACTAAGAGTCCTCAGAAGGACTCGATGAGGAAGGTCATAGACTCACTTCAACCTTCTAATTAAGAAGCACCCATTGAAGAAGACCTGCGCTATTGTTTTACACTGTTCTGGCATTTTATGTTAAATATTACAAGGTCAAAAAATAAATAAAATAAAAAATGAATCATGCACAGATTAATTGTTCACAATAATATATTGTGGCGGAGTGGGCGTGGTTCTGCGAGGTCTGTAGCGGGAGAGAAGCTGAAGAGCCGAGCGGTGAGTAAGTAGGTCAAGTGCAGACGAGTAACACCTGTGTCTGATTGCAGTAATTGGCGGGGAGAGACGACATTTAAGCCAGGATGGCAGAGAGAGCAGGAGAGAGAGCAACGGGACTGGGACTGCGCGAACACGCCACAAAGTTAATGAGAGACTGAGAACCTGAGAAACATAGAAAAGGAGAAATCCGATGGGAACCTGAGAGACTGTGTGTATATATACTGAGTATTGAGTTTGTGCTGTTGATGCGCCCTCGTGCGCCATTTGTGTTGGTATACGACGGTACGAAATAAAGTGTCAGTCCCAGTCACGCCGACCCCGACGTCTTCCTTCCCACCCACACACTGTCAACGAACCTAACCACACTGGTGCCGAAACCCGGGAAGGAAGAAGAGTGCCGCCATGGAGCCCCGTCACGCACCCCACTTGCGGACATCGTACAATCACTCGCCGGTCTTCACCAGGAGACACAACAAGATCTGCGGGACGTCAGGGAGGAGCAGCAGATGAGATTTGAGGCGCTCCTCCAGGCCCAGCATGAAGACCGCGAGTTGTTCCGGAGCTGGATGGACCGGGAGGTTCGGGCCGCCCCCAAAACCACCTGCGACTTGGCCACCACCATCGCGCTCTCGAAGATGGGCCCGATGGACGACCCGGAGGCGTTCATCGACCTCTTCGAGAGGTCTGCCGAGGCGCGGGGGTGGCCCCAGGAGGACTGGCCGATGCGGCTCCTGCCGCTGTTATCTGGTGAAGCAAAGGTAGCCGCCCACTAGCTGCCAGTCCAGAACCTCCTGGTCTATAAAGACCTCAAGCGCGCCATCCTGCAGCGGGTCGGCCAGACCCCCGAGCAACATCGTCAACGCTTCCGGAGCCTGGCTCTCGGGGAGTCTGGCCGGCCCTTCGTCTTCGCGCACCAGCTCCGGGACTCGTGCCGCAAGTGGCTGATGGCTGACGAAAGCGAGGTAGAGGAAGTCATCGATCGTGTGGTACTGGAGCAGTTCATCGCAAGACTTGTTCAATCTAAGGCGTTGGGTAACAGCCGCATGGTTAAAGTGAGGTGTGTGCACGGGGAATGGGTGAATTATCTGTTAGTGCCCGTGGATATTCTATTTCGGGGACAAAAGCATAGCGTTGAGGTTGCAGTTAACCCGCACCTCCGGCATCCGCTGATTTTGGGTACTAATTGGCCAGCGTTTAATAAATTGTTGGGATACTTGTGTGCAGATGCCTCCTGGGGGAAAAGTGTGCAGCGGAAAGAGAAGGTTGCTCAGCTGGGGGAGGTGGATTCGGGGCCTCGGGAAGATGTTTCAGGGGAACCGAGCGGTCGGGGGATGGCGGTTCTCACCGATCGCGATGACTTTCCCCTGGAACAGTCCCAGGATGAATCGCTCAAACATGCCTTTAGTCAGGTCCGTTCCATCGACGGCCACCTCCTCCATCCTGACCAACCAATCGCTTTCCCGTATTTTGCAATTATAAAGGATAGGTTGTATCGGGTGACCCAGGACGCCCAGACAAAGGAAGATACAACCCAGTTATTGGTGCATAAAAGCCGCCGGGAAATGCTTTTCCAGGCGGCTCATTCTAATCTGATGGCCGGGCATTTAGAGCAGCAAGCTACACTTAACCGTCTTATGGCCCGGTTCTTTTGGCCGGGCATTCACAAGAATGTGCGCAGGTGGTGCGCGTCTTGTCGTAAATGTCAGTTGGTGAATCCACCGGCCACCCCAAAAGCACCTTTGTGCCCCCTCCCACTAATGCAGGTCCCCTTCGAGAGAATTGGGATGGACCTCATCGGGCCATTAGAACGGTCTGCACGCGGGCATCGCTTTGCATTAGTTCTAGTGGACTATGCAACGCGATAACCGGAAGCAGTACCGCTCCGCACTATTTCAGCGAAAAGTGTGGCGAGCGCGCTGTTTTCGCGACCAAGGCACGGCGTTCATGTCACGGACGGTCCGCGAGCTATACGAATTATTGGGCATTAAATCGATTCGCACCAGCGTCTATCACCCACAAACAGACGGGCTGGTGGAACGTTTTAATCGCACGTTGAAAACCATGATTCGTAAGTTCGTTCAAGAGGACGCCAAGAATTGGGATAAGTGGCTAGAGCCTCTGTTGTTTGCTGTACGCGAGGTCCCGCAAGCCTCCACGGGGTTTTCCCCCTTCGAGCTTCCCTATGGGTGCCAGCCCCGGGGGGTGCTGGATGTCCTTAGGGAGGCTTGGGAGGACGGACCTTCCGCGGCCAAAAACGATATTCAGTATGTTCTGGACCTGAGAACAAAACTCCACACTCTGGGGCGGCTATCAATGGAGAATTTGTTACAGGCCCAGGACAAACAAAAGCAGCTGTACAACAGAGGAGCTAGACTTCGTCAATTTTCACCGGGAGATAAAGTTTTGGTATTACTCCCCACTTCCAGCTCGAAATTACTTGCAAAGTGGCAAGGGCCTTTTGAGGTCACACGGCGAGTGGGAGACCTCAACTATGAGGTGGTACGATCGGATAGGGACAGGGCACGTCAAATCTACCACCTCAACCTGCTTAAAAAATGGTCAGAGGGGGAGTCAGTGATGCTGGCGACGGTGGTGAGCGGAGAGGAGGATCTCGGGCCAGAATCAATTCAAAAGCCACAATCTCTCGCGCTGGCCCCAGGGGGAGATCACCTCTCACCCTCGCAGCTCACTGACATGAAAGAGCTACAAGCAGAGTTTGCAGACGTGTTCTCGCCCCTACCGGGTTGGACCGACCTCATCCAGAATGTTGAGACGGAGCCGGGCGTGGTGATTCGCAGCCTGCCGTACCGTTTGCCCGAACACAAGAAAAAAGTAGTTCAGGTTGAATTAGAGGCAATGATGGATATGGGGGTGATAGAAGAGTCCAGCAGTGACTGGGCGAGCCCGATCGTTTTGGTCCCAAAACCTGACGGCTCGGTCCGGTTCTGTAAGGATTATAGGAAGGTGAACGCGGTGTCAAAATTTGATGCGTACCCAATGCCAAGGATTGACGAACTGCTTGATCGGCTAGGGACCGCTTTTATTCGACACTGGACTTAACAAAGGGATATTGGCAGATCCCCTTGTCTCCAATTTCCAAAGAGAAAACCGCTTTCACCACGCCGTTTGGATTACACCAATTTGTCACCCTTCCTTTCGGCTTGTTCGGGGCTCCTGCGACCTTCCAGCGTCTGATGGACAGGATTCTCCGGCCGCATGCTGCATATGCCGCTGCGTACTTGGATGATATCATCATCTATAGTGCGGACTGGCAGCGGCATATGCAGCACTTGCGCGCTGTCCTGAAGTCGCTGAGAAGGGCGGGGCTCACGGCGAACCCAAAGAAGTGTGCGATTGGGCGAGTGGAAGTAAGATATCTGGGCTTCCACTTGGGTCATGGACAGGTACGTCCCCAAATTGATAAGACAGCAGCGATTGCGACCTGTCCAAGACCTAAGACCAAAAAGGAGGTTAGACAGTTCCTGGGGCTAGCGGGATATTACAGAAGGTTTGTGCCTAATTATTCGGACCTCGCTAGCCCAATGACTGATCTAACTAAAAAGGAGGCACCAGATACAGTTCAGTGGATGGAGCGGTGCCAGCAGGCTTTCACCCAGATAAAGGCTGCTCTGTGTGGTGGACCGCTCCTTCAGGCTCCTAATTTCTCTCTCCCATTTTCCCTACAGACTGATGCCTCGGACAGGGGTTGGGCGGTCCTGTCCCAGGAGGTGGAGGGTGTGGAGTGGCCGGTGCTGTACATTGGCAGCTCTCTAAGAGAGAGGCGATGTACAGCACCATAGAGAAGGAGTGTTTGGCCATCAGGTGGGCCGTTCTCACCCTTCGCTATTACCTCCTGGGACGGGAGTTCACCCTCTGTTCGGACCACGCCCCCTTGCAGTGGCTCCACCGCATGAAAGATACCAACGCGCAGATCACCCGTTGGTATCTAGCTTTACAGCCGTTTAAATTCAAGGTGGTCCACAGGCCGGGTGCTCAGATGGTTGTGGCTGACTTCCTCTCCAGGAGGAGGCTGCAGGCCGGATGGCTCCCCGGCCTGAGTCGGGCGGTAGGGGTATGTGGTGGAGTGGGCGTGGTTCTGCGAGGTCTGTAGCGGGAGAGAAGCTGAAGAGCCGAGCGGTGAGTAAGTAGGTCAAGTGCAG
This sequence comes from Gobiocypris rarus, assembly GCA_023029165.1. NCBI lineage: Eukaryota > Metazoa > Chordata > Actinopteri > Cypriniformes > Gobionidae > Gobiocypris > Gobiocypris rarus. Next base: position 41,422,189 of record CM040915.1, on the reverse strand, counting down.
ACGAGTAACACCTGTGTCTGATTGCAGTAATTGGCGGGGAGAGACGGCATTTAAGCCGCGACGGCAGAGAGAGCGGGAGAGAGAGCAACGGGACTGGAGTTAATGAGAGACTGAGAACCTGAGAAACATAGAAAAGGAGAAATCCGATGGGAACCTGAGAGACTGTGTGTATCTATACTGAGTATTGAGTTTGTGCCCTCGTGCGCCATTTGTGTTGGTATACGACGGTACGAAATAAAGTGTCAGTCCCAGTCACGCCGACCCCGACTTCTTCCTTCCCACCCACACACGAACCTAACCACATATATAAATGTATTTTTTTTAAATAAATGCTTTTTGTTTTGTTTTATGCCAACTTATAGGAACTAATATGAACCTTTATTGCCTTTTAATTTCAGATCTTACAATTTTAAGTTTAATAACTCTATTTTAGAAAGTCTGTTACCTTTTAATTTAGACTCTGTGTGGAACCTTGGTTAACCAGTCGGTAAACTAGATAACTAGATAAACATATATCCTCTGCTGTTGCCTCTAGCTTCTTCAAGCTCCATCTCCTTTCTAAAATTAAACATTTTCTGCCTGGAAAGTCCCTTGAGATAGCAATAGGTACACGCTTTACTTACATGTCGATTGGACTATTGCAATTCTTTGTACTGCTGCATCTAAAGCTACAATTGGTTCAAAATTCTGCAGCCAAATTTCTTCATTGGCTTCCGGTTCATATTAGGATTATTTTTAAATTCTCCTATTTGTATACAAATCTCTACACAACCTTGCAAGTTACCTATCTGAATTGCTGCATCCTTATAGCCCTTCCAGAGTCTTACAATCGGTAATCAAAACTTACTCATGGTTCCTTGTACAAGCCTGGGACAGGGTGGGACCTAGGTTGTGCTTGCCAGCACAAGCGCTGCTCCCTCCCTGTCACTTTTATATCTCTATTGAAAAACTATTTATTCTATTTAGCTTTTAAATGATGTTGATGTTCTTATTTATTATGTTCTACTTAGTTTTCTGTTGTTTATCTTACTTGTACAGCACAATGCTGTTTTTAAATGTGCTTTATAAATAAAAGAACTAGAACTTTTAGGGGTAAATCAGGAAGGACTTTAATTGTACTGTCCCAAGGACAAGCAATTGTTGCTCTTTTGTGGTTGATTAATATTGGTTTTAAATATGAGATTATTCAGCTTTGCTGTTTTAACATTCACGAGTTCACTCACGATCACTTTCCGAGAGGTAAATACAAGGTTTGAATCTTTTAGAATGATAATTATTCTTTTGTAAAGTGTCTAGCGAACAATAAAACGCTGGGCGACCATTGACCTGACACATAGCGGTTAGGTGTGTGAACTTCCGGTGAAGTCCACAACCTCTTCTGTTCTGTGTGCGTGGCGAAGGCGGGACGTGTGACGTAGACCGGCTGGAGCTCGAGGTGTTTATTGTTCCTTCCCGTCGAGGAGAGAAAAGGGCTGGCTTAGCGAAGGCATATATCACACACACTTTCCCTGCGGTTTTAGCTTCAAGGAGCCATTTTAGTAAGGCCAGAACAGGTTGACACAGGACCGGTTGGCCATGGCGTACGCGTATCTCTTCAAATACATCATAATCGGAGACACGGGTAAGCAGCGACAGCGAGTCTGTTATTTCCGCAGTGTTGGAGTCAATGACGTGGTTCAAGCAGAGGCGCGAGGGGTGGGAGGACTGACAGCCTCTGTTTTTGTCTCTGCCTTTCTCTTCATAGCTCTTAGGCTAACTCTTATCAGATACGTAAAGTCAATTCCTAATCGCGTGCTTCATGTCACGGCAGCTGTTTGTGGTTATAAGGCTGCCACAGTCTTTTGTTTTCCGCTGGGTGGGGGAAGCTAACAGGCAGGCTAAACGCTGCTTCATATCAGCTGTCTGCCTCAATAACAACAGCATTATTTCTGCTTTCTATTAGCATGACATGTAGTGCGAAAAAGCGACATGCTGCGTACGTGTCAGTACGTCTGACTCAGTGTTCGTTTGCTTTGCTTACATCTTTTTCCAGTCCAGTTAAAAGGCCACAACCTGGCTAGTTAGCCAACAGCGCTAGCAGCTATTTACTCTTTCTGAAAATGGCGTTGGCTCAGTTGCGTTTTACCAGAGGATACAACATTTAATAAGCCATTACTATAAAAGATAACCCCTTGTTTTTTTCACCCAAGCCCTACATTTATCGTTCAGGGTCATACAATGTGTGTTTCGATGTTGGCAAACCCGTATATTTGTGGCCTGCTAAGATTCTCACCAGATTTCTGTTACTGTAGGCCTTTCCCCAAGAGATACGGCAACAGCAGACAATGGATTTCTTTATTTAAATGTGTTTATCTGTCATTTATTTACGAACAGAATACCCCAATAAAATAATAGTATTCTACCATATAAGATTAATATAACCCTGAGTAGGGTGCTGATGTTTATTTCAACCCATAATGATTTTGCATCAACGTAATTCCAGAGAACGTGTTGCTTTTGTTTGTTTTTAACCTATTTTATATTACGTGTTATTTACTAATATGTATTAACATTTAAAATGAATCATTTGATCCCATGCACTTACTGTGTACATGGATGTTTTCACCTTGTGCATTTAAAAAATACCTGCATGTAACTACTTTCTGCATCTAGTTACGTCTAAAATGTTATTTGTCTATATAGATATATAATTACACTAATTGTCCCTAAACATCTTAATAGCTGCACGTGTTTTGTAATACAACATGCTATAAGTACATTGTACCTAACCTTTTTTTTCTTCTCGCAAGTACATAGTAATTAAAGACCTAATATAAAGTGGGACTGGAACCGGGACCATTTTTGTCCTCTAAATAATGCTGTGATTTATCTTCCCCACATAAATAAGCCTGTAATAATACAGCTGTGTTTTTACATTGGTATGGTCTAGTCTTCAACTTTAGGACCAATGGATAATAAATGCATCTTGTCTTTTTTATTGCAAATGTAACAATTAACAAGCTTTTCTTTAACAGAATAGGTAAGTTTGATTCAAGTTTGACTGTGAAGTGTCTTCTCAGCGGTTTATGCACTACGTTTTTTGGAAGACTGAACCTTGTAGACTTTATACTTTTTGCAAGTGCAGAACAGCAGAAAAAGTTTTATTTTTTTAAATCAAAGTATTAGTTTTAGCCCACAGTAAGTGTCTGAGTACATTTTGATTATCTTGTCCTTGAGTTTGAGTTTGCTTTTTTATTTAAAGTGTGTGTGTGTGTGCAGTTGACCGCTAACAGTTAAAGTGATAGTTCACCCCAAAATGAAACTGTTCTCAATTTACTCATACTCGTGTTATTCCAAATTTGTATGACTGAATTTCATCTGTAGAGCCCAAAAGAATAACCAAACAGTTTTGGTTAACGTTGACTTCCATTGTATGGACACACAACCTTGAGACATTTCTCAAACTATCTTTGTGTTCCACAGAAGAAAGAAAGTCATTCAGGTTTCGAACGTAAATGATGAAAGGATTTTATTTTTGGGTGAACTATAGCTTTAGGCCCAATCCCAATTCTATTTTATACCCCTTCCCCTACCCCTACACCTACCCGTGATGCAGAGTGGCAAGGCGTAGGGGTGAAAAATTCCCCTAAGAAATGGGACACCACTAACTATACCATTACATGTCATCATACCCCATTTATTTTATTAGTGTCCTATAACATTTAACCAGTATGAACAGCAATGAAGTGCGTAAGGCTATATTTAAAAGAAATCAGACGCAAGCACGTTTAACAAATTACTCACTCCCAGCGTAGTTTTGCACTGTATTTGGACTTAATTAAACTGTGCTCGCTTTCAGTTCAAAAATGTATGAACCTTCGAGTTTCCCAAGACGATACAGAATGATACAGAACTTACAAGACTGATGAAGACGCTTTTCCGTTGGGCCAAACTGTTCTCTTTGTTTATTAACCGTTCCAATCCGTGCTGATCCGAGCCGGCCGGTACGGATATGGTTTCGTTTTCTACCGTGGTGCTAAGATAACGGAGCTCTTTGCAAAATGTAATATAAACGAGTCAATCGTTGCCTTGGTGATGCAAGAGTTTACAGACGAAACGTAATATAAATATCGACTGCGTTATGAAGGATGACCAGATATATTTTTTAACTGTATTAATTTGTGTAATTTGTGTTCATATTACTCAAATAGTGCGTTTGGCAATTTCGGATAAACTGGCAGCCAGGCGACACACAAGTGATCGATCCAGAGTGGCAACATCACTTCACACATTCTAGCAGCACGGTAGTCAGTGTATGATGCATGTGCATGTGGTACTGAAAAATGTTAGTTTGAAGGGCTATCTGGCTCTTCCCCTTACGCCTACCAAGGGCTAAGGGGTAGAAATGAGAGCCTAATTTAGAATAGTTTGTACCATAACATCTAATGATCCAGTTTGTTGTGGAGCCAAAGTATTTCAGCATGTTGCCCAACTTCCAAATGCACATTTGTCTACAGTGGTTTTCTGCCTTTTGTATCAGGCCTTGAGCTGTGCTCAAGACAAAAGCAAACCATCATATAAACTCTACAGTGCCTAATGCATTTTATAAGACTGAACAATAGTAAAATTGGATTTGTCAGACTTAGTTTGGTTGTAAAAGTGATGCGTTAGTATGTGTAAGCAGGCTCATGCCTCTGCATGTTGCTCAACCCAAGTCAGTTGATGCTCATCTGAAACGTGATCTAGCTAGTCATTACTAGGCTTCATGAGATTGCATCTAGCCTTGTGTTCATGATTGAAGTGCAAGTTTGCAGTCTTAAAACTGGCACAAGTTGAACATACCAACTATACAACTAGTGCTACTATACATTTCCTTTGAGCTCTAGAACTTCTATGCAAGTACATAACAGCAGAGAAAGTTTGCATTCTCATGTGTGTATATATAGTTTTAAGCTCATCAATGTGAAATTGATTCATGCTTACCATGACTATACTGCCATAGATATAATACTACAGGGTTAAATTGAAGCAGTAGCATCTAGCTGTTGCCACGTTATTTTTGCCACCATTTTTCACAAGTGACAACATCAGCTCACAAGTATTTTTATTAAGCTGTGGTTTTTTCCAAGTTAGTTACTAAATGTTCTGTAATATTTGCTGTAGGTGAGTCTGCACATTACACATTGTAATTTCAGCATTGTGTTGTTGTCTCCATCTCTCTTGAGCGCTCTTTGAATGCTGCTTGCTTGCTTGGCAACGGCTGTTGCTCATGGTAACGCCTCCTCCTAATGTCATAAGCATTTAACCTGTTTGTGTATCATGGCAGATCCTCTAATCTTATTGTGGTGGATGAGTTAATTTAGTTATGCCAGTAATATAAAATGTCTTGAACTGGTGATTTTACTCAATTAATGTAGTTAATTTCATATAGAATCGAGTCCATGTAAATTAGCATTTGATGTTTTGTTAATGAATAATCAGGTAAATAGTTTAAAGTGCAGAGAACTTGTTGATTTTTTTTTACATTCACGTTACACACCGAATATTGAAAATAAAATTGTGATAAATGTCTTTGCTTTTGCTATCAATCCACCAGGTAATTCAAACTCATCTGCCCTAATGTTACTGTCAAATTATTTGTCTGATATTGATTTTAGTGCATGGGTTTTAAAAAAAAAAGGATAATTGATTTTAGCAGTAGAATAATAAGATGGCTTCTACAATGGCTTTAATTAAACCATTTATGTTTATGCACATTGTTGGAAAATGAGTTGAAAGGGGAAGCCAGCTTTAGCCTCACTATAGAAATGACCCTATCACTTAAAAAAAAAAAATTCAATTAAATCCTGAACAAATGACTTTGATGTAATGGGATACAGCAGATGTATAGGCCTGAGGCTAATTGTGGTCATTCACATGTGACCCTCTGTGTTTGTTTTGCAGGTGTGGGGAAGTCGTGCCTATTATTACAGTTTACAGATAAGCGCTTTCAGCCAGTGCACGATCTCACTATCGGTAAGGCTCTTTTAACCCAACCACATATTCTCTCATTAATTAAAACAGCAGAAATGGTTCTCATTAGCACAGGAAACAGACTGGTGCTAGTCTCCTTGAAATATAAGGCTCTACATAATAGTTCCATTTGTTTTGTGTTTTATGGAGCTGCACGATTCTGGATAAATTAAGAATCACACCTTTTATGAATAGACAAATAAAATACCATGTCATTTTGCTGCAGTCTATTTAAAAAAAAAGAAGAAAAAAAAGATAATTAAAACTTAACGTGTTTCATAACTGGATGAATCAGTGTTTTTTCACAAATAAAAGATTCAATGACTAATGCATTTTTAACAGTCACTTGTTCCCACCTACTGGTGTAATGATATAATTGATACAATCTTTAACCGAAGATACTTTATTTACTCTATTTTGATTGCTACAATAGACATCAGTGTTTATATCCGAACTATAAACTTTTATCCCAGTATTTCTGTGATACTTTGAATGTTTGTAACAGAAATAATGATACTGTGTGGTTGAAAAGACTGTATGTTGAAGCCGTTTCATACTTAACAACTGCTCTCTCTGGCTCAGCAGCAGATTTAAATGTTCCGCTGTGATCGTACTTGTCAAAGGTTTAATAGATATAGCCTAATCATTGTCATTTAGCAATAATAATGCGTGGGTATTTGAATAGAGATTGCAATCTTTTAACGATTAATCGTGCAGCTCTATTGTTTGAGTTTCTGTTTACTCCATATGAGCACATTCCACAAAACCTGGGTTAACAAATGTATCCAAATGTATTTAAAGTTGCCATTTGATAACTAGTTTCAATGTTTTATATATATTTATATGCTTCAAAATGAAAGTTCTGTAGTGTTGATGCAAATCAGAGGTGATGTGTTCACTGCCCTGTGCTGTCGCATGAATCAATCTCTACCTTTATTTGTCTTGACAGGTGTTGAATTTGGAGCGCGAATGATCACTATAGATGGCAAACAGATAAAACTTCAGATCTGGGATACGGTAAGATTGCAGTCATCTGATTGTTCATTCATCTTATTTGTGCAGAAAGCACAAGTTTGTTTCTCAGTGTGATCAATTAGGTCAAATTCATGCCCTTACTAAATTATTTGAGTCTTACCATGGTTGACACAGTGGAGACAGTTTTGAGGGAACGTGCTTTCTGATTAGGCAGATTTGGCTATACAATAATGCCAATGCAGCAATATGTCTCATGAGGCTGCTCATGGGAGCTCAGTTCTGCTGTCAGGCTGCTTTGAGCCAGTCACATGACATCAAACCTAAATGTCATGACCTAAGGATTCTAGAGCCACAGAAAAATAATGACAATGCTGTCCCAAGCAGTATAACAGTAATGTCCTGTGCTTTGATGTTAAAGGCAGCAAACAGAGAAATAAACGTTAATTTCACCCTTTTAAGAACCCTCCAAAAATATCTACTATAAGTAAACTAAAAGTAAAGCTTGCAAAAGATTTGTTTCTTCAGAATCCATAGATATTTTTTAATTGCGGTCAATAGAGAAAGCATTGCTGTTTGAAGCCAAATGGTGTAGTTATGAAATTAACCAGCAGGGCATCCCTTGCTTCATCCACATTCTCAGTTTTTCTTAAGCCCTGCCCTCCAAAGACATGTCAACAAACCTGATGTCTTGTTCAAAATTATTGACAGGGAGAAAATGCTTCTAATTGGTGTTTCCTTGCCGTATGCTGCTCCTATTTTTTTGCAGGGCCTATGTTGCACAATGAAACATGTTTTATTTCTCAAGATGCTTATTTCACTTATATCTGTGGGACATAAATGCTAGTATGTAAAAAAAATTACACTGGCTTTAATGTTTAATTTAAAGTTTATAATGTATACCAAGGCTACATTTATTTGATTAAAAAAATACAGTAAAAACGGTAATATTGTAAAATGTGATTTAAATTTAAAATCCGGGTCCAAACGCAACAAACGGTGCTAATATACACATACAGTGGTGTAATACTATGAAAAAAATCATAATCTTTATCTCTATACCAAAATTCCAGATGGCCAGACAGTGATTCATCTTTTATAAATTGTTAAAATATTAAAGTCTGTGCCACTGTAAGCACTGAGACTGTTGTGTAGACTGTAAGTATTTAAAATGTTTAACTTTTTAAAATGTTTGGTGTTTAAAATGAGTAAATAGCGCTCATAAACGGCCGTCAATGGCATTCTCAAGTGAAACGAGTTGAAGCTTGGACCTAGAAACGGCGTTCCTTACGTCACGACTTAACAAGCGGATAGCTATAACTATAAAATAACTATTTCATATTACAACTTAATATGTTGTTGAATGTTATTTTATTCCTGTGATGGAAAAGCTGCATTTTCAGCATCATTATCATTGTCTTCAGTGTCACATGCATGATCCTTCAGAAATCATTCTAATATGATGATTTGTTGATCAAGAAACATTTCTTATTTTTCAAGATTCTTTGATGAATAGAAAGTTGAATAGCATTTATTTGAATTATATTATTTTTAACAGTTGTAAATGTCTTTTGTCACTTTTAATCAATTACATTTTTTATTTTTGTTTTACCCCAAGCCTTTGAACTTTTTTAAAATTTTCTTTCTCTTCCTTTTTTTCAGTGATTTTTTTTTTTTTTTTTTTTTTTTTTTACCTCTGCAGTTCTTCATAGTGAAAGACCCAAACTAAATATTTTGGTGAATTGTGTAACTTCATTCTGACTTTCAAAATATGCCACCTTGAATATAACTTGATTTTTATAAGCATTCCTTGTAACCGGGTGTATGTTTGTTTTATTTACAGAGCTTCTGAACCTTGAATCAGTTATTTGCTTGCATGTATAAATGATTTGACAATATAGCATTCCATATTTTGAGATAATCATGAGCTGATTTGTTTAATATTCCTTTTAGGAAATGCAGCCATTAAATGTTAATCAAATAAAATGTCTTAGCTGCACACAAACATTTTGGCCAGCAGAGGGAGACAGCATATCAATAATCATAATGTTGTGGTCATTGCTTCAGTGTTGTTTATGTTGTTTATGTCAGATGTCTATTTTGTTTTTTTGTTGTTGAATGCTTGTATACTCTCTTAGAAGGTTGGTAAGAGACTCATACCAGTTATGTATGTGTAAAGACATCTCTTTGCAACTTAAATGAAGTCACATTAAACATTAAAAAGGATGTTTTCCTGTTTATAGCCAGTTTGCAAGGGCGAGGCTGTCTAATGAAAAATCTAATGTCGTGATAATTAGGGGTAATCATGCGGTGGTTGTTTGGTGTGGGTTATATGATGTCGTCACCTAAATTGTACTGTGCCTTTAAATGCACCATAAATAATTTATTTCAAGGTTATTTCAACAAGCTCTGTGATAAAACTAGAGAAGATGGAGGAGGGTGTTGGATGAAGTAACAGGAGAAATCTGCATGTCTGGCCTTCCTGTAACCTTTCACTCCAGCAGATGGCAGGCATAACAGTGTCATTCATCATTTATTCACAATGGGCTCCATTAACTCTAATGTTAACAGCTGCCCCAGGGAATGGGTTATTGAATTCAAATACGTGCTCCTGGCTTACTTGCCTGCTGTCAAAGTGCCTGCATTGACCAGAGGCCATCTTATACCATGACATGCCGCTGAATGGTGGCCGTACGCTGGCCGCTGCTAGATTCGACAGGCGTCAGTGACGCTCTAGAGATGTATTGTGGGGTGGAGAGTCTACGGAGGGTCTGTGCATGGGAAGTCACTGTGGTCTTTTAGAGCTGGAGTTCCCAGGGCAACACCAGCCTGGAGGGATTGTGGTGAAGATGGTTTACACACCGAGTGTAAACCCAATATGCCCAGTGGACATTGTTGGCACCTCATTGTTCCTTATAAACAGGCTTTTACTGGTGCTGTGATCCCTGTGTCTGTGTGTTTTAGGCCGGACAGGAGTCCTTCCGCTCAATCACCAGGTCTTACTACAGAGGTGCAGCTGGGGCTCTGCTAGTTTATGACATCACAAGGTGAGACCAAACTCGTACGACTGTCATATTTATGTTCTGCTCCTCTGCCTTACTATCTTGTCTACTCCAGTTTCAGGACTTCTACAAAGATTATTCTTGTTTAATTCATTCAATGTATTTTTTATGTGTGGATGTTTGTTATATTTGCAGAAGGGACACTTTTAATCACTTGACAACTTGGTTAGAAGATGCTCGTCAACATTCCAACTCTAACATGGTCATCATGCTCATTGGAAATAAAAGGTCAGTGTACATCATGATCATTAGTAGTAGTCTATTTTTTTTATTTCTATTAAATCCGGGAGTAAAGTGGACCGGTTCACACCCTTTTTTACTCTATTAATTTAAGTTTTACTATCTATTTACATGGCTTGATTTAGTTATTTTGAACCTTTCTATTAATCAAATGGTCTTGAAACAAAATACATCATGGTTTCAGGATTGATAATGATAAGAAATGTTACTTGAGAACCAAATCAGCATATTAGAATAACTTCTGAAGGATGTGACACTAAAGACTGGAGTAATGATGCAGAAAATTCAGCTTTACCCATCACAGGAATAAATTACATGTTTAAAAATTTCAAATAGAAAACAGTTCTTTTTAAATGGTAATATTTACAGTAATACTGTTCATAATGTATTTTTGATCAAATAAATGCAGCCTTGGTGAGCATGACAGATTTCTTTCAAAAACATAAAAAAATCTTACTGATCCTGGTCCAAAATAATTTTTTGAATTAAACCAAATCTGATTCCTCATGCCAGTGATTTGGAGTCACGGAGAGAGGTGAAGAAAGAGGAAGGAGAGGCCTTTGCTAGAGAACATGGCCTGATCTTCATGGAGACTTCTGCAAAGACTGCATCAAACGTAGAAGAGGTAAAACAGCTCTTGTGTGGCTCAGAGGTCTTCAGTGCTTGTGTCGTGATTTTATGTTTGCGTTCTTGTGTGAAAACATGTGCATATAGATAACACCCTAGGGACACACAGGCTGGGGAGAAAAGCATTCAGATTTCTGTGGTCTAAGCCAAGAAGCTAAAGCAGGGCTTAGAGCTGGCTTTAAAAGAGTGGGGATGTTAAATTGTGGAAGTCCCTCCCCCATCCTCCCACCCGAAGTCGCCTCAATGATTAATTTGTCTCATTAGTGTCGTATGAATTCTCCTGACCCTTCCCCCACCCCTTTATGACGTTTCAATCTCCTATTTAAGGTTCATGCATATTCATAGATTCCCTGCCACACACATATCCGCAGATACGAGCGCACACATCTGTGGCACTCGCTCACCCATCTCTTTCTCTCTCGTGGTAATTGAGCCACAGAGGACTGATTGCTCTGGAGAACTGAGAGGCAGTTGCACCAAAAGGCAAAGCAGCTCTGTTAATTAGGCTACAAAGTGCCGGTGGCAGGTCTTAACACTGTAAAGGTGAGCCATGCACACGGCTGTGTTTATTTTCTCTGGGTGACCAATGTGTGCTCAACTCGAGTAATAATAGACATCATCACTTTCAGCCAGATGGGGGCACCAGCCTTCAACTGTAAAAACCTTGACGGTTTGAACATATCAAGTTAATCCTATCGGTTTTATCTGACTAATTTATTCATGAATTATATTGATTCCCTTATGCAGTATTATTTTGTTTCCAGTATTGGTTATGTTTTGCATCGGTGTCATTGAATTTAGTATGAGTTCTGTATGAGTTTATCATCTTAAGCAGTTAAAGGATGGCATTTTAATCACATGGATAAAATATGGTCCTTTTTGTGTTTCAGGCATTTATCAACACGGCCAAGGAGATTTATGAAAAGATCCAGGAGGGAGTCTTTGATATAAACAACGAGGTAACCCATGTGAAAAGGAAGCTCACTCTTTGTTTGCTTTTACAACTTAAAGTAATTGGGTCAAGAGGACTTCCTGTAGCATTACATTAAAATCCATTATGTATGGTCTAGTGGGCAGATTCAGAAACTGTAAACTAAATTCACAAACCTTTTCCAGGAAGGTGAAATGTGTAATTTTGCTAAAATACTTGCTACTTTCTCTACTTGATATACAGACACTATGTTAAGTAAGATATTCATAGGATGAATCCCCCCAAAAGTAAACATTGTAGCTCTGACCAGTTTAACCAATGATGTGAGTTATTTGTGCATTTATTTTTTTTTCTGCAAATTTAATTGTTTAGTGACATTTAAATTACCCACATCGTCTTTCATTTGAATTAAAGCTGCTGCTATATCACAGATACTTTGAGTAAAGTCATATACTAGAGTTTCACATTGGATGGTTGATGCACTTTGTACTATGGTGATGTTCTCCCACAGTTGCCACATTGTCCTCAAATCTATGCAAATTCAGATGTTAATAGCCAATGGAGCATAGCAGATATTATTGTACTGGTTTACACGTGATTCAGGCATTATAAAAGCCCATAAAATGCTTCGAAATATAATGGTGGTGAATACTTGTACAATGACATAAACACATAAACGCCTGAAATAAGAGGAAGAAGTAAGGTGACGACGAACGCAGATCTGCTCCAGGGAAAGCTCCACACAAGCCCTCCTGCCCTTCAGTTTCGCTCTACTGGCTGGCAGCCAACACACAAATTCCTCACATATTGTAAGTTACAGCTGGTTGGATGGAGGTGAGCCCACTGCAGCTATTTTATTGGAGTAGTAGGAAGAGTTTTCTTTATAAAAAAAAAAAAAGTTAAGGAACAGCATCCAAACCGCATCAGCTGATAGAGATCCTGGCCAGGAACCTCAAGGCTCACATGTGAGCTCACCCCAGATCACTATAAATCAGATTTGGCGCAACGTGGGGTTTCCTGACAATGTTACAAAAGCACCGCTTCACTACGGCATGTCTGTTTTGAACACAAGCCCGCTTAAGGGGAAAAGTTGGCGCGGTGGATGCCTTTGTGTGATGAATGAAAGTGCCACCAGCTTGGGTGTGTGTGTTTTTAAAGCTCTGGCAGGTTTCCCTGCGTCTCTGTGTCACCGCTGGAATAACACTCCAGAGGTTCTCCCGCTTCAGTGCTGACAAAAGCGGCCCACTAATTCAGGCCTACAGGGGCTGGTATTTTCTGCTTAATACAGCATTATGTGACAGTACAAAATCACCATCATTTCTCATGGATTCTTTTTAATTTTGGAAGAGCTTCAAATTGTGTGGTCTCTTGTCATCTGAAATGGATATTAGTGTTTAAATGTCTTACATGCTTTATATGTGTGTGTGCGCAGGCCAACGGCATTAAAATTGGACCCCAGCATGCTGCCACTAACTCCACGATGGGCGGCAGTCAAGGAGGACAGCAAGCCGGAGGGGGCTGTTGCTGAGCACTACCCTTTACCCTCCAGTCTCCTCCTCGCCCCTCTTCGCCCCTTACGTTTCTACTGGACTGGTCGGGCTCACTAACATTTTCTTAACCTCCCACAGCCCAGGCCCCGGATTCAAATCATATATTAGATGGCTGTCCAAAACAAAACAAAAAAAAATATTTATAAAGTCCAGGTCCTCTTCAATCCTCCTGACAAACTCCTGAAGCCTGTTCGGGCTACAGAAGACATTATATGGTTACTAGTAAGGAAAAAGACAGGAGCTTTGGAGTTATTATGGTAAATATATATACATGTTTGTTTCTCGGCAAATTGTTTTTTGTTTGTTTTTGTTTTTTTTGCCCATTTGACTTCAAGCTGAACTGTATTAAACACTACAAAGTCATCTATAGTATTTTAATCGGTTTATGTGGGTGAATTCAATGAAAACTGTGGTGAACCCTGAAGTCAAAATAAAAGGAACATAGAGCTGGTCTAAAAAAAAGCTGTTATCAAACAGCTGTTATCAAAGTGAAGAAGTCAAAAGAAGAAGAAGAAGAAGAAGAAAAAAGCAGGACTGTTTTAAATCTGTATTTATCATTCACATTCTGTATATATAGTTATCATTTCTTGCTTTGGTGTACGTTGACCAAGCTAGAATTCTGTACTGAATTTGCTTAAATTCTATACTGTATGAATAGAGCTTGAAACTGCAACAGTATTGCGATATTTCCAAAACTGCTTTGACACCATTTTAAGGTAATCTTTTACTTCATTTATTTTAGTTTGGTCCTGCCATCTTGACCCCTCGTATAAGTGCCCCCGATCCTCCTCTCTGTATAGAAACTCTGGCTCTATATACCTATTTTAATGCCAAATTTGTGTTTACCTGTGTTCTAAAATCATGGCTCCAGATATGGATCACCTCTCCAGAACTAGATCTGCTGTTTGCCTTAAAAGATTTTGGGACATCAAAACAATAACATTCATGCTAAACAGGATCATTTCAGTAATTACGTGCAGTCGTATATTGCATATGATAACGCTAGACTCACTTATCCATTAGACAGACACTCACACATACATGCCTGTACTTATATATCCATACAAGTCGTCACATATGCATGCATTTGTATGCATATAAATATATCTATTTTTTTTCCTCTTCAAAATTTTTTTGTTTTCCAATGCAGTCCGCTGTGTAAAGTCAGTGCAGATCCACATTAATTTAGGTGTCTGAGTGATTGTGTAAAGACTTGCTTTATCTTGGCACTATGTTGTTAATAGATATATGGTGAACATCTTGTCTGTTGTGAAAGGGGTGTGATAAAGCCAAACCTGGAGTAACTTTGTGACCCTCGACTTTATTTGCTGTGTTCTCAAAATGAAATGCTATCACGAAAAAAATATAATAAAACCTTCTAAACTCAGTTTGCTTATGTGCAGTTTTTTACGCATATGAATAAAGCGTCTGCTTAAGATAACATGTATTTTGCTGTTTTCTTGCCATAAATGTTGGTTTTGTTTTAGAAAATTAATTGGTTTGAAATCATCCGACAATACATGAACCACAACGTGTAACAACTTATGATAAAACGTGTGTGAAGGTGCCAGAGGAATGTATCAACCCGAATGTGCATGCTTGCACGCATATAGATTGAGCTTACGTATAGAGGCAGACCTGAACATCCGGGGTACAGACGCCACCAGGGATTCGTGGTTTTACGATTCAGGTAAATTCCGCCTGTATGTAGTTTGGTTGCGTATAATTGTACAGTTATGAATGGAAATGTTCTCAGATTCAAGAAAGCCAGGACAGCATGTTTAACTATCGTGTTTAATTCTTTTAACTGTGAAAGACAAAATGATCAACGGCATTCCAGTAAAAAGCAACATAAATGCTTCATAGCATACAGATATTATTTACATATACAACAGCAGTGCATTAAGATATCATTCATTTTTCAGTCAGCACACAAACACTCGTTAAAACTTTAATATAAAACATGAGATATAAAGCATATGCATAATGTTATTTCACTTAAAAGACTTAGTTATAATGTAACGAGCGCAAAAAAGTTTAAAAAGTCGGAATATGATGTGAAAAAAATGTAATGCTGATTTTTAAACGAAAATCCGAAGTATCGAAACAATACGTAATGTTTATAAAGACCTGGAAAGTAAAAGAAAAAAAAGCACTTGCGTCACACACAGCCCGGCGAGGTCACTCACGCGCACGCATGTTTATCCAGTAAGTCATGCACGCGCCCCCTGCCTGTGGAAGGTGAGCGCGAGTGTCTAGAGGAGAGGACACGAAAACGCGACTGCCTGGATCGATCGGATTAAACTCGAATTGAGTGAAATTAACACAAAGGAGAGAAGCAGAGTCGGCGAGGACGGGACGCTGAGACGCCGACTTTACCAACAGAATTTGAATTTCGACAGTTATTCACGTATTTAAACGGATTTTCGGGATAGATGAAGAGGAGTTAATTGGTGAAAACCCTAAACTGACCCGCGTTGAGTAGGGTAAGGACTAGCTTTTCTTTCTAATGATACAATATGAACCAACCAACTTTATCATTCGCACACAAACTTATAAGGTAGTTCCTAGCGTTTTTAACATTGTTGTACAAATATATCCGCACTTTCATTGTGAGAAAACTGTGTTAGAGTGTACATTTAACTTGCTTTGTACCTTGGTGGCACCCACGGTATAAACTGTGTTTTAAACCAGCGAAAAGTTGTTTTCATTCAACGTTTCACAGGGAACACAGAAAACGTACGTTAGTTCTTCATTTCTTCGCATTTTAACTTCTCGAAGAATCTCAAACTCGCTGGAGCACATGCTAACATTAGCTCGTTTAGCTCAGGCGCACTGCATTGTACAGAGCCGCACGGATCCCCATTGGAGTGGAAGCGAGAAATGTGTTAGTTAAATCATATACAAGCAATTAATTCAGTTCGAGGTCTAGGAAAACACTCGTATCCTTTACATCTCTCACGAATTGATAAACAATTTTTTTTCAAAACTACATAAAGTAAGCGTTCGTTAGCAAGCTAATTGTTGAGACACGAGGTGGATTGAACGTAGAGGTGAGTCATTGGCCGAGTGAATGAGGGAGATCCCCGACCCCTCGTATCAACAATTACACTCTAAAATAGTTTTTATGCGCACGAAACTGCACGTAAGAGTAGCTTTAAAGTTTTATGCGTGTGCTTTTCGCGTATAACATTCGGGAATGCTCGTAATAGTCTTTGGAAACGGCAAAGCGAGCCGGAAAGTGCGCTCGTCCAAAGGACAATATAGATACCGGGGAAGGTTGCTTGAGGCCAGATGGTCAATTGCTCATTTTCTTTATCTATTCGTTTATAGGAGTCACAACTTTAATGCGTTTTCTCAATCACAATTCATAGTTTGCGTGTGTTCTCTACTGGGAAAGTGTTTTATTTGTATCGTTTGGTGCTGCGAGGTGCGTTGGAGAGGCAGGCGTGCGCGGGGGTAATTAGCTAACGTTAGTTGGAAGTGGCCGATCTGCTGTAAGAGACGGACAGCGTCGACTTCATTGTCTCACAACAAGCTAACTTGCTAGCTGGACACAACTCATCTCACATTTCTTTTGTCCCCTTTCCCCCTCAACAGGTAGAAGGGGTTTTAAAGGGAGGAGGGATCGGACGGACACTTTATTTGAGGGGAACTGAAAAAATGCACCTGGTTTATCTTTGGGGGAGTTTCCGTGTTTTCGAAAAGTTTTACGATTTTGTTTATGTCGTACTATTTAGAAACTCGAACAGGTTTTATTGTCCAATCTCCATATTGAAGCCACAAAGAGAACTTGAAAAGCACCTGCTTCGTTTACAGCGTTGTAGAGCCACGAATGGGGGAAAGCTAATTTATAATTTACCCTGCAGTGTTTTTATTCCATTTTAAAGCGTTTCTGTACGTTGTCGATAAACATGAACTAAATCAAGTGTCGTTAAAATGTGTAGTGTATAAAAAGTTCTTTAAAACACATCTTTAAACTCGAAAGTCTAACAAAGAATCCTTTAAAGATGGTATCGTTATTGTCTCGCTGCCTCTCAAGTCTTTAACCTAAGATGGCAGCTTTTAATGTGTGTCGGTCCACTCAATGAGCAGATATGAAGCCGGTATGGCGGAGCATATGTGAGACTGCTTTGTAGTCGCATTAGGCTTTTCACATCGCTTGCCTTTTCTTGTGGTCGCCGGGGCTTGTTCACTAGTTGCATCAAATCGAAAAGTCAAGTGCCGGTTCCTCTTTTGTCCTCAGAGAAAGTTTGGGTCCAACTTGTTGTTGTTCCAGTACACATTAGTATCCAGTGTAAAGTCGCTTACAGTGCATAACTTCGTCCATATCGGAATACTAGATTTGATTTGATCTGAGAGAAAACATTATTTGTATGGGTTACATAAGCTTGAGAGTTGCAATTCATGT
The DNA here is from genome assembly GCA_023029165.1 of Gobiocypris rarus. Classification (NCBI taxonomy): domain Eukaryota; kingdom Metazoa; phylum Chordata; class Actinopteri; order Cypriniformes; family Gobionidae; genus Gobiocypris; species Gobiocypris rarus. The sequence goes on along the minus strand of CM040915.1, from coordinate 41,404,405 downwards.
TCAGAGAATTACTTATCGATTTAGTCTGCTCAACTTTTTATTGACCTAACGAGATTTTCGATAGCAACTTGTTCTCATAACCAGTTTTGGCACTTAAAACCAACAATATTAAACCTTGTTTTATTGATATCTCAGCGAAATCTAAATCTGTTAGTGTGCTTTAGTTAATGAGATAAAATAATATAAATAATTAATATATATATATATATATATATATATATATATATATATATATATATATATATATATATATATATATATAAATATCGTACCTGACCTAGTTTTGTGACTAAATGCAAGCATGGCGCATGATGTCTTTTGTTCATCCTTTGCTAAATGTACTTTTAAATGCAGTGCGTAAGAGATACAGGCAAGATCCGGTCAGCCATGATTATCCATACATTTGAATCAGTATTAGTGTTGTTTTGATAGTGAAATTCTTTACATTGGCCTTTAGACACCTACACACTGCAGCTTTAAACCTATTTTTAATGTCCCTGGATCAGTATCTTTAGTATGTACCTGAATCAAACTATATATTGCAAAACCGCAAGCACAGATGTAATGGTTTTAATTTAACCATTTTTAATATATGCAAACAATCCTGGTACTAAACTAGCCGAGGCTGGCTGTGACAAATTTAGAGGGCCGCGATAGATGTGGGTCAGGCACCCCCTGCATTGACACATGTGCACACAAACACTGGTATTGGACGGGGCTTTCAAAGCTGGTATTTCAGATATCTGACAACATGCTTTCAATCTACGCCAGGAACAGCACCGCTGTGTGCAGGCCCTTTCCCTCCAACCCCTCCTCTCTTGCTGTGGGTAGCAGGAGGGCTGCAGTGGCCTGTTGTGCTGCAAAACAAGCAGGCTTTTTTCCCTTCTCGCTGACCATCCCCCTCTTCCCTGCCACATAGAAGATGGAGGAACAGTTTCAGATGAATAGCTTGGAATGGATGAGTCTTCTAATATTCAAATGAGAGGTGTTGGCTTTTAGTGGATGCAGATTTAGATATTTTATTTTTTCCAAATGTAGAGTCCTTCCGCACATGATTCTCTTTCCTCTGTGAAGACCTTATTTTTTCATAAAGTTTCTATAAACTCTGCAAACAAAGTGGTGCAAACATATTGTGTCTGTACGGTGATCTTAGCCTCTCTTAGTGTGTGTTTAATCAAGCCTTTCAAAATATCCATCAAAGCTTTCATAATCACATCCGCTGTTAATATTGTCATGCATGCAATTCACTCTGTTTGTACGTGTCATTTCCCCATTTTTTTGGTCAAACAAAGTAGCCTTTTTCCACTCATACAACAACTTAAAACTTGCTTATTTCTGGTCTAATTTCTTAAAGCCACACATGCTCTGAATACATAGGCGTTTTAGTAGGGGATTTAATATAGTAATTCCCATTTCTATGTCCCATGTGGCTACAGGCAGTCATCAGAGCCTCAGGATATACAACCTTAAAATCATCAGCCCTGAGGGAATGTCAACATTAGCATGTACCACTGATTTTGACATGTCGACTTATGAGATCAAGATTTTTCATTTCTTCATGTAGCTGGCTTTTGCATAAGACTATTTCAGTCTGTCCTCAATCTCAAATTAATTTAAGCATACACTACTATTCAGAAGTTTGTGTTTGGTAATATTTTCTGAAAATGAGATTGAAAGAAGTCCTATGCTCACCAAGGCTGCATTTATTTGACCAAAGATATTGTACAATACAGTAAGTTTTGTGTTTAAAATGTAATTTATTCCTTTGATGGCAAAGCTCAATTTTCAAAAACATTTTTTGATGATGAACAGATTTACTGATCAAAATGCATACTGCAGTAAACACAGACAATCTAATGTACGTACTTGACATGTGAGAATGACATGGGGTGAGTACTAGGGCTGTGACAGTGGCAGTTCTTACCACCGTGGTGGTAATGGACCAACCTCCGGTGATGGCACGGTGGTTGGGGGTAAGGCAAGGCAAGTTTATTTATATAGCATATTTCATAAACAATGGCAATTCAAAGTGGTTTACATAAGAAATAAGAGAACCATGTGTAAGAGTTAAAAATAAAAACCGGATAATTAAAACAGTTGTAAAGAGAATTTAAAAAATAAAATGCGGATAAATAGAAACCGTCATACATACACACATACATTAATGTTGTTTCCATGCCTGCGAGGTAATGTTTAATTGAGAACCTATTATTTTTGTAAATAAAGTGCTGTGCTTCCCTCCTGTCATAATATTCACGTAAAACAGCATTCACCACAAGTGCTGCTCAGCCACCACTAGGGCTGGGACGGTATGGATTTTTTCTTACCGCGGTTGAAAAGAAAGAAATTCCCGCGTTCAGCTGTAAACCGCTTTAAACCCCCAAACAGCCCCCAACCATCACGATGAAGCGCCACCATCGTGATGCCACGCCCCCTGTTGCGAGTCTTGCCGTGAGTGCGACACACTAATCCTCTTGGATAGTTAAACTAAAAACGTTGCTCTGTAAATTAAATTGAGAGTAAAACTAATGCATATGCTATTTTAAATACTGTAGTATATGCCAGATATATAAAACCTACTATTTGAAATGATAAACGCTCAAACATCCATTTCATAAGCATGCATGTTTTTTTTTCCGTCAGTGAAACAACACACTACAGCCTGTAAAACCTTTAAATGATTATAAGTAAATAATGGTAATCTTAAGAATATAAGAAAATTAAATATTTGTTTAAAAAAAGATCCCGTTCTGCGCTTTGAGATGAAGGTGGGACACGATCTGGATAGACACCTTCTTGAATATCTTCGTCTTCATGTTTTCTCCTGTTGTAAAACGTCTGAAGAGTGAATTTTATCTTCCCCAGGGTCAAGACATTTAGGCTACATATGTTTGATTAGATTATGCACTGCTAGAGAAAAATAAAGTAAAAACTTGACGCGCTTCACGTCTAATAACAATCACAAACTGTGTTAAATAAAATTTCGTCCTATTTTCATCCGTTTTTCCACTTAACCACAGTAAAAGATTTAAATGGGTTTAGACTTAAGCAAACAAAAGGAAGAAACATAAGTCCCTGCGAAAATGAGTGCGATGCAAGTGAAGATTTGAGAAAAGAAACTAGATGTCCAGTGGGATAAAATGGATTTACGTTAGGCCTTTTGTTAAAATTCATGGAAATCGGAATATTGGGTGACCAGATCGCAAAACAGAATTAAAAATCTGGCAAATCTTAAATTGGGCTCAGCCTCCCCTTCTCATTCGGCAAGAATCCAGAGCCTATGTTTTCATGGCTGCGATGTAACTTCTGTAAATTTATTTCCCTTGTAAATAAAGCTTTGTGTTTCACTCCTGTGGTAATAATCATGTAAAACAACATTCACATACAAAACACTGGGTTAATAACGAAATTATAGTTTTAAATAGAAAATAGTATTTATGTAAGGAGATATTAAATTAAAAAGTGCACAACTACTCTTAAGTGGAAGCAAGCTACTATTTTCCCCCTCACGTGCAAACTATGACTCCTTATTTAGGTAGAAAATAGTATTTATGTAAAGAGATAAAATACAGAGTATAGGAAATTATATCTTTTTATACAAATAAAAAAATGACGATATCTCCATCCATCACGATAAAGTGAACATGCTAGTTTTTCTAGCAAAAAATATGAAGGCTGGAATGTAAACAATTATTATTCTTTTTTTTTTGCGGTGATGGCGGTGACGATCTCAGACCCCGCGGTAGGCGTCACTTGAACACGGTAATGCGGTAACCGCCCCAGCCCTAGCCACCACAGTGGCGCTCTACCACCGCGGATGTCACGTTCACCGACACAGACCTAGACCGCCGCAGTGGTAAAAAACTGCCACTGTTATAGCCCTAGCGAGTACATGAAGACAGAATTAAAATTTTTGGATGAAAAAAGCCTTTAAAGTTTGGCAATAGTCATTTCTGCGATGGACACTTTGCAATTATAACTGTGATTGTTTGCATTGATCACCTGAAGCGCATACATACTGGAGCAGCACTCCCTTAAAGTGAAAGCACAAACCATTGAAATCACCATATTGTTTTTTTTTTTTTACAAAAGATTATATAAATACTATAAAATTAAGACATTTCTTTTAGATGTATAGCACAGATTTGTAATGAAGCTACACATGGGTAGGACAGAACAATATATGCTATTAATATTCTTTCATTGTGCAAAAGTATTATAATATGAAAGGCTCCAATACAGAGGGGCACAAAGCACTTATGTGCTTTTCGTGTGCAGAATGTTGAGCTTGAAGCAGCACAGCGTAGAGTGCTCCTATGCAATAGTTAGAGCATTTTCTTTTAACAGTTTTAAATTTCGGTGTGAAAGAGTCATAGCGCTCTATTCTCTATTCATAGCGCTCTAAATCATAGACCTTTATCTACTGAAGCACAAAAATAAGAGTCATAATTCAGTGGCCTATTTGTGCACTGTTTGAGATGTGCGCATTGCTTTTTGCAAGGCTTGAAACACAAGCACATTTTTAACTTTCGTGAAGATTTAGCACTAGCCCGATCGGCACAGTGACCATTCCATCGACTGTCCCAAGCATCTTTTACAAGCTCTGAAAGGTAAAGTTCGATCTATATCGATGAATTGTTACTAGTGTTGCACGATATACCGGTACTAGAAAAGTATTACGATACCCTGCAATTACAAATGGTACGATATGGAATTTTATTAGTACCGGTACTTTAAGAAGGACCGCGCGTTAATAAGAGCTGTATTTATTTGTGTCGATGAGTGACAGCAGGAGTCAGGATGTGTGTGCAGAGCACGGCTTCCACCGTTCACTAAACATTGGAAGCAAGTTAAATATACACCCGCAGCGCATGACAAAGAAAGCAACCGAAACATGCGCGCATGAGAAAATATAGCGCAGCGCGGGATGTGCTCGCGCTGCCGGACTTTGATCTGAAGCGCGAGCACACGCCTTTCAGACATGCGATCGCGATTATGGATTTCAATGGTCAAAAATATGTAAAAATGCACATCATGTGAGTATTCAGGTAAATACAGTCGGGGGGCTTTTTTGAACGTGTACAGTTGAGGTAATTGGATCGTGTTAAGGCGAATCTAATATTCTGTGTGATTTAATGTTAATCAAACAACAATGAAAAAAAGAAAACCACCCCATGACTGGCTAAATAATTTTAATATATTCATTAAGAATCAGTGTATAGTTAATTTATTGAGTGAAGACTAAGCAGTTATAATGTTAAATAGACCTATAGCTGAAAAATAAAGCACTGTTTTTGTCATATTGTTTGTAATTTTCATTTTTAGCTTATTTTTTAAAACAAAGATAAAATAAAAAAATTGCAATTAGAAGAAATGGTCAAAAACCAGGGCAGGAACATGCTGGCCAAGTGAGTTTTTAGTTAAAAAATTAAATAAGACTATGATTAATAAGTTCTGTTGTCATATTATTCAATTACTTTTACTGGGTGGTATTTTGACCGTGGTATCGATTTAGTATCGGTATCGAGGTATTTTAGTCTGGTATCGTATCGAAGTCATAATTTTGGTATTGTGACAACACTAATTGTTACACAATTGATTGCAACAATAAATTCGTCAGGCACAATAAATTGGAGCAGTTCTTTTGTCCTGCACCTGAGCCCTGTTTGGGTTTGAGGATGTGCACAACTTTGCACCCCTAATATACACACACGCAGTAGTATTGTCAGCATACTGGAATTTCCTATTTGATACCATTTTTAATACCATGGGGAAAATTGCTGTATATAAGCCATACAGATAATTTGTTCTCATAATTTTTATAATTTGGTTGCAATAGCTTACACACTGAACAGGGAACCTTTATTTGAATTGTGTACTAAATTTAGTGATTTTAGCAATTACATTTTCTGTCTTTTGTTCTTTGATTAACATGACAGACAGCAGCAGGTTTATTAGCCTGCTGTTACTTTAAGAAGTTATGCACCGATCCAAATATACTGTTATACCACATGCATTTTCTATTTCCAGAGGGATCTCCTCATTTATACGAAACACTCAAGTGTGTTATATAGGTCTACATGTCCTTATTTTGTTCTAACTGGTGGCTTAACGGCTTTCTCTTTCTGCGTGGAACTCATTAAGCTCTAATGTTTGCTATTGTGAACCAAAGTATCAGTTCTCAATATAATAAGCATATGATATGACGTGTGGTTTAGTAACACTATTTGGTAACATTATTATTGCTAACTAGTATTTAATATGTAATTTCATTATTATAAGTTTATATTTCCCCTGTGCGTTTCTATTAATTACTGTATTTATTTTTGTGCGACGAGTGAGATGAGTAAAAAGCATCTGTTGCATAAACAATCTCTGGTGTCTATGAGCAGCACGATATTTTGCTACGAGTAAAATAGATATTGTGTAGAGTAGGGATGTCACAGTACCAAAATTCCAGTAGTCGGTACCAATACACATTTTACGTTACTCTGTACCAATTTCGGTACCACAGCAAAATGTTTTTTTTATTTTTTTTCTTTAACTATAAAATTTTTTTTTTAGTAAATTCAATGATTTGATTATTTATGATGGTCATTATAAGTAAATAACACATAAAACATTTTAAGGCTGTATGCTGTTAAACATTGTTTACAAAAAAAGATCAAGTGAAAAATAAGCCACGATCTAGGAATTATTATTATTAGTAGAGGTGTATTATTATTATTATTACATAGAGACGTAGCTAAATCAACTGTACAGCAGCAGCCTAATATATTCTGTCAATTTCTTCACATTAAACCAGGCTTTTATTTTGATGGGTTGCCGTGAAGACCTTTGAGTGTCTGTTCATGATATGACAGCTTTCTCAAATGAAACGGTAAATGCTCATGAAGGGACAGTTTGTGTGTTCGTGCCCTCATATAGTGACACGCCAGAGACTACAAAGATAGCGAGTGTCACGCGAGTGTGTGTGTGCGCCCGCCCGCGCATCGGCACCCGTCATCCACACGGAGACGCAGAACATGCAGGAGTAATATTTAAATAGTATTTTGCAGTTTAATATTCACAGACACTAGTATATATTCGGGTACAGTCTGGAGCACTGCACTTAGATAAACATGGAAGCGACTGAATGCAGCTGCGGGTACCGGATATACTCGGGAGTCGGTACTACAGAAATGCTTGTATCGTCACATTTTTTAAATTACAGTACTGACTTGGTACCGAAGTACCTGTACTTATTCTTGTAGTTATAAGCTTTCATTTGAGTAGTCTATGGTCAGGGAAGCAAACAAGTGCATGTCAAACAAATATTTCGAGAAGTAAAATATTTCATGTTTGGTCTGGATTAGTGTTGTCACGATACCAAAATTATGACTTCGATACGATACCAGACTAAAATACCTCGATACCGATACTAAATCGATACCACGGTCAAAATACCACCCAGTAAAAGTTATTGAATAATATGACAACAGAACTTATTATTCACTGTTTTATTTTTTTAACTAAAAACTCACGTGGCCAGCATGTTCCTGCCCTGGTGTTTGACCATTTTCTTATTGCATTTTTTTTATTTTATCTTTGTTTTTTAAAATAAGCTAAAAATGCAAATTACAAACAATATGACAAAAACAGTGCTTTATTTTTCAGCTATATGTCAATATAAGAGTATAGCAAGTCAAGAAAGAAATAAAAAAAACTGCTTCGTCTTCACTCAATAAATTAACTATACACTGATTCTTAATGAATATATTAAAAATTTTTAGCCAGTCATGGGGTGGCTTTCTTTTTTCATTGTTGTTTGATTAACATTAAATCACACAGAATATTAGTCTGTCTTAACAGATCCAATTACCTCAACTGTACACGCTCACTAAAGACACCCCCGACTGTATTTACCTGAATACTCAAAGGATGTGCATTTTTACATATTTTTTACCATTGAAATCCATAATCCGAAAGAACTGAATCGCGATCGTATGTTGTCTGACAGGCGCAGCGCGCGCTTCAGATCAAAGTCCGCAGCGCGAAAGCACATCCGCGCGCGCTTATATTTTCTCATGCGCGCATGTTTCTGTTGCATTCTTTGTCATGCGCTGCGCGTATATATTTAACTCTTCTGCTTCCAATGTTTAGTGAACGGTGGAAGCAGAGCTCTGCACACACAGCCTGACTCCTGCTGTCACTCATCGACACAAATAAATACAGCTCTTATTTAACGCGCGGTCCTTCTTAAAGTACCGGTACTAAAAATTCCATATCGCACCGTTTGTAATAGCAGGGTATCGCAATACTTTTCTAGTACCGGTATATCGTGCAACACTAGTCTGGATGAGTAGCTCTGAGATGGCCCTGTATAATGTCTTACATTTTTGCACATTATTTTGCTATATTTTATTTTTAAATGTAGTTATTACATATTTACAGCAGGCATAATTAGTCAGGGAAAAAGATGTATGTGTATTAGTGTTGGGCTCCATTTTCATATCGTCTTATCTGCCTATGAGATCGGCGATACACGATACTATCGTGAGGACCTGGGCTTACTTATTTGATCATTAACTTGCTTATTTCTTTTCTCATTAATTAGCTTATTTAATTTGCTTTGTTTTATATATGATAATATTTATATACTAAATTAGGTTATTTCCAGGTAGTGAGGTAAAAACATAGCCCAATTGTTCGTGTGACTCAGTATTCCATTTATGTCTGGTGTGATATTAAATAAAACATAAAAAACGTATTTTCAACATGTCAGCGGGACATTAACTGACACGTATTATCCTCTCATGCCATTACAAAAGCAGCATTTTGACTTCTGCACACGAGATGAGAACACATTTCAAGAAAGAGTCTGCATTTTACCGCGAACAGCTCGCTCTGTCTGGATGCGCTTATAGGATGCTTTATATTAGGGGTGCACCGATCCAACTTTTTCAGTCCCGATACCTGGGCTTTGTGTATCTGTCAGTACCCGATACCGATCCGATACTATTGTTGAATTAATTATAAACTGTATACCTTCCACCTTATACCTTCCTTGAAGAGACTAAAGGCACCAGACTTTACTAAATAAACATAAGACAAAATAACAGATGTATGTAAAGTGTTGAAATCTTATTGAACCAAAATATAGAAAATTTATTTAATTGAAAAACAGTTACGGTCTATGGTCACATTTGACCATCAATGAGTATAGAGATGGCTCGTTACCACAATTTTGGCTTCGGTACGGTACCACAATCTAATACCGAAGTACCGATATTAAATCGATACCATACAGGGTCTGAATTTTGATGCTGGTATTGCGCATTATTTTACTACCTCTTGCAAGTTTTGGGTTTATGAAGCGGGAAATTACATCAAATGTTTATTAAAATAATCAACAAAGATTATCACATCAATCAGTCATTTGGAAACTTTCTTGTAAGTAATTTCAGCATTACTGCGTGTCTCCATTCTCCCAAAATGAGCTAATTGCTTCTGGCTTCAAAAGACATCGCACCTGCACTAAAAACAATCTGCGCGCTCTGATTGAACACTTTCGCTCCCGTTGCGGGACAGCTAACGGAAAACACTGCCCACGAACGTCTTTTTAAACCTTGCCAATTTGAACATGCAAGCAATTTTATAGCATTTCGTAATATATATGGGATGGGACCACTTTGAGAGTTTTCTTTGCGCTCATACCAACAACAAACACACAAGCCTAAAGAGCTTGCGCATTCCAAATTGTTTTTCCTCAGTCAAATACACACAAAATTATGTAAAAAATGTCACATGAGTAGTCACATAAACACAGTTGGTTATGTCTTTCACGGATGTAAATAGTGCAATAGAATGTTTGCAAATATTATGAGGTCTAAACGTCACTGGTTGAAAAGAACGCCGGAGATATTTTATATTTAGCTATACGATCTTATGTTAATGTTGATCATTGTTGAAAGAAAATAAATGTCTACATTAGATCTTTTGAATGATGCACTCACCTGTTGATCTCTTAATGTCTTACAAGTCAGGAATTAAGTGGCTGATGGTTGGCAAGGTTTGATGGTTCTTCAGAAGTTTTATAAGCAAAGTAATTCCAAATTTCACGTCTACTCCTGTCTTTATTAATGAGCTGTGCGTGTTGAGCACTGCTGTATTAATTTTATTCTGTTGCCACATTGGCCGGTTTCACATTATTTTGGGTAGCGCGCTGCCACCTAGCGGTGAACTTTGAAACAGCAGCAAATATCGAAATGAGCAAAATCATATCGTACCGTTTGAAATAAAATATATACCGGAATTTTCCCAGTACCGGTATACCGCGCATCCCTAAATGAGTATGAGTGTAACCAGTAAGTAAGGAACACCTGACGGCTAAATATAAGAATAACATAAATGTTAACAGTTTTGCATCTCTATCACTCTCCATTACAAAATGATCCTGTAAATATGGTTGACTTAATAATCAATGCACACTATGCTGTACTGTTCACCAAAACTTGCTGCAAACATCCGTTAAGTGAAACTGTTGTGTATCCACTTAAGCCATTCAAATGCATCGACACAGCGCTAGAAGTATTGAGCGCTCCATGAACCACGTGACAGTGCGCGCCGCCTGGAGATGAGAGCATGTCGCAACTCCTTTTTTCAACGCCTCTGGCTTTAACAATATGCCACATTAGTGCCAAAACGCTGTTTATTGTTTGAAACATTTAAAAGATAAACTTTGTTTAATATCAAAATCAGGTTTGGCAATTTGGCGTGAGATTAAGTTGGGCAGAGTGAGAGCATGACAGAAATGCGTGAGTTGGCAACCCTGCACCCCTCTCTGACTCGCTCCATGTTGCTTCTAGCATGAGACACACGTGAAGCTGACGAATGACGTAGGTTCTAATGCAAAAAGAAAAATCGATGACGCCGACTACGGAAATACGTCGACGTGCGTGAAATGCGTCGACGTGTCGTGTCATACATTCATCTCGCGTAATAGCGGCTTCTGCTCCTGGGAATGGAGAAAGTTCCATTTTATCACAAAAACCTATACCACGATTATCAAAAGTATGGGGATACTTTAAACAGAGGCCAACCAAAATGGTCCTTTGTTCCCTTTGCAAAACCGAAATGGCGTTACGTTACCACGGCAGCACAACTGCGATGCACGAGCTCCTCAACGCACACGCTAGCAGTGTGTTGGCAGGGCAGAAGCGGTGCGTATGGAGAGCGGGAGTCGCGCGCGTCAGTTGTACATTCACACTGGCTGCGTTTGTCTCACGCAGCTGAACCGTGGCTCATATATATTGCAAATACAGACGAATATCGTCAATTCTGTCACTTTCCCGGTGTTCTCCTCCGACCCCTGTCTGTCTCGTGCTTTGATTAATGATGGGCAGCGTATATCTTCTGCAAATGCGACTGTGTTCTCCTCTTTCCCAAACACGCATGCATAAGCTGTATAAAGGCAGTTTACATGATAAAAGTACTCTTAATGTTAAAATAAGCCTCTAGATTTAATCATTTAAACAGGCATTTGAAGTTTGAGCAAAAATGTGTTTTCCAGTATTTTATTTTTTTAATCACAGCGGATGTCATATGGTGTTTGTGAAACACACAGAACACTTCACTACATGATTTCAAGGTGAAATTAGTTATTTTGCATGTTAGTCAGGTCAGTTTTAATCAGAACAATGCACTGTGGCTTTAATTCAGCGTGAGCAGCGCGTCAAAAATAGACTCGTGACCAAACGATCGCGCACTGACGCTTCTGCTCCTGCTACGCGCGCCGCGCTGCCTCTGCTGCCGGTGTGAATGCACTCATCTGTTAACATGAGCGCCAGAAAAAATATGCGCTGCTTACGCGTGCGGTGTGAAGCCGGCGTCAGAGGAAAACATCCTGGCGCTCTCCAAACTCAAAATGTCATAAAAGGATGTTTTTATGACACATCCACACATCCAGTGAACATGCTTAAGCTTCCATTTTCCACAACTGATGTGTGCGTTGATGAATGTTTATATGTGAATAAAAGCCTAAATTAAATCTGTTCATCATATAAAGTGATTGTGTCTCTTCAGAAAATTTGGACTAAACCACTCAATTAATTTGTATTAGTTTTACAATTTACGATAAACTATTTGAAGTGTCAAAGTGGTAGTTGCATTAGTGCTGCAACGACGCGATGACGTTGACTACGGAAATACGTTGACAAAATGTTAATTATTGTGTTTGTTTTTTCTCAGTAAGTGGCAAAGCTTAGAAGAAGAATTCTTTCAAAACGTGCGTGAAATGCGTCGACGCGTCACGTCATACATTCATCTCCCGTAATGGCCCCAGCTGGCCGTACCGATAGCATACTCAACATGATTGTAAAAGATACTTTATGGCACTTTATTTTTGTATACTGTAAAAACTAACTTGCAGTACTTTTTGGAAAAAATTTAATAAAAGTTGAAATATTATATTAGAAGTTGTACTTATCATTTTTTGTATAGTTATCCAAAGGATTCATTAGCTAATCAAAAAAAGAACACTAGTTTGAAAAAAACAATATAATAATCGTTAGATTAGCCGACTAATCGAAAAAATAACCGTTAGATTAGTCGACAGAAAAAATAATCGTTAGTTGCAGCTCTAATATGTTTACATGCTGGAAAAAAATCGGGCTAAGGGGCAAAAAATCTACAGTTTTACGTAAACGTGCTCGCTTATTCCTTGAAATTGAAACAAAACTGTCTGAGCTTTTGTCGCTGCGATGACGAATCTACCTCAACAAAAACTGATAGGGTAGGTTTATATCTTAATTTACTTGCTTAATATTTTTCTTTAACCATACATCAGTCAATTTATTGCTTGTTAAACACCGTCACACAGTGAGAGGAGGCGGGTGTGTGTCGTCCTCGGAGAGGAGAGTGAGAATGCGCAGCTGGTAACGGTGTATCGATACTGCTGAAAAGATATATTGGAATCATTTCAGAACCGAAACCTATCGAAAAAATTAATTTTTGACAACACTAATATATACAGGCTTTTGATTCTTAGATCCTGATTTAAAGGCTTAGTGTTGCCTTTTCTCAAGTTTTCATTTCTCAAGTATTTAACAGAATGTGCCTTGTCCACTGACACTGAATTGCAGCGCTTGTGTAAACCACATCAAATCCACATTGCTATGATCAGATGCTTTCTTAACTGCTGTTTTTTACATTGAGAGAATAGTGTCTAAATGCCACTTCAGGTGCAGCTTCTGTTTCCTCTGCATTGCAAAGATGAATTTTGTTGATACTTAAATTTGATTGGTAAAAGCTCTATCATTGTCTTATCATATAATTAGGTTATGCATATAATTAGGTTAAAATAAATTTATAAAGGTAAAAATGCCCACGAAAGATATAAATCAACTTTTTGGAAAGGATTTGTCACTGCTGTGAACTGACCACCACACAGAATATGAAGAAACTTGCATAGTTATTGCTAAAATCCCAGAAAATAGAGATATTTTATCATTTTCGCACACCCCTATTAATTAGGTGCTTTTACATTTCCTGCAAATCTTCCGCCGTCTTGTCATTCAGCTCCTCGCTCGTGATAAATGTAATCTGACCCCTGCTGCTGGTCTGTGCTGTGACTCTTGTTCGGCATACACTGCACCCTCAGTTTTTAATTGTAGTTAATCCTGTTCTCTAACTGAACTAAATGATTTTTACTATAAAATATCAAAACAATGGTGGGGGCAGTGTCGATGTAGGCAAGTGATGTTACCAGTGTTGCTGCTGAAGCAGCAAACTTCTTTGATTTGTAATTGTGAGCAAAGTTCTGTTGTATTACAGCGCACAGCTAACATTAGCACCAAACATATCATGACAGTCACGCGTATCAATGTTTCCTTACACCCCTACTTACTTGCGGAATAAAATTACTAATTTAAACTATCACCTTCAAGAAATAGATCTGCAGGGCTCCAGACTGCAGTCAAATGGTCACTTTTAGTGACCTTTACACTTGGGCGTGTAAAGCTGTGGCAAAAAGTGGGAGTGAAGAGGGGCGACAACAACCAATAAAACACAGACCTACAAGCACACTCATTATACAGACACGTAAATACTAAAATATGACCACAAAGAGAGAGAAAAAACTGAGTTGAGGTCACTTTGATGCATTTTAAAAATCTAACCTTGTACAACCTTGAGATACCTGTCAAATAATATTTTCAGTACATTTAAGTGCATTACCATCTCTGAACAAACGACATGCGTCAGTTTAACACAAAAATAAAGGCATATTTACTTTTTTGCCCTTTCTTCTCTGAAATTTCGGTCTACATCATTGTCTTCTGTGTATCAGAATAATTCATCATGTCAAAGCATTCGTGATCAGACGTACGCTGTATCCGTGTCCTTATTTGCATATAGTTAATTTGAAGACGAAGTGATTAATACACTGTGCTGGTTCATGCTTCGATCACCTGGAGTATGTGAAATATGTCCATAAAAAAAATTTGAAACGCGCTGGCTCTGGTCTGTATGTGATCCACGTGGTATGTTACACTCATTGCGTTGTTCTGCGCTGAAACAGTTCTCATGTGCGCTACGTGTTGAATTCGCTTGAACACGCTTCTACCTCACATTCTGTGAAGTTGCTCTGACTTTACTTTTCAACCTGGAAGAATGAAATTGCTCAGAAAAATGCAAAAAATAACTAATTTCCACTTGCTGGTAAAATCTATGAGTGCTTTTAGTGTTTTCAACAATGTGTCGCCTGTAAATATCGGTTCACATCTAAAAAAAATAACTATTTTGGGTTTTCAGGACCCTTTTAACTTTTTTAGAGCTGCCCCACGCAGGCAGTTTATCAGCTCGGACCAATATAGACAGTACACTGCGAGCTACATGCAGGCCAATCTTTTACACAATTGCTGGAAGATCCAGTGAGAGCATTTAAATTCACCACAGAATTAATAACCTCTGCGAGATCTAGTGAGAAGCATTCAGATTAGCCCAGAATTCTGTTAGAACCACATATAGCTATCAGATCAAACAGCGCTTGCGTGGAAACCAGGAGAAACATTGTGCCATGAATGAGCAAGTTAGAGAAAGCTTTTCAGTTCACAAATCACCAACATTCACCATGGATTAATGTAGTTACACTAACTGTAGCCATGGTATTATGGCATAAATAGTCAAATGTTTATACATTATTCATTACAGGATTCATGCAAACTTTTGAGTGAAATTCTAGCACTTTTAAAGTGCTACACTTTTTCAGCACTTCAAAGATCTAAATATCCCATTTAAATGTTATTTTTAATTTTAAAACACAATTTGTTCATCCTTCAAAGATTGTCCCTATTTGTAAAACAAAGTTGTAGAAAAACTAACACTTTGGCAAACACTTTTAATAAAATGAAAATAAAACATGAAATCACTGTTACTACAAGTAGATGGCAGAGGAAAACTTAGCTTTGTAGCCTTTTACACTCAGTAATATAAAATGTTCACACACATTTTGCTTTTGAATTTATATTTAGACATTATGAAATCATGATTATAAAATACCAAATCAAGAATTTTTCAACATTTTGCACTTTTTGTACTGAAGTACAAGTATGAAGTAGGAAGTTACACAGTCTAATGAAAAACAAAAACTTTTATTCAAATTACGACTGGCGTACACAAAGTAAAAATTACTTGTATTCATTACCATGTGTTACTATATTATGATACTATAGAAGAACAATGGTATATAATCCCCCGTAATTGTATCTACATCTCAAGCGCAGTATTTTTAATGTCTGATTTCCAAGAAATAAACATATTAGTAACTGTGCTTATTAATGCAAACCGATAGTAATTATAATAATAAATTGCTTTAAGTTACCTTTATGATTTAAAAATCCCCAGTGCTACAAATCAGTGCCACCATCTGTAGAACTTGGCGGCACCAGTGCCACTGCTCTTAACTGTTAGTCTCGAGCCCTGTTCTGGTTAGGCTTCCTCCACACTATGCCAGTGTCATGGTTGTGATGAATTTGTCTTTTAATTTGCCTTTAACTGTCTTCTGGTAGAGGAACATTGGAGTTTCATGGCTTCTTGCCCCTGCTGCAGGTTCTCAGCTGGTACTCAAACAAGTGCCGGAGGCAGACTGTCTGGGAGTGATGGTCAAAGTTCTCTTCCTCTTTTTCTTTTTCTCCAAATCCACTTTCTCTGTGATTTGTGTGACTTTTAGCTAAATCAAGCTGACTGAAATGTTGACGTTGAACTGTTCTTCTAATAGTAACTGCTTCATATTTGGGCTGTAATGAGTGTTGCATTACATCATATGCTCGGAGTGCATGGCTCTCAGCACGCAACAGCAACATTTTTTTTTTTTACCCAAATGGGTGAGCTAGCTCTAAAGTGTGAAGGAAAAAAATCTCATCCGTTTAATTACAGCAGCATTGTGTAAAAGAACCAGTTAACGCAAACGGAGCAGCTCTACGGCCCTAACCCCCGCTCACTCTCCAGCTACCCACCCGTCACATCCTGTGTCACCCTCACACTGTCTTTGTGCTCAGTTACTTGCCACAGATACACCCCCTCCAAACCCCCGCCCATGCATATATTGTGGAGGAGCACACATATAAATTATGCCCAGCTGCAGTTACAGCTTTTAGTGGGGGTTGTTGAAGAGGGGAATGAAATAAAAGGAATGCTGCTGGAGAGCATTAGTACAAGGAGCTTGTTTTGAGTGCAACCCTTCCTTTTTGCTATGATGCACACCTCATATGTTAAACTTAAACTCGAGACAAACCACAGGTGGCCATAGACCTGCCTTCCTTTAACAAGGTTTTAAAGCTCCCTGTGAAATGGGAAAATTGGGGAGGTAGGATTGGTTAATCAGTGACTTGCTTGCTGAGTGCATTAAAGAGACTGTCTGTGTTAATGACTGCAATCACACGCACTTGGTGGGCCTTTCCTCCCCCACTTTTTTTCCCTTTAGTCTTTCTCTGCTAGTATCACTGTGCATTGCTCTTTTGGCAAGGCCACGTTGGTTGGTTTGGTTTCAGGAAAAAAACAATGCGGGTTGGTGCTCTGACACAGATGGCTGAAAACCGGCTCAGGCTGCTTTTATGTTTATCACTAGTGTCAAAAGATGAATGTTGAACGATTAATGAATGATAGCATGAACTTGTTCACCCTTATGAACGTGAGCTTATTGTTAGCATCATCTCAGATATTGATATTTATTTAGCACCTGCTACTGAAGGATTTTGCTACTTTTTGCAGTTTTAATTAACCAGATCTCGACTGTATTCTCTATTAAGACTCATGACCTTCAATGTAACGTTAATGCAAGATGAAAGGTATGTCACTGTGACCAATGTTCATCAAATATGTATTCATAGTATAAGGCTTTTTCAAACATTGGTGTTTTTTGTTTTTTTCCATAAATACTACATTCACCTTTTTTGTGCAGTAACTGAACTACTCATATAGCCATGATGTCTGGGAGTCTGCTCTGTATTTTCTAATGCAAGAGGCGTGGTCAATGGGCATAGTTCAAATGACTCTGTACGCAATTGGATAGTCCTTCAACCAATCAGATCCAATGATCCATCCAATCCGTCATTTTGTTAAACCTAAATAGTGCGGCAGGTGGATAAGCCGGTTTGTGATTGGTCACCGCAAATTTGTAACCGAAGCAGGATAAAACAGTGTACAGGTTTCCAGCTGTAGGGCGAAATCAAATCGCCAGCAGATCGGACTGTGTTTATACAGTCTAGTCATTTGCTGCAGTCTATTTAAAATATTTGAATGAATGACTCACTCATAAATACTTCACTTGTTTCATTACTGGACTCTTGAATCAATAATCAATAACAATTCAATAACAAATATATTTAAAGTCACTTGACACTACCTAATAATGGTAGACAATCGTTATTTGAAGCACCAAGTTACTTTAAAGATGATTTGCTCTCTTTTGATTGCTTCCATATAAATCAGCGTAAACATCATTGATCAACTTTAAACTTTTATTTCATATCTTTTGTTTCATATCTAATCTAATGGTGCGTACACTGGCGCGAAGCAGATCGAGCATTTTCAGTTTATTCCTATGGGAGTTGAGCTTCTTGCTTGCGTATAAGCATGAAGCAAAACTTTCATATGAATGAACTGAAAACGCTCTGCACCAATGCACATCTAAATGTTCTGGTGTGATTTTTGTCAGGTTTAATAGACATGGCAGAATCATTGTCATTTAGGAAGGCGGTCATCTAGGTGTTTGAATCGAGATTATCAAGATACTTTTTTTTATGCTTAATTGTGCAGCTCTTTTAAAAAGTTTGATTTCAGTCAGAGTAAGTAAATGCTTAAGTTCACCTGAAATTGTACCAGTTCAGTTTTAGTGAAACAACATACTGTGATTGTGTAGCTATGCTTTGAATGCATGTTAATTGGTCTACACTTTGCCTCTTTGCTATATGCTTACTCAGAGACAGAGGTAAGCACAATGTGATTCAAATATTTGATATGCTTATTTTGTATCATGTATACTTGAATACAGATGCACACTAGCTTGACTAAGCAAAAAGCTGCTGCGCTTTGATTATAACTGCTTATGTAAACTGGCTCATTGTCATAGAAATGGACTGAGAAGTATAAACTGACCGGCAGATCACATGATCAGCTCTGTCTCTCTTGAGAATACTCCAGTTTTGCTATGCTAGCATGAGTTATTCTCAATGAGGGGTTGGGAATCGTGGCGATAACTTGCCAGTGAGTGGACCTTTTATTTAGATTTATGCTGCACAGTAGTCTCACACTAAACCACACTTTTCACATGCTCTAGGCTTTTTGCCCAATATAACGTGAGCTATGTATCACTGGTAATGTTAAAGGTTGATGTTGTAATTTTGCAAGAGTATTTGTTACTTGCCCACTCCTCTATACATTGAGGTACAATGTATGATTTTAAAATGGATTATGACTCTTGAATGGTGTTATTCATCATTATTTGCAGTCTTGGTGTGGCCAGGCAAAGGGCAAACCAATCAAAAAGGCCTTGCTTCTTGTAAAGATAAATTATTTGATTTTATAGATGATCAGAAGTAGGAAATTATTTAAGGAACTTTTAATTGCTCTGTTTATTTAAAAATAATTAATCCGGCACTGAAATCCACATTCTTGACCTTTTTTGGCCTCCACTAGTGTAACCGTGGCTGTGAGGATATTATCTTAGAGGATACAAATTTTGTAGGCAGCTTAAATATGTTTGTTTAGGCTTGGCAAGGTCATTTTAGAGATGTTGTATGTTCGTAGTTGTGAATGGCTGCATCTTCACTTCTTGTTCTGCCCTCCGGTCATGGGAAAGCCTGACCACCCACTCACTGTAGTTACGTTCTGAGTGTGTATGTCACGGTGTTCTTGCCCTATGGCTTGTGCTCTTCCTAAGGGGTGTGGCACTCCAGAAGGAGCCGCTCTGGCGCTCTGCCACATCTGTCACTCTCCAAAGAGAATTGGGTGAACGGTCAGCCTGCTGGCTTAGACGCCAAATCTGATCATAGGGATTCAAATTTGCAGCTTTCAGCATGGCTCTGTAGGATGTCCCACCCTCCCCCGCCAGTGCAGCAAGAGTAGCGAAGTACTCTGGTAAATAGGGACTGATTTATGGCTGTGGTGTTGAGACTCCTCTTCCTGCTCTTAACTAGAGCTGTGAAGAGATTAAAGCTGCGGTGCTCTCACCCACAGGCATCTCTCATCCTTCTGATCACTCCTATTACGATTAGCTGTGGTTGTAATGGTCAGCTTGTCACCATCTTCAGGGCTTCAGGACAAAATAAAAAGTGTTAATGAACTTAAGTTGTCTGTCCCAAAAGGATGCCATCCTTATCAGTTGAATTAAAGGTTGTTTGTGCCATTCTTCTGCTTTTGGTGAAGTTGTGTAAGAATGTATCGTTTATTTTCTGTGTGGTTTGTAGCAGAGTGACTGAATACTGTGATTATTGCCTTACAGGAAGTCTTGACACCTCCTGCCACGTTACACAATGACTAGCTCATTACGAATGTCAAGTTACCTAGTTTTACTTTATTTTCGTTTTTGTCTCCCTTGTTTATGACCATTTATGTCTGTCATGTGTTGCTGTAGTGCGGTATAACACTGAATTATGAAATTTCATGTCCATTACTTTTTTAAGGATGTTTAAACTGCAACAAGCCGAAGCTTGTTTTAGTGTGACTCTTTGATCCTTAGATTAGGCTGGTCAGTGTAGATTTTCACCAGGATAATTTTAACAGCCATGTGGAGAGGCCTAGTGAAAGAGGGAAATTGGGGGTTGGGGTGAAGGAGGAGCCAACTGGGAGGAGCTTGGGATGGAAATTTTTTTGTGTGGTAGTTAAAGTTGAGGCAATGCATTCCTTGCCACCCCCCATATGCGCATATTCACTCACTAACTTATATACACACATGGAGGTAGTTGCGGTTGAGTAGACCATCTCAGCAGGCTGTATCTTCCCCCACCCTTGCCTGGTTTATCTCACTTCTACATAATTCCCCCACTCATCTGATTACCTTGTGATTGGGACAATCTGGTTAAGTACGTGCACATGAATTTACACCTTGCGCATACTCCAAAATATTCCAGAAACTCTCACTACTGCAGACGGCAACAGGGCTGGCTTTAAGTCTTGACTTCAGCAGGTGGGCCGCTTGCCTGTGTTCCTACATCTGCCTGCCTGGTCTGGCAGCTGCTGTTGTTTAACTACCACTGCTTCTGCTGCTGCCTCACTCTAAACTCCTTTGTTCTTTCCTCACCATCAACAAATTGTAAAGAATGAATGAATTGTGTGTGTGTGTGTGTGTGTGTGTGTGTGTGTGTGTGTGTGTGTGTGTTGGCCCTTTTGTTTGGAAGCAGAAGGAACAGAGGGTGGGGGCTGGGATCAAAGGTTGGCAAAGAGTCAGTTACAACTGATTTAACTGCACAAAAAAAAAAACCTTAGTCTCACCACCCTTCAACTGCTCTCATATCTCTCACCAGTTGTGACTCACTGGCTGAAAATTTAATAAAGCACGGTTAAAGTGAACAAAATGGATGAGGCTTGCTCTCACCTAGAGCTATTTGTGTTAATACTCCCTCTCTCTCTCTCTCCCTTCCTCTCCAGGTCCTGTAACCTGACATTGCCTGACGCTGCGTTCTCTGAGAGAATTAAGGAAATATGGAGTGACATGCTGCAGATTAGTTAGCGGATTAGCGGCTTTGAGGACATCCACCTCTGTGTGAGCACACATTCCCTGTCCTGCTTCTGAAGCTCGGCTGCACAGCAGGAGCACTGCAGCCATGGCTGACCCAGGCATGATGAACCTCTTCGGAGAAGATGGGAATCTGTTCTCTGATGAGTTGGAGGGCCTGGGGGACTGTGGCTACCCCCAAGGTCAGGCAAATCCCATGAGTCAACAGATGCCCCATGAGCACCAAGGCTATGGGCAGCTCCCTCCTTCTCTTCACCTCTCCTCACCTGCTGTCCCTGGACAGGCAAAGCTTGGCCACCATTTTGACCACTTTAATCAATACGAGCAGCCCAAAATTCATCCAATGGACCAGCAGGGGGGCCGGATGATGGGGAATGGACCAGTAAATGGCATGTCCTCCCCTCATTCCCGCTATCATGGTGCTCCGCCTGGTGCGGGAGGGACCCCAGCGCATCATGTCTACCCGGGTGCACAAGGAGATGGGCGGAGCCAATCATTCCCAGATGGTGGAAATGTGTGGGGTACTCAAGCAATGCAGGTGCCCGAACAAGCTAGACCCTCTTTCCAGCAGCAACCTCCACAAGCCTCCACTCATCAGCATGCCCCTGCTGGACCACAAGGACACACCCACCAAATGGGCCCTTTTATTGGCCGCAGTGACTATGCCTTGCAGGGTCACAACCAGACCCAAACACCTCCCAGAATGAACCACTTTCCACAAGGCCTCCCTCAGGAAGCCAATCATTTCATGGGTCACGTGGGGATAACTCAGAATCCCGGCATGTCGGGACCCCCCATGCGTCACCCAACACAGCCTCCTCAGCAGCATCAGCAACCCAATCAGCAGTTTCTCCACAGACCCGGGCAGGGTCCGGTTCATCCGGAGTCTGTTGCCAGCCATAACCCCCAGTTCCCACAAAGTCCTTCACGACCGCAGCAGCAGCAGGTCATGGGTGGAAGACCCCACCAAAACATGGGATTTAACATGCACAACCAGCAAGTCCCATCCAACACTGTAAACAGCTCAGGGCAGTACCCTCCCTATCCTTCATACGGCAACCTTAATCAGGGATTAGCCAACACTTCAGGAATGAGTCCCAATTTGAGTCTTACCACCAGCAGCAACAGCAACCCTAATGCTCCTGTGACCCAGGTGCAACGCTACCCTGCCCCAACGGGGTCCCAGCGCTACCCCCCAGCTGGGGCTCAACAGGGACAAATGCACCAGCAGCCCATTCATGTGAACCAAATCAACACTCAGCCTATGCATCAAGCTCAGAACCAGTCTACAGCCCAGCAGAAGCTGCAGCAACAGCATCTAACGACTCCACCTCAGGGATCATACGCCTCCTCCTTCCATGTCGCCCATGAGGAACCTGGCTACCCCTGCAGGCACCCCACCTCCCCAGCAAGGCCGGCCACCCAGTGCCGGTTTGGGAGCCGATGTTGGCAGCTACACTGGTGTGCCACATCAATCTCAAGGCCCATTGGCTCATGCCCAGAGAGGAGCTGGTCCAATGAATGCAGCACAGCAGCATCCCCATCAACAGCTGCCTTCACATCCATCGCACCCACATCCTCCACCAACACAGATGTATGCTGCTTTGTCACCCAATCACAGGGCCACGAATGCTCAAGGAAGACCTCCAGCAGGACTGGCTGCAAACCATACAGATCCGTTGGGCCCACAGGACCAGAGGCTGCTTGCTCAAGCGCAGCGCCAGCAGCTGCAGACGCCCCCATTGCCTTTCCAGCTGCAGCAGGTGCACACCCCTCCCTCTATTCCTCTGTCACAGACACACCTGGGTGCACACCACCAGAACTCCCCTCCATCTCAGCAGGCATGGGCACCTCCTCACCAGTCGCCTCCACCCATGCAGAAAGTGCCTCACATGCAGGTGAGTTGTTTAAAGGAAGCATGCATTCCATTGCCATTTAAAAGTCTTTTGGAAAATCCATGTTGTGCAAATGGGTAGCAGAAGGCCCGTTTGAGGTTTTCACTTGTCGGCTATGGTGCCGCCTGTACCCCACAAGTGTGGAAATGGATTTTTACAGCTGTTTGTTTCCTCCTCGCTGCATATCCTGGCCCTCCCCAAGACACAGGCGCCACAGTGCTAATCTCCTAACCCCTACCCTCCCCTTCCCACTCTGAAGGGGAAATGCTCCCTTCCTGCTCGCAGTAAGCATCACTCTCCTCCCCCGTCTGCGCTCCTTCCGTTCCCCTCTTGCTTGCTCTGTCTGCATCATTTCTCTCTCTCTCTCTCTCTCTCTCTCTCTCTCTCTCTCTCTCTGTTTGCTTTGCCTGTCTCGGAGGACTCATGCGTGAGTTAATGGCGTACAGCAGGATGCGTCCTGTTGGGAGGGTGGAGGAGGGAGCCAGTGTCACGTGCTTCTGATACCATTAGCTTGTTTTGCTCTGAAAGCCTCTTTCTCTAGTGACCCATTCACACACAATGGCTGCTGTTATTCCAGCGTACACATCCTGCACATAGCATTTTTGTGTCTCTTTCTCACTCGTACCACCATTGATAGCCATGGCTTGATCTCAGTGATGGTGTCTGGTTGTGTGCTGATATTAAAGTTTTGTGGTTGACATTTAAGATCAGTCAGTATTAATTCATCCACATCACTTGTGACCTAGATGAAATTCATGTCCGGATCATGAATTGCCTAAAGACATTTGATCCTAATATATCGTCTTTGTAATATGGTTTTGATTTAAAGTGAGCATTCATTTTCACCATATCTTCTTAATGCATGTTATTGATCTATGTGTAAACGATTAATCTCTGCATACATTTCATTAAAAAAGTTTTAACTTCATAGTTTTTAATCAAAATATTTTAACTCGATGCTGAAGCGACGGACATGTCTTTTGATGCATGTCAGACCAAACATTTAGTCCACTTAAACCCTGCTTATTTCTTACAAATGAATGCAAACTCGCTATCAGATCTGCCTCTATCCAATCAACAACTATTACATAGAATCAAGTCCCTGCCTTACATTTTTGTCTTTTTTGCTAATCCATTTTACTCCATGTACACAAAACAAAAGACAGGATGTCACTACTTTTTGTGCATCGCCTTTGAATATGTTTTAGACCAGCTGAGACCATGTTACTTTAATTGATATCAGGTAATCTTATCTCATTTCTGAAACCTACAATGGTGGTTGTAAAATATTAGGTCAGAAATATAAATTGCATTCATAACCGATAGTTCAAGTCCTTTGTTTTGTTCCTCCTATACTTTGTCCTTTAATTTTGACGTTTGAATGAAGTGAGTCAGATATGATGTTCCCTTTTTGTTGCTGAACGCTTCATGTTATTAAAGATACCTTTGCACTGCTTTGACAGCACTGTGTTCACCTCACTATTAAACGCCAGAGCGGTCTCTCTCATGGAATATTGAGAGGTTTGATGAGAAATAAGAGTGTGTGACCTTTTAAGTAGAGCAGTGCTTCATCTGAGGGAACAGACTCTTCATTGTGGCTCCAGTCAAACTGGTACCAAGCGCAAGTGTTCACTGCATCACACTGGGCTTTAAGAACTAAAATAGAAGTGTAGATGGAAATGCATGCATGCATGAGATGTTTTGTCGTGGCTAGGCCTGTCATAATTACTGTATTGACTAAGCACAATATATGGACATGACCGCAATAAATTGGAGACTGCAATAAGTTGTATATTGCCCATTGCATGTTTCCATGCATGTTTCATTAAATAAACTTAATTTCACAAACATCTCGCTGCCTTCTGAGGTGGAGGTGGGGCTCAGGCAGCTCCACCCCACACACACAACAGAGCGATCAGACAGCAACATGGGAACCGCGCATGTACAGTTTGCCTATCTGTCCTTCAGTTCAAGTCATATTTTCGAAGAAAAGAAAAAATTCAGTTCGAAGGTAAAAGCAATATCTTTGTCGTAGTATCCTTTGACTATTTAAGGAGACTTCCCATGACTGCTGTCAGCGCTGTTCATTACTCTGAATCAGTGCCATTAGATCTCTATGAAGTGAAGCCAGCTTCAGCATTACCCATGTGACGAACCAGTTCTCAATTGAGCATTGTGAAGGGCATTTAATGATGACTCTCTTATGCAGATTTTAGAATCAGAACTAATTGTTTTAAATAATGGCCCAACAAGCTTGCTTGTATAGCATAATATTATTGCGACCATATCTCATATCGTGATATTGAGCCACACATCACCGCAAAGGGAAACTCCTTTACCATGACAGCCCTAGCCGTGGCTTAAATCCAGTCATGCCCGGTGTGGTAAGTGAACAGCCATGTTTATGATTCCTTTATTTTCTGTTTAACAGTTCATACAAGGTGCTAGCCTCTTGAGACTCTGCTGACAGCAGCTGCCAGCCATCTTAGTGGTGTCGCATTCTCTCTGGATCAGATGCAAGCAGAGCAGTACTAAATATTCAGCTTATGTAGCCAGTAATGTGTGGTGTATGCTTGCACTTACTGCTCATTAATTTGCACAAACTAAATGTTGTAAAAGGAAGCTGCGACACAAAATGGTGTGTCTCGGTTTGGCAGCTTTTTGATCTTTTGTCTTAAGTCCTAATGTGTCAGGTATCTTGTTGTAAATTGTTGTCCATAGTTAATTACAGCCTCAAAGCTTTATGAACTTGTTTGACACTGAGATAGGAAAGCCTTTGCTATACTTTGGCATCCTCAATTGCTTTTATTTTGGGGTATCTGGGGTAGTTAGCTGTAGTAATTAATTAATTTACAGCATCTAAATGTTTAATGCCATAAATTTGTACTTCATTAAATTTGCTCTGAGCCAGGAGCAGCCTGAAGTTCAGCAGCAGTAAGTAATGAATCTTGAAGATAAAGTTTAGCTAGGGTTAGGCTCTGTGTCTGGGA
This sequence comes from Gobiocypris rarus, assembly GCA_023029165.1. Classification (NCBI taxonomy): domain Eukaryota; kingdom Metazoa; phylum Chordata; class Actinopteri; order Cypriniformes; family Gobionidae; genus Gobiocypris; species Gobiocypris rarus. The sequence goes on along the minus strand of CM040915.1, from coordinate 41,378,309 downwards.
GCCAGCTTTTCATCAGATGAATTGGGTGTTAACTCATGGGTTCGCCCTGTAAAAAGCCTGCCGTGCTGAGCTGAAGCGCAGTGCTCCTTCAGGGAGTATTTAGCTCTTCGAGTGAGCACTTTGCCTGCTAGATTAACTGACACGTCAGTCTTCCCCTCCGAGAGATGAAATCCTATATTGAACATATTGTATTCTGGACTGCTGCTGTCAAATTAGAAATGCAGAGAGCGCATGTGGTAGGCCTATTGTCATTCATGCAATTGATTATTGGGGGGGCTTGGCAGGAAGAGAGACATTTATCCGTTAAAGTGCCAGCAGAACACTCACTGTTCCAGCTGCTCTAATGACCACCGTTGGACTGGGTGTTGGGCATTTTCTGTGACCTTGCCACTGTTTGGCATGCACGGTGCACCCTTATTTCTCATGCTGTTGTTTACAGGAAATATGCATTTCATCACCACAATGATGTGGTTTACAAAGTCTTTTGTTTTAAAAGTGCATGGAATGCAATACAACTCGACTAGAATCAACAGATGGCTTTATAAAGAAAACACAATCTTCCTGATTTGCCAGGATGGAAACCGTTTTCACCAGGGCAGTTTTTTGTGTATGCTTTTTGAAAGCTGTAGCATATTGCATTAAATTTGCTGATGTTTAAAACTGAGGCATTTATGAACTATGGAAATAATTTATTAGTGTCGTAATGCCTCAGTGCCATCTGCTGCAGGGACTCTGAGATGCTGGACGCTTAGCACAGCTGCCAACATGTTTCCTGTCAGACTTTCTTTGCCATGAATGGAGATGGGAACAGAGATAACTGCAAGGAGAGAGGCAAAACCATTGCTGCGTTGATTCTGCTGAGCTACAACTAGCACTGGCCCTAATGGGAGCAAAGGGAATCAGATCAAGTAACATGGCATGCCTTTAAGGGCCAACAGCAGCAGGGGCAGCTGTTTGAGTACATAAAAATGTTAAGATGGTTTTTGTGCACTTTCCTCCCCCACTAGTCTAGCTTGTCTGAAGAGAAGAAAATGTTTGCTGCTTAGAATGGATCTGGAGTTGATTGATGTAATGATGCAGTGATACCATGAGCTTTGTTTATCTGCTTTGTGCCTGTGAGAGATGCAGAAATGCAAGAAGTCCCCTAATTGTGTTCTGCCTTGATTTATTCATTTATTTTTATATTACTTTATTCTTGGTACTAACAGATCTCCCTGTTTCTCTCCCCTGTCATCAGCATTCTCCATCAGACCCTTCCCTGGAGATGATCACATCCAGCAAGGCACCTGCCTCGGGCCCAAACCTCCAACCAGCCAGCTGTGACATACAGCAGACGGAGAGCGAGCTCAAGCCAAAAAAGAAGAAAAAGAAGAAAGCCAAGGTAAATGAAGGCCAGGAGGGTAACGACATAAGTGGTGAGACTGGTGGAGAGGCGGCTGTTCTGATTAAACAGGGAGACAGTCTTATGACTCCCGTGGAACAGTCTGCCATTGAAAAGAAGAGCAAAAAGAAGCCAAAGGAGAAGGAGCCCAAGGAACCGAAAGAGCCCAAGACTCCCAAAACCCCGAAGACTCCCAAGACACCCAAAGAACCCAAGGAACCGAAGGAAAAAAAAGTGAAGACTGCCACCCCGAAGCCTAAGAGCTCCAAAAAGCCCAGGTATGGAAAATCTTAGCTTTCTGTAGCGTTCACCTTGCTTTTTTTTTTTTTTTACATCTAGGTTACATCAAGGTTTCTCTAATAGATGCATCAAACTTTAAACCTTGTTTAAAATAAGCAGGTTTACATTTTAAACTGTCATTTTGATCCTGGGTTAACCTAAAATCCTGTTGCTTCATAACTTAAAACTCAGATTTAAATCTCAATTAAGGATTAACTTTAAATATAAGGGTGGGGAGATTTAAATAAAATAGTGCACTTACAATTATAATGATAAGAGAAGAATATATTTAGCATTTAATGGCAGTGGTGATGAGGAGGTGAGCACCAATGACCTCTCGTTTCTCCTTACTCCACGCGTGGCTGCTGGGCGGCGCTCAAAAGGACAGGGCGGCACTGTCTAGAGCGAAGATAGTCATTCTGCGAATCGTGCCAGTTGTTTTTTCTCATCTCTGTTGTTTTTCATACTTTATGCTGCTATTACTCCATTAATTGATACTATAATGTTTTCAGCCTTATGAAATCTGCTTGTGCTGTTGCTGCTATGTTTAGCTTGCTTGCTTGATCTTTATGTAGCAGTTTATAAAGACAGCTGACATTTTTACAAGTTGTTTCTGTGATCAATAATTGAGGAAGTGGAATATTAATGTTGCGTCTTAATTACAATGGCGAATCCATCATGGCGGAGAAAATTAATCGTAAATGGAGGTTTTAATCGTAGGTTAGAATTCTAATCCCTGATTTGGTCTTCTGTTTAAAATTAAGTGGTGCAACACAATAATAAAAAAATAAAAATAAAACCCAGATCAACACATCCTTGATTAGTGCTAAACTTTGCTTAATTGAATCCTTTTTGGTGCAACACTCTCCTGCAGTTTTCTAAATGTAAATGTACCCCATATTTACATGTGCTTCCAAAAGTGATATCAACATCTTTATTGTATGTGATTGTTGATGTCAAAAAGCCTTATGTGAGTTGTTCTCAAGGTCTGGTACAAGCTGATAGTGCTCTACAAGAGTTCAGTCAGTTCAGAATCGTCATGTGTTTTATTTTATTACACTTTTAAGACACAAGGAACTTGATATTATCTATAGATTTTAAAAGACTTCAGCCTTTTTGCTTTGAACTGCAAGTGCTAAACCACAAACTTGACGCCTTTCTTATAAACCCTCCCTGGTTACCTGAACTTCATTCTAGAGGTCTGTGAAGAGGCACTGTCTTTTGTCCTGTCAAGAGTCAGTTTATATGTTAATAACTACTGCCTAAAACAAAGCTATCATGTATATCCACTGCATATCCATCTCTCACCTAGATACAGTTAACAATCACAGTGCTCATTAGGGGTGTAACGTCTGTGTAAAAAATGTAACTACCATCCTCCACCCACAGTTCATCTTCAATTCGATGAAATCTAATATGGTTTGTTGAAAATAACAATGCATAAGTTCAGCTACTGTCGATAGATATGCATTCTGGCTTCCCAATAAGTTACAACAGCATCGATGGTCACAAAAATGTGGACAAAACAATAGGGCTGTACTGGAATATTGGAATATTCGTTCAATGGGTTGGTATTTGAAAAAAAAATTTGGGATTAAAATTCTCATTCACACTTTTATGTTTACACTATAAAAGCTTTTGAAATGCAATACTCTTTTTAGCCGTTTTAATAGGATGGACAGTTGAATAGAAACCCAACCTCGTCATACTTAATTTATTTGCTTCTTAATGTTCCCTGTAACGGAGTATGTTCTCTGTCTAGAGCGCGCAACTGCACAAGCTTGTATGGAAGAGGCGCATGCCTGAGCTGCGTTCGTTTGACATTGTGGGAAATAACCTAATATTGGTTTTATTATTCTTTTTACCCATTAGGGATGTGAGGGTGAGAACATTTTCACTCACTGTCACGTTACAGTGCTTGCTTGAGCACTATGCGGCCTTGTGTGTTTACTTTCGGTTTGCCAATTCAGGGCCTTGTTGCTTAAATGGTGGGTTCATTAGCCTATTATTCTTAATAAAAACACAACAACAAAACAGTACAATGACAGACTCCCTTAAATAAGCGCACTCTTCGCTTTGAAACCAAATATTTTGCGATCATCTCGTCATTCAGCTTCTCACGCTCGTGAGGACAGAGATCTGACTCTGCTGAAGTTTTTGCTGTGGTCCTCGTTCGCTCACGCTGCACGTTCAGTTTTTAATTGTAGTTAATTTGTTCATCACATACATTTTAGTTTAAGCTGAACAAAACATGATATCAAAACGATGCTGCCAGGGTGAGCAAGTGGACACCTGTAACACAGACTATCGCAGCAAGCCTAATATTACCCGTTATCAATCTAAATGAATCTACTGTGAAATATTGGAGCTTGTTACTGGGATGTAACAGACCTGTTTTGTGCATCACTAGTGCAGTTCACTACAATGCACTAGTGTCCGCGTGAGGCGCGCCGCTGAGAATCTCGAGATTCCTGCCTTAATTAGAGAGAATATGCTCAGCCCCTCCCTCTGAATATTCGATGTTGATTACTACCGAAGCTTTGAAGCTCAAAAAATGGTATTCAGACCAGCCCTACAAAACAGTCACTCCTTGTAAACTTTATTCAGTGCAAGTGCTGTATGCTCTTATATTACCAGTCATTAACGCCGTCATAACCTGGTTGTTGATCGCTCGCAAGCACGGGTGAGACCTGAACAGCACACATTGCAATCTGCGTTTAAACTAAACTCATTTCAGCCTTGTCTTGTAAACATTCAAACGCAAGATGCGAAAGATGCACTTTTTGTGTGCACTCATCCAAAGCGCGCACACTGAAAGCCAGGTCTCAGACAGCACATATTTTGAGTTCTCTTTCAAGTCTTGTCATTAATTACTTACCCTCATGTTGTTCGACACCCATAAGACCTTTGTTCATCTTCGGAACACAAATGAAGATATTTTTGTTCCGAACATTAACACTTTTGTTATAAAATTAATAGTTGAGGACAACGCATGTGTACAGTATCAGTGTACTGTAACCGTACATTGTCTTAAAGCCTAATATTTCTGCTGTCTTTGTTTAATGTCAATCAAAAACAAATGACAAGGAAATCGCCCACTGCTCTTGACTGAATAGCTTTTGTAACTTGAATAATGATTCATCTTTAATTTATATAGTGAAAATATGGGATGTTATTTTACATTTGATTACTTTACTTTATTCAATTTTTCTTGCTGAAAAAATCTGTTAGATACCTAAATAACCTGAAAAGCACTGTTAATATTTTGTATATTTGTTCTATTGCTGTTGCTTGTAGTTTGATTGTTTTATTTTCCTAATTTTTCTCTGAATGTGGCAAATACTAAACCATACTGAAACCGTCATGAAAACCGAACCATTTTGAATTTGAACCGTTACACTTCCAGTGCTCATCACATTTTAAATGATGCCACCTCTTCCCCATTTCCATCCCCTCAAAAAGAAAAGAAAATGCATCCATCATGAATATGTAGAGCAGCAAGGTTATATGGCCATTTTTGTCTCTAGCTGAGGTAGTAACATGATCCGACTGAGGAATGTCAGCCTTCCCCCTTAACCTCCTCCTCCCCTCGCCTATCCAAAGCCCGTCACTCCACCGCCGTGTTCCTTTCATCCAGAGGAAAAGGGCCGGGCCAAAGCAAGCGCATCTGCAGCACAGTGCCAGAGCAGTAGGTCATCTGAAGGGGAGGAGGGATGAAAGAGTGTGTGTTTGTGAAAAAGGAAAAGGGGAGGGGGAATATCTCCATTCAAAATGGCACCTAATGCTAGTTAGTCCACAATGCTGTCTCATTAATCATGCCGGCCTGAATTTGACCAAATCTGCTACAGTGCTGGATGTGTGGCATTGGCGAGTCCCTGTGGATAGTTTTTAAACTGTGTGGCCCCATTTCTCATAAAGTGGGCTACATATAGCACATCTCACATTTGATGGGAGTATGTCATTCATTTCCCTTCCCCCATCATTTGTTTGTTGTCTGTCTTAGCAGCTCTTTTAATGTTTTCCTTTAGTTACTAGTTTCGACCATGCTAGTGGAGTACAGGAAACTAGGTTGGACATTTAAAAGTCTTGTACTTTCTTTGTCAGATAAGAACGGCAACAGACACAAGACCAACTATAAATAGTCATTCTCAGGCCGCACCCAGAGTATAATATGAGCGTCTGTGTACCCAGGTTTGTTTTCCATATACACACCGCCATCAAACACTTCAGAAAGATCCCTCCTCAGTGCTGCATTGCATGTGGCTCTTTCCCCCCACGAGAAGACTGTTTTGCATTGCAAATACACACCTCTCACCTTCAATTTATTGGCAGGTTCCCAAGCAACTACAGCAAAGCCCCCATTTTAGTTGATGGGGTTTTTTCTAACTGCATAACCACCTAACCTGGGTGGGCAGTTCCGTCAGCCCTTTTTTTTTAATCTCATGTTGAAGCAGAGTCTTTCTTTTTCGCAGATTATCTTAGCTACATCCTGTGCGCTCACATACAAAAACCACAACAGTCGCGGTTGCATAGGAAGTGCTGCAATGTGTGTACTCAAAGCTCTTTGCTTGCGGGACCAGCATGCCTGTTTGCTTGTGAGCCTGACTACATCACCTTTACGCCAGACTGCTTGCTTATTTGTCCTCAAACAAACACTCCACCTTGTCTTCCCTCCAGGTTCCAGTGGGAAAAAAAGTTGAATTCTGTGTGACTGAACCTCAAAGACAAAGTGCAGAGAGGTGGATGGCACAACAGAAGGAAAGGACCAAGCATCCAACTTTGTCCTTCCTGTTTATTTTATCTTTCTAAGACTGGCAGGCCTGTCCCACCAGAGCTTGGGAGTTTTCAGTTCTTGTGAATACTTGGGTTTTCTGCTTTGGTGATCAGACAGGCCACCGCCTTTAAAGAGTGAGCGAGTAAGGCAGTACAGTGAATGGATTTGAGAAGTGTGCCGTACGCTAAATGTGCAGCCACTGGGGGGACAAGCAAGAGGGAAGACATCACTAGTGTTACCCACTTCCATCAAAGCCTTCCTCATTTAAAACAAAGAGCTATGCGAATGAAAGTCTCTCCACTTTGAAATGTCTTTAAGAAGGAAAAAAAGGTAGCTTGAATAGTCTCTTGGCGATTGAACTACCTTAAGATGCATGTTGCTTTTTGTTGAAGTGCAATGAAACAAGTCTGAGTAACACAGAAAATGTTTCTTTTTGTGCACAGTTGCACGCTCTGTAATGAACCAGCCTTCTCAGTGATGCCGAGGAATTGAATGGCTCCACAGCATGGTTGACCTTGCTATGAGCGCACAAGACATGACACCGTTGCTTCCCCCCCCACTCCCTTCCTGTGTTTATCCTCGACTGGGCCCCTAACACATTTTTACGCACTCTTGCATGCCTACACTGTCCTTTTCCACCTATTATCTCACGCTCGCAGTCCTTCTGCCTAGTCTCTTTCTCTCTCCAGTTTGTGTTCCTTCTCTCACATATATCCCAACTCACCCACTCACATCCTCTTTCCACACATTCTCCCTCACAGTCCGGCACTCAAAGGCATTTCCCCTCCCCTAATTCAGGCATGTTTTAGCGTGATTTTAATTGCACCAACTCAGTTGATTTAACTTAGCACTCTATATTGTGTTTGGGTTCTGTCCCCGTTTTTAGGTCTTGTCCCCATTAAAAAAAAAAGGTGACCTTTTCTCTGTTGGTTCCTAATTAGCCTGCTTGCTTTGAAGGACACAGATGCAGTTTTTTATTTGCAGTTGTTAACTTGTCGTAGCATGTTCGTTCTCTGCGTTATCTCCATGTTTATGTATGCGTGTTTACATTTGCGCCTGTGCGACACTGCAAAAGAGCTGTTGAGGGTAAACAGTTTTTGTGTGTGTGTGTGTGTGTGTGCGAGCAGCTGCTGTTATAGAGAGCACCGTGCAGGGGTCCAGCTGAAGATGAGTCATCTCACTGGCGACGGCAGGTGTCCCATTAACCCCCTGGCCCTCTCTCCTCCTCCTGAGTGTCAGCTCTGGAGCAGTGTGGCTTATACAAGCCTGCAGCAGGGCCTGCATCCTCCCCCTTCTAATGGCAATTAGCCTCTCTCTTTCTGCCCGTTCATCTCAGACTACACGCGCCATGGCCCACCCCACTGGCCCGTTCAACTGGGTCTTCAGTGTATGTCCTATAGCAGCTCTTTGCCTTTTGATTCATAAAGGTCAGCCATCGAAAGGAAGCCTGTCATCCCTCCCCCTAAACTGAGTGTTCTTCCTGCCCTCGTGGCTTTTTTTCCCCTCCTGTCCCTTTTCTTTCTTCCTTTTGTATGTGCCTTTTTTCTCCTTATTTCTGGCTGTGTTTGCTGAGCAGTGACAGTATGAAACCCAAAGCCACAGAGCGGTGCGGCTGCAGGTGCTTGAATGTTGGAAAGAGAGACTCTAACTGAGGCAAGCAGATGGCTTTAGCCAGTGGCGTCCAGCCAGAGGAACAGGTGCGGGTCACGTGACCGCCGGTTACCAGGGCGATTTGATTGCTCTTGGCGTGCAAATGAAAAGAGAGAGGGGGGCCCCAGAGCGAGAGAGCGCAAGAGCCTCCAGGGCATTGTGTAATCTGTGGCAGGGAGAGAGTACGACTCTGAACTGGAAGTGGAGTTAACCAGTTCTGGTCTTCCCTCTCTCATTCTCTTTTATGTGTCTGAAACTGAACTTTAGAGGGGAAGGGCCTTAAAGTGTTATCCTCTTTTCTTTACTTTTTTCTCTCTGGTCTCTGTGAATGCAAGGTAGAATTGAAAAGAACTACAGAAAAAAAACACAGTTGGGAACAGCCTGAGATCGTTTTCTTTCTTTCTTGCATTAAAGTTGCTCATATAGGTTCACATGACATTATAAAAGCTGTGTCCCGTGGAGTGTTATTTTATATGCTCCATATAAAGCTGTTTTGAACTGCAATTTTTAATTCTTGTACAGGTATAAATGTCATATATTCTGCAATTGAACATATCCAATTGATACAACTTTCAAACGCTTATTTGTCCATTTACCATTTAATTGAACTGTTAAAGCTAACAGGTGATTTAAAAATACAAACAACAGCAAAAATATGCACATTCTCTTATGCATTCATTCTTGTGTGTGTGTGTGTGGAAATCATTAAAGTTTATGGACTGGTATGAACAGTGTTTTGCTATTGTTTTTTTTTGTTTGTTTTTCTTTCTAAAACTTATCAGTGTGATTTTGACATTTGACCCAGACAAATCTGTGGTTTACTGGTGTGACTGTTACATTAACCAAACCTCCCTGTTCACCCACAGTGCAAAAAAATCTGACTTAGAGTCCAATAACAGCACCAAGAAAGAGGTGAAGCGCAAGAGAGAGCCCTCAGTCACATCTGATGTGGAGAAAACTCCGCCACATTCACCGGAGGAGGAGGAAGATGACGGCGTTCAGGTAAACATAGTTTTTCTGTGGCTAAACCCGATATCTAAAGATTGACAAGGTACTGCTGATAAAATGGTATCTTTATCCTACTTAAAACAAATGCCAGCACATCATCATAGACAAAATATTGTCATAGCCTGTTTTATTCGGTTTATTGCTAATCTTTATCAGATTAAAGACTTGACGTGTTCTGTTTTTTGTGCCATTTTTGTCTATATTGACTACAGAAGAGGCGATCTAGCAGGCAGGTAAAGCGGAAACGCTATACTGAGGACCTGGAGTTCAGAATTTCTGATGATGATGGAGATGATTCCCCAGGACCAAAGTCTCCTTCAACGTCTGAGCAGCAGGTCAATATCATGAGTTGAAAAACTGCTGATGTAATCCACTGTTTATGCATGATGGATGTTCTCACACTGACACTGTGTCCTTCACCTTTCCGTGGGTGCTGTAGGAGTTGCCAGATGCGGAGGGCCCTGTGGTGGAGAAGATCATGGGGATGCGCATTGGAAAGAAAGAGGTGAGCTGAGCCACCAAAAGCCTCTCACATGAGCTTTAACCACTGCTGTCTGCTGGATAAGGGCAGATTACACCCAACAGCTGTCTCAAATCCTGCCCCAGACCCTGTGATTGCCAGGAAGATGCCTGAGTGGGCTGATATTGTCTTCGGCCTGACAGTAGTAGTATTAATCCAGTAAAGGCCGTGGCCGGTTCAGCGTAAAGCCAGCGCAAGGTTTTGAGATGAAGCCATGTAAGAATAAACTGTCTCTCAGCGTGTTTAATCTCAGACCCTTAGATGGGCCGTGGCAGCGTGCGATGTTACTCCTTTGAAACCACTCTACAAAACAAAGCCTGGCCAAAAATAATACGCTGTGCATGGCTTTTAGCAGCGCAGCTGCAAATGGGCTCCCGCCCGAGGAAATGGTAGGTTTGGCGTCTGCCGTAGCGCTGTGGTTTTGGCAGGAAGCCAGGCCCTGGGTCAGCTCCCTGTGAATGGGGCTGTGTGTGGTAGAGGAGCTGAAGTGATTCATGACTCAGCCGCACAGCGTACTACTAACTGGAGAAAGAGAATAGGAGGAGGTGGATTGCTGTTGTCATACTGCTTTTGTCCTGGGGCATTACAGTTGCGAGCAATGCTAAAACAGAGTTATTTGTCACAGGAAATTTGATGCACTTGTGATGGGTGGAAATTATGCACACTAGTTTTATTTTTTGTTTTGAAAGGCTCCAAACAGGTTACAAACACATGTTTTGATCACAATTTTATTCATCTTGCTTATTTTACAGTTGTCATCTGGTGAAGAGGTGGAAGTTGAGGAGTTTTATGTCAAATTCAAAGGCTTGTAAGTATCTGATCTAACATGACTTCCATCTAATGTGGCTTTCTTGCTTAATGAAAGTAATTGGAGCAGAATTACAGTTAAACATTAATGGAATTAATTAGCCAAATAATGAAAACAAGCTACTAAACTATTCAATCAGATGTCAAAACTACTCATGCAGATGGATCATGACCTGTCAATACACCTATTAAGTTGTTGTTTAGGAAACAAGATTTGTTACTGTGCTCCTATGTAAACATTTTCAGTCTTGTTTATCTGACATTTTTTTAAATATAGTTCACCCAAGAGTTTTTGTTTTTCTTCAGCTCCTACCTACATTGTCGGTGGGCAGACATCGAAGAGCTGGAGAAGGATAAGAGAATCCAGCAGAAGGTTAAGAGGTTCAGGGCCAAGCAAGCCCTCAGCAACTTCCTTAGTGAGGTTAGCATCAGCCCTCCATTTTCCTTGTCATCCACCATTTTGTTTTTTTTCCCATTCTGTTTTTCCCCCCTTCATTTTATGGCCCTCACTGATAATGGTGGCAGTATGTATGCTCAACAGTGGTGTATTGTGCTGGTATTATAGTGTCTTTTCGAACAATGTCATGCATGCTAAGGCAATAAAACGCCTCTCTTCAAGCCCTTATCTCAGTTGCACGCAATCTCCCTTCACATTCTGCTGAGTTTGATTCACAAGTTAAAGTAATTCAAGTAGTTGCTTTGAAATTTATGCTGAGACTTTAATTTCTGATGTGCAAACTCCACACTACCATTCGAAAGGGCTTTTCACTCTATCAAAACCAGGTGGGGTTTTCCCAGTGAGATTTATGCCACCCACATCAGAAAGCTCTGAAATTATTCCACCTGGTATATTCTCATTTAGAGGCTCGTAGTAGTTGCGGCTCAAGCGTCAGTGAAACTGCCATTCTGCAGTGCTCCAACTTAACAATCAATCACACTCTTATTGACAGATGGATGATGAGCCCTTCAACCCAGATTATGTGGAGGTGGACAGGGTTCTGGATGTGTCTGAAAGCACCGATGAAAATGGAGAGGTATGACTTGTCTCTCTCATCTATCCTCTTCAATCGTTCTCAAACCATCTGTCTTTACAACATGGAAAACCTTGATTAAAGCTGTTATGAGAGCTGTGAAGATGTCAGTCAGACCACCCCCAGAAAATTTAGAAAGATGTGAGAACCCTCTTTTGGACAACTGTTGTTGATGTTTGTGTTCTTCCAGCCTGTAACTTTGTACCTGGTAAAGTGGTGCTCTTTGGCCTACGAGGACAGCACGTGGGAGTTAAAAGCTGACATCGACCAAGGGAAGATTGAGGACTTTGAGAGAGTGATGGCACGTGAGCCAGAGCCAAAGCGCGTGGTAAGAGCTGGCACTCTAGCTCTTTATTTTTGCTTTGGAGTGCTGAGCTAGTGAGGGGAGAGGGCCACGTTCTTGCGGTTGCACAGAAACCACTAACGGGAATTGTTTTATTTGAAACAGGAGCGACCTCCCACCAGTGACTGGCAGAAATCCGAGTGTTCCAGAGAATATAAAAACGGCAATGCGCTCAGGGAATACCAGCTGGAGGGAGTCAACTGGCTGCTCTTCAACTGGTACAACACGTATGTATGCAATTACAGAGCCGTCCAGCTGCACTGCTCACTGTACATGGACTGAAGTGCATTTTTGATGCCATTTAAATACAGGGATGTCATGAATTACAGCCGCTGCATGACATTTTTTCACTTTTCACTTTTTTGTTTCTCCTCTCAGACGAAACTGCATTTTAGCCGATGAAATGGGCCTTGGAAAAACTATCCAATCCATCACATTCCTCTATGAAATATACCTGAAGGGAATCCATGGTCCTTACTTGGTGATTGCACCTCTTTCCACCATTCCCAACTGGGAAAGGGAGTTCAGGACATGGACTGAACTAAACGTAGTGGTCTATCACGGTAGCCAGGCTAGCCGAAAGACTATTCAGGCTTATGAAATGTACTACAGAGACACACAGGTACATAATCCTTCATTTATCATTTGATATGCGCAGTCATTTTATATAATTTGAATTGTTGATGCTAATATTTTGCAAGATATCTGCAGGACTCTATACACAAGGTTGTGCATTCAAGAGCATTTCATCGTAACCAAAATCTCTCTTCCTGCAGGGTCGTGTAATAAAGGGAGCCTACAAATTCCATGCAATAATCACCACATTTGAGATGATCCTGACAGACTGCCCCGAGCTACGGAGTGTGCCATGGCGCTGTGTGATCATTGATGAGGCTCATAGACTCAAGAACAGGAACTGTAAGCTGCTGGAGGGCCTAAAGATGATGGACATGGTTAGTGCTTCCACTTCCACCTAAAAAACTTTTTCTTTCTGAAAAGAACCTGCTGTAAATGCAGCTATAGCTTTCACTTTTACTAGAAGCAGAGTTCCCATGGTGCTGAAAACCTGTAAAAATTAGGGGTGTAACATTACAATAAAAACAAATTGATATGGATCAATAACATTGATCAAATTACTTTTTGAGACACCTTTTTCACCCTCTCCACATCTTCACGCAATATCTGTCTATGCATTACCGGCGCCAACACATGCATTCTCATTTAAACTCACCTGTCAGGACTTGACAATAAGGACTGCCTGATAGCCTGCAGCCAGCGTATTCCCCATCGGGGAAGAGCTGAATCATCACAACTTTATAATTTGTACATGTTTTAAGTGTGGCCAATTTAAGCTTTCAAGCGCAAAACAATGCAGAATAGGAATTATTTTTGTACTCGGGTGCTGTGTGAAATGTTTTCTGTGCTGAGACATCTGTAGCGTGCACACAGATAGAGTAAAGAAAGAGAAAATCACTCGCTGCTCTTGACTATCATAACTTTAATAAGGATTAGTCTATATTTAATTTTACTGTTGTCATTAACTGTATCAAATTGACTATTGAATTTTCATGTTGCGGTATCATGGTATTTGTAAATTTATGTTTAAATCATTTGCAAAAAAGTGCTGTTATGCTAGCCTGACGTGGTAATATACTCAATTCTAGTCAGAATATGTGTCTGATACTGCTCCATTGGGCTGTGATTATTGGGGCGCGTTTCAACCGAACCAGGAAATACCTCAATTGGATAGACCTACAACCAATCAGAGCAGTGGAGTAAATTACGTATGTTGATCGACGCATAGTAGTGGGAAGTTTGGATAATTTTACAGACGCGGATCTTTGAATTATATTCTGCTGAAATGAACAAAAAATATTTGTTCATTTTGCTGAACGAGATTCAATGTCACGTTAAATTCCCTAGTACTTATGCAAACGCTGATCAAATTTGGAATAAAAAAATAATTATAAGCTAATGGAGCCAAGGCCAGACTTTAAGAGATGATTCATGAATTGCTTAGCTGGGTCTTCAGGCTATGCAGTCTGTTAGTTCACCTTCAAATCCGAGTCGTTCTTTCTTTTGTCCTCTCACATTTAATCACGTCTGTTTCCTGGAAAGATTAGTAACGTTACACCTCTCCTGTCTTCGGGTTCGAGTCATTAGTTCCATCATCAGTGTCTGATCTGGGCCGTGACAGCCCAATAAGCAATGCTTGCAGTCCCGAAAACAGAATTGATTAGTTGGGCTCTCGAGTTTTCGGGTTCGAGTCATTCGTTCTCACTGCCCCAGATCCTGTACCGAACCGATGGCCTGTAGCGCATGCATGGTCCGCACAAAATGAACAAATCGCTCTGAGATCGAATTCAACCCAAGTGCTCTTTGGTGACGTTGATGATTGTTGCGTTATCTGTCCATCATCGTATAAAGCCTGCCCTGACAATTTGATTGGTTCGAACAATTTCTGTTTCGGCATAATTACTCCACAACAGATCGAGTCCAGACCGAATTTCCCGACCTCAAATGGTGTTGGCAGGGCTAAATTCGGCTGGCATCCAGACTACTGTTATGCCATAACAGGTTTAATAACTTTTTTTTTCTTATAACAAAAAACTGAACATTTACATACAATAATATAATACTCAAATGTATAGCAAGTAAACAAATGTTTCAAACAGATAAAAGTGCTAAATAAAATAAAAAAAACATGTTACCATTTACAATAAGGTCTCATTAGTTTATTGTTAGTTAATGCCTTTACTAACATTTAACAATGAACAATTATTATTTGGTAACATCAGTTAAAAAATACAACTGATTGTTGGTTTGTTAGCTCAGGTTTTGATTTAAAAAATGTATTAAATGTTGAAACTAACAAACTGACAATGACAAATACTTAAGTATTTATTAATCTTAATGTTAACTAATGTTAAATAATTGAGCCTTAATGAAGTGTTACCGAAGAATAATGAATCTGAACATTCAGTCAATATATCTAGGGCATTTTGTTGTCCTATGTAGCCTATTAAATTTTTAAGTGACGAACACCATTGCGAATACAAAAATCTGAATGGCTGTTTGAAACATTTAAATACTGTTTGGAAACAGAAAGTAGTGCCGCTGCCCTGTTTTCAGGGGTAACTGCTGCATTTCTGCTGTTACGTTAGCGCCATCTGCTGTCAGAGTGAATGTGCATTTTCATTCAGCACGTCCTTTGAGACACTCCTCGCTGCAGCCTGAAGCACGATGACGTAGCTGGATCAGATCCAATACGTACTGGATGGTGGTTCGTTATGGCGAGTGCGTATAATTATAATGCGTATGCGCTGGTCTTAACTGACATGTATGGTCAATACTGTATATAGATGATGTTCTAACCTGTGCAGTTGTAGTAGTACTGATAAATAGTGTTTTATTGATGAATAAGTCATCGTAATGCTGAAGTTATCCTAGTTTCTCTCTACATACATGCAAAACAGTTAAAATTGTAACATTTTCTGGTCACACTTGCTGTTGAGTGGAAGCAAAAATGAGTCAAGTAGCCTAATTGTCTGTAATTTTAATCCTCAAGGTACAACCAGTACACATTCAAGGGAAATTGCAAAACTTGTGTCCTGATTTCGTGAGCATGTTATCAATAAATGTTTTTGCGCAAGCGGTTTGAGTATTTATCCACAGTTCACAAAGCTCTCAACTGCGCGTGCACATGTGACGTCATCAAAATGTGAATGAAACCACCGCGCATGCGCGTCCAGTACATGTTGGATCTGATCCAGTACATCATCGTGCTTCAGGCTGCAGCGACGACTTCTTGCGTCCTTTACGCATTATTCCATGCTTCTATTATTTTGTCACCTTTTTAAAGCATATGGCGCTAATGGAACAGCAGAAATGCAGCAGTTACAATAATTAATTTTAGTCATCAAAAACAATTCAAATGACTAAAACTAAATTCCATTTTAGTCAAAAGACTATGACTAAAACTAAATCAAAATGTGCTATCAAAATTAACACTGGATTTGGCGCTGATTGTTATCGGCCGATAATGGCCCTATATAGTTTGATTGGTGCTCTATATAGGCTGATCAGATGACGCAAAACTCGACAATGCACAGCTAAATTTGCTTTATTACATTAACCGGTCTGGCAGTTCTACCAGGTGTCCAAAAAGGACGATCAATTTGCAACGTCTTTGCGGAGACAATGCAATAACAGCAAGAAACGAGAGCTGTGCGTTTTTTTTGTGCGTTTCTTTCTTTCACAGTGTTGCACTTTGGTTAATTTCTAAAAGCCAAAACTTAACATCCAAAACAGCAATCAGTGATTAACGTAAAATGCAGTCTACTGTAGCTAAACTGCAGGATGGTTATTAAAACTGCATTGTTCTCCAAGTGGCTTTCTGTGCACATGCTCCAACGCTTGAGTGGAACACAGAGAAGCAAAGTATACTTTGGGCTTCTGGTTTCTTGCCTAAATGGTCAAATACACACGGAAATATTGGTGAGTATTTAACAGCCAATATTGCTTCCAGACCCAAAAAACCTGATTGAAGCACCCTTATTGTTCAACATGGTGAAAAGATTTTAAAGGGTAACTAAACCCTAAACCAACTTTTTTTAGTTAATAATCTGCAAGACTGCGGCTTTATTAGTGCTGTTCATTGATTCGAGTAAATTTTTTTACATTTGAGTATAGTGTTTTAATTCCAAAATATATGGTGTAAAAACCACTTAGTGCTGCCCTCTTAAGCTTGAACGATGGCTACTGCAGTTGAATTTTCCTATTGGACGTTGTAGGTCATCTTGACGTATGATGGTTCTTCCAACGGCTCACTAACACGCCCTTGGTGCATGCTCACCACGCCCTTGGCATAGGCTCAGCCCCTTCACTACCCTAATTTTTCATCGGAAGTTAAGGCAATTTGAGCCAGCGGGGTTTAGTTACCCTTTAAAGGAATGGGTAAATTAACAAGATTCTTGTCTTCCATAGGAACACAAAGTCCTGCTGACTGGGACCCCACTGCAAAACACAGTGGAGGAGCTCTTCAGTCTCCTTAATTTCCTGGAGCCAGAGAGGTTTCCTTCAGAGTCTACCTTCATGCAGGAGTTTGGAGATCTTAAAACTGAAGAGCAGGTATGGATCCGCACTTGTTAAACCACTGTGCTTAGTGTGTGAAAGGTTTCAGAGATGCCTGGATGTTTTGTAATGGATGTAATTCCTTGTTTCAGGTGCAAAAGCTGCAGGCCATTCTGAAGCCCATGATGCTTCGCCGACTGAAGGAGGATGTAGAGAAGAATCTTGCACCAAAAGAGGAGACTATCATTGAAGTGGAGCTGACCAATGTGCAGAAAAAATACTACCGGGCCATCTTGGAGAAGAACTTTGCCTTCCTATCCAAGAGTGGAGGAGGCAGCAGTGGAAGTGGAGGATCATCCAGTGTTCCCAACTTGCTGAACACCATGATGGAGCTGAGAAAGTGCTGTAATCACCCCTACCTCATCAATGGTGAGCAACAATATCAGATGTGAAACTCTACCTGTGAAATAAAATGGTCTGTTTAAACTGTATAATCATTTCTCCAGTCAGCCAGACTTAAGTTTGACTCTTTTCGCTGTCTGTAGGAGCTGAGGAGAAGATAATGGGGGAGTTCAGGGAGAGTCACCCCTTAGACCACCCAGAGTTCCACCTCCAGGCCATGGTCCAGGCTGCAGGAAAACTGGTGCTGATCGACAAGCTGCTCCCCAAACTGAAGGCTGGGGGTCACCGTGTGCTAATTTTTTCCCAGATGGTGCGCTGTCTGGACATCCTGGAGGACTACCTCATCCAGAGACGGTAGGATGTCTGAGCTCACAGCACTGCCAATAGAGAGATAACACTTTTTTTATTTAACGTGCAATCTCATGTCAGGGTAGAAATAACTGAAAATACATACAAAATTAAATCAACCAATAAAATATTTATAGTTAATGTATGCTCTCTTTCCTGTAATCTAGGTATCCATATGAGCGTATAGATGGCAGAGTTCGAGGAAATCTCCGCCAGGCAGCTATTGACCGCTTCTCACGACCAGACTCTGACCGTTTTGTGTTCCTGCTGTGCACCAGGGCTGGAGGCCTGGGTATTAACTTAACTGCAGCTGATACATGCATTATATTTGACTCTGACTGGAACCCTCAGAATGATTTACAGGTAAGCATGGTAGTTTCACACCATGTAGTGTGCCTCCGCAAGTGAAAATGTGCTGGACCTTCATTGGAAGCCATTTTATTTCACAAAGAATCTTAAAGCTGCGTTTTTACTAGTAACTCAGCTGGAAGTGCTCTATTACATTTATGCAACCTTAGCAGTTTTCTAGGATGTGTGTGTGAGTCTTTAGAGGTGGTGTGTGTGACCATTTTGTGCTTTTGCCTTCAGGCACAGGCTCGATGCCACAGGATAGGACAGAGCAAGGCTGTGAAGATTTACCGCCTGATCACCAGAAACTCCTACGAAAGAGAAATGTTTGACAAGGCCAGTCTGAAGTTAGGACTGGACAAGGCTGTGCTTCAGTCCATGAGCGGGAGGGAGAATGCTGCCAACGGGGTATGAACTCTACACAGCGCCATCATCTTGTGGTGTTTCACTGAAACCATATTCCAGATGGTTCATTAATCAAACATACTTTGCACATGTTGGCAGTCAGTGGAAAGACCTTTGATTCCAGTGCACTGAGACTTATTTTCATTTTTAACGTCTGCCTAAATTTGTCCATTCCATAAAATACCCAAGAGGAAAACTGTACATTTATTTAGATCTGTATTTGTGGGGGTGTAACGATACGTGTCACAATTCAATACAAATCAGTATAATTTTAAGATGAAATATGATGATTTACTTTATTATTAAAAAGTTTTATTTTAACCACAAATATAAAAAACATGTCAATTACTATTCCCAAACTGTTAAAAAAATATATATTTGCTGTTTTTTTAGGTTCAGCAGCTCTCTAAAAAGGAGATTGAGGACCTCCTGCGTAAAGGTGCTTATGGAGCTTTAATGGATGAGGAGGATGAGGGATCCAAGTTCTGTGAAGAAGACATTGATCAGATTTTGCAGAGACGCACACAGACCATTACCATTGAATCAGAAGGCAAAGGCTCCACTTTTGCTAAGGTAAGGTTCAAAATCTTTGCCATGGCTGTGGTATTTGACATTAAAAAGATAGTTCACCCCAAAAAAATCTATCGTTGTTTACTCACCGTTAAAAGTTGTTCCAACCCTGTATACATTTCTTTGTTCTTCTGAGCACAAAATAAGATTTTAAGAATGTTCGTAACCAAACAGTTGTGGGGCACCATTGAATTCCATAATGTAAAATACTTCAAAATATCTTTGTGTGTTCAGCAGAACAAATACATTTATAAAGGTTTGGAACAACTTAACGGTGAGTAAATTATGTCTGAATTTTCATTTTTGGTTGAACTCTTTAACTAAAAACATTGACCCACCAATCAATTTATGCATAATTACCAGTATATATGCTTACTACCCATTTCATCTTGTTCTTAAAATAGTGCAACCTAAAGGGTAAGTGTCTCTGATCTCACTATTTGCATTCATTTTTTCCCCCCTACCAGGCAAGTTTTGTGGCCTCTGGGAACAGAACCGACATTTCTCTGGAGGACCCAGATTTCTGGCAGAAATGGGCAAAGAAAGCAGAGCTGGACCTGGATGTGCTCAATGGCAGGGTAAGATGCAAATGAACAGAGGAAAGGAGTTCTCTTGTACTAGGAAAAGCCTCACAGGAGATGTTGCATGAAGTGAGGCACTAATCTGTAGCACCTCTCGTGTAATCCTGTGTGGAGCACTTACGGCTGACTATTATTCATTGTTTCATTAATGCCAGGGTCATGTATTTGCAGCTTTTGACAGGTATCATATTCTTAATCCTATTTGACAATTGATAACTGAAGATGGTGTGAATTCAAATCAGGGTAGTTTCCACCACACTTGGTGGTGTCACTCCTCATAAATATGCTATCTGGGCATAATTAATTAGGCTCATTTCCCCGGGCTAACAATCCGTGGAATGTTGCCGTAATTGAGCAAAGGCAATATTGTTTAAACTTGGCCGGGAAGCATTTTCTGTAATTATACCACTGTTCTTTGCACTCAGGAGAATTCTGCATGCAGAAAAATATCATGTTATGTCTAAATAATAGTCCTGTATTCACATTTTCTGCACATGTCCTTCCATCTAGCAATCACCTATATCATGGTGCTGTCCTAAACACTTGAGGGAGTGTTCTAACCCCAGATCATATCTCTTGTTAGAATAATCTAGTGATTGACACTCCTCGGGTCCGGAAGCAAACTCGTCATTACAGTTCTATGAAGGAGGATGATTTGATGGAGTATTCAGAACTTGAGAGTGACTCCGAAGACAAGCCCATTCAGAAACCGCGGAGGCCCCAGGACCGAACCCAGGGGTACCCCCGCAGTGAGTGCTTTAGAGTGGAGAAGAACCTGCTGGTGTATGGGTGAGTGCAGTCTGGAAATGGTTATATGAAAGCAACGTTGTTGGTTTTAACAATTTTTTTATTTCCTTTTGCTAGTCTAAAAATGTTGCTATATTAACATCTTGTCACTTGAGTAGTCCCTGGGGGCTTTCCCTATAATTAGTTGATATTTAGCAAATGCTTTTTGCTCAAAATCAACCATACATAAATATCCCCACACATTTCCCACATAAATACATGCAGGTTAAAATTATTGCAGTCAACTAACTTTTTCTGTCCATGTCCCTCATTAATAGTTTTTCCTCAATCGTAACTCGTCATAGAAACCAGCTTTAAAAGGAAGTCCATCCCAGTACCATGAAACAGGATATTGAGCTTCCAGCTTTGTTTTATCGCCATCCAAATTCCCCTTGTCTCGTCTTGTTTTCCATTTGGAATGAGAATATCTGGTAGCTCACAGCCCACCAGTGCAGTGGCCGAGTTTGTCACGCTTGCTTGTCCCGGGGCAGTGGCAGACACGGCGCTATCTAACGCGCACAGTTAATTAAGCGCCAGGCCTCAGTGCACTCAGCACTAATCATGGTTGGCTGCACGCACCATGTCTGACCAGTATCTTTTTTTTTTTTCTCCTTTTCAGTCAGACGTGTCTAGACCCCTGGGCTATACGGCAAATTAGATCCATCAAGTCTGAGAGCTTTGTCTCTTCTGATGTTTTTTTTGGGGGGGGAACAGTGTAGGGATATGAAATCAGAGCAGACCTTCCCCCCTCTTGCTTCCCAAAAAGCCCTTCAGGCCTGTGCTTAGAAAGCGCCTGAGTACTCAATCAAATAACAAGGGCATTGGGTCTCCTCATGGTCATGCACCATGCCAACAAGGCAGTGGTGCCTCCCCTCCTTCTCCATTTGTGAGAAATGGTACAGTCATAGAGTAGTTATATTCTTAAATGTTCTTGACACTGTGATAGTTTTTTCTCTATACAGTACAAATTCAGTTTTTGAATTGGTTTAACTAGTCTTGTCATTGTCATTTTCATGTTTCTTTACAAAACTGAACAGAGCCTTGGCTAACTTTTCTGTTGTGCGTAGCTGGGGCCGCTGGGGTGACATCCTGTCCCATGGACGCTTTAAGCGTCCACTGAGGGAGCGAGACGTAGAGACCATCTGCCGAGCCCTCCTGGCCTACTGCCTGCTCCACTACCGTGGAGATGAGAACATCAAGAGCTTTATTTGGGACCTCATAACCCCTACCGAGGACGGCCAAAGCCGCACACTGACCAACCACTCTGGTAGGACAGTACAAACTTGAAATTGCACTTCTTTATTCTGTGAGCTCTCTTGTGTTTACCTCTTAATGTGTTAAATGATGGGATTTATGTGGTTTCAGGACTGTCTGCTCCAGTGCCCCGGGGCCGTAAAGGGAAGAAGGGGAAGCCGCAGGCTGCTCAAACTCACATGCCACAGGCTGACTGGCTTGCTGACTGTAATCCTGACATCCTCCTTCAAGAGGATAGTTATAAGAGACACCTAAAACACCACTGCAACAAGTATGTCTATTCCCACCTTTTCAGAATCTTCCAGCAAAAATTATGTAAATCTGTTTCCATGTTAATGGATTTAACCCTCTGGGCGCCACGGTCGAGTTTACTCGACAAGATGCGGCACTGAATAAAACGGCCAATTTTGTCAAATAGGGTGTCAAATTTCATTCGACCTCCCCTCCACTAGATGGCAGACATGTCATACTTCATCCCCGACTCATAAAAACATCATGTTTCTATACAAAATCTTCGAGCAAGAGCGCATTGAATCAGTGCGAAAAGTGTTCGAGTGAGCCATTTTATCAGAGCAATATTGTCAACGTCAGCGAGTATTTGCATTAGAGTATTATTTATTTTTTATTATTATTGTCTAATGGCATCAATAAATCTTATCAGCAGTGTTGGGTCTTTTATTCGCGGATCCTGTTTCTATTTGCCTTCAGAAGATGGTAGTGATTCTGAAAGTGAAAGTATAGCCCTACACCAAGCACAAACGGTGAATCCTTTGCCCAATGTAGATGCTCCTATGCCCAATGTCAGTGGAGGAACAATGTTTCATAGGACAGTTAGGGGGCAACGTGGAGGCAGGGTGGGGAGTCGCAATTACAGTAATCCAGTCGAGCTGTGCACACTCGGCGGTGGAACGCGCGCAACGCAGTTCTGGCCGTGCTGCTCGTAGCAGGAGCAGACGCGGTGTGACACGGGGCAGTGGGGCTATTATGCATAATATATAATATATATGTGCCACATACATGGAATCTGAGTGCCTACTGTATGTAGTAAATGGAAAGTCTCTACAGCAAAAGGCCAACCGCTACATGCATTTGGTTTGTTTCTACCATTTATTAGAAATGATGTACAGTTTGTTTACTATACTATGTACCTAAGCATTCAGTATTGTGCAATATAGCATACAGAAGGTGGGGGACATTTTGGGGGGAAAGAAGTGCTGCATTTTATCATTTAAACATGTGACTTTTCATGAAAATTCTATAATCCATGATGGACACCACCATATGATGTCATAATATGCTAATTAGATGGGAAAATGTAATCCCTACATAAACTTTGGCTTATCCTTAATATTTCTCTAATTTACAGAAAGTCTCTATCTTTTATCACTTAAGATATAGCTTTTTGAAATTAAGATGTCAAAATCGAACGTTTTATGAAAAAACCTCTGGCGCCTAAAGAGTTAACCCTAATCAAACACCTGAACAAACTAAGCAAGGTCTGAAGTCACTAGAAATCTACAGGCTGGTGAGCTTTTATCAGGGTTGGAGCAAAACTCAGCTGGACTGTGGCTCTACAGGACCGATGTGTGCCACTCCTGATAAATACTAGTATTTAATCCATAATATATTCTCCCTTGTTTTCTACTACTCTAAAATGTAATTGGCTATATTTTAGACTTTTTACTCCACAAGTACTTTAAAAGTGTAAGTCAACGTGATAACATTAGTCACCCCATTGAGGGTCTTGAAGACATTGTATAATTTAAGATCTAAGTATAATTTAATTTGTATAATATAGTATTATCATAAATACATATCTGTTGATCTATTCATGACATATGAATAAAATTTCCCGTCAATGTTGGCAAAATTTAGCCACAATATATATAGTGTGTGTGTGTCTATATATATGTGTGTATATATATATATGTGTATATATGTGTGTGTGTGTATATATATGTGTGTGTGTATATATATATGTGTGTATATATATATATGTGTATATATATGTGTGTGTGTGCATATATATATGTATATATATGTATATATGTGTATATATGTGTATGTGTGTATGTATACGTTTTTCTGCGGTATCTTTTTTGAAAGTAAACTTTTTGGCTTCCAAGTCTAATATCCTCAGAAGCAGGTGCATTTGAAGACTTGTGAAAAAGCTTTTTAACTGAAAGTAATTGTAGCAAACTTGTGAATTCAGCTGAACATGTCCAAAAGTGAGTTAGCGCTGTTACCTTGTGGTGCAGATGTTTCATTAAGTTGCTTGGCTCCTCCGTAGTTTAGCTTTGACTAATGAATGTCAGTTAAAAATGGCCAGCTGTAGAGAATCTGGCAAAAGAAAGAGTCCCATCTTTCTGGCAAAGACTTCTGCCAAATGACTGAAATAATGAACGACGGGCTGAGGGGAATCTTTTTCATCACTGAAATGAAAGATTTTAAGATCACTCAATAATTCATCGTTCAGCTCATCAGGCCGCACATGATGATTTTGCCTCTCACCCCACATGTCCATTATGCCCTCTGTCTCGCAGTCTTGTGTCTTTTGTTTTTTGAGGCCTCTCTGGTTTCATTTGATAAATAATTTCTGTTGCCAGGCCAGCATTGTTGTGTCCTGCCTAACGCTAGGCAGTGACAGCAAAGAGAGAGAGAAAGGGAAAACAAGGTTTACACTGCTGGCTCTGATGTGCATCCAGAGAAGGGGAACTGAGCAACAGCTGAGGAAACGTTACGAGACGATAAATGCGAGGTGCTTAGACCGCCAACCATCTGCTCGCCGCACTGCAAACTTCTGCCTCTGTACTTTGGAGGCGTCCCGTTAGCACCTCCCCAACTTCCCTAACAGCATTAGGAAGGAAATGAAAACGAGAGGATGAAGGTGCTGGAGTGCGTATGTGTGGAGTGGGGTGGGTACAGGCGGCTCCCCAAGCGCAACGGCGCGGTGCCAGGCCAGGTGCCAGGCAGACCTGTTGGAAGCGGGTGAAAGGCGGCACACACAGAGGTGATTATGTGCAGCCATCTGTCAGGCGTGGAGGCTGCCGCACAGCGTGGCTAATCAGCCCTGGCAGCATGATGGATGAGCCGTGGCACATGCCAAAGAGCTGCTGCTGCCGCTGCTACTGCTGCTGGCACAGCTCAGAGCTGGCCAAACTTACTCGCTCTTTTGTTTTCTGCCTTCTCTCCTTCTTTTGTCCCTTTTTCCTTCCTTTCAATCTATGTGGCACTCCATTAACCCCCAACTCATCTGTGTTTTTTCTCTCTCTCTCACCCTTTTTATCCTCTCTTGCTCGCTCTATCTCTGACAGAGTGCTGCTGCGGGTCCGCATGCTGTACTATCTGCGACAAGAAGTCATCGGAGACCAGGCAGACAGAATCCTGGAGGGAACCGATTCAAGGTTGGCATCTCTCTCCATTCCCTTCCACTGAATCCTGCCTGCTGTTATCTTTCCTCTCCCTCCATCACTTTCTCCTCCTCTTCCCCCTTTCTGACAACACCCCCACCCAGATGTGCATGCATTTATAATGTGCAAACGTGCTCACCATGTTGATGATCTCAAGGACTCAACTGAAGTTCTAATGACTGCGAGGGGCTCGCATGTGCACACAAGTGCACAGGGTGAGATAAGCTTGTGGCTCAGATCTCTGGCCGTAATCAGGTTGGCCCTAAATAAACAAGATGAGAAATGGGCCTAAATGAGATGTGGCTTGCTAATGCTTGCGTTTCCTACCAGATGTCTGCAGATAGACATTAATGCCGCTCTCATTAGATTAAATGCCACTGCGGCCATCTCCTGGTTTTAATCACTCTTTCCTGTGTTTGTTTGTCTTTTATAGCGAGTTGGATATCTGGATCCCACAACCCTTCCATGCCGACGTCCCCACTGATTGGTGGGATCTCGATGCTGATAAGTCCCTCCTCATCGGCGTCTTTAAGCATGGTAAGCTCTGCCTCCTCACGGCTGCTGCTCCCCAACTGGTGCTTTTTGTTGTGACAGGTGACACTAATTGCTAATGTTGACCTATTGTAATATTGCCTAGAGATTAATCGTGAAATGTTCTGACTGGCCGATCCTGCACTAGATGGAGGGTCGCTGGGAAAATGGATGGGGCAAAGAGCCTAGATCTAATCTATCAGAGGCAACAGGCACCTCTCAGCACATTTTATTAACATTGACCCACAGTGTTAAGAAGTGTTCTGGGAGAGCATGCTAAATTCCTGGTTTGGGACATGATTGTTTTCATTTGTGAAGCTACGCGTAGCTGTCACAATTTATCTTTTGGGAAAAAGGAACCGCTCATTTAAAAAGAGAGATGGAAAGGAGTTTCTCACCTGCTAACTTTTAATTGTATAAAGTGTAGTAATAGTCGCTTTATTTAATAGTGTCTGCTGCTCTCACCACCGATATTAATCTCAATGCGAGGGGCTTTTATGCTTCTCTCAGAGTGGTCTTTTTCCTGAATGAGTGTACAGAGAGCTCTCTCTCCAGTCTCCCCCTGTGCACTGCGCTACCTCGTTAACTCAGCTGGCCTACACACACACACACACAGGAGCGTGTATATAACAGGCAGCCTGTTCTTAATCATAATCCCAATTCAGTAGGGAGGTCTGGGGAGGAAACAGGGAGAGGAGAGGTGGCAGGCCTGGACTGCAGAGGAAAGAGTGATGGCCTATAAACCCCCTCATGATTACAGTTTGGCTCGGGGCGCGGCGGCAGTTAGGAACAATGTGTCACCGCATAAATCCTAATTGAAATGTGATGTTCTAGCGGGGGAGGGGGTGCTCGAGCCCCGTCTGATCAGCGGCTCAGCTGAAGTGGGTCCAGCCTGCCAATCGCCTCCCCTGTTGTGCACTGTAGGGATCCGCAGGCTCAAATCTGTTCTGCTTGGACAGTTTCAACGGGCATTTTCCTCTGGCTTTCCTTTTGTTTCTTTTTTTTTTTTTTCTCTCTCCTTTGGTTTGATTTAATCTTCTGGTACTTTTTAAATAATTTCACTTTTGTATTACAATGTTATTGCAGCAAATAATGTGCTAGCTAATCCTGTTTCTAAGCCTGATTTTAGTTTTGTTTGTTTTTGGGACCAGTGTTTTCCAAGGACCTTTTTTCCCAAATCTTTTGGTAATTGTTTGAGGGGTTTTACTACTAGGTTGTGTCGCCTGCTATATTTATGTTTTAAGCACTTCACATCATTTTAACACAATTTTTTGGCATACTTTTTTCTGCTTTCACATCGCCAGGGGAAATAATAGCTCCCCAGCCCTCAGTTTACCCTGTAATTATGCTTCTTTTTTCTTTTTTTAACTTTCGTTGCTGCTCTTTTCTTCTGCTAGGCTATGAGAAGTATAACTCTATGCGTGCTGACCCCACCCTGTGTTTCCTGGAGAGGGTGGGCATGCCTGATGCCAAGGCCATCGCTGCTGAGCAGAGGGGAGCGGACATGATGGCAGATGGTGTCGAGGGGTAAGTTTGGCCCAAAATCACAGCCCCAGCAAGAGGGACTCCTCCTGCTCCCGCTCTTTCTTTCTCTGGCTCTCTCCCTTTTTCTTTATTACCCTGCCTTTTTGCTGCTTTTCTTTGTTTTATCTCCCACTCTAAAACCCTTTCTCTTTTTCACAATAGAGAGGATGAAGACCCAGAGTACAAGCCACTCCGGATGCCTTTCAAAGATGATCTGGATGTGAGTATAGAAGTATATTAGTCTATCTAAAATCAGTATTGGTAATATATTGGATCTCCTAACTTTTCTTTGCCATGTTCACAGGATTTTACCAACTCTCCTCTGGATGATAAAGATGAAGGGATGGATGGTGAGACTGGAGAAGGTATTTATTACCCTGGTGCACAGGTATTACCAATCATACTTGATTTTTACTTCTCTGGGCTCACTATCGGTGTCTGTTTGTCCACCCTCAGCCCCTAAGCCTGGTGAAAATGGGAAGGCAGGGAATCTGTACTGGCCGCCAGCCTCGGCTCTTACCGCCCGATTGCGCCGCCTCATCACGGCCTATCAGCGCACTCACAAGCGTGAGCAACTAAGGCAGGAAGCCATGATCAAACCTGACCGGCGCCGGCGCCGCCCACGTGATGACATTCTTGCCATGGTAACAGAGGGAGGAGCTTATGCTCCAGAGGGAGCAGTGGCTTTCATGGCTGAAGGAGGGCCCTTCATGGCCAAGGGATCACCTTACATCCCTGACAGCGCCGCCCTGCTGGCTGATGGAGCGGCTTATTTCAAAGAGCGACGGCAGAGGTGAGCTACTTCTAGATTTTCCATTTTTCTTCTCCTTTAGTCATGCATCACCTCATTTTTATCAACATCTGTTTTCCAGATGGACAAGGCGTGAAGAGGCAGATTTCTACCGTGTGGTGTCCACATTCGGTGTGGTTTATGATGTGCACAGACAGTGCTTTGACTGGTCCCAATTCCGTGCTTTTGCTCGTCTGGATAAGAAGACTGATGAGAGCCTGGAAAAATATTACTACTCTTTTGTGGCCATGTGCAAGCGGGTGTGCCGGATGCAGGTCAAATCAGAGACAGGTAAATTACTCCTGTCTTTTGAAAGTGGGAATTTGTGCTATTGCTAAAAGTAGAGAAGTTATTATTTAATTAAAAATAATAATAAATAAAAAAATGTATTTTATTATTTTTCCCTTGTTAGTCCCAAAAATGTATTTTCTTCATTGTGTCCCCATGCCAGTCTGCTTCCTCTAACTCATAGAAGCTCTCTTTCCTCTCTGTTTATGCATCTTCATTCCCAGAAGAAACATACACAATATATCTCAACCATATTGATAGCTGATAAAAAAATGATTGCTGTCCTTCAGTATTTAAGATTTAATTGTTCAACTAATTTCCCCTATTTTTATCTTGATTACATCATCCAGTACTAAAAAAACACTGTTAGTACTGTTAAATATCTCAATTAAGGTTATATGTCCTTTGTAGTTGACACCAGAACTCAGTTGTTATAGTTGTTAAAAAATAAAATTACAAAAATGCATGTATAGGCAAAACAATTCAGTAAAAATGTTTGTTTAAAGATGATTCTGAACTGTTATGAAAAATATAACAGATTATATTGATATACCATTTTTCTTCATGCAATATGTGGGCCATACTTAATTTTTTCTATTCAATACTATGTATCTATAAGCTACATCAAATTTGCATAATGTGTTCTTGGTGTAACATAATGAAAAATAGAAGTGTAATAATTTGCAACATTTTCATAATGCATAATTTCATAGGAATATTGATATGTAATTTATTTCCCTATTCACTTGTCTCTAAAATGCCTGACAAAAATTAAGTCCTGGCTTCCACTACAGTGGACATCAATGCCCTGTTTTGTAACAGTCGTATTTTGATTAGAAACCCCATAACATTTTCCTGAGATGTTGACTTATAACACACAATTAAATTAAAATTAATCTGATTTAATTTGATCTGATTTGTAATTACAAAATATCATATTTCCATAAAAGTGCTAAACATTAATGTCAGCCATTTTTAAAGACCAAGAAGTTGTTGTTGTCCTGGTTGAAACCTCCAAACATTTTGTATCTCTGCAAACCCCAGAATGTCCCACAGAGAAAATTGTGACATGTATGATATCAGAGAAATTCACAGTGTAGTGGACAAAAGTCTATTCCTGGGTCCCAGGAGGATTTATAGGTTGTCTGCCATTTAAAATAAGTTAACTCTTTTTAAAATGTATTTGTGCATTTTATATTTTGATGTTGCTTTTGAATTGTGCTTTCGATTTATTCAACTTGACATTCATTCTGCTTGCAGAACTGCCAGACCCCACCCTCATCATTGACCCCATTACAGAGGAGCGGGCTTCACGGACGCTCTATCGTATTGAGCTGCTGCGGCGGATCAGGGAGCAGGTGTTGCCGCACCCTCTGCTGGAGGAGAGGTTGAGTCTGTGCCAACCCAGCCCCGACCTCCCTGCCTGGTGGGAGTCCGGACGCCATGATCGAGACCTCCTGCGGGGTGCCGCAAAGCATGGTGTCAGCCGCACTGACTACCACATCCTCAATGACCCTGAGCTGAGCTTTTTGGAGGCCCATAGGAAGTTCACACAGGGCAAAGGTGCAGAACTACCCATCATGTCTGATCCCCTCACCCCTCTGACTTTGCTCAAAGATGAGGAGGTGAAGGAAGAGCATGGAGATGTGATGGTGCCCAAAGTGGAGAACAGTAACATGGAAGAGGTCAAAGAAGAGAAATCTGAAGCCCTGTCTCCTAAAAAGGAAGTGAAGGAAGAGGAGGAAGCAAATGACTTGGGTCTTAAGCACGAGCCCGAGGAGGACATGGAAGTAGAGAAAGATGCAATGGAGGTTAAGACCAAAGTAGAGCCAGGTTGTCCTGTGGATGGTATGGCTGAGGAGAAGCCCATAGATCAGGAGTCCACAGATACGCTTCCTACCCCTGAGGATAACACTCAGGGTGAGAGAGAGCCTCCCTCGAACACTGAGACTAAAGTACCTATTGACAAAATCTCTGAAGAAGATGAGGAAGAAAAGATGGATGAGGATGACAAATCAGAAAAATCTTCACAAGCTGAAGGTGAATATTAGACATTTTTTGACGTTTTATTTTGTATTAAAGCTACATGCCCAAAACATTTTTGTATGCTCCAATTTCCTCTCTTTGAATTACCACTAAATCTAGGAATGGGCTCAATCATCTGTAACTTTACTTAGAGGAATGCTTATTTTATTGAGAATATATAGTTAAAAGTATGTAATGCCTCTACTGGCACCAAACCAATGCCTTTTCCTGGACGCTCCCCCTGTATTCCATTGATTGAACAAACTGATTATTCTGCCCCTAATTTAGTCCACTTTTTGACATCGTTGCCTGCTCAAGTAGTTTTGAACGCGTTTACACTTATTAATTTTCTCTGTATATTAGGCTGAGATAGACTTGCTTTACATTTTCAGGAGACTGTACTTGGCAACGCAGCATAGATTTAGATTTTAAAGCTTGTTACAGTCTTGCTTGTATTGAAAGAATAATTTGATTTGCAGTTGGAGCTGCCTCTGAGAGGAAGAATTTTGACGAGGAGAGTAACGCCTCCTTGAGCACTGCCCGCGATGAGACCAGGGACTGCTTTAGTGTTGATGATGTCGAGCCGTCAGCCTCTCAGATGTTCAGTGAACGCTCACAGTTCTCTTTCTGGCCCAAGGTTTGTCAAACCATTTTTCCTCTTTAAAGCCCTTCCAAACGTTTCCTTCCCTTTTTGTCAGTTACATTTTTATATGCATCTTATTGTTCCTTCTAAAATTTAGTAATATTGTTTGCAACAAAAGCGATTTGAAGATAAATGAAGCTAAGCCCAAAGCTGTGAGGGAAAACAACAATGCTTAGTAAAAAAAAAAACAGCACTTGTTTCAGAGCTTCATCCTTTTAATAATAGAGCAAAATTGCATAAGATCTTTGAGACATGAAACCTGAGCTGAAATTGAGAAAATTAGATACCCTTTATGTATCCTGTAGTTTATTATGCATGCATACATGGGCACGTGCTCACTCACACTTGTGCTGCTCTTCTATGTTTATACTTCAGGACAGGGTAATGATCAATCGTATGGACAACATCTGTGAAGCGGTCATGAAGGGCAAGTGGCCTTTCAACAGGAGGCAGTTCTTTGACTTACCAGGCCTGTTGCCTGGCTACAGCTCCATGACAACGGACAGCCCCCTGCAGAGGCGGAGTCTTGGTGATCTCTCAATGGTGGGTCAGACCAGCTATAGTGGCAGTGAGGACCTCACCATGTCACCACAGGTCAACAAGGCAAGTCCCACCTATAACCCGCCCTACTGCACCCTGAGACTCACTTTGGGTGCCAATGCACTGTTTGTCTTTTGTTTAAACATTATTATTATAAATTATATAGATTTTAAAAGTTGCGTTGATTAAACACCCTGTCAATGTTCTTCTCC
This sequence comes from Gobiocypris rarus, assembly GCA_023029165.1. Taxonomy (NCBI): domain Eukaryota; kingdom Metazoa; phylum Chordata; class Actinopteri; order Cypriniformes; family Gobionidae; genus Gobiocypris; species Gobiocypris rarus. The sequence continues at coordinate 41,346,786 of CM040915.1, read as the reverse complement.
AGGATGAAACTTTAAGCCTGTCAGTACCACGACAGCGGAGACGCAGAAGGAGGAAGGTGGAGATTGAGGCAGAGCGTGCTGCCAAGCGCAGGAACCTGATGGAGATGGTAGCACAGCTACGAGAGTCTCATGCTGCAGAAGGCCAGACACAGGCCATAGACCTGACCAAAGTCCTGCACGGTGTGTCCTCTTCCTCCTCCTCTGCCTTCCCTGGAGCCTTGGCCTCCTCCGCAGCCCTAAAAGCACAGATGGAGCTGCTGCAAGCAGGCGCTTCCTCCAGACCAAGGGCCAACGGCTCTCTACTTGACACTGAACTCCCCAACCGGCGAAAAAGAGGTCGCAGGAAAAATGTGGAGGGGTTGGAACTGCTCTTTATGGGAAACAAGACAGGACAGCTCAATGTGGTACGTATCCTGTCAGGATGTCATGCTGTTTTTGCAAGTACATTGACCATTTTTTCATCTTCCTTTTTTTTAATCCACACTCTTCTTATTCTCGTGTTGTTTCTTTGCTTCTACAGGAAAATTCAGATGGGACCAAAGCTTTTGTGGATGGGCGGGCACACAGACCCATGTCATCTCCTGCACAAAAAGCCCCTGGTGAAGGCCTAGAAGAGGGACGTCATCTTAAAGGAGAAGATGGTCCCAGCACTAAGGACCTACGGGAATGGCTGAGACAGCACCCCACCTACACTATGGATGTGCCTGGATACGTACCAGTGAGTGCAATTATTTGTGCCCACCCATCTTTTTTTCTGTTGGCTAATGAGGGAATGTCCTGTGCGGTATGCAGTTTATCTTACAGAGTTCTCTTGTTCTTATCTTTCAGAAGAATGAGGACCTCCTCTCCCAGTTTGCCAAGCCCAAACAGAAAAGACACAGATGCCGCAATCCCAACAAGATTGACATTAACACACTGACCGGAGAGGAGAGAGTTCCTGTTGTTAACATAAGGAATGGAAGAAAGGCAAGTTCTGTGTGTGTGTGTGTGTGTGTGTGTGTGTGTGTATGTGTATATATATATATATAATTTTTTTGAAAATAGATTCATTTTATTTCCCCCAAATTATTTTTTACACTTATAATTTATAATTTGTTTGACTACAGATGGGAGGAGCCATGGCCCCTCCAATGAAGGATTTACCACGCTGGCTGATTGAAAATCCAGAATTTGCCATCTCCCCAGACTGGACAGATATTGTGAAGCAATCGGTGAGTCTTCATTTTATCTAAATTGATACTTTAATTCAACAAGGATGCATCAAATTGAACAAAAGTGACACTAAAGAGATTTGTTACAAAATACATCCATTTCAGATAAAAGCTGTTCTTTCAAACTTAATAGATAAATAAATATATATCACATTAATATTGTGAAATATAAACATTCTAAATAACATTTTTATTTTTATATATATATATATATATATATATATATATATATATATATATATATATATATATATATATATATATATAAATAAAAATAGAAATGTTATTTAGAATGTTTATATTTCACAATATTAATGTGATTTTACTGTGTAAAACAATGCTAATTACCCCAAACATTTTAATGGTTATACCTTAATTATATAATATATTATTTTTGTTGCCAGGGCTTTCTCCCAGAGTCCATGTTTGACCGTCTCCTGACTGGGCCGGTGGTCCGAGAAGAGGGTGTACGCCGCAGAGGCAGACGTCCCAAATCTGAAATCGCCAAGGCGACGGCGGCAGCGCAGGCAGCGGCCGCGGCAGCTTCCACATCTGGTGTTAATCCTTTGCTGATGAATGGACTGTTTGGCAGTATGGACTTGACCAGTCTGCAGGGCCTGCAGAACCTCCAGAGCCTCCAGCTGGCAGCTGGCCTCATGGGCTTTCCCCCTGCTCTCGGAGGGGGAGCGGACGGCAAGCACGCCGCGGCCATGCTGCCTCTCATGCTTCCTGGCATGAGTGGCATTCCCAACATGTTCAGTCTGAGTGGTCTGTTTGGAGGAAGTCTGGCTGCAGCTGCAACGGCAACCAATGGTGCGTCTGGTACAGAACAGGCCGAATCTGAGGAGAATCCCAACCTGAAGACGGATAAGGAGACCAAGGAGGAAGGAGATGAGAAAGGAAAGGAAGCAGAGAAAACGACTGAAACGGAGTCTGCGGAGGCTACTGGTGACGCTGCTGCGCTGAATGCAGCTGCTGCAGCCGCCGCTGCTGCTGCCACCGCCGGCATGTCTGCTAGCCCGCTGGCCTTTAACCCTTTCCTGCTGTCCACCATGGCCCCAGGCCTCTTCTACCCATCCATGTTTTTACCCCCCAGCCTTGGCGGCCTGGGCCTCGCAGGCTTCCCTCAAGCTTCTCTAGCTGACCTCCAGAGTGCTGTGTCTGGGGCCTTAGGGGCTGCCAATGAGGACAAGGAGTCCGGCAAAGGGCCTGGCACAAATCAGGACCAGAACGCCTCTGCGGCTGATGTTGAAACTGCTGACAACACACTTGAAGACAGTGACTCAGAGGAGAGCCAGAACAAGACTGCTGATTCATCCGTACTAGATGATGACCTGGCAGGGCCAGTAGAGGAAATGGACTCAATGGAGGGTGGAATGGACGATGAGGACGATGATGATGATGAGGAGGATGATGATGACGACGACGATGACCCTGCTGATGAGGATGACAAAAGTGACTGAAAAACTGAATCAGGCCTTCTAACATTTCCCCAGGGCTGAGGAGACACACTGAACTCTGACAGGATGGTTAGTCCAGATGTTTACATGCCAACTCAATATCCAAAACACTTTGGTCGTTTGGTTTTTGTTGACAGGTAACGTTAAGAGGAAAGCAAATAAGCTGTCTCTGTAACCATTAGCATAGCCAGGGATGATGCGAACACATAGATTTGTGCGGATGTCAAAAGGGTGTTCTCCCCAATCCCCCCACCCCGTTTTTTCTTTTTGTGTTTTTGGTTGTTTTTGTTTTTTGAAGTCTTTGGCACTGTGTGGGTGCCTTCTAGATGAGATGGAAATTTCCTGAAATATTATAGGAATTAATCGTTCCGATAGTGCTATGCTGCTCTCTCTTTATTTTAATATTATTTTTTTCTTTTTTTTTTTCTCTATTTCTCTACTGTTGATATTGTAACAATGAGTAGCATCTCGTAATGTTCAGTGGTGTTCAATTTAACGGCATTAAGACACTCTCCGCTGCTGAGGAAGAATCGTGGTTTTCGTTGTACTGTTCTGCTGAGGGGAGCGGGCGAAGTTCTCACATATCATAGCCTACACTCGGACTGTTCCCAGTCTCTCACACTGACAATCCAAACGGGTGAGGAGACCTCTCGACCTGTGGAGACAGCAATAACGAAGGCAGCTTTTGAATGTTCGATTTTACTCTTTTGACTAAACACCGGAAAGTGTGAAAAAGCAACATGAAATAAATTACTGCAGTCAAATTGTCTCATTGTATCCATGTTAATGCACTGGTGTAAGAATAAAATCAGGTACCTTTATCTATTTGAATGGACTTTTGTTACTTTAGCCACAAAGCTGAACAGCATTACCTCAAATCTAACTAGCCTTGAAGTTTACAGACATAAATGTTGTACATGTTTTTTTTTTGTGAGTGTCCTTTTTTTTTTTTTTTTTGAAACCATCATGTATGATGAACTGTAAATTGCTGCCAACTGTAGTAATGATGCTTTTAATAAAAGTGACTCACAATATTCGCCTAGGAAACCAAAACGCTGTTTGTGTAGCTCTGTGGGGATGTCATCCTCTGTCGACAACTAACCTTTTATATATAATCTAACAGAATAAATTGTTAATTCCCTTTACATTCACATGTTTGATCTGTTCAATTAGATTTGAGTTATTTGCAAAATTAGCACCAAATGTTTATTTCCAACTGTAGAAATTATGAATTTACACACGGAGTACTTGTTACAGATCTTAAAGAGCACTAAATAAAATTAATTTATTTAATTTGAAGACTGAATTTGGAAGAATTTGCACTAGATGCCTCATACAGTAGCACTGCATGACCTGGTTGCCAGGAAAGAGGTTCCGACAGGCCTGTTTACTCTAGCCATCATAAACACCATCAGTCCTGTGGAGCGGTTGACATAATGCGCTCCGACAGGACGGGAGGACATGGCAGGGGCTCTCTGTCCGCTCCAGTAGCCAGCCATTATGAGCCTAACGCCTGGAACAAGGCTTTTTCCCCCCCTCTCTCGACAGACATCTTTCATAATTGCACTTTCCGATGAAGTGGCTCGTGAAATCCATAGGTCTCGTGTGCACCCAGCTTGCAGCTCTTGGCAGGAGTTAGAGTTTGAGATTTGGACAGGAGGTGCTCATACACGGACTTGTCAAAATGATGGCTTTCATTGTTGCTATTGAAGTCCTGAGGTGTTAATATGCGATTTTGGATGTGGGAAATGTTTTCCCTTGTCCTTTATAGGCAAATAACAGTGGTCTGCTGTTGCGTTTGTTGAGTAGATTTTCTTTGCTTCCTGTTTTTAATGAAGAGCGAGTTCTTGTGTTGTCAGGGTGGTTTTGTGGCATTGAATATCTTCTGCGGTTCCTAGTCATTATGTGCCATCTTGACACATGGCGCAGTCGCTCGCAGAGGGCTCGTCACCGCCGGCATCGTGCCTCCTTCACAAACCACTGACTGCTGGGTGTGAAGTCTGTCATTGGCGAGGAGGCAGGTTGTGGTTAGCCACTGAGCGTCAAACATGGCAACACAGCACAGTTCACTAACGCTGGGCCGCTGGGATTAGAACTGGCAGCTTTCCCTTAGGAGAGGCCCTTTCTCAGGAAGGCCAGACTGAATGCTTCCCTTGGCTGTTGCTACTGTGCTGTTGTACAGGTCCTTCTCAAAAAATTAGCATATTGTGATAAAAGTTCATTTTCCATTAAATTAAACTTTCATATATTTTAGATTCGTTGCACACCAACTGAAATATTTCAGGTCTTTTGTTTTAATACTGATGATTTTGGCATACAGCTCATGAAAACCCAAAATTCCTGTCTCAAAAAATTAGCATATTTCATCTGACCAATAAAAGAAAAGTGTTTTTAATAGAAAAAAAGTCAACCTTCAATTAATTATGTTCAGTTATGCACTCAATACTTGGTCAGGAATCCTTTTGCAGAAATTACTGCTTCAATTCGGCGTGGCATGGAGGCAATCAGCCTGTGGCACTTCTGAGGTGTTATGGAGGCCCAGGATGCTTCGATAGCGGCCTTAAGCTCATCCAGAGTGTTGGGTCTTTCGTCTCTCAACTTTCTCTTCACAATATCCCACAGATTCTCTATGGGGTTCAGGTCTGGAGAGTTGGCAGGCCAATTGAGCACAGTAATACCATGGTCCGTAAACCATTAACCAGTGGTTTTGGCACTGTGAGCAGGTGCCAGGTCATGCTGAAAAACGAAATCTTCATCTCCATAAAGCTTTTCAGCAGATGGAAGCATGAAGTGCTCCAAAATCTCATGATGGCTATCTGCATTGACCCTGCCCTTGATAAAACACAGTGGACCAACACCAGCAGCTGACATGGCACCCCAGACCATCACTGACTGTGGGTACTTGACACTGGACTTAAGGCATTTTGGCATTTCCTTCTCCCCAGTCTTCCTCCAGACTCTGGCACCTTGATGAGTCCAGTGCTGCTTCTCTGTAGCCCAGGTCAGGCGCTTCTGCCGCTGTTTCTGGTTCAAAAGTGGCTTGACCTGGGGAATGCGGCACCTGTAGCCCATTTCCTGCACATGCCTGTGCACAGTGGCTCTGGATGTTTCTACTCCAGACTCAGTCCACTGCTTCCGCAGGTCCCCCAAGGTCTGGAATCGGTCCTTCTCCACAATCTTCCTCAAGGTCCGGTCACCTCTTCTCATTGAGCAGCGTTTTTTGCCAAACTTTTTCCTTCCCACTGAGGTGCCTTGATACAGCACTCTGGGAACAGCCTATTCGTTCAGAAATGTCTTTCTGTGTCTTACCCTCTCGCTTGAGGGTGTCAATGATGGACTTCTGGACAGCAGTCAGGTCGGCAGTCTTACCCATGATTGCGGTTTTGAGTAATGAACCAGGCTGGGAGTTTTTAAAAGCCTCAGGAATCTTTTGCAGGTGTTTAGAGTTAATTGGTTGATTCAGATGATTTGGTTAATAGCTCGTTTAGAGAACCTTTTCATGATATGCTATTTTTTTTAGATAGGAATTTTGGGTTTTCATGAGCTGGATGCCAAAATCATAAGTATTAAAACAATAAGAGACCTGAAATATTTCAGTTGGTGTGCAATGAATCTAAAATATATGAAAGTTTAATTTTTATCATTACATTATGGAAAATAATGAACTTTTATCACAATATGCTAATTTTTTGAGAAGGACCTGTAGTAGTCTGTAAAAAAGAACTCTGGCACCAAACCAAACCAAGATAAAACTCTTCATGAGGTGATATCACAAAATCACCCATATGTATTGGTTTAACAATTACCAATGATATTCATCTTGGTTTATCTTTCTGAACCACTGATTCAAACATGTTTATGTATTTCCACATAAAATTCCCTTAAAGTCAATTAAAGTTTATTATTTCTAGCCATTTACAGCAGCTAACTGAATTGGGAAAGCAACAAAGTGGCACGATCCCATTCATTTTCAATGGAGGGCTGTCGACTTCCATGACTTGGCGATGGACAAGTGAGTCACGCGAAAAATGTTCATAACAATTTTTCATTTTGCTGAATTGGTGACTATAATTCACACAAATTCATACAATCCCATTTGTACGTTTTCGTACAATTTGTTTAAACCATAGACAGTATAAAAATATGGACGTAGTGTCCGTGACGTCACCCAAAGGATTTTGCAGGGCAGTTCTGAAGCGTAAAGTAGGGTCAAGCTGGCCGGTGCCATCTTAGCGGCGCATCCTCGTGTGTCACTCCCGGGATAACAGAAAATGGGCAAAGAGGCAGGACGTGGGTGGAGCTGAGGTGACGCGATGACTAACAGGCAGCAGATAAATGGCTACCCACCTGCCACTCAAAGTGGCCAAGCCCTTAATTATGCAGAACTTTAAGTCTTTATATTTTGTAAACGAATGAGTTATAAAAAAATTCATGCTCAATGAGATTCTGCTCCCTTCTGGGGCCTTTCCTGGTGGCCAGTCGATGAACTGCAGTTTAAGTCACTACCATATTGGCTTCAAGAGGTTGCCGCTTGGTTTTAACCCCAGTGACGGGTAGGTTTAGGGACAGGGGTAGGGGATGGTCCTACATAATGAGATTAGTTTTAAAATTGTATGTTTTTTGTACGAATCATATCGAACAAATTCATTTTAAAAATGTGACTACTGTTTATTTCTAAAGAAACACAACAATGTACAATAGGCTCCGTTACCTTGTATCTTACACTATCGCCCTGTAGAAGCCGTTTTTGTAAAAATAAAATAGGCTAATGATTGCGTCATAACCAACGCGACTCTGTCACGCAGTAGAGAAATTACCGTGTAGGCAGGAGGAGAAGCTCGCAGGCAATCTTTTAGTGTCTATGAGGCAATCCGGGGGACGTGGAGGATTAAATTCCGATAAAGGCAAGGGAGAAAAATGGGGAGAAGCCTATAGAGGGCCAAAAACAACGGGACAAGATATTTCAACAACGTGATTCAGAATTCACCTTCCACAACTACTAGAGGACTTACAACTGTCAGACAGGTTGCTTACGTCACAACTACGTTATCAAGCTCAGTCTGAGGCTGCGCAGTACCCTCAGCCATCAGGAAGTGAGTGCTTCTAATTGACTTCAATTCTCTCCGTTGAAGTCTATGGGATCACTGTGTCCATTTCTTTTACTGTCTATGAATCAAACACACCTGAACAAGCTAATCAAGGTCTTAAGGCTTACTAGAAAGCTACAGGCAGGTGAATTTTTACCAGCGAAACTGCAGGGCTGTGGCTCTACAGGACCAACGTTGGCCACCCCTGATATCATTTGTGATTGCGTTCTCTAAAGATATGGCCCGACGTAGGCTACAGTCTGTCAATAAAATTAGATGGACAGCACTTCAAATGACTCACTTCATATGCACTTAAAGTCTTGTGGACCTACAGTGGCTGCCACATGCGCATATCCGTTAAGTTAATGAGACTGTAGGGTGTCCCATTCAGTCATTTCAGTTTTCAGGTGTTCGTGAGCGCACCCTTTGCGATCGATATGCACCCTTAATGTGTATTTTTCCCACATTGAAGCGAACACCACAGCAAACTTCCCAAAAGTCAAAGTGGCATTACATCATACGTCATTTAAGCTTAAAGAAGGGTGCGTGTGAGCGCCCCATTTGCGGATGCTATGTTCCGCAACTTCAGCTGAGCCCGCAAGTTCACAAGCTAGAGGAAGCGGCAGTCAAATGGCGCTTTTCCATTACACAGAACCAGATAGGCTGGGCTCGGCTCAACTTGCCTTTAGTTTGTCCAGAGATTGCGTGTTATTTACTATTATGGTAACTCGGAAGAATACGCCGTGGTCAAACGAGGAGGTGCAGACTTTCCTTTGTTTGGTTGCCGAAGAGGGGATCCAGCGAGAGAAGATTATGTCATGGCAGTTTCCTGTGGGGTCGCTATGACGACCAGGTACTATTGTGGAGGTACTATCTGTAATGGAAAATTGAGCGAAAAGCGGCATTACGTCGTGAAAGTGCGGACTCAGAGGAAGACCGTGGGGGTTTAGGGTGCCATTTGGGACAGGGCCCAAATGAGTAGGTAGCCTACTTATTTTGAATAAGTAATTACTTCACGACCGCTAAAAAAGTATGTGTGTGTGTAGTTGTAGAATGAATGTAATCTGGATTTACTACATTCGCCACCGTACCAGCGTCAGTTAAGTCGCTTCACGTAGGCCTACTGCCTATCATACAGGTGCCCATTGTATGCACACTTCAGAATCTCACTGGAAGTAACGTTAGTAGGTCATCCGGTCATACTTTTTGCCTACTTTTTTATGAGTACTGTGAATTCAGACATACTTGTTTTGTCACATAATGTTTTTCACCTACTATAGTAGGGAAGTATGTGATTTCGGATGCAGCCTGCGAGTGTTTAGGGTACGTGCCCTTTGGGACAGGGCCGGGGCTTAAGGTGGGACTTCCGTTTTCCAGTTGCCTTGAGTGACACTGTAAGCTACTATATTTTTTTCTCTCAACGCACTTCAGAGAATTTATCAAATTTTTTGACAGTATATTATTTTTTCCAGGGCTGATTCATGGACTCAAAAAAATGACCAGAGGCACTGAGGTGCGACTAATCAAAATTATTATTACATAATCAGTTAATTGGTAGACTCGCCCTTAATGAGAGCAGCTCATTAGCTATTGCGACAGGTCCGTCTTTGAGTCTGCAAGTCTGGGGCTCAGCGCACTTTTATCTAGCGTTCTGTTCAACCGCTGAACTGATTTAATATTCAGCGGAGAGCCTACAGGGTTTTAGTAATGCACATGAATGTGATCCCGCTGACCTACAGTTTCCTCTTACACTATTCCAGGAGATGTGTCACAAAAAGCATGGGTTATTATGCCTATAGCGTCTATCTATCTATCTGCCCGCCCCCCACCCCGGTCGAAACTATCCAGTCAATGAGCCTAAAAACGACTGTTTTCTTCAAATGTCAGGCTCTGGCCAGCTGATTCTTATTCTGAGCCAATAAACATGTCATTTCCAGCTGGAGTTAGCCAGGCCGCCTGTCTCTGCAGCTTTCCGATAAAGAGCGATTTGCGGTCGCCTTGACGACCTAGTGCCTCGCCGTCTTAGTTACGTGATTGATCACAGTATCCTGCGCCGGTGACACAGGTAGGGGGGAGGGACGTTGCCGAGCTCTATCAGATGCAGCGCCGATGTCCTTCTCCCCGGCTGAGGGGATTTAAAACTGTCACACGCTCTCACACCTCCTGTTTCCCCCGGAGACGGATGTGTCGTGCGTGACATTGAGGGCGAGAGGCAGAGCATCAATCGCAGACTGGGTGATAAGTGTCATGCCGACTGCTCGCCTGGTCTGTTTCTCAAACTGTGCGCGCACACACTTTTGCATGCTCCCTCTCACTCAGTAGTGCAAACAGATGTCAACTTGGAACTACCGACAGCTTCTTGTGGAAAACAGCGAGGGATATAAAAATAGAAATATATTTTAAATTATTAGTCCTCCCAAGCATGTCACTTACTCATCCTCATATCGTTTCCAGACCTGTTTGAATTTCCATTTTTGCAAGAAACAAAAAATAAGATTTTAGCAGAATGTTCACGCTGCTCTTTTCCATGAAAGCTAATGGTGGCGAATGTCAAGCTCCAAAAGCACCGGAAAAGTCTAAATTTTGAGTCGTTATTCATTGAAAATATCCTCTGCAGCTCTCTAACCTTATTTATGTTCATATATTCAAATATTGGATCATGTCTGATGTCAAAGATGGGAGATTTCATTGGTTCTTGCGTGTCTACTGTTATGTCGTTAACAATCCTGTCCACAAACGTGCTTGGCAGCCTCCTGATCGTGCTTGTCACACAGTTGAGATGAAGACTGATTATTCAGCACAGGTATGACTCATCAGAAGCCATATTGCCCAAAGCCAGTCTTGTGAGCTGTGAGGCCCCAGAGACGGGATGTATTTCACTGTGAAATTAAACGCTCCTGCACTACACAAACAACCTCATTATGCCCTGTTCGCCCAGAAGATTTGCTGCAGAATGTTTTGCCCAACTTCTGCTGATATGGGGGTGGAAGAGAGGAATGCATAACCGAACACATGGCGGTTTCTCATCTCTGAGAGACATTTATGTCAAATCCTCAAGTCTCAGTGATTCAGTCTTAAATTGTCCTGTTAATAGATGAACGTGTCTGACCAGTAAACAAGACCTTAAAAGTCAGTGGTTTTGGTGTTAATATTAATAAATTAATATAATCAGAATAATGAGGATAAAAACATAAGTTTGAAATGTAATGCTGTTGTCAAGCTTTACAGTATTTTGATCCAAATCCATCATTTATTGTAGAACCTCAAATTAGACAGATGCCAAAAAGGAAATGTATTGACATAAGCCATAATCCTTATTAAAAAAACGTAGAAAAAAATATTACACGCATTCTAGATTAAAGGGATAGCTGACTGAAAAATGAAAACTCATCATTTACTCACCCTCATGTTGTGCCAAACTTGTACGACTTTTGTTCATCTTTGAAACACAAAAGAAGTGATTTTAATGAAACCTGAGACATTTCTATACCTCCATTAAAAGTCCATTCATCAAAAACATTGGTGCTTCAAAACATTCATAAAGAGACTGTAAAAAAAATTGATAATATACAAATTACGTGAACTTACTATGGGTTGGAATGACACAAGGGTAAATAAATTATGCCAATTTCATTTTTGATTTTTTAGGTAAACTCCCTTTACATACAGGTTCACTTGCAATGAAGATTAACATGGTTTGTGCTAAGCACAATGCATTTTGTATGAATTATTGGTTTGAATTATTATACAGTAGGTACAGAAAGACCCCCTTTAATTTTTCACTCTTTGTTTTATTGCAGCCATTTGCTAAAATCATTTAAGGTTATTTTTTCCCCCTCATTAATGTACACACAGCACCCCATATTGTCAGAAAAACATTTTGCAGATTTATTAAAAAAAGAAAACCTGAAATATCACATGGTCCTAAGTATTCAGACCCTTTGCTCAGTATTAGAAGCACAATTTTAATCTAATACAGCTATGAGTCTTTTTGGGAAAGATGCTACAAGTTTTTCAAACCTGGATTTGGGGATCCTCTGCCATTCCTCTTTGCAGATCCTCTGCAGTTCTGTCAGGTTGGATGGTAAACGTTGGTGGACAGCCATTTTCAGGTCTCTCCAGAGATGCTCAATTGGGTTTAAATCAGGGCTCTGGCTGGGCCATTCAAGAACAGTCATGGAGTAGTTGTGAAGCTACTCCTTCGTTATTTTAGCTGTGTGCTTCGGCCCAGTCTGAGGTCTTGAGCACTCTGGAGAAGGTTTTCATCCAGGATATCCCTGTACTTGGCCGCATTCATCATTCCCTCGATTGCAACCAGTTGTCCTGTCCCTGCAGCTGAAAAACACCCCCACAGCATGATGCTGCCACCACCATGCTTCACTGTTGGGACTGTATTGGACAGGTGATGAGCAGTGCCCTGTTTTCTCCACACACCGCTTAGAATTAAGGTAAAAAAGTTCTATCTTGGTTTCATCAGACCAGAGAATCTTATATCTCGCAATCTTAGCAAACTCCAGTCGGGCTTTCATGTGTCTTGCACTGAGGAGAGGCTTCCGTCAGGGCAGACTGCCATAAAGCCTGACTGGTGGAGGGCTGCAGTGATGGTTGACTTTCTACAACTTTCTCCCATCTCCCGACTGCATCTCTGGAGCTCAGTCACAGTGATCTTTGGGTTCTTCTCAATCAGTGTAATCAAACACAGCTGGACTCAAATGAAGGTAGAACCGTCTCAAGGATGATCAGAAGAAATGGACAGCACCTGAGTTAAATATATGAGTGTCACAGCAAAGGGTCTGAATACTTAGGACCATGTGATATTTCAGTTTTTCTTTTTTAATAAATCTGCAAAAAATTAAGCAATTCTGTGTTTTTCTGTCAATATGGGGTGCTGTGTGTACATTAATGAGAAAAAAAATGTAACTTAAATGATTTTAACAAATGGCTGCAATATAACAAAGAGTGAAAAATTTAAGGGGGTCTGAATACTTTCCGTACCCACTATATATATATATATATTTCCCTTTCCCAGCCACTGAGTAAATTTTCCCTTCATTTATGACAACTCTTCCTGACAGGAAGTTAGGAATGAGATTAGGATCAGGCAATGAGGTAGCGGTTTCAGTGAGGGTGGTAGTAATTTATAATAATAATATAATAATTTGGCAGGGAGTCGAAAATCGGCATAACACCGGGAAAAAGTCTTTGACAAAAGTGTAATTTTCTCAGCTTTTATATAATTGCTTTTTTTATGAGACTTACACACATTCAAGTTTAGATAGAAACAAAAACGAAGCTACAATTCAATGTTGTTGTTGTTGTTTAAAACAAAGTTTCTGTTCTTTTTGGCATATTGAATGTTCAGATGTTCCTACAACAAAATATTCTGGGGGCCATGAAAGTAAAACCACTTGGGATTGCTGGCAAGTGTTTTTTGTTGTTGTTGTTGTTGTTTTTAAATGCTGGCAGGGAAAGAGTTAAAGTACAGTTAAAGGTATATTTCAAGTATAAAAATTAATACCTAAATAGGAACAAAGTAGTATTCCTAAAGTGCAAAAATATTATACAGGTCCTTCTCAAAATTAGCATATTGTGATAAAAGTTAATTATTTTCCATAATGTAATGATAAAAATTAAACTTTCATATATTTTAGATTCATTGCACACCAACTGAAATATTTCAGGTCTTTTATTGTTTTAATACTGATGATTTTGGCATACAGCTCATGAAAACCTAAAATTCCTATCTCAAAAAATTAGCATATCATGAAAAGGTTCTCTAAACGAGCTATTAACCTAATCATCTGAATCAACTAATTAACTCTAAACACCTGCAAAAGATTCCTGAGGCTTTTAAAATCTCAAAAAATTAGCATATTTCATCCGACCAATAAAAGAAAAGTGTTTTTAATACAAAAAAAGTCAACCTTCAAATAATTATGTTCAGTTATGCACTCAATACTTGGTCAGGAATCCTTTTGCAGAAATGACTGCTTCAATGCGGCGTGGCATGGAGGCAATCAGCCTGTGGCACTTCTGAGGTGTTATGGAGGCCCAGGATGCTTGATGGCCTTAAGCTCATCCAGAGTGTTGGGTCTTGCATCTCTCAACTTTCTCTTCACAATATCCCACAGATTCTCTATGGGGTTCAGGTCAGGAGAGTTGGCAGGCCAATTGAGCACAGTAATACCATGGTCAGTAAACCATTTACCAGTGGTTTTGGCACTATGAGCAGGTGCCAGGTCGTGCTGAAAAACGAAATCTTCATCTCCATAAAGCTTTTCAGAAGATGGAAGCATGAAGTGCTCAAATCTCCTGATAGCTAGCTGGATTGACCCTGCCCTTGATAAAACACAGTGGACCAACACCAGCAGCTGACATGGCACCCCAGACCATCACTGACTGTGGGTACTTGACACTGGACTTCAGGCATTTTGGCATTTCCTTCTCCCCAGTCTTCCTCCAGACTCTGGCACCTTGATTTCCGAATGACATGCAAAATTTGAGCGACAGTCCAGCGCTGCTTCTCTGTAGCCCAGGTCAGGCGCTTCTGCCGCTGTTTCTGGTTCAAAAGTGGCTTGACCTGGGGAATGCGGCACCTTTAGCCCATTTCCTGCACACGCCTGTGCACGGTGGCTCTGGATGTTTCTACTCCAGACTCAGTCCACTGCTTCTGCAGGTCCCCCAAGGTCTGGAATCGGTCCTTCTCCACAATCTTTCTCAGGGTCACCTTTTCTCGTTGTGCAGCGTTTTTTGCCACACTTTTTCCTTCCCACAGACTTCCCACTGAGGTGCCTTGATACAGCACTCTGGGAACAGCCTATTCGTTCATCAATTTCTTTCTGTGTCTTACCCTCTCGCTTGAGGGTGTCAATGATGGACTTCTGGACAGCAGTCAGATCGGCAGTCTTACCCATGATTGCGGTTTTGAGTAATGAACCAGGCTGGGAGTTTTTAAAAGCCTCAGGAATCTTTTGCAGGTGTTTAGAGTTAATTAGTTGATTCAGATGATTTGGTTAATAGCTCGTTTAGAGAACCTTTTCATGATATGCTAATTTTTTGAGATATGCTAATTTTTGGGTTTTCATGAGCTGTATGCCAAAATCATCAGTATTAAAACAATAAAAGACCTGAAATATTTCAGTTGGTGTGCAATGAATCTAAAATATATGAAAGTTAAATTTTTATCATTACATTATGGAAAATAATGAACTTTATCAAAATATGCTAATTTTTTTAGAAGGACCTGTATAACCCCTTTTTCTAAACCTCTGAGTTGGACTCACACATCTGTCATGTTTGTATTTTTTTAACACTTTTTTTATCCGCGTTTGTAGTTCTAATCGAATCCTCGTCCAACTTGCGCAATGGGTTGTGGGCAATATTCAATTAAATTCAATTCAATTCAAATTTATTTGTATAGCGCTTTTCACAATACACATTGTTTCAAAGCAGCTTTACAGAAAGTGCATTTTATAAATGTACATTGAAAAATGTTAGAAAAAGTTAATCAATCATGTATTATTTTAGGCCGCTATAACAGCGCTGGCGTTGAGTCGTCTCATCACAGGTGTTGGGGCATCTGAAGTCTCCATGAGAGGCTGGATACAAACTGGAGCTGACCAACTATTTACCTCGGGACTAGTGTCCCGAGATAATAACAGAAAAGCAGATGGGAAATAATTAGCATAGCTGCTGTTCAGAATATTAATTCTTTCGATCCGTAATAGATTTTTATACAACTGTAGTATAAAAGGTAATTATAATGTGAATGCTTGGCTAAAGAGATGCGTCTTTAATCTAGTTTTAAACTGGGACAGCGAGTCTGAACCTCGAACAATATCAGGAAGGCTATTCCAGAGTTTAGGAGCTAAATATGAAAATGCCCTCCCTCCTTTAGTGGACTTAGATATCCTAGGGACCAGAAGCCTCGAGTTTAGTGATCTTAAAGAGCGCGATGGATTGTAGGGCGATAGAAGATCCGTTAAATACACTGGAGCTAAACCATTTAGGGCTTTATAGGTCAGTAGCAATACTTTGTAATTGATACGGAACTTAATAGGTAACCAGTGTAGAGATGATAAAATTGGTGTTATATGATCATATTTTCTTGACCTAGTAAGAACTCTAGCAGCTGCGTTTTGGACTAACTGTAGCTTGTTTATTGAGGATGCAGGACAACCAGCTAATAAAGCATTACAGTAATCTAGTCTTGAGGTCATGAATGCATGAACTAACTTTTCTGCATCAGAAATAGATAGCATGTTACGTAGCTTAGCAATGTTTCTAAGGTGGAAAAATGCTGTTCTTGTAACATATGAAATATGATTTTCAAAGACAAGTTGCGGTCTAATATAACACCCAGGTCTTTTACTGTAGTGGATAAAGTGACAGGACGTCCTTCCAAGTTTAAGTTGTATTGTGAGAGGTTTTGTGGGCGTTTTTGGACCAATAAGTAATACCTCTGTTTTATCTGAATTTAATAGCAGAAAATTACACGTCATCCAGTATTTAATATCTTCAACACACGCTGTCAGTTTAGATAATTTAGCGTTTTCATCTGGTCGTGATGAGATATATAATTGAGTGTCATCAGCATAACAGTGGAAATTAATTCCATGTTTTCTTATAATATTACCAAGTGGCAGCATATATATTGAGAATAGCAGAGGGCCTAACACAGATCCTTGCGGCACCCCATAGTCTACTGACGTTATCTTTGATTTTTCCCCATTTAGACAGACAAAATGGTAGCGGTCTGATAAGTACGATCTAAACCAGTTTAATGCCTTTCCTGAACACCAGTGTAATTTTGAAGTCGATCTAAGAGTATTTTATGATCTATAGTATCGACGCAGCACTAAGATCAAGTAGAACTAGTATTGAGATACAGCCTTGGTCAGAAGCTAGAAGTAATATCAGCCGTTAGAGTGTGCGTCGATCTGTACTTCAACTTCTGACCGGAAATAGTAGACCATCTGGGTATCTTTGGAATACTCTTTTCAACATACTACGATTTGGGACATACTAATTCTATTTTCGAATACTATTTAGTATGGATAGTATGTGAATTGGGACACAGGGACTGTTTGGCCATCTGGAATTTTGGTATGGAGATAAAGGTTATGATACATTTATCTTTTGTAGTATTACACCACATTGTGTGTGTATATTAGCACCGTTTGTTGTTTTTCTTGTGGTATGAGAGCGATTGGACCCGGAAGCACTGCCGCGTGATGTCAGACTTAACAACTCGAATACAGAAATTGAAATCTACAGGTAACGCTAATACACACTAAATACAGACAGACACGCAATGCTGATGTCTTTAATAATAATTTGATGTGAGATGAGCTGATAGATCATTAGATTTAATAACCGTTGTTATCACGATTTATTGTAAGGCTTTTTTTCTCAGTTGGACAGAACGAAATTGGCAGGCATGTTACTTACTAGTTCAAATGACATTTTGCAGGAAAAATTCTTATTTTGGTCATACTTCCAAGATGTAGAATCTGTGATTCCGAAGTACGGTATCCACAGCGACTCAGTGACTGACAGGCAAACATATTCCTGAAAACATTAGATTCAGCCTTGCTGAGGAACCGTCGATGCAAAACCCACGTAAAAATGACAATTCCACTAATAACTGCAATTGCAGGTTTCAAACAAAGATGGCGACAAAGAGGTAAAACTTTCGGACTGCAGCTTTAAGTATACTTGAACTTGAAGTATATATTTTTTTTAAGGGTTGGCAACTGAATGGCTTTTTTGAGGAAAATTTTACATTGTGACAGCTATTTATTGACGTCTTTTCGTGGTGATTAAGCGATTACATGAGACACTGAAAAAAATTATATGATCAATGAGTTGACCATTTTTTTACATTGCTATAACTTTTTACAGCCTTAAAGGCCTTTTTGGTTTATTTTCATACAATTGTTTTTGAGGCTGCCACTTGTCCAAAGTAGCCTAAAATATGGGCCAGTTGAGAACCTTGCTACGCACTTGGTAATGTTACTCTTAAAATAAAATAATCGTAGTATAGTTTTTTGTTGTCTACTATATTTAATTTGACCCCATTCCTCTGTGTTCTGCCGTCTTCTTCCGCTGTCTTTTGACCAAGTCAGGCTGGTTGTATGGCGTTTAAATGTTCCCCTCCAGCTGCATCTCTTATCAGCGTGACACACAAACCCAGCCGCGAGTCTGGAACGTGTCTGTGCCTTGAGTTCTGGCTGCCGCAGCTTCAGCACATAGACGCTCTACTGAGACGGGTAAGAATCAACATCCAATCACTAGCCAGCACTGTCACTGATGCCACATCAAGTTTATGTTTAACTTCTCTCTGCATTTTTTTAAACAACTATGGTAGTAAAATATCTTTTTAAATCACACATGAAGTTCTTAGGGGTGTCTGCTGTGAGAGACGTGTGGTTTGATGGCCTTCGAGGACTGGAACAGCAGGTGTCTGTTGCTGTGATGCCATGCTGAGCAGTAAAGGTCACTTTTGATGGAGCTGGGTGCAAAAATATTAAATTTTCTCTTCACAGACACGCACACAAGAGTGGCCTATAGAAATCTAAAGATAGAAGCGCAGGTCACAGAGTCCCAATACATATAATTGGCCAGACACAATCCTAATCTTAAAACAAACCTT
This sequence comes from Gobiocypris rarus, assembly GCA_023029165.1. Taxonomy (NCBI): domain Eukaryota; kingdom Metazoa; phylum Chordata; class Actinopteri; order Cypriniformes; family Gobionidae; genus Gobiocypris; species Gobiocypris rarus. Next base: position 41,328,374 of record CM040915.1, on the reverse strand, counting down.
CCCATCTCCTCCATCCTCCATTCATTTACATATGTTACATACTTTACCTGCCCAAAACTCTAGATTACCATGACAAAAGAGGTGCGCCAACCCCCTCAAGAGAGATTAGAAACTTAACTCTGTGAATCCTCTAGCAGTCATTTGGCCTGTGAGGAAGGACAATACAGGAGGTGGTGTGGCACTGTGTCCTGCTGTTCTCCTTTTTTCGCCATGCTGACTAATGACCTTCCCCCCTCCTCCAGCCTTCACCATCTCCTCCTCCTCCTTCCGCCCCTCCCCCCTTGCCCTCTCACGCGATCTCCCATCCCCCCTGCTCCTCTCAGGGGTGGAGTCCAGTGGCCTGTGCCGCCAGAGAGGCGTCCATCACAGGTCTTTAGATTAGCCACAACGCCTCGCAGGACAAAAGAGCTCCTCCCCCCACACCGGCCCCTTCCCACTCCCACGTCCTGATGGCTAATGGAGGAGGGGATGCGTCATGGACACAGAGAAGTTCACGGCTCTGCACTAATACCACAGTGCTTCTCAATAGATCAAGTGTGGATCTGACAGGGACACATCTCTGTTTGAGATAAACATGCTCGGAATGACAAGCTGTGAAGCCTGATAATATAAAAGAAGACAAGACGTGATATTTAAAAAAACTAAGAAATTACAATGGCAGAAGCTTGATGTACTGGTCCTTTTAACATGTTGATATAAATGTAAATGTGTATAGAGTCATTCTGTAATCTTATCATCATCTCAAGCCAAAGAGACCATTTATAATCACTTGATGGCCTCTAAGTTCAGGCTTTCGAGTTTAGGGTTTTGCAATGTCCCTTTGCAGTGTGAGTAGATCCCAAACAACAGAAGGCCAGACTCAGCATTATATAATAGAAATCAAATTTAACTATGAAAACTGATATATCACACAGCTGGTGGGATAGGCCTAGATGTAGGCCTGTGCTGCAAGTTAATATGGATTTAAGTTGATCTATTTTTTATTTATTTATCCATGCTAGCATATCCAAATGAAGCCAGGCTAATCGGTTTTTCTCCACGATCAAGAAAAATGTCTGAAAACATACTTGAAGTCGGATAAAACGACCCAGCGAGCACATGGTCAGTCAGATTGAGAGGCGTTGTTGGAGGGTCCTCTGCTGGAAATTACATGTAGTGCATGCATATATGGACCAAATGTTCAAGCTTTTATACAGGACATTGATACAGGACATTGCTTTTATTCAGTGGACCTCATTATTTTGTAGATTTAATAAAAATTAATGGGTGAAATGAAGTGTATTGTAATTGATTGTTGTAAGCATGTAACAATAATTAAATAAATGAAATTAATATTCTCATTATTTAGCCTGTCGTTCAAACCTGTAGCTTATGACTTCCTGTCGTATGTGAAACACAAACTAACATATTTTAAAGAACGTTTCAGTTGTTTTGTAAATGCAATGCTTAAATTCATGATTTATTTGGTATTTATATCCGTGCCTTTATTTAGATCTAATTTGTTGATGCTTTCATTAGCTATTGTCAGTTGACATTTTTGGTGGGAAAAATTTCTGACTGACATTTTTCACATAACCATCCTTTCTGAATTTCAAATGATCATTGTTTTCTATAAAAATGAATAATCAGAAGTAGCAAAAAATTAAACCATTTATCAGTCTGTCATATGTGAGGGCCATCTGAATTCCTATAGAAAACCTTATTCACTGTATATAGTTCACCACACGCGGTGAAGAGTGGAGATGGCCATTCCTGATATTGATATTTAAAATGCCAAATCTTCCCCTTTTTTAATGGCTCTAAAACTTTAATGGCTCATATTCATTATTTAATGTGATGAGCACTGCCTGTTTTCCAGCACACCCTCTTCCACCCTGAGCCCACAAGAGCTCTGTGCCGTACACTTTTCACTGACACATCAGATTTTTTAACAGATGCCATTGCGCCCCTTTGAACTAACGACCTTGCCCTGGCCAGGCATGCGTGACTGGGAGATTAACAACATCTAGTTAAACATATGTGGCCTACTTTTCCATGTCATGGGTTTGTTTATCTTTATCTTCATTTTAGTTTTAAAATTAAGTAGGGGGCAAATCTATAGTTAGGCTATAGTATAACAAAAAACAAACCTAGACCCTCCCTCAGAATAATTATTTTATCCAAGCTCATTGACAGTATATAAACAGTTTTCCTGCTCATACAGATTTCTATCATTTACCTTCTATCTTTCATGAACAAGGCTATTGTCAGTAAAACGATAAAGCACAACACAAAAGAAAGAAAGAATGAATCTCTTGATTTTCAAACAGAGAAAAGGAAAAGGAATATTAAACTGATAAAAACACATTTGGTAAGTGTTAAACTTATTTAGTCAGTATCCAAAGCTTATGATAATGGAAAAAACTCTAGAAATAACAGCTTTCATGCCCTCCAAATGCTCCACAGACCTGAACCTTTTCTTTATTTAAATCATCTAAAACATTTGTTTTCACGAGCAAAATCTCTTCTTTACAAAGAAAATATTTAATGTCTGTCGATTTGCACTGTCCTCTGTTGGGTGAGCAATGTTAATACCCTTTGTGAGGTGGAGAAAATGTTCGCCCAACGTGGGGCTCGAACCCACGACCCTGAGATTAAGAGTCTCATGCTCTACCGACTGAGCTAGCCGGGCTAACAGCCCACTGTCTTAAAAAACGCTATCAGAATTTAACAAAACTTTAACAAAAAACTCACTTTAGCGCCTTATTATTAAATAACTCGTTCTAAACCATTCCTATTATTAGATATGTGCATCCTTATCCACTCTACTCAAGTGTTTATTATATATAGATATTCTAAATTTTTCGCGAATTTTGCGGGTCAAGACACCAGGTGGTGCCCAAACCTCACAAGTGTCTTTTATTTGTCAACCCTTAAAATCGTACGTGTCACCGCAGAAAACAACAACAATGAAACAACATGAGGTTGCAGTCTGAGGTAAGTTAGCTTTACAGCATCAATAGTGTAATTATAATCAGAATGACCAGTTAAATTAGTCAAGCCTAGCCTTAATTATATGTTCAAATGAACGAAAAACACATACAAGTAAAAACACATTTAAACTTTTAAAATAGTTTCCATGGATTTTCCCATAGTTATCGGTATACCGTGCAAAACTATCTGTATAAAACTCTTTTCCCAATCCATTGTTTATAACCGTGCAGAGTTATGATCAGAATGATGCAATTTGATCGCTGTACCAAACAAGTGACAGTGGTTGTTTACATAAGCATTCTTGTAGCACACAAAAAAATATTCATACATGGGGATCTCCCTAACAATCTGGGAAACTCTTTTCTCTGTATTGTTGTGATCTTAATTGTATTAGTGTAAGTAGGCTGTCTGTTAGCCTGGACTACTCTGCTGCTCAGGGATGTAATATTACACTGTACTCTATACTGCTGTTTTATCACTGGGAAATAGTCAGACTCAAATGAATCTGATTACATTTCCTTCTATTTTCTCACAACTACCTTGCCAGCTAGTTTTGCTCTGTGGCGACTGACCAAGGTGTCAGTTAGCGGCTAAATGATAGCTAAAACAGCTGAACCTGCAAGTAACATTGTCAAAAATGTCTTTAAAGTGTTCGTACTGCCTCAAATTTAAAATCATACAGTACTAAGACACCTGTTCTTTTCCTTAAACGTAACTTAAATATACCCTACATATATTATAATGTGTAACTGGGAGTATTACTGAATGTTTGCAGCTTTTGTTTTGTTATACTGTAGTTGTGAATGAGTCCTATAGATTCCAATATCATTATACAGGCACTGTTGGAAAGGGTTAGTGAAGGATGAAGAACAAAGGGCAGAGTCTATCATTCAACTATCGCAAAACATACATGCAGCCATTGAACATGCAGGTAAAACAACACACAGTATTGAGAATCAAGGCTATGTAAACTTTCTAATTGGTTTATTTTTGTAAATTCATTCTTCATTCTTGTGGATGTGGACTGTATAAACATCTGTTAAGTAAAATAGTTTTTTCTTCTTTTTTGCCTTCTTCTTCAGGACAGTACTGCATAAAAAAACATGCAATCTATGATCCCTCTTATTTATATATTTTTTGTAATTATTAACATTTTGCAGATTTTACAATGTAGAAGGGGCTTTAATGCAGGGCCTTAGACCCTGCTGTGATTTATAAATTATACAAAGTGATGCTTTTTGAAGACAGTTTTTTATATTTATTTCACCATGATTTTATATATATATATATATATATATATATATATATATATATATATATATATATATATATATATATATATATATATATATAAAATCATGGTGAAATAAATATAAAAAACTGTTTTCAAAAAGCATATACATACTTGGGACCAAAAAATGTCCCCACAAGTTCAAATATTTTGGATATTGCTATCTTTTTGGGGACAATTTGTCAGGACATTCCATAGGTGTTATGGTTTTTATACTGAGCTAATGATATTTTCTATCCCCTACCCCTAAACACAACCCTCACAGAAAAACATAGTTAAAAAAAAACATAATTTACAGCCATGGCTAAAAGTATTGGCAGTGACATAAAGTTTGTGTTTGCAAATATTGCTGTTTCAGTTATGGTGTTGATTCACATTTTCACAGTTTCTAGATTATGATCAGATGAATTTTAAATAATTGCAAAAAGCAAAAAAAAAATATTACAAAAAACAAAAAAACAAAACAAAATGTCATTGTTTAAAACCCAAATTTCACTGTTCACTGTCATTCATCATATCATCAGGACATGGTACAGCACATACTAGTCAGGTAAAATCACTCGATCATTGGGAGTGGATTATAAGAGCAGACTGACTGCTATAAAAGGATGTGTAGCCATCATCGCTTTCTATCAAAATGGCCTCACATGCAAGGAAATTGCTGCAAAAAATACTGCGCCAGTAAGATTTATCTGGATCATCAAGAACTTCAAGGACAGAGGTTCCACTGCAGTGCTGGAAGCTTCAGGTTGTCCCAGAGTGTATAGCAAGCTATGGAATTGTGTCAATTCAAGTGCAGAGCTGCTCAATATTGCCAGTAAAGAAGCCACTTATCTCCAAGAAAAACATCAAGGACAGACTGGAATTCTGCAGGAAGTACAAAGATTGGACAGCAGAAGGTGCAACGTTTTTTTTCTCCAATGAAGCACCCTACCAACTATCTGGAACGTCTGGAAAATCGATTGTCCGGAGAAGAAAAGGTGAATGCTACCATGAGTCCTTTGTCGTGCCAACAGTGAAGCATCCACTTTTCATCCAATGGAGTGAGCTCTCACAATTCTGCCCTAAAACATTGCCCTGAATAAAGAATGGTATAAAAAAATGGTATCCTGCAAGAGAAACTTCTCCCAGCGATCCAGGAGCAATTGAGTGATGACCCGTGGCATGGAAAAAGGCAAGAATGATAATGAATTGGCTTCGGAGAGCATTAAATTCAAATTCTGGATCTGTGTCCAGGCAACTTCCCGGATCTTAATCCCATAGAGAACCTGTGTTCAATCCTGAAAAGACAAGTGGACAAGCAGAAGCCCACAAATTGTGATCAACTCTGAGCACTAATTAGGTAATGGATCGCCATCAGTCAGGATTTGCTCCAGAAGCTGATATCCAGCATGCCAGAGTGAATTGCAGAGGTTATGAAGAAGGGTCAACACTATAAATAAAACTTATGAAATGCTTAACGTTTTTTCAGTGTACCACAGAAAGAAAGAAAAAATCTACAAATACCGAAGCAACAGAGCTTGTGAAACACAAAACAAACATTTTGTCCATGGCTGTAATATGATTTATAAGCTATTTTCCTCATTGGGACCAAACGTCCACACAAGGTCAAACATGTCTTATAATACTATCCTTGTCCCCATAGGGTTTAGCAGGACCACACACACATGTTGGGTTGATGTTTTATGGGGACATTCTATATAGACATACTCATTTTTATACTTTCTGCATTTTTACATTTGCACAAGGAAAAGAATTTTGGATATTACCATTTCGTGGTGACATTTTGTCCCCATAACGTAGGGTATACCTGAACCAACACACATACACAAAACGAAATTATCTGCAGCCCACATATTTATATTAATGTAATTAAATAATCAAGATGGGCAATTATAAATTATAATTTAAATTGTGTTATTTCATTCTGACTAATATCATATTTAAAGAAAAACACCTTAAGGCGACATATTATGAAAAATTAACTTTTATAAGGTGTTTGAAGACAGATGTGTGTCCACAGTTTGTGTAAACATCCAGCCTATAATGGTAAAAATCCACCCAATACTTTTTTTTATAATCCCGAGCAATCATTTTCAATCTCTCATAACAGGCTGTGCCAGATATCCCCCTACTCCTACCTAGGGAAACTCCACCTCATGACTTGATGATCTGCCATTTTAGCATAGACACACCCCTGAGTGAGATGCACAGAGACAGCCATTTCTGTTTACTCGCTGTATCAGCTAGCTAGAGTATTACAATGTCCGCACCAAAAAGCACATTAAAAATGTTCTGTTGTTGGATGTACCAATGTACGAGTCTCTATAGACTCCCGGTATCCGAGCCACTGAGGACACTGTGGTTGAATTTCATTTTTGAAGGAAATATGCCGAAGAATGTTTTATATTTTTGCGCAAATCGATGAGGGTCAATACCAAGCTTGCTTGTTTTGTGAATGTTTGCAAATTTCCTTTCTGAATGAGCTTTTTAGAATGATGCACGGCTAAATAGATATTTTTCTTACACAAATGCATCAATTCGCTTCAGAAGGCCTTTATTAACCCCCCAGGGCCGCGTGGAGCATGTTATATGACGGACATAAACAGAGGCATTTTTATGGACTTCAAAAACAGAACAACAATCACTGCCATCATAAAGCTTGGATTGATCTGGACTTTTTTTAATATAACTCTGATTTTATTTGTATGCAAGAAGAATGTCATATAGAGGTCCTTCTCAAAAAATCTGCATATTGTGATAAAAGTTCATTATTTTCCATAATGTTATGATAAAAATTAAACTTTCATATATTTTAGATTCATTGCACACCAACTGAAATATTTCAGGTCTTTTATTGTTTTAATACTGATGATTTTGGCATACAGCTCATGAAAACCCAAAATTCCTATCTCAAAAAATTAACATATCATGAAAAGATTCTCTAAACGAGCTATTAACCTAATCATCTGAATCAACTAATTAACTCTAAACACCTGCAAAAGATTCCTGAGGCTTTTAAAAACTCCCAGCCTGGTTCTTTACTCAAAACCGCAATCATGGGTAAGACTGCCGATCTGACTGGTGTCCAGAAGGCCATCATTGACACCCTCAAGCGAGAAGGGAAGACACAGAAAGAAATATCTAAACGAATAGGCTGTTCCCAGAGTGCTATATCAAGGCACCTCAGTGGGAAGTCTGTGGGAAGGAAAAAGTGTGGCAAAAAACGATGCACAACGAGAAAAGGTGACCGGACCCTGAGGAAGATTGTGGAGAAGGACCGATTCCAGACTTTGGGGGACCTGCGGAAGCAGTGGACTGAGTCTGGAGTAGAAACATCCAGAGCCACCGTGCACAGGCGTGTGCAGGAAATGGGCTACAGGTGCCATTCCCAGGTCAAGCCACTTTTGAACCAGAAACAGCGGCAGAAGCGCCTGACCTGGGCTACAGAGAAGCAGCACTGGACTGTCGCTCAAATTTTGCATGTCATTCGGAAATCAAGGTGCCAGAGTCTGGAGGAAGACTGGGGAGAAGGAAATGCCAAAATGCCTGAAGTCCAGTGTCAAGTACCCACAGTCAGTGATGGTCTGGGGTGCCATGTCAGCTACTGGTGTTGGGCCACTGTGTTTTATCAAGGGCAGGGTCAATGCAGCTAGCTATCAGGAGATTTTGGAGCACTTCATGCTTCCATCTACTGAAAAGCTTAATGGAGATGAAGATTTCGTTTTTCAGCACGACCTGGCACCTGCTCACAGTGCCAAAACCACTGGTAAATGGTTTACTGACCATGGTATTACTGCGCTCAATTGGCCTGCCAACTCTCCTGACCTGAACCCCATAGAGAATCTGTGGGATATTTTGAAGAAAAAGTTGAGAGACGCAAGACCCAACACTCTGGATGAGCTTAAGGCCGCTATCGAAGCATCCTGGGCCTCCATAACACCTCAGCAGTGCCACAGGCTGATTGCCTCCATGCCACGCCGCATTGAAGCAGTCATTTCTGCAAAAGGATTCCCGACCAAGTATTGAGTGCATAACTGAACATAATTATTTGAAGGTTGACTTTTTTGTATTAAAAACACTTTTCTTTTATTGGTCGGATGAAATATGCAAAATTTTTTAGATAGGAATTTGGGGTTTTCATGAGCTGTATGCCAAAATCATCAGTATTAAAACAATAAAAGACCTGAAATATTTCAGTTGGTGTGCAATGAATCTAAAATATATGAAAGTTAAATTTGTATCATTACATTATGGAAAATAATGAACTTTTATCACAATATGCTCATTTTTTGAGAAGGACCTGTACACCTAGGATGACTTGAGGTTGAGTAAATCATGGGCTACTTTTCATTTTTGGGTGAACTATCCCTTTAAGTAACAGCATCCTGCAGTACTTCCCTCACCCATTAGGGGGCTGTAGCCCACAGGTGGACAACCACTGTAATATAATTTGGTGTATTTCATTCATGGACTCCGACTGCAGGTTAGCAAGATAAAAGCAGACATCATTATTTTGTTTAATATGGCTTAGACCTCTTTATTCCACTGTGGTCTTCCATTTGTTAAACACCTGAAACAAGTCTTATTGACCATTACAAAGGTGAACGTCACAGCAAAAATGGCACTGTTTGGTAATATTCCTCAGCACTGAAACCAAGATAGAAACCAAGCTATTACAAGGCTTACAGGATGAAACAACGCAAAAAATTCATAACAGAGATATCAAATGTAAACACTAAAAAATGGAATTATGGACCACCGTAGTTCTGCAAAATAGTTTCATTTCTGGTTGTCACATCATGTAATCCTCATCAGCATCAGCAAATTGCATTCATAAAAATTCATTGCTTAAAAAGTAGACTACATGTAGTACAATCTGACATAGACAAAATGAGTAATCAAAAATATATATATAAGTGAATAAAAATATAAATAGATGGATTAAAAAGTTAAGATTTCTCCCAACCATGCAAATTAAATACAGAGGTGCAGCAGTGCAAATCTCCGCTATGTTGACTAGCAGAGACATCACCGGCCCGGGTCAAAAGAGTCTCAAATCTGTCCACACAATCTTATGTGCGCAGCTCTCAGAAAAAGGCTGGATTGGTATGTTCAATGACGCAGCGTTTACAGTGGCGTTTGACAAAGCGCAGCGCCTCCAGTGACACGTCACAGTCCTGTACATTCAGCAGCTGAAGATCGAAGCAGTTTGCTGCAACCACCTGCAACCCACGGCCCGTGATGCTCTCGCACGACTTTAGACTCAGTCTCTTCAGGTTGAACGAGTTTAGTGCAAGCTGCTCCAGGCCTGCGTCCGACACCAGTGGGCACTTCCCAATGTCCAGGGACTTGAGCTTGAGGCAGTTCTTGGCAAGGTGCTCAATGCCATGGTCTGTCAGTCCCTCGCAGCCACGAGCGTTCAGGTAACGCAGTCTGATGCAGTATTTAGCCACGTAGCGAACGCCCACGTCTGTAATGCGGCCACAGTGCGCTATGCTAAGGTAGCGCAGGCGGCCCTCGAGCTTAGCAATCTCACGCAGGCCAAAGTCACTGATGAAGCGGCAATCGCTGACGCTGAGCTCTCGCACAGATGGGCAATAGATGACCAAGAATCGCAGGCCCTCGTCGGTCAGACGCACACAGCGCCGCAGGTAGAGGTGGGTGAGCTGAGTGCAGTGAGCTGCAATGGTGTGCAGGCCTTCGTCTTCCAAAGCAAAACAGTCAGTCATGTCAAGATAGCGGATGGAGATCTGCTGGCCATGAAGAGGGGAGAGTTTCACGGACACGTCCCGAGTCAGGCTGATGCAGGTTACCTTAGAGCACCCTGCAGAGAACAAAGATAGGAAAGGAATTCAGAACCTGATATAAAACATTTAACCAAAATGTTGTTTTTAAAGACAAATCATTTGTTTTTAAAGATGTAGTGTAATTTCTTTGGTTGTGACAACAAGTGCACTGGAGAGGCAACAGCAAGAAAACCCCCAAAAAGAGAATGCTTTTGCAGGTGGTGGCCATAGACAATTGTTGTTTTCTTATTCTTCCTGACTAATTTGTCTTTAGTTGTTTAGTTTTTAGGGTTCTTGTCACGGTCTGTAGCATGGTTGCACAGGCAGCTTGCACAGACAGCCCTGTCTTTCCAGGATGGCACATCCATACCATATACATGCCGTTGCAATTAGGTTTGGTGTGTCTCCCAGTTTCAAGAGCATGGAGGAGATACCGGGAGACAGGTTGTAACACAACGAAAGCCGGACAGGGATGTAGAAGGGCAACAACCTAGCAGCAGGACCGTTATCTGCTACTTTGTATTAGGAGGAGCACTGCCAGAGCCCTACAAAAATGACCTCCAGCAGACTACTGGTGTTCATGTTTCTGACCAAACTATCAGAAACAGACTTCATGAGGGTGGCATGAAGGTTCGACATCCTCTAGAGGGACTTGTGCTTACAGCTCAGCATTGCTCGTTTGGCATTTGCCAGAGAACACCAGAATTCAAGTCCACCATTGGTGCCCTGTTCTCTTCACGGATGAGAGCAGGGTCGCACTGAGAATGTGACAGGCTGGAGTATGTTACAGGCTCCATGGCATCTGACAAGAGACTGGCGATGCCGTGGAAAACGTTATGCTGCTTGCAACATGGTTTCGCGGTGGGTCAGTAATGGTCTGGGGAGGAATATCCTTCGCATAGACCTCAACGTGCTAGCCAATGGTTCCCTTATTGCTGTTAGGTACCGGGATGAGAGCCATTGTCAGACCTTATGCTGGTGCATTGGGCTCTGGGTTCCTCCTGGTGCATGATAATGCCTTGCCTCATGTTGCTAGAGTGTGTAGACAGTTTTTAGATGAAGAAGGCATTGATGCCATTGACTGGCCCTCACGTTCCCCAGACCAGAATCCAATTTAGCATCTCTAGGACATTATGTATCGGAGCATCCAAAGCTGTCAAGAAGCACCACAGACTGTCCAGCAGCTCACTGATACCCAGATCCTGGTCTGGGAGGAGATCCCCCAAGACACCATCTGCCATCTCATCAGTATATTAAGATTTTAGGATGGTCTAGGTCTGTCTACAATAAAAAAGGCTTTTAAACCCATAAGAACCAATTTCTCCTTATAGAAAAATGTACCTCTTGTAACATGTTTCTGCAATTGTTTTTGAAATACAACCCCTCCTTGTGAAATATGGGCATTTATTTATCAGTGAAAAACCCCCAAAAACATTTTATCAGTTGTTTATTTTTTTTGTTGCTATATTACAGCTATATTCTGTTTATTTTCTTTTCCACAACATATATCAGAATTATGCATATTATTCAAAATTCTTAACAAAACATCAAGCCATGGACAGATCTTCCAACAGTTATGCCCTGCTTGCGATTTTTTTTTTTTTACGAATCATTGTTGTCAGTCAATGTATACATGCTAGCAGAGTCTGAAAACCACCATGGGACATCTAGTCATTTTCCCAAGTATGCACGATTTTCTGGCATTTGGTGCAGACCCATGCCCATAGAGAAACTAAATAACACTAAAAAAACTGAATCAGCTAAATGAAATGAGCAGCTCATTAAAGGGGTCATGAATTGAGAGATCAGTCTCAGAATATGGCACACCTTGACGTCATCGTGTGGTGAACCACTGCCTCGCCCGCCCACCGACTCATGCCACTGACATGACACAGGCCAAACGTTACATAGAGCTAAACCGGATCCAACTTTTTAAGCAATAAACATAACGGATAAGCTTCCTTCGGATTCCAGTATTATGAATGCATGGATGAACTTTATTTTTAATGAATATCCAGCTCATGTGGGGAAGACATTGCGCGTTTGTTCCTTCATTTCTGATCACGGATTTGTTTGTAAACAAGAAACTGGATTTGCAGACAGGATGAGATTACATGTATGAATGAAGCAACACACTTATGTGAGTAAAATGTTTTTTTATGTGATAGTATTGCATTGTTACAGATTGTTTGATATAGATCTATCTTAAATAGTGAAAAAACATTCCTTTCTTGATGTGCGTTGTTCACTCTCTAGATATTTGAAGGAAAAATACAATCGCGGAAGTTTTGATCATGCTGTCTGCAATGTACTTGGCGCGTGTGTGTGTCTGTATCTGTGTGTGTGTGTGTACGGTCTGCGCTTATATCCACCGATCGGGTGGGCCAAGTAATAAAAAAATAACATTCCAATAAATCGGAGGTGGCTGAGATAAATCACTGTGTTTGTTTGATAAAGACGTTTTGCGAGCCCTGTGGGACGAATCATTCCGGTTGCTGTTTCACCCCACACTAGTGTTGCACGATATACCGGTACTAGAAAAGTATTGCGATACCCTGCTATTACAAACGGTACAATATGGAATTAATAAGAGCTGTATTTATTTGTGTCGATGAGTGACAGCAGGAGTCAGGATCTGTGTGCAGAGCACGGCTTCCACCGTTCACTAAACATTGGACGCAGAAGAGTTAAATATACACCCGCAGCGCATGACAAAGAAAGCAACAGAAACATGCGGGCATGAGAAAATATAGCGCGGCGCAGACATGCGATCGCGATTCACTTCTTTCGGATTATGGATTTCAATGGTCAAAAATATGTAAAAATGCACATCCTGTGATTATTCAGGTAAACACAGTCGGGGGTGTCTTTAGTGAACGTGTACAGTTGAGGTAATTGGATCGTGTTAAGCCGGATCTAATATTCTGTGTGATTTAATGTTAATCAAACAACAATGAAAAAAAGAAAACCACCCCATGACTGGCTAAATAATTTTAATATATTCATTAAGAATCAGTGTATAGTTAATTTATTGAGTGAAGACTAAGCAGTTCTTTTTATTTCTTTCTTGACTTGCTATACTGTTAAATAGACCTATAGCTAAAAAATAAAGCACTGTTTTTGTCATATTGTTTGTAATTTGCATTTTTAGCTTATTTTTAAAAACAATTTAAAAAAATTGCAATTAGAAAAAATGGTCAAAAACCAGGGCAGGAACATGCTGGCCAAGTGAGTTTTTAGTAAAAAAATGAAATAAGACTCAAAACCAGGTTAGAAAATAGTCTATTAGCCTACTTATTCATTATGATGTTTTTGAATGTAAAAACCACACAGACGTTATAAGTTGACCTCAGACAACAGTATAACATTTTTTTAAAAGCCAGTTCATGACACCTTTAACATTTTTTCTTAATGTGACAAATGCGTCACATCAAAATTCCACCTAATGTTTTCAGGTTAACAGCCCGATGTGACATATGTCACCACAATATTTTTGTAACTTGTTTTATATCAATTTGTTCAAGAAATGTATTAAAATCAGATTAAGTGTAATCTATGATATGTTATTAAAACATTAGAATTGTTGCATGAGTTGAAACATACCTTTAGTAACAAAAACAATCGATTTTAAAAAATTGCTATCACTGCAACTTTTTAACCAGACAGGCCACCATTTTGGAAATGTTGCCATGGCAACAAAAATTCACATATTGTCATATGACTGAACCTGGGTGTTCCTTATATGTCACTAAGGGACTTCCTGAGTTGAAATGGAGAGATAATGCTTTAAAAAGACCTTTCCAGATAATCACCAGTGTTTGTGACACTCGCGTCACTGCGGGTTCTTTTAATGTCAATCTATTTGAGTGCCTGAAGTAGGAGGAGAAATCCACAAATATATTATATACATTCTTTCTGGAGAACCCACATTTTTTGCTTTATTTTTTGAGTACCAAATGCACTCTCGGATACTTTTTTTTAGAGTTTTTGCATATTATACTGCCGTATGAGAAAGTGTTTTAAAAAAACACATTTCAGCTTTCAATTATGTCTTTGAAGATAAATGATTTAGGGTTTTGACCATTATGAAAACGAAAAATCTAACAACATTGCTTCAGAACTATGTGCATGTGATGATTTTTACTCCCAAAAGACAGACTTTTTCATATTGTCAGATGCACATGAAAAGAAATACCAAATGTTCGTTTTTAGATCTGTTTTTTACAGAAATCGCAGAAAGCCTTGATGTAAAAAATGCCATCTGAGAAATGTATCTACTCCGCTGTCTGGTCTTCACCTCTGTCATCTGATTTAACTTATGAAACACCAACATCAGACTTAACAGTAGAACACTAAAAGCTGAAGGTTATTGCAGAATATCTGAAGAACATGAAAATGGCAGCGGAGGGTTTGATTTAAACCTTAGAGAGACATCTGAAATGAGTCATTTCAGGAGGAGTGGGGGATGGGATCTCCCCATGTCTCCTTTAGGAGCACAGTGAGTATGCAGCGCTCGAGTCCAACGGCAGAGGGACTCCAGCCGGACCCCTGCACTCACACTGGGAAAACAACAACACACTTGAACAGGAAGTGCAGTGCAGGAAGTTGGAAATAAAACCCCAGGGAAGGAACTTGAGGACATGAGGAGGATTATTTTCTGCATATTCAATAAATCCTACATTGTAAACGTCTATATGGTCCTTTATGTAATGTAATACGCCAGTAAGAAAACTAAAAGGAAATAAATGTTAAAGCTAAAATGTTGCCAGGTAAAGTTATTAATAACATGCGCTGAGAAAACAATACTGATAACAAACTGATTCAAAATTTATATAAAATTTCTCTTTCAAACATGTTAAGTTATATGCATATTTAATAATCTACCTTTATAGCCATTTATTTAATACAAAATACAGTTGATCATTGATTCTCTAGATTAGGGTAGCAGATTTTCCCAAAGCACCTTGAAGTCAGAGGTCCTGGTTCTGCTTGGGCTTATGTTTCTTTTGGGAAGTATAGAGAGCACAGACAGAATGCCAGAGCTATTAATACCTTTTCCAGCTTTTCCAAGAGGAAGTCCTGGACATTGCAGAACAAGCTCTGTGAGTAAAAAAAAACTCAACTGTCTTCTGTGCTGGACAACAAAGCAGGTGAAGCACAGGCTGTCTGGCTCTGAATCAGTAAGTCATTTATATTGCTGAATACAAAATCCTTCTGGGTTTTTAGAAAGTTTGTAGACCAACACAGCACATTTACTGACATGTTAGGTTGAGAATGTCAAATTGAATATAATTTTGTCAAGTCAATACTCAAATATTTAATTATTTCCTCTTTTTATGCTTAATATCATAGGACTGTTCTGATCGGATTGTGGACAGCAGAGGGAAATCAAAGCTTAATTTGATATGTGGCAGCCAAGACCATGAAATCATTGAAATTCAAGAGACTTTCAGAAACCAAAATTTGTCAATTTTCAACATTCATTGTTGGTCATGAATAATTTGAATAATTTTGCATACAGTTGAGCTTATGTTGTGTGATGTTTAGATTACAACATAATTTTATGTTTTGAGATGCCACTTGATGTCCAAAGTAAAATCCTGGTTCTTAATCAAAAACCAGTTGAGACAATTAAAATATTACATTATAAATAAATAATTAATAAAGTATCCTAAGTTAAAACATTTCTTATATTATCAACTTGACCTTATTTCCAATCATTTTTGTCATAACCATTTGGAAGCTTGCTTTCTTTCTTTTATTGTAGTTGGGTAGCCCTACTCAATATGAAATCTCATTGGTCTAAAATCCTGCACTAAACATAACATATCTTATGATTGCATTCAGTGTGGGCAGAACCTGTTTAGGAAAGATCAATACTAGTAATAAAACCAAACATTATCACTCAAACTGAATTACCTGAAACATCCAGGTGTTCCAGGTTTGGGCAGCGTGACACCACCTCAAACACAGCCTCGTTGGACACGTTATAACAGCCGGCCACCTCTAAGTGACGTAGTTCTGGGCAGCACTGGGCCACCGTATACAGTCCTCGATCTGTCAGTCTCCGACAGCCACTGACCACCACCGTCTCCAGGGTCAGACACACATTGGGGGTGTCCTGGCACAGTCTGCGAGTGAGAACCCGAAGCGCGCGATCCACATGTAGCACGTCTCCCGTCAGACAAATAGTCCTCCACAAGCGTGGGTCCCACGCCAAGTTGTACCAGCGACGACACACGCGGGCGCACCGGCACAGCTGGTTGGTGGGCAGGTGGGTGAAGATCTGTAGGAAAGCATGGTCAGGGAGAATGTCGATGGGCGCCCCCTGCTGGTCTCTCGGTTGCCGCAGGCCCCTTTGAGGATGGGTGAGGGAAGTTGGCGGCGTGTGGACCATGGCGATGGTTTCCGTGCCGAACGTGGAAGAGGATGTAGAGGAGCCATTAAGTACGGCTGAAGATGAACGAGGTGGCAAAATCAGAGCTGGACTTGGTGTACTCACTGTTCGCATACTAAGATCCGAATCTGGGAAGAAGGGAAATAGAAAAACAAACAGGAAAGATAGAGAGAAAGAGGGAAAGACAAGAGCACACTATGATACTGCACTCAAACCACTCTGAAAACATCATTATGTAACACAGACAAGTTGTTGAAATAATGTAAATAAATAGCAGTCTTTCCTTTCCAAATCATTTCCTCAGTTAATGCATTGTCTTTCTGCACATGCAAAGCACTTGGCTCAATCACATAATGTTGACTGAGATAGAAAGTGTTTCATAGCGTAAGAAAATGACTCCTTGGCAGTGTCGTTGAGATCTTGCATGTACATGCAGCCTGCAAAAGCCATATTCACAGACTAATCTCCCATGAATTTCCTCCACTGCATGATCTGGCCCGGTTTGTGCCTGAAACCCCAGATACAAATGTATCAGGCCTTATTTAGTTTTTCCCGAACCATCAGGGCAGTAATGACTGGATGAGGATCAAGGGTTACCAAGCTTTTATTATTCCATTTGATTAAACTGCGAGCTGCTTAACTGCAATATGTATTGTTCAGTCGAACTCAAGTTCAACTCTGTTATTTCCATTAATTTATGGGCATGATGACCCCATTGTTCCCTTTGACAGATGTTTTTTTTTGTCTCCTACAGTTTCACAGTGCACTGTGTTGAGTAATGGGAAACAGCAGCGCATGATCATATCCCATTTATGAGGGATATGCTTCCATTGACAAGAATCTGAGAGCCAGCTAAAACATTATTCAAGCACTGTCTTTATAAGGATTATATCTCTATAACATAACAAGAAATTTAAATCCAAAACATGGATGGCCGATAATCTTGTCCAATTAAGTGAACAGAAAACATAAATGATAATTTTTGGCCGTAAAGTTTGTAATAAGAAAGGATAATTTGGGATAGTTATCTACAGGGTTAAGTAAAAAAAACCTAGTGGTTCAGAACTACTTTTTTTCCCCCAAATCTAAGGACAATAGCTAAATTAAAATCGATTTACATCGTTCTAGTGAATTGGAAAAAGTAATTCATGCTTTTATCTTTTCACGTTTAGATTATGGTAATGGCATTTATTTTGGGATTTGTCATTCACATGTTCAAAATGTTGCTACAAGACTGCTCATGAATGCCAAGAAGACTGACCACCATATTACTCCATTGTTATCCTCTTTAGGATGGTTACCAGCGTAATATAGGATTCAATACAAGATTTTGATATATGTTTTTAAAGCAGTTTATGGAACAGCTCCAGAATATTTAGTTGAGTTTATTAATCCTTATAATTCAAATTTAACGATAAGATCCTTAAATAAACTCCTGTTAACTATTCCCAGAGTGTGTCTTACATTGAAGGCTGGTTGTGCTTTTCGTTTAATGTACAGCACTTAGGAATGACTGTGCAGCCAGAAAAAGAAAATAAAAAAATGCATGTTTAAGAACCATTAATGGTAGTAAACACCATTTAGTTACAGTATTTCAGTATAAAAATCAGAACAGGCTGTTGGTTCCAAACCCTATAATTAATAAAAAAGTGAATACAAAATGCTCTAAGAAAGAGAAAGCATTAAGGACAAGACCCACGCAACTCCAAGTGCCAGAAGGGAACATAGAGTGAGACATTTAGCTTTGATTGAATTGCTACAGCCACCACATTCACAAACTTAGTCCTCAGAGCAGCCAAGGTCCCATAATGGTACGGGGAGCCACTACAGTTGGCAGAAGAAGCAGAACCCAATTACGTTTTAATGTCACCACTAGAGACGGAGAATTGGAAGTGGCCGTGTAGGCTGGCCCTAAGCACTGACTCACACGATATATCACCGCCCTCACTACCAGCTGAATTACACTGCTTTGCACAGATAATACAAAACATTAGCTCCTAGTTGAACAAAGAGTAGGAGGAGCTTGTGGTGGTAATTTTCAAAACACTAATGCTGGGAAATCCAGCTTAAACCAACAGTTGATTTGACATGGTTTCATTAATGGACATTAGCTGGTCCAAACTGGTTGATCAGCCAAATGATCAACTGGCCAACTTAGTTTCGACCTGGATCTGCTGTCTTATCAGTTGACACAGAGAGGTCCTAAAGACCACAGGTTAGCTTGCTTCTATTTTGCTTTTCATAACAAATAATATTATCAGCAGGACAATTTGACTAAAAAGTTGAATTGAAGAATTCATTTTAAAAAATGCCCCTTTTGCTTTAATGACAGGAACATTTGAGCTGCATTAACTCTACACTTTTTTGTCAAACTTGAGTATCAAAAACATTTGACCATCAGTTAATTTGCATGGTCAGTGTCACAATATTGCATATCTGAAAGTTTTTTGCAGGTTTTAACCACCAGGGAACATCTTGCTCAATTTATCTTGCTAAATGCTATAAGTGTCAAGTTTCTTATTTTCAGAACTCAACAGGTGACTAAAAGAAAATTTCCTGAGTTAACAGTTTATACACACATATACGACAGATTGACTAAACATTAAAGCAGCAGCCGTAATCAGGGTGCCAGTGTCTTCACACATTCGTAATGTATTACTCAAGTACACAATGGGATTTCAGCAGCTTATAGCTCCTCGGCCTGAGGGCTGGAGAGCATTCGCTCTGATACTAAAGTGTGTCAGGCTGCTAAGAAGAGGATTAAAAATCTACTAATCCTCCATTAGTGTTAAATCAATGGTTCATCTGTGAAACCTCCACAAGAGTAGCTCTGTACCAATCCAATGACCACAAACATATGGAGAAACCTGCTTCTGGCACTTTTTGCATTTTCAGACTGCTTCTTAAGATCATTCTTGAAAATATATGGTTTATCCTTAAAGAATTTAGTAATGTTTGCAATATAGGAAAAAGTCTATTTTGTTTCTCTCCAAGCCTCCAAGTTTTATTTGCTCCAGTTATTTTCTTGTAAATCCCCCAAAACGCATGGTTTAAAGAAGTAACTTTGCCAAATTTAACCCAAAACCACATATAATGCCACAGAAGCCATAATTACCTCAAGCCACGAATTGTATCTCATTATTGCATTTATTTTAAGACTGTTCCATGCCTGTTCTGGTTGCAATCTAATGAAAATGAGGTGAAAACATGAAACTTGAAGCTAAACTAAAACATTATTAATGTCAATGTACAACTTAAACAGTTTTTCCTACAAACCATTCGTAGTCAAACTTTAAAAATGTGAAATACTTCTGTGGCGTTTATTTGAATTATTCAGGGGAGGCCGCCTTCTTCCTTTCAGCAGAGAGTTAAAGTCTGTCTTTGGTGCATACTAGACTGTGGATTGGTATTCCAGGCAGGTGTAATGAGGTTCTCAGACATAAAACTACCCCAGAGACAAGATGCCAACTAACCATTTAATCCACTGACTAATGCTCACTCTGACAAAAGGTTAAAAAAATACAGACAAAAAAACAAAGCATCCAATGTTTCAAAGCAAGGTTTGAGGCTTGTTTGCAACCAGGTTCACAACCCAAGTAGTACCCAGTTTACTTTCCCAGCATCTCTTTTTAATCTCTCATCAAAAATAAAAGGGAGCTGGGATAAGTTTTAAGCCGTCGTTTGTGAAATAGCACACAAATATTACTTAGCATGGTGATTATGATATTGACTTTCAATTACTGGAATAAACCAATCACAAAAGAGATAACTGAAAAGTCTGAAAAGTAAAAAGTTTGTCATCATTTATTCAACATATTAATTTATGTTGTTTTAAACATGTAGAATGCTGCCACTGTTTTTATCCATTCAATGAAAGTCAATGGGGTCCAAACAACATTGGACCAAAAATGACTTGTTGTACAGACAAAACATTGAGATATATTTAAAATATAAAAAAAATCATGAATGCTTTATATTGAAGACAGGACTATTAGAGGTAGTTTGACCATTTTTGGGCTGAAAACAACTTAAAGAAAATGTATAAAGTCAATTTCAAACCTCTATTTATAATCATTAAGCCCTCTTATTTCTATTTACTGCAATAGGCCCCAATAAAGAATCTGAACCATCAGAAATCAAAGTTGCATTTGCAACATTCAAATAATGCAAACAATTTCCAAACATTAACCAAAACACAGCATTTTTGCAACCTATTCAGCAAAACTCTGCCAAAGTTGAGCCACAAAGCATGCAATACATTTAACCAAAAGATTGAGAGCAAATGTCCAATATCAGGTTGAGCTGTCTAGTCTTCCCATAGCCTGGCACCGAGATATGTGTAGGTAAATGTTTTAAAACACATAGAACAAAACAAATCGACAGATGAGAATGTGAGGAATGCCATTTTACACTGTAGCTCACTTAAACAAAGTCGGCTGTGAACTCTCAGACTCGTCACTCCTCCAGCTGTTCAGCATCCCGTCACTCACTGACCTCTGAACAATGTCAGCCGGGAATGCTTTCCTGCACACCTCTATAATCCGAGACGACGCTGTTAATGTGGCCCGTACAATCATTCTTAATCACACAGCTGTCAGTTCTTGGATTGATTAGTTGTTCCTCTTACGAAAGCTTCCTGCTGTTGAACTTTAAGACCTTTATTCATACATACTTCATAGTCTGTTTCTGAATAATCAAATCTGATAGATATGCTATGTTCTCACAGTCTTTTTGAAAGCACCAAATGGAAAAAATGCACATGGAGAATGAGTGGTTGGGAGGGAATCACGGTTACAAATTTGACAACAAAAATCCTGTTTCATCTCAGGAGTGTTCCAGGGGTAATTGCTTGCAAATATGCCTAATGCAGATTGGTTATCTTAAGACAGGACCCTTTAACCATAATCTCGGTTGAAATCTTCTACCTTTTGAAGGATGAAAATGAGATGTTTGGAGTTAAGGCCAGCTTCCATGTTTTGAGCAGACTCCAAAGGGTCTGGAATGAGGGTGAACGGGAGGTCAGACCCACTCACTCATGTTGTTTACTCATGCACAGATGACTGCACAGCTCCATGCAGGCCACTATCAGGGGAATCACCACTAGCCAAAACGAAAAATTCAGCTCCTCCAGTTGTGTTAAACATGCCAGGCAGATTTCAGACCTGCAAACACCACATCAGTCAAAGTTCCAAATATGCTGTTATATAATCCATCACATTCACAATACATTGAAAACCCCCCAAGCTATTTTCTTTCTACCCCACTTATTCAAAAAAGGCTGTGATAGCAGGGAATATATAGGGAGCAACAGCAACTTCCCCACCCAGTTCAAAGCATCCTGCGATCGGTTCACTGAAGGTTTTCAATTTCCCTCTCACAGATTTGCGAATGTTCCACAGAAAAGTTTTGTAAACCTTTATTTTGAAAAAAATTCAAAGTTTAAAAGCCCTGAAGTTTGAAAGTTTTTTGGCTTGTTTTATATTTCACCATATTTGAGAAATTCACTCTTGTGGACCTCGGTGGAAAACAAAATGCATTTCCTGCAGTGTTGGGGAAAGTTACTGAAAAGTAATGCATTACAATAGTGCGTTACTCCTTTAAAAAGTATACATAATTGAGTTCTATTTTAAGAAAAGTAATCCATTGCATTACTTTTTCTGTACTTTTTCCTCACTTGGGCTGGGATTTTTTTTTTTATGACAGAAAAGTTCTATTTTTGTGCAGATGTAAAGACCTCTTCATACCAAAATTGAAAAAATAAGCCTTAGGCTTAGGTAAAAATGCGAATTCACGCATGTTCAGTAGAGGACGCAGCTAAAAACAAACCTTTCAGCTGTGCCACCATTCTGGATTATGAAAGAATAGGACACAGGAGAAATAAGTAAAACTCTTTGCTCATGGTTTAACCAAATTATTGAAGGTTAAAAGCAAGACATTGGTCAAGGTAGATTACATGCATAAAATATTTGTTTTATTTAACATTTATTTATTGGAGGTTTGCATTTTGCATTTGACTGATTTTATTCATTTTGAGGATTACTGAATCTTTATTGTGCAAGTGAGATGAATGAATGCTCACATTTAGCCTAGAACTACAATAACCTATTTACACAACGCCTCTGCACTTACTCTAGATTTTTCTCAACATTGGGACAGGAGAGCTGTCCGTCAAATAAATGTGAAAAAGTAACTTGCATTACTTTTTTGAAAAAGTAACTCAGATATTTTGTTGTAAATTTTAAAAGTAATGCGTTACTTTAGTAGTTACTTGGAAAAGTAATCTGATTGCTTAACTCAAGTTATTTGTAATGTGTTTTTCCAACACTGATTACCTGTGATTAATATCTTCGAATTTTGGGCTGTGTCCAAAAGCTTAAAAATTCTGCTTCCAACAAGGCATGTCCAAATCCATTGATTGTGTCAGATCCTGTCTACGACGATCCCTTTATCTGATACATTTTTGAAGGTGCATCCTTCACTGTCTCGCTCACAGTATTATACGTGCAATTCTGTGAAAAAAATATAATCTTAACAATAAGATTAAAAATAGATTAAAAAAGTGTCTGAAAGTTGCAGCTGGTGGTCTGTTTGTGTATAATGTTGGTTTTTGCTCACTTTTTCAACTTTTGACATAATTTAAAGTGAAATTAGTATTGTGGTAATTAGATGTTAACATTATTATAATTAGATATTTAACATTATTAAGCTCTCACTATTTTGTTGTAGATCCATTATGCTGCATGAGAAGCCTGTTGGAAATCAGTTTAGGATTGTGTGCAAATGCGAAGTGAGGTCATTGGCTTATAGAGCAGTGAGGCAACAAGTTTTCAGACCCAACTGTAATTCACCACTCTGTACTCTGCTTGCAAATTCAGTCTCACAACCTCAGATCTCCAATCTCACCATCAATTCATGGTTTTAGTTCAAAGAAACAAAATGTGATGTCTTCAAACACGTCTCTTTCACTTTGACACAGCGTGTGACCTCTGGCAGCAGACAGTAATCTGATCTCACATCGCAACCTCAGGAACTTGTAACATTGTGGTGTCGGGGGCCAGAGACTGTAGCTGCTGGACTTTGATTCAGCAAAACTTGCTTTCTTATGTGTCAGAACTATTAAGCTCAAACGTCACGCCAAGAAATGAAATAATCATCAATGTAAAAGTACTAGGGTTCATAACAGCAGAGACGGATCTTTCCATCTGCAGCGGCAGCATTTGAGTCGTTCAGCTCTATCAGAGGTTGTTGACAGACCTGGCACTCCTTGCGCTTGGCTCATCTGTCAGTCTAACCACAGTTCCTGACAGACGCTGGTCCTGCATATGTCTCAGCTGTGCCCCTTCCAGCTTCTAGAGGGGCATCTTGTTTTGATTAAAATGCCTTCGGAGCTTCTCATGCGAGATTCTGGGGCTCTGCAGCATTTGTGCATTTAAGAGCAGCTGTGCTTGTGCACTATACGAACACATGGACTAATCACTCATGTTATCCCACTTTATTCTGACATTAACTTGCAAATTAATAAGCAATTCATATGTGTTCTGCATTATCCTGAATTTTTAAAAAGAAATCCACCACTGAAACAAATGTGGTGGAACAAATGTGGGAGCTAAATTACTTGCACTGTTCAAAAGTTCACCATCTTAAGCAGTATCAGGTTTCAAAGCAATAGGTGCAGAAAAGCATGTTCAGTTCCGGCATAAGCATACAATTTTGGTTTTGTTTGTTTATTTTATTCTGTGCATTTATTCATAACAGTAAACGGAGAACTCAAACCATTGCGTCTCTTTGAAGTTTCACTCTCTAATTATCATATTAAAAATAAGTGAAGTAACCGTGTCACCATAAATATTGTTCTAGAAATATTCCTCCTCATGGGCGCAGGATTCATCCTATTTAATCAAAAACATCATAAAGGAAATATTCAAACATCTGGTGTTCAAACCAGGGCTTTGCCACAGTAAAGGAGGAGAAGGAAAGGCATTTCATGTTCCTAACCAGTCTGCCCTGTTCTCATTCTCTCCCCTCCTCAGTTTGGAAAGCCAGGCTGGTGATGCATAAAGCAGAGAGGATCTGGAGAAGCAGTCTGAAGCCTGATCACCCTCATCCTGGCCTGGGCCCCTTTACACAAATTAACCACATGTACACTCTGCCTGCACACAAATTTCTACATTAGCAGATGACGTCCGGAGAAAATTAAATACAAGAAACTGTGTTCTGTCACGTTAGGCAAGGACACAATGCAGGAGAATAAGAAACAAAGACTTTAGTTCCAGGGAAAACTCGGGGAAACAGAATATACAACTCTTACACATCAATGACACGGAACAATGAGCAAACAAAACAGGAAGTATATATACACAGGTTAACAAAGAGAACTAAACAGGAACAGCTGAACCGAATAAAAACTAATGTGTAGCCATTGAAACTAACAAGAACTAATGCAGACACGACAGGCACTAAACTAAACAGAACATGACTGTGACCGTAGTCCCCCCTACTGGAAGGCGCATCCTTGCACCGTGGAGCTGGTGACGGACAAGGACCAGGAATGAGTCGGTGGAGACAGACACCATGGTGGAGTCGATGGTGGGAGAAGCCAGGGTGGAGCATTGGCTGAAGGACTGGGCGCGGAACCAGGGGACTGGCAGACGGAGGTGGAAGCGGAGAAGAGTGGCCGACAGACCAGGACGACATCCACAGCCTTGAAACCCAAGGTGGAGCTGCTGGCTTGCGGGACTAAGGCAGAGCTGGGGACTCAGCTGACCAGGATGACGATGGAGCGAGCAAGGACAACAGGGAAACCGGAGGGAGGTAGGAGCACGATGGAACCGAAGGAGCTGAGGGTAGAGGTGCCAAAGTCCATGGCGGAAGCTGAGCATTGACAGACCGAGGTTGATCCGGAGAGATGAGGGAGCATTGAGGAGTCCCAAGGCAGACGGCCCACAGTGGAGATGAGGGAACGCAGAGCCGGGGTGGAGCCAACGGACTGACAGGCAGAGGTGAAGGGGAGGAGGCGGGGAGCTGAATGACACCAGTGAAACCGTTGGATCTAGAGGACTGGACGGAACCAGTGAAGGGAATGGGACCAGGAAGTGGGGCGCAAACATAGGAGGAGAAGGATATCCGGATGGGACCCAAGCATCCAGATAGCTGGACAGGACCGGCAGAAAAGGCAAAGACTTGAGAGGGTGGGGAAACTGGATCCGCGGACTAGATTGATTAGGCAGAGGTCCGGTCTCAGGATTGCAGGCTGTGAGGGGGAGGTCGCTGTGCCGGAGTACTCCAACACATTCAGTTGTTCTGGGAGGAGGAGAAGGCGCCATGCTGGCAAGTCCATTATTTTAACAGTTCTGTGTTTTCTCACGTTAGGCAGTTGGAAGGAGACGATGCAGGAGAATATGAAACAAATAGATTTTATTTCAGGCGAAACTCAGGGAAACAGAACATACAACTCGACGACACAGAACAATGAGAAAACAAAACAGGAAGTATATATACAAAGGTTAACAAACGGAACTAAACAGGAACATCTGAACTGAATGAAAACTAATGTGTAGCCATGGAAACTAATGCAGACACGACAGGAAGTAAACAGAACATGACCGTGACAGTTGACAGCAAAGCGAAGACAATGATTTTTTATGTCAGTCATTTTTTTGTGAATTGTTGTTTCATGACTTCTCAGAGATTAAGTTTCTAAACAAATACATATTTAAATGGGTCTTGGCAGAGGATTAACAGATTAAATAAAAATGTAAGAAACTAGTCATACTGAATTTTGATTGGATGGCCTACTAAGCAACTAAATCTCACAGTGGCTGTCAGATGCCAGGCTGGAAATGAATGATCCTTCTGCCTTATACATGAAAAGCAGCCAAAGCATTTGGCCTCAAAGCTCATTATTCACAGATACTTATTAGTGCTACACTGAGCTAATCCTGAAAAACCTGAAATAGCTAATCTGCAGACTGGGCCACGCATTTCATGGCTAAATCGAAACATGTTGTTAATCCAGAAAAAGACTGGAGTAGTTCTTCAGAGTTTCTGTCCTCTTTCATAGTCTGGATGAAATATTATAGGTTATGACCTATAAATGCATATATTGAATTGTATTAAAGGGATAGTTTTTCAACCCAAAATGAAAATTCTGTCATCATTTACTCAAACTTTATGTTGTTCAAAACCTGTATGACTTTTTTTATTCTGTGTAACATAAAAACTATATTTTGAGAAATGTCTATGGGCTTTTTTTGTGCATACAATGGAAGTCAATGGCCACAAAAAAAACATTTGTGCTCCACAGAAGACAGAATGTCATTCAGGTTTGGAACAACTTAAAGGATGAGAGAATTTTCAGGATGTCTGAACTGACCTTTAATACTTTTGACTTTTCACAGTTCCCAAAGGGATAGTTCTCCCAAAAATGAAAATCAAATAAATCAGACCCCATTGACTTTCATTGTATAGACAACTTTTCAAATGAAAGAAAATCATGCAGGTTTTGGGTGAGTAAATTATGACAGAATTTCATTTTTGGGTGAACTATCCCTGGCAATCAGGGCTGGGCAACAAAGTTTAGTTCCAACCTTGATCAAATTCATCTGCAGCTTTCCTGAAGACTTGATTAGTTTGTTCAGGTGTGTTTGATTAGGGTTAGAGCTAAACTCTGCACGCAAATGGATCTCGAGGGCCAGAGTTGCCCACCCCTGCTTTAAATGGTCAATGTCTATTTGTCAAACATTAGAATCACATTTGAATTCATAACTACATTTATTTAATTCACATTTTGCAACCAACCAAAAAGTCCATATTAAATGATTCCAATATTATTTCACATTCATACTGGAGATTAAGCTTCTTATGAAACAGTTCCTGGCCTCCTAAAAGGAAGCAATGACCTCACCAGGGTAGTTGGGGCACAATGGAAATAACTGCCTACTGACTTCCTGTTCTCCCTACTGTTCCCCATTATAGGAAACAACCGTAAGAGACAAAGGTCTCTGTACTCCAAGAGGAGACATTGTGCACTCCACAAACGTACACGCCAGGGATGCAGAATGACAAATGTTGATGATTCTCCTTTCTGCCATTTGTACTGGAAATGACAATTACACAAGACTTTAGATAAGCCATTTTAGGGCACAGTAGTCATGCTACCACACCTACCACCATAATGGAAGTTTTGAAGTACAAAGATGGCAGACTGGGTATCTACATAAATGCCACACCAAAGCAACACACCATCAACTGGTCCAGCGGGGGTCTGGTTTAGTCTTTCTCCACATAAGAGAAGCATCCCTCTCCTCTCCCCTCTGCCCTCACATAACTACATCTCACTAATCAGGGGTGCGCTATGGTCGCTGTAATCATCCTGTCATTTGGCATGAAAGGTTGAGTCTTTTGAAGAGCTTACAAGAGTTTAAAGTAGCTAGCCCAGAATTTTCTAACACGTTCTTAACTGATTTGAGGGTTGTCATGACTGGCCAGGTCTTCTTGCACTTTAAATCATGCCAAATCTAGCTTCATCACTTAGTAAAAGACAAGCAAACAAGAAACACAGCTAAGCCACTTAATGCAAGCTACAAAGATAATTAGTCACATTAATATTAGTAACACACTTATTTATTATTTTTAGTTTATTACTATATTCGTTTTTGTCAGTAATTTATCTGCATCAGTTATTTAACACTGCCATTATATAACAAATGAAAACAAACAAATGAATGTAATCTGGCAAATCTCAAAATTGTAATCTGTTCATTCAGGATCTAAAAAGATTGGTTTTATTTTGTGTGTGTGTTTGCAATTTTAGACAACATCAACAATTATGTTGTCTAGTATAGAATGCATTAAAATAGTATAGAATCTTAATATGATATAAAATGTGATTAATATATAGAAAAAATATGTATACTTTTTTAGTAGGCCATAACTTGCCTATCCACATAATATCAGCCTGAATTTTAATATGTGTGCATGCCTATTAAGTATACGTCAATGGCACTAGAATTCAGAAATAACATGTGCACATCTGCCTTTGTATTACTAATGCACTGTATGGAGGAAAATAGCAGTATGAGAATGACTGAAGCATTGAAAACCTGCAGCAGTGCCATTACCAAACCTCTCACAGACTTGCAAAAACTTAAGCTCTGTGGAAAGAAAAACAGTGTGGTTGAGTATGGGAATCTTTAAATGCAGTGTTCTGCCAAGTGTCTATGAACATCAAATGAATTTCCTCTCTTAAACTTCTACTGTTGAATCTCTTCAGCAGTGAAAACAGGCAGACAAAGAAAATATACCTACAACCTAAAACCCAGGGCCTGGGATAAATCAGGCCCGGCTCTCCTTCTGCAGGTCACTGTTCTTTGCTGTGGCCAAACTCTCCCAACCTGTTTCCTCGTCATGGCTACAGACGTTTGTCATGACACCCAGAGAAACTCTTTCACCTGAAACATCCACAGGTTAAAATGTAACAGAAGTCCGAATCCATCCATATCGTTTTGTTAAACAGGCAAACCTTGTGTTGGGAAAGGTTGTAACACAGGCACCTGTGGGAGATTTCCCTTTAAAAACAAATCACTTCCCTTTGCTGCTGAGGAGCTTTCAACACCACTGCTACTTACTGATTGGCTTCATCACTCTGTCTCCGCTCCACCGATCAGCTGGTGTGTTTTATTGCGTTCTGGCGCAATATGGCTGCTCAGGTGGATGCTGAACATTGGTGGTGGTTGAGCAGATTCCCCCCTTCTATATGTAAAGCACTTTGAGTGCCTAGAAAAGCATGATATAAATGTAACTGATTATTATTATTATTATTACTTGGGCGAAACCAACTAATAGGAAATAATTGCCAATGGAGAAATTAATTTTTCTATAGTCCTTTTACAGTATAACTATTTTCTTAGATATTGGCTCTAATTTAAAACCTAGTGAGCTTCCCTGCGCAGTCTGACTTCAATGTCTGAATGTATGAATCTGACTTCATACTCTAGTAAGCATAAATATACCCAGCACACAGTTTGTGTAAAATAATTTAAGTTTTTACAGTTTATATAAAATGCATTTTTAGGGTCAATATGATTTTTTTAACTATTAGTTTTGTTTAGCAAGGATGGATTAAATGTATCAATAACAGACATTTATAATGTTACAGAAATTCTATTTCAAATAAATGCTTTTCTTTTCATTTTCTATTCATCAAAAAATCCTGAATTGCATCAGAAATGTTTCTTGAGCACCAAATCAACAGGATCATGTGACACTGAAGACTGGAGTTAGTGGAGTAAAATATTAATCAATTAAATTGTGAAATAATAATACAAAATAAATAAAACATTTCTCTGTCCTTCTCTTTAGCCACCATCTTGGATGGATGTTTTAATGTGCTTATCACAGTGTATTTTGGAATTGTCTTCTCGATTAAGGCTACATGCAAATCTCCATTCAAATAATTTCCCTAATAATTTAAGGACACAATGACGAAGCTCAGATTTTCTTTTGGGGGTGATCTTGTTATGATGTTGACTCTCCTTTCCGAAATACGAAATATCTCTAAA
Source organism: Gobiocypris rarus (assembly GCA_023029165.1). Lineage (NCBI taxonomy): Eukaryota > Metazoa > Chordata > Actinopteri > Cypriniformes > Gobionidae > Gobiocypris > Gobiocypris rarus. The sequence goes on along the minus strand of CM040915.1, from coordinate 41,298,365 downwards.
TTGGTTAGCTTCTGGCATTGTGCGTATCCGGCATTGTACCCTCTTATTGAAACTGTCCTCAATAAAATGTGCAGCAAACAGATAAAATAATTCATTTTAACCATTGTTTTCTAAGTTCATCCACCTTCTCGTCAGCTTCTCTTTGGAGTGACATTGTAACTTCATAAGATCCGGAAGAAGTGTGTTTGTAGTTCTTGAAAAGTGTTTTCTGTTAAAGTGAATATCTCCCTTTGGAGTGGACTTTAAGGTTTGTAACCTTGCAAATATTTTTCATGCTTAAACAGCAGCACTACACACAAACTTATACTGAAAAGTGAAAAAGCATAATAGGACAGCACCAAAATAATGTGGCCATTCAGACGTTTAAAAAATCGTCTAAACACTTTTCCCAAGTTCATTACATACAATGGATTTTGCAGGATAATGAAGTCACAAAAACTTGAAGAAATATAAGCAGCTAAGCAACATCTCTCTCAGATCTTGTTTTATCCACGCCATTAATCCAACTCTGGACTCGTAAATCTGACTGGCCTTCTCTTGGAAGAGCCGCAGATGAGTTCAAAAGACTGTTACATCTCTTTCCCACCACCGTTCAAAGTCTAGAGGCGTATTATTCAGCACACACTTATGAAGGCCATCTTCCGGGTGGAACCTCACAAATCCTATCGTGTTGCACCGCATACCTCCTAACCAACGACTTCTCTCCAACACCCACTCTGTGTCATGCCAAAGAAAATTAGTCCAGACCAGGCAGTCCAGAGCTCAGATAATAAAACTTGGACTTGAACTGGAGTCTCACAGAAGAAGTGCAAGCTGAACTGCTCTACTGGGTTCAAATAAGGCGTTCAGTACCTCTAGAGCAAAGACAGGAAATCAAAAGCAAAGCGGACCTGAACTGACCAAGCAACAGCTGCGAATCTGTTGGCCACAGACTACCTCAGATGTCTGATTATGATTTTTCATGTCTGTAATGAAATATCCGCTTGATCTGACAGTCACACCGACCTATCGTGCTCAATGCAATAATCCATTTTCAGTGTTCCCACTTCTTTTGGCCAATGGATTACCTTGTATTTTCCATAACTTAAGTAGATAAGGATTCTTTCATTCATTTAATAGAGATTGCTTTCATTGAAAATTAATTTAGCCAATTTAAGAGCTGAATTCTAGTATTGATTTAATTAATTTCCACAAGTTACCCTGAGCATAGAAATGAATAAACAAAACCAAAAAAAATCACCTTTAAATAAAATTCCCTGATATTTCCGTGTATCCATTAATGTATTGAATCCATATTTGTTTAACCAGTCACATTTGTTTCAGTCACACTGTAATCTATCTTGTGTATCAATAGTGTACTATTCTTCAGGCTTTTCACAAAATTCATTCTCAGCAGGGTGCAGATTTTGACATAAAGCCCAACTAAAGAGCAATAAAGCTGCCTGGCAAGGAATGCAGAAAGAAAACATGTCACTTTATATCTGTTTTATGCCTCACTCAAATAACCTTACAACTTGCCTTTTATTTGAAACTTAAAGTTTAAAGCCTTCTTAAATAAAGGAATGTTCATTTATTCTCTAATAACATTAGATTTGTAAACTGACTCGCTAGATATCAGTTCACTTAAATATTTCCAAAGCAACATATCTATCAAATTGACAAAGAGAGACCTACAGAGACATTTGAACTAGAATCTAGCTCTTTCCAAAAACTCCCAGGCTTCCAGGTATGGAAACTAAACCACAAAATCCACCTTTTTAATTTAAATGCACACTTGATCTAGCTAAATCAGAGAAGTCTTACTGAAACATCTAATGTAAACATGGAATAACAAACCCCTCATATTTATGTTAGCATTGTGCGCACCAACAGTCCTTCATGAAATAGAAAGATATTATCTGCAGTATCAGTCACTGTGTACCAATATGAGCAACCACATTAAAGAGATGGATGAACATATACTCGAGTATGAGGGTGTGTGTGTGACCCCGAGACACCTCTACAGCATGGAAACATATCTCTCACTGTGAACTTCAACTCAACCCGGACGCCTCTCTCTCCAGCACACTTCAGACGCTGAGATCAGATTTCTGCATAAAAAGAAGACTAAAAGGAACCACACTTAAACCCCTCTATATCAGATCACTGTTAGCAAGAAAGGCACTTTGGGGTGCAAGAGAGCCTAAGTTGTTACCACGTGTGATTAAACACCACGTGTTCGGTTACTGTGACCGTCCCTTTCATGTAAATACCACCTACAGCTACATAACAAATAGGCCGCGATATTTGTGGCCAGCATGCCACGTCATCATGGTGGCCACCGCAACAGCAATAATCACAAACATGTGGTATATGCCATGCGACAGTCCAACTGTGACAAAAGATTCGGCTGTACCGTTTGCACCATCAGTGGCACGATTGAAAACTATAGTCTAAAAAAAGAAGATTATTAATTAAAAGAGAACATTTCATAAGTATGTAATTCGTTAAAAATAGGCATTTGTACATGGATATAATACTGTAAACAGTTTCGGTGTTCAATTTATTGCAAATATATATATATAAAATGCTGTTATAACTTACATAAAATAACTTTTTTGGTTATACTGGATACCACACACTCACCAGTTCACAAGTGAATTTGTACATAGATATGTAAAATAGTATGCATTTCAGGGTCACATTTCCTGCAATAACTAAATAAAATGCATGTAAAATAATGTAATGTAACATAACTTGACATCGTGGTAATATATACCATAAAGTCTACTCGCCATAAAAGTGAATTAATACAATGAATTAAATACGGTTTGCGGCACTTGAAACTAAAGGGATCCTTTTTCTGCCCCACAAGCTTTCAAATTTGAGAAACTTTGCCTTAAAACAGTGTGATGGACCTGATTTGCACTCAGTAGGGCATTATTCAACCACAGCACAAAGTGTTCCTTCATTTGTTTACATAGACTGACTGATATATGAATATGAAGCTAATAAAATGTCTACCACTGACCATTTCCCAACATTGTATAGAACAATTTTCTAATCTAATGAAGACTACTCCTCCTTAGGGGAGTCAGTCTGCACTCCCTTCAATCCCATAGTCAAGGAGAGTGAATTCCACTGGTCTGACGTACGTTTTTACTTTCACAGTCTTTCATACAGGAATTCAAAACTATTTCGAGCTTGGTAAGAGCCTATGTGTAATGTCTAGGGAGAAAAGTATCGAAGGGAGGGAAATCATAGACCTGCATGACTGTTTCAAACACCAATTTCAAGGTTCTAACTGGGGAATGAAAGATATGCGATGTGATGTATAACATCTGTCATTGCTAATAAGTTAACAAACTGTAAAAAATAAGGGAACTCTACGATGAAAAATTCAGATGTAAGAGAACTACGTTCCCATCAGCTCATTTAATTAAAAACAGCTGAGCATGCCCTGTTTTGGAATAACCTTGACAAATAATTTAAAACAAACTTCTGATAAATCAGCATGCTCTTAGCCAAAATCACGGATATCATCCAAGTATAAGAAGCGTGCAGGCTTGTGAAAAGCTCCTTGGGTCATCTTTAAGAGTCGTAGTTTACAGCTCAGGGATTAAAACAGAGAACATATGTTTCTTAAAGATGTAGCTAGCGAGGGGCTAATGATTACTTCCAGCAGGACTAGCAAAGCCTGCTAGGCTAATTACATCTGATAAAATCAATCCTGCTTTTGTCCATGCTCTTGCTTGGCCTCGCTATCAACTTTAAATAAGAAAGCACACCTTCAATAAGAGATGTTATCAGTCCACAAATAATTGTACATGTTGGTGCATTTTTGGCAACTCTGCATGCACAACATTTTTCTTTACATACAATTTTATTATTGTGTCAGAATCATGGTACAGTACTGAGCTGATGTTTAAAGCATGTTACTTTGATACACTACTGTTCAAAAGTACGTTTTTTTTTTAAGAAATCTGTTATGCTCATCATGGCTGCATTATTTTGTGAATTCTATGGGGGAACAACAGTAATATTGTGAAATATTATATTATTGAAATAAAATAAAATAAATCAATTTGAATATATTTTAAAAAGTAATTTATTCCAGCGATGCACTCATCATTACTCCAGTCCTCAGTGTCACATGATCCTCCAGAAATCATTCTAACATGCTGTTTTGCTGCTCAAATAACATTTCTTAATATTATCAATGTTGAAAACAGTTGTGCTATTTACACACTCATTGTTGTGAAAGACTATTTACACAATGTCTGGTTGGGCCTGACAAATTTACAAAAGAAACTCATTTTAAAACAGGAACAGTGGTTTGGAGAGTAAGATGGGTGGCAGTAACTTTTGATAAAATCCCATCAAATATCTGATTGAAAAGGTGTTTATTTTAAATAAAAAATAAGAAAATAATCAAAAGTGGAAATAAAGTGCCTAACAGTTATTTAATAGTAGGAATATACTTTTTTATCATGTAGGTGTAAGTGTAGGGAGGGCTTTATTGTCCCAATAAGGCAGCATCCATTTAATTATTCTAATAAATATAATCACTTACACTTAATATTTTGTATCTCAGTATCAGTATAACATCTAACTACTACACTTAGTGCAAATTTTCACTTTATTGTAAATAGCCTCTGCCTTATATTTTTCTGGCAACATTATTTCAGGATTCTGGAAAAAATGTATGAGAATTTCTTTTAACTTTCGTTCAATTTAATGCATCCTTACTGAATAAAAGTATTAATTTAGTTTAAAAAATGAAATCTCACTGACTCCAGACTTTTGAACAGTAATATATACAATCACAAGGTAAGTATTTAGGTACATGTATAAACTGGGAAACAAGGTTCTAACATGATAGATGTAAAAAAAGAAAGAAAAGAAGGTAGGTCTTATTGTTTTAAATGAGTAACTGTACCAATCTTTATTGCCGTTGTGCGCCACACATATTACATAACAGCATTATCATACCACAACTTAATAATAACAATTATTACTATTATTATTAATAATAATAATATGATTGTTGTTGTCATTACTGACCATTATTATGCAACCTAATAATAATACCTAATAGCATTATACAACCCATGATGGAGTTCAAAAGTTCCTCTGGGTCAAATTGATATGGGTCAAGTGCTACATTCCAGTAAAAGTAACTGATCTTTGCAAGTTTAAAACTGAACTGCTCTCTGAAACACATTTAATCACACTTGGAATGTTCAGGGGATCTGAGCAGGAGGCATAAACAACAGCTAAAGACCACTGTAAGGGGTGCTGATGCCAAATATCTCATATAAATAGCTCCAGAAGAAGGCTTCAGAAAGGTTTTCTTAAAATGAAAATACAAAGCATTGACAATTTCAAGCTGACATATGCTTTTACTCTGCAATAAAAACACACCACAGCACAAGCAGCGCGGCTCAAACTCATGTGGGGTTATCAGTGAGGAAGTGCGGGTAGGAAAGGGCCGTCTCTCAGAAGAACAATGCTATCTGACAGCTCCGAAGCTGCTCTGCCCACTTCTCCTTAGTCAAATGGTCCCATGGCTTACTTCTAACAGTGGCACTCCGTTTGATACAATGTAAGGCTAGATTATGACTCACCATGGAGCAAATGAGTGGCTGTGCTTTTCCATCTCAGGAGTGGCAAACAATGAGGAACCACACATGCACATTAAAATGAAATAACTCAGGACACAAAAATGCCTCGCTAGCACTCAGTGCTTATCTAAAAAAAGTACTCCCAAGTTTGTCCACAATACAATTCATAAACGGCCCTTGTAAAATGCAAACATGTGGAGACTAAATGACCACCCACAATTCATGTGGGTTTAGTTTCAAGCTTTGAATAAATTGAGAGTTTGCTAATTTGGTTTGGTTTGGTCATTTTACTCAAAATATTCCTATAAGCTGTATATATGTCACATTTAATATGACATTTAAAGGTGAAGTGTGTAATTTTTCTGATGCTAAAATACATTCTCCTCTCCAAGTTTAATATTGCCCTGTTTGTTTGAGTGATTCAATATGTCAAGTTCTGGCTCAACCAATGATGTGCGTAACATAAGCTTCTAAACATACATATAGTTCACATTCAAAAAGGAAAATTCTGTCATAATTTTCTCACCTGTATGTGAAAAAATTTCATTCCAAACCTGAACGGCTTTCTTTTGCAGCACACAAAAAGAAGATTTATTTTCAGTTTTTTTTTCATACAATGAAAGTCAACCGAATACAATGCTGTTTTGGAGCACATTGACTTTCATTATATGGACAGAAGCAGAATATTTTCTTTTATGTTCGGCAGAAGAAAGTCATACATGAGTAACGACGGAATTAACATTTTTGGATGAACTATCCCTTTAACACCTCTGCTGGTCGCAAGACCAAATTGTACGGAAAAAGAGAGACAATGGCTTAGATGGTCTATACTGAGCAGTGGCTTCCCATCCGCAGTGTTTAAGGCGGAGTTGGTGTAAATCAAAGCCGCAGAGCCAGTCATTGGAAGAACCGCTCTGACATTACTGTGGACAGGCTGAGGAGAGACGAGATCTGCTCTCACTGAGGGCTGGATATACTGCAGGCCGCAACCACACACACACCGCAGGTTGGCTCTGAGGATGCCCTAGCTCACTAGAGAACAACCTTCCACACTGCACACGCTATCCAACCCCCTTCATGTCTACTTCATGTTCCCCCCAAATCCAACTCCAGCCCATTTTACAGCCACAAACATTGAGAAAAGCAGATTACTGCCTGTTCTTTCTCACATTATTTTATTTACCTTTAGATTTATAGACCCAATGTTTTTCAAACATGCTTCTTTCCTGTGTTGATGTATTATTTCCTATAGAAACAGGACGTTTTGGACAGGAAACTTCTATTTCTGGCTATTGTTTATGAAGTTGATTTGCTACATGTAGTTGTTTGCAGGAGGTATTAGGGGGAGGAACAGTCGCATCTGATTGGACAATAATCTGCGCAGTGCAGGATGATTCAGCAATCAATTTGGTTCAAATTTTAAATATTTATTTGATAATGGTTAATTTCAAGGTGCTGTATGTATTTTTTTTTATTATTGTACTAAAGCATAAAAATACCATAATATGTTTGCAGATATTAAGGAAACATGCCAAGTTTACATGTTTCTCAGAAAAACAATTAGACAGTGAGTTATTCTACTATGAAATGAGTGTTCCGTGTCGGAATGTCTGTTTTTGTTTTGGTTTGTGGGATTCTGCACTGCCAATTTACCCAATAGAAAACAAACTGGGTCAGAGATTGCAGATTCTACCAGACCTAAAAAGCCTTGGCATTCACCTAAAAATCTCTATGAATGGTAGCATATTAAAATACGGATAAATCAACTCATCAACTAACAAGTGTGTAAGTATCCTCGCCTTCCATTGTCAAATGCGCTCGCTCCTGTTGCGTGTCCTCAATCTGGCAACCAGCGTGAGCATCGAGTCTGAGTAGGATAGGGCGGGGGAAACAACTCTCTCCAATATTTTAAATTTGGACTGCAGTACCCATTTCAACCACTAGCTGTCAATATTACATACTGCACCTTTAAAGGTTTGTTAGCATCCACTGCTCCCTTAACGCTGGGTTATTTGGGAAGCTGAACAAGGCTTATCCGGGAGAAGTGCCCATACAAGGAATTCCGCCCTTTATGACGTCATACAGCGCCATTACCAAAAAAAACCTGTCCAAAACGTTTTCGAATCCTGAAGTGTATTTACCACAGAAATACTCTGCCATACGTCCAACTGATGTTTTGAAATTTTGGCCATATTAAGCATGAGAATCCAACTTTTTAACAGTGTAAATAAGTCAAAATGCATGAAATTGTTATATTATTCCAAGTTCTTTCATTAATAGAAAGTTCAAAAGAACAGCATTTATTTGAAAACTTATGTCATATGTAACATAAATGTCTTTTGATCAATGTAATGCATCCTTTCTGAATAAAAGTATTAATTTCTGAATCTAAACCTTTTAATGGTAGTGTGTATATATGACCTCTAGCTTAGAAATCTGGACGCACCCTAGCGGCAGATTTATTTATTTTGCCACGAGTGTAGTCTAGCAACTCTCGATAGACCTGAGAGCTGGAAAAACCAAACTCTAGTCAGGCCAATCACAGCGTGTGTAGAGTCAGTGGGCGGGCTTAACATAATGACGGCAGAGTTGCGGAGGTTCTGCGTGCTACTCATAAACAAAGAAGCTGACGAACAGCGGTCTTTTGAATCGGCTTTGGCCGCGACTCTGGAAGACTTGGAGTTAAGCTTTTCTTTGAGAAAAGAACAAAGAACGGCCCAGAAATCATTCTTAAGAAAAGAAGATGTGTTTAGAGTTTTGCCAACCGGATACGGCGAAAGTCTATCAACTAACGTTAGCTCGGCTTCACCTTCTTCTTCGCTCTGGTTGGTTGTGGCGCTCATGGCGCTATCCAATTGCATGCAGAGGGAATTTGAAAGACAGCCGTTTATCCCGCCCCTCGGATTGAGCCCTGCCAATGGTGGGTTTCCAGACCCAACATCTTGGGTCTGGCTTGTCAGGCTATATGACCTCAAATATGTAACTAAAAGCCATAACACACACATTGTGCGTATGATTAATTAGAGCAAATTCTGTGTTCTAATAAACCACACCTAGAATAAATAAATAAATAAACAAATAGGCCTATGTCATATTTTCTATTTAGTCACCTTGAAAAAGTTTTACAAGAAATTGGCCCCTAAAGCCAGCTTCACAATTTTCCCCGGATTTGTCATTTTATTTTCATCCACATTCACACAGTTCACCCAAACACATCCAGTCAGATTCTTCCCCCCAAGGCACACTCTAAACAGCACTATGGATTTGGACCAGATTTGGAGGCTAGATTGTGAAAAAAAGGAAAAGGGTGAAAATGAAACCCTGTTCTCTGCAGTGTTTGTGGTGTCCAGTTTATTTATTTATTTATATTTTTAGTTTTTATAGCTTTAAAAAAAAAAAAAAAAAAACACTAAAATAATCAACAAGTCAAAAGGAACAAAACCAGAAAAAAACTAAAGGCTAGCTAGTGATGGTTAATGAGGACCATATGCCTACCTTCACTGGTAGCTGCATTCTTTGGAGCTTTGGTTGATGTCTGATCCGTACTTGAACTCAGGTCGGAGGAAATACTGGAACTGCCTTTCCCTAAAATCACAAAGAACAACGTCAGGACACATCAGGACACCCAGAGAAACAACACAAATTGAGAATATACATATTGGCCTTAAAAAGCAGAAGCCACAGCAATATTTAATTATTATTATTATTATTTTTAAACAAAGAGACATGCAATCATCAAAACTGCTTCTTATATTCAGCACACTTCCACATCTGCACGTATATGATGTTATACACAATACAAATAACAGTAATTCAACACATTATTTTATGTAGAGAGTGCACAAATAAAAAAATACTGTAATGTTTAAAAGAAATGAATGCAACAGAATTGACCAAATCTTAGGTTAAATGCCATGCATTCTTTTTCTGTCCATCACAAACTTAGAATAACAAACCAGATGCCTCCCACAGATTCTCCCCGATGGCAGGGACAAGAAAGAAACTGAAAGCTGAAGCTCTTTACAAATTACATTACAGAAAGACGTGCCTAAAGAAACAAGCTGAAGTGCCATTCGTTTGAGTTCATCACATAAAAAACAAAAAAAACGAAATATTAGATTATCAAAGTTAACTATGAACAACAAGACAAAACAGTTTTTTTTGGTCATGTTCTTTGAAATGCTAAATGAGAAGCCTTTTGTTTTACAAATCTCAGAAAAGTTCATTCCAAATTAGGAAAGACACAATGGTAAACCTAAGCCTCGATCATGTTTCTTCCCACTTGCAGTTTGATTAGTTGTGCCGATTCCGTTTTGTTTCTGATTTATTTTGAATCAACGTGCCCGATAACCAGAGGAACAAATGTATTTCAGTTTTTTTGGGGGGATAACAGTAAACCTAAAACAACATGCCCTGGTGTGAATGTTTCCTAAACACTCCTGTTTGTTTCAATGGCACTTCAGAGCATCAGGTCACATATGAGGCATGTTTACAGGCTCGATGAGAGCAAACACAACTAGAGTTCACATAAGCTTTTATTTGACCATAAATGGTCTGACTGATAGAGCTTCCACATGCTGAGCAAAAAATGTGTTTTGCTCTGTAAACAAACCTGTTTTGCACTAAATAGTCTCCCAGTGATATCACTAAAGACATTTCAGGCCAGGTTTTTTTTTTTAAATGGTCAGTGAACCAAAGTGGAATCTTGTCAGACACTAACCTTGAATTCAACGTCTGATTACATCACAAGCATTGTTTATTGTTCATTGTCTCTGAAGAATGTGCTTCACTGCCGATGAGATTAATTGACTGAACATTACATTGATGGAATTATACAAAGCTACTGCCATAGATACTCAACCATATATTTCACATGAAAATGTCAAAAAGAAGCAAGCACCTTTTATGATTATGGAGAGAACATAAACACAGGCCTATGAGAAGCAGGAGCAGTTTGAACATAGAAAAAATTGTGAAAATCTTTTAGCATCCATAAGAAATTCAAAACAAAAAGAGGAATTATATGTTTATGTTTTGACATGAGATTTATTATGTCATAATTCACTATAATTTGGATGGTTTCCTTTGGATAACTTATTTGGATTTTAAAATTGCCCTGCAATATATCCAGGACATCCTGGTTTTATTTTGAAGAAGAAAATATGGTCTTTGACTGCGACTCCCTCTGTTAGAGGTTAATAAAGTTGTCAAATGAAACATGAACAAACATTTGCTTTAATGCATCCATGATGCACTAAAGGCTCATGGTGTATCGTTTGTAAAAACAAATAACGGGGTAAAAAAAAGACTAGAACTCTGTAAAAACATCTCATAATTGACACTAGAATAAACAATAGTAAGTATTTTAATGCATTTAAGCCACTTAAATGCCACTTTACAGCACATTTACAATTTGTTGGCTTACAAACTGCCGTTTTAGTGCATTAGAATGGAACATTTAAGTAATTTTGTCTTACTATGTTTAATGAAATCAAGGGAGGTCCTGAGTATAAATAACTGATCTAATCAGTAGACAACATCAACTTTGAAAGGACCTGGCAAAAGATGGTGATATGTGAAATATGCAAATTGGAGAGCTGCATGAGGGAAGTTCTTGGTTTTCTCACTGAATGCCAGTCTTGAGGGCCAAACCTTGACCTTCCAGAGAAATCTGTTGTGCTTTAAAAGACCACAAGTCTCTAACACTGCCAAGAACTCACTCTTTAGGAGCAAAATCTCTGGCAGGAATGCTTACGGTTATTAGAACATGATCAGTAGCAACCTTCAGCATTCACATTTCAATGGGGAGTCTCTGCACTTGCCTTTAATCACTGCCGATACATGGGAGAAATGAGATTTGCCCACAATCTAAGAAGAAGATAGTGTTAGGCCATGATTCCCAGGTTAATAAAGTGCACACACCCTCCATTGATGGTTACTTTTGTAAAACCAGTCAGCTTGAATTGTGCACTCTGATGTTGGCACACTCGTCCAAACACAAAGCTCTTACGTTCTCACAGTCACCATGCTCTTGTTTTATTCCGCAACAAAATCTTACATAGGATAGCAGTCCTTTCATATGCGTTTACATTCAAGCAGACACTTAAAGCAAGTTGGAAGAAAAATAAATGCATATATAAGGCACTATTATAAATATCAATGATTTTTAGGCGGATTTGTTGAAGTAGGCCTATGTGAATACCAACAACTAAAAACAGTTAAGTGTTATGAAACAATTAACAATGTCATATCCATTTTCATTTGTTTTAGGCATAATTCTCATGTATGAATCCTATATTCTTCAAGCCCTTTCAGTCTAGCAAAATGCAGTTCATAGAGACATGGGAGAATGATTCAGATACATACAGACATTTACATACATACATACATACATACATACATGTAATATGCATATTTATTTTGGCCAAACGCCAGAAACAGAAAGTATTTTACCTTTCAAATGTATCAAAAGCTCATGCTATGACAGAAAATAATATGATTGCTGCGAGGCTACTGTTGCCCACAAAGAATAATGGGGAATAGTGACGTTGACACAATGGCTGCTGTACACCGAGATTTAACAGTGGAAAAGGAGCATTGTGGCTGGCTGTGAGAGTTTGATTCTGGCACTCACCTTCACTCCCGCTCTGTTTCCCATTGTTCGCACCCATCCTGTGGAATGCATAATCTACCGTCTGCGCTCCGGAAAAGTATCCATATGCGTAAAACACGTATACGGCTAAAGAAAAGATGTCATGAAAATCCGTCAAAGACAGCTTTCAAACACAGTCCGATCCTGTAATGCAACTAGAAGAGTAGAAATAACGGTAAAACTCAGAGCCACTATTATGCAATCGGTTAAAAGTTTGCGAAGTTCCACAAACGACAGTTTAAAAACGGTATAACTTCAGATACAGTGTTGGCTGTGCGTTTTCTTCATGTTAAAAGCTCTTCGTCTCCAGACAGCGCGTAGTCATCCAAAGGAGAGACTGGAAACCAGATACTTGTTGCGTCAGGAGCACGCATACGCTCTTGCAGAATCTGTATCCATGAGTACACTTCACTTCAGCGTCTGCTTCATGCGAGCGCGACTCACTCTGACCTAATATCCTCCCTCTTTCCTGTACAGTAACTACAGTTATAGTATTATTTTCGATTTCACTTCTAACTATAAATAGCAGCTAGACAAGAGAAGTTTAGGCCTATTTATATAGCACATTTCATAGAGGCAAATTGTAATTCAAAGTGTTTTAAACAGCCTACATAATAATAATAACAATATATATATATATATATATATATATATATATATATATATATATATATATATATATATATATATATATATATATATATATATATATATATATACACATTCCAATAGTGTCTAGTTTTATATTCAGTAAGGTGCTACTGTGCTTTCAGGTTTACTTTTTTACCGCTTATTTCTTATATAGGTTATAGTTGCTGTCTGTCCATTTTAATAAATTAGATAATTTACATATTTATTAAGCACTAATGTATTAAATTGTTACTAGTAACATTTAACATGACTAACAAGATTTTACTTTAACTTTAAAATCGTTATAGTGCTCTGAAAGAGATGAGACTGAAAAATTGCTTACTAGTAGGCTATTTAAAAACAATATATAAAAACAGATGGGTCATTCCTGTTATGCACTAACATAACTAACGTTTTTTAGCATTCTACCAAAATAGTGACATGTTTAACTATTAGGAATGCATATTGGTCAAGCTCAGGGACTGTTAGGTTCACATACATATCTATCACAAAATGTTAATAATGTAAATTTTAAACTATTATGAGCTTTTCTTGTATAGTATATGTCCCTTATAGCATCATGGTGCTATTTATTCTTGAAACAATAGCAAAACAATTATTGATAAATAGAATGTACTTTTTTTGTACCCATTTTTGCCAACAGGATGGTAAATTAAAAACATATACTGTATATGCTGTTAATGCTCCTCACCTCCCAAAATAAGACACAAGTAAGCAAAACATTTAACGTTGCTGTCATATTATTCTTTAAAAGTGACTTGTCTAACAGGGTGGAACACCAGTGTTAACAGGTTCTAACAGTGGATGAGCTTTCCATCACGGGCCTGCATGGTTTACCATAAGTAATGTGTAAAACTACATATATATATATATATATATATATATATATATATATATATATATATATATATATATATATATATATATATATATATATATATATACACATTCCAATAGTGTCTAGTTTTATATTCAGTAAGGTGCTACTGTGCTTTCAGGTTTACTTTTTTACCGCTTATTTCTTATATAGGTTATAGTTGCTGTCTGTCCATTTTAATAAATTAGATAATTTACATATTTATTAAGCACTAATGTATTAAATTGTTACTAGTAACATTTAACATGACTAACAAGATTTTACTTTAACTTTAAAATCGTTATAGTGCTACGAAAGAGATGAGACTGAAAAATTGCTTACTAGTAGGCTATTTAAAAACAATATATAAAAACAGATGGGTCATTCCTGTTATGCACTAACATAACTAACGTTTTTTAGCATTCTACCAATATAGAGACATGTTTAACTATTAGGAATGCATATTGGTCAAGCTCAGGGACTGTTAGGGTCACATACATATCTATCACAAAATGTTAATAATGTAAATTTTAAACTATTATGAGCTTTTCTTGTATAGTATATGTCCCTTATAGCATCATGGTGCTATTTATTCTTGAAACAATAGCAAAACAATTATTGATGAATAGAATGTACTTTTTTTGTACCCATTTTTGCCAACAGGATGGTAAATTAAAAAACATATACTGTATATGCTGTTAATGCTCCTCACCTCCCAAAATAAGACACAAGTAAGCAAAACATTTACCGTTGCTGTCATATTATTCTTTAAAAGTGACTTGTCTAACAGGGTGGAACACCAGTGTTAACAGGTTCTAACAGTGGATGAGCTTTCCATCGTCGGCATGCATGGTTTACCATAAGTAATGTAAAACTACATATATATATATATATATATATATATATATATATATATATATATATATATATATATATATATATATATATATATATATATATATATATATACACATTCCAATAGTGTCTAGTTTTATATTCAGTAAGGTGCTACTGTGCTTTCAGGTTTACTTTTTTACCGCTTATTTCTTATATAGGTTATAGTTGCTGTCTGTCCATTTTAATAAATTAGATAATTTACATATTTATTAAGCACTAATGTATTAAATTGTTACTAGTAACATTTAACATGACTAACAAGATTTTACTTTAACTTTAAAATCGTTATAGTGCTACGAAAGAGATGAGACTGAAAAATTGCTTACTAGTAGGCTATTTAAAAACAATATATAAAAGAGATGGGTCATTCCTGTTATGCACTAACATAACTAACGTTTTTTAGCATTCTACCAAAATAGTGACATGTTTAACTATTAGGAATGCATATTGGTCAAGCTCAGGGACTGTTAGGGTCACATACATATCTATCACAAAATGTTAATAATGTAAATTTTAACCTATTATGAGCTTTTCTTGTATAGTATATGTCCCTTATAGCATCATGGTGCTATTTATTCTTGAAACAATAGCAAAACAATTATTGATAAATAGAATGTACTTTTTTTGTACACATTTTTGCCAACAGGATGGTAAATTAAAAACATATACTGTATATGCTGTTAATGCTCCTCACCTCCCAAAATAAGACACAAGTAAGCAAAACATTTAACGTTGCTGTCATATTATTCTTTAAAAGTGACTTGTCTAACAGGGTGGAACACCAGTGTTAACAGGTTCTAACAGTGGATGAGCTTTCCATCACGGCCTGCATGGTTTACCATAAGTAATGTGTAAAACTACATATATATATATATATATATATATATATATATATATATATATATATATATATATATATATATATATATATATATATATATATATATATATATATATATATATATATAATTTGCATTATACTTTAAATACAATTTATTCTATTAGATTTCCACCCTGTTAGGTCTATAAACCTCTAGAGATTCTAACAGGGTGGAAAATACTATGTAATTTCCTGAAAAATGGTCACAATGGAATTGTGGTCCTTTTGAAAGTCGAGAAAGTACATACTAACAGAGTGGAAGATGACTTCAGGGACACTGTTAATGAAGAAAGTTAGTTTCACATGATTTTTATGTATGATTAGAGGCAGTTTAGTCTAGTCTATAACATAATTTAGATGTATATATCAGAGTTATTTTAAAGGAATAGCCTAAGAAGGTGGACGTTTGTATATAATATATATATAAAATTACAAAATATATTATATTTATACGCATTTGTCACGTGTGAAACAATACACCCTACTGACAATACATGCAATTCATGACCTCCAAGCTAGGTGGCAACACAAACTCACTAACATGACAGCGCTACTTACTTCTACTTCGTGGTTGAAAAAGCATCAGGCATTAAACACCAGAGGAGACAGAGCTTGTGCTGTAAGTATATCGCAGTTTCCAGATAACTTCGTTTTTCTTCACCTAAACGGACTGTTGTTATTCTTCTCTTATTAAACGCAAACAGGTGGAATTGTGACTGTGTTTTGTTTTGTAGAAAACCATGGCTTTAACCAAGCAAGCTGACATATCCACGTATTTATGAGCCGGTGTGAAAAACAGCATGATAATTTGGGCACTGATTAATATTCTCGTAAGAATTTAAGAAAGCTATATATTTTTATATATGTATTGTCCGATAGCGGTTCGTTAAAACCACGCCTTAGCGAACTTCTCTTCTAGACGTTTTAAGTGTTCATACAAGTAGTTTCTTTATTTTGATGATTTAAAAATTTAAATTGCTTTGGGAGATTGCGTGTACTTTCTTGCCATTTTTGTAATCATACAAAATTCAGAAAATTATAGATTCTCTCTCTTTACATATATATATATATTATATATATATATATATATATATATATATATATATATATATATATATATATATATATATATATATATATAATCTCTCAGCTCTGCTGTCATTATTTAAACCTTTTTCATTCTCATTCTGTAGGAATAATGTTCAACAGCAATGGCTACTTACAACACACTGCAGGACAGGATCAGAGTAGCCAAGGAGCTGCTTGAGCAAGTGAACAAGATTTGCAGTCGACAAGGCCGTGAGGTTGAGGGACGTGCTAAACTGTGCAGCAAGCTCCGGGCTGAGCTCAAGTTCCTACAGAAGGTGGAGGCCGGCAAGGTTGTGATCAAGGAGTCTCACCTGCAAAGTACCAATCTCACTCATCTGAGGGCCATCGTCGAGTCAGCCGAGAATCTAGAAAATGTGGTGAGTGTCCTGCACGTGTTCACCTATGAGGGACCTGATGGACAGAAGCAGACGTTGGTAGTCGATGTGGTGGCAAACGGAGGACACACTTGGGTGAAAGCCATCGGACGCAA
Source organism: Gobiocypris rarus (assembly GCA_023029165.1). NCBI lineage: Eukaryota > Metazoa > Chordata > Actinopteri > Cypriniformes > Gobionidae > Gobiocypris > Gobiocypris rarus. The sequence goes on along the minus strand of CM040915.1, from coordinate 41,281,247 downwards.
GGCGGAGGCACTGCACAACATCTGGCAAGGCCGTGGCCAGTATGGGGATAAAAGCGTGATCCGGCAAGCAGAAGATTTCCTTGAGGCTAGTCAGCAGCAGCCTGTTCAGTACAGCAACCCTCACATTATATTTGCCTTCTACAATGGGGTATCTAGCCCTATGGCAGACAAGCTCAAAGAGATGGGCATATCTGTGAGAGGTGACATTGTTGCTGTTAATACAATGATCGGATGTGGAGAGGAGGATGGAGAGGAGGAGGAAGATGACAGTGAAGACAAACATGGTGGTGTGGAAGAGGGCCAGGAGGGAGAAAATGTATTTTTGGTTGAGGAAGAAGAGGACGCTGATGATGACGACGACAGTGATGATGCAGACCTCATGCACACCCGTGTTGATCGAGACACCATTGTGGCCAGCCTTGCCTTCCCCACTGAGGTGAAGGTAGATGTGTGCAACAGGGTGAACCTTGACATCACCACTCTGATAACTTATGTATCCTCCCTCAGCCACGGCAACTGTCACTTCACTTTTAAAGAGGTGGTGCTGACAGAGCAGGCCGCACATGAACGGCAAGAGAAGGTCCTGCCCCGGCTGGAGGAGTTCATGAAGGGAAAAGAGCTGTTTGCTTGTCATTCTGCAGTTGAAGATTTCCGAGTGATCCTGGATACGTTAGGAGGCCCAGGAGAAAAATCCAGAGCTGAGGAGCTGCTAGCTAGGCTCAAAGTGGTTCCGGATCAGCCGTCTGAGCGGACCAACCGTTTAGTTGCGAGCTCAAAAGTGAATCGTAGATCACTGATGATCTTTGGGACGGGGGACACACTGCGGGCCATCACTATGACTGCGAATAGCGGATTCGTTCGCGCTGCTGCTAACCAAGGTGTGCGATACAGCGTGTTCATCCACCAACCTCGCGCACTTACTGAGGGGAAAGAATGGAGAGCAACTCCAATATGACTGAAGGGCTGTTAAAGTAATATGTCAGCAATTAAGAAGGTGATTGCGTAAGATATGGACAGATTTATTTTGTATAAGAGATGGTTAAAATTATATGTCATGCATAAAACCAGACACTTGTAAGAGAGGCACTACTGTATAGCCGCAAATAAATTGCACGGCTGACACAGACAATCACAGCCATTCTTTCTGTGACTCTTTATGTAAACTCATGAGCTCAGTGCCTCCCTTGAATGCAGAATTTCAATGCAAAGCCAGGTGAAATATCAAATTAAACAATTGAATGAGTATATCATAACTTATAGTGTCAAAAACTGTTTAAACCGAGACATATACTTTAATTTTAAAGCTTTTGACTACATACCTCAGGGTGTTTTTCTTTTCCATTTATTTTATTTTCACAAACCTGATTGTTTCATAAGAGTACAACAACAAAAAACAATCTTCAAATGGCCATATCTCATGAAGAATAACTCTTTTTGATTGACTGAAGCCAAGTGATGTTGTGGTTTTACTGTAAAATGATACAAAAGATTTCTATTGCAAATAAATGCTATTCTTTTGAAATTTCTATTCATCAAAGAAATGTATCAGTTTCCACAAACATATTAAGCAGCACAACATTTTTCAGCTGTGATGTTTCTTAAGCACCAAATCAGCATATTAAAATTATTTCTGAAGGATCATGTGACACCGAAGACTACTGTAATGTCAAAGTTGATTTTTTGCAGACATTACTCCAATTACATTAATATTAAAATATAAAACTATTTTACAATATTACTGTTCTTATACTTAAAAAAAAATGCAGCCAGGGTGAACAAAGACTTATTTCAAAACCATTATAAGCATTTTACCAACAGTTCATTCTTGAACGGTAGTGTTATAGCGTATGTATGTATATATATATATATATATATATATATATATATATATATATATATATATATACACATATATATATATATATATATATATATATATATATATACAGGGAGTGCAGAATTATTAGGCAAGTTGTATTTTTGAGGATTAATTTTATTATTGAACAACAACCATGTTCTCAATTAACACAAACTCATTAATATCAAAGCTGAATATTTTTGTAGTTTATTAGGAAGTAGTTTTGAGTTTTAGCTATTTTAGGGGGATATCTGTGTGTGCAGGTGACTATTACTGTGCATAATTATTAGGCAACTTAACAAAAAACAAATTTATACCCATTTCAATTATTTATTTTTACCAGTGAAACCAATATAACATCTCAACATTCACAAATATACATTTCTGACATTCAAAAACCAAACAAAAACAAATCAGTGAACAATATTGCCACCTTTCTTTGCAAGGACACTCAAAAGCCTGCCATCCATGGATTCTGTCAGTGTTTTGATCTGTTCACCATCAACATTGCGTGCAGCAGCAAGCACAGCCTCCCAGACACTGTTCAGAGAGGTGTACTGTTTTCCCTCCTTGTAAATCGCACATTTGATGATGGACCACAGGTTCTCAATGGGGTTCAGATCAGGTGAGCAAGGAGGCCATATCATTAGATTTTCTTCTTTTATACCCTTTCTTGCCAGCCACGCTATGGAGTACTTGGACGCGTGTGATGGAGCATTGTCCTGCATGAAAATCATGTTTTTCTTGAAGGATGCAGACTTCTTCCTGTACCACTGCTTGAAGAAGGTGTCTTCCAGAAACTGGCAGTAGGACTGGGAGTTGAGCTTGACTCCATCCTCAACCCGAAAAGGCCCCACAAGCTCATCTTTGATGATACCAGCCCAAACCAGTACTCCACCTCCACCTTGCTGGCGTCTGAGTCGGACTGGAGCTCTCCGCCCTTTACCAATCCAGCCACGGGCCCATCCATCTGGCCCATCAAGACTCACTCTCATTTCATCAGTCCATAAAACCTTAGAAAAATCAGTCTTGAGATATTTCTTGGGCCAGTCTTGACGTTTCAGCTTGTGTCTTGTTCAGTGGTGGTCGACTTTCTGCCTCTCTTACCTTGGCCATGTCTCTGAGTATTGCACACCTTGTGCTTTTGGGCACTCCAGTGATGTTGCAGCTCTGAAATATGGCCAAACTGGTGGCAAGTGGCATCTTGGCAGCTGCACGCTTGACTTTTCTCAGTTCACGGGCAGTTATTTTGCGCCTTGGTTTTTCCACACGCTTCTTGCGACCCTGTTGACTATTTTGAATGAAACGCTTGATTGTTCGATGATCACGCTTCAGAAGCTTGGCTATTTTAAGACTGCTGCATCCCTCTGCAATATATCTCACTATTTTTGACTTTTCTGAGCCTGTCAAGTCCTTCTTTTGACCCATTTTGCCAAAGGAAAGGAAGTTGCCTAATAATTATGCACACCTGATATAGGGTGTTGATGTCATTAGACCACACCCCTTCTCATTACAGAGATGCACATCACCTAATATGCTTAATTGGTAGTAGGCTTTCCAGCCTATACAGCTTGGAGTAAGACAACATGCATAACGAGGATGATGTGGTCAAAATACTCATTTGCCTAATAATTCTGCACTCCTGTATATATATATATATATATATATATATATATATATATATATATATATATATGTATATATATATATATATATATACATACACATACATAAAATAAACAATGCTTTTCAAAATAAATAGGTTTCATAATCCAAAATGCATATATTGTTCAAACCTTATGATCCATGTTTATTGTTAACATGAATTACACCGGTGGTTCTTCTGTTGGCTAGGACACCTGTGTACTTGAGGGGAACTGATTTCATACATCCATGAAAAATGACCAACTAATTAAAAATAATTGAAAAGTGCCTTAGAGAAGCGAAGTTAGACCTAGCATTAATAATTTGCAGATGCCACTTGCATTTAATGCAATGGAATTCAGGTTGAGATAAAAAATAATAATAATAATAAAAAAAAAACGTTTATCTCTAATTCATCCTGTCACTTATGATTCTATTTGAGAGCAACTAGATATTTACTGATATTACAGTCCAGCTCACCATCACCATGGCCTTTATGGTGGAACTAATATGATAATAATAATTGTCTCTTCATTAAAGGCTACCCGTGACTATTAAAAAGTATCCTCTCTTCAAACAGTTATCCATGAGACCTCTAGGCGGACATGGACCATATTCTTGTGATGACGTCGCAAAACGTAACATGCTAGTTTGCATCTCTACTGTACAGTCGAAACTGTAGACGTATAATCGACAAAAAGTTTAAAGGTGCAAGAAACCAAACTAAAACTGTTTTGTTTTGAAATGTGAAACCTATGACGGAGACCAAACCCCATCCGAGTTATGTGGCGTAACGTTACATGCAGGTCTTAGCATATACTTTTCTTCATCTTGCAATTCAGAATTAACCTGGTAGTTAGTCAGTGAAGAAGACCAAGCCTAGCCAACCGAAGCTGACAGCAGAGCTGCTCCCTTCTGAGTCATGCACTGAAGCAAAACAAATCTGCCCGCAGCAGCAAAGCTAACAAGACTTCAAACACGCGAGTTCATGGTCGTTTGGTAAGTATCTAATTTGTACACACTTCTTCTACAACTTTTATTTCAATAAAATACTGTCATTCGTTTAATTTGTTAGATGGTTAAATAAGACACAATGTACTAAGCCCTGTTAGCTGTGGAGTGCTAAAACGAAATCCTCCCTTAAACACGGAAGTGGCATTTAGCGCGCTGTCAGTATTTAAATATAACAGGAAAATCACTCGTGATTTTACTTCCAAGAGCTCGCGGACTACAGCAAGCCATTCGTGTGTGTAATTTCGAAATGATTGAGTTAGCTTGCTAGCTCAGCAGTAGTCGTTAGCTCTACCAAATGAGCACTTTTTTGAATCAATGTTGACGGTATCCCCATTTTGAATGGGACACCTGCCATTGGAATAGTTCACTCACTTGTGGCTATTTAGTGAATCGACGTCAATTCAAGAGTCTTGTTTTCCTGTAAACAACTGTTCAAGCGAAACAGGTGTCAAATATCACGCACACTTGTGTTGTAACTTAAGTCATTATTTATCTGTTGAGGAATGTATCACAGTTTATTTGTCAGAAATAGTCCCCTCAGTCCGATCACTATAAACTGATTTTAAAAGTACACCTACTACATCACAACTGTCACGTGCAGGTCGAGCTGTTAGTATTGCGTCAAGGAAACAGGTGATGTAGCCGTTGTAAATTATGCTTGTGCCTTATCTACCCCCTAAAGGAGATCCTAAGAGTAGTAAAATACTATTAGCATCTATCGGTCCATCAGTACTGTATATTGAGCTAACGAGTAGAAACGTGACAGAAATGTTCATTTTGATTCAAATTATATCCTTTGATAAGGTGCTCTAACTTGTTTTCTCTGACAATGTTGTCTGTATGAATTAACAAAAGCCCTTTTCATCAACACCATATTTAAATATTTACCAACCTGTAGTCTTTGGTCAAGAAATATTTGGGTAACGTTAGTTAAAAAATAAGCAGATTTTTTCTTTTTTGTAAAACACCCCTTCTGAAGAAAAAAGTGAATTTTGTTATGTAGTGTGAAGTCTGATGTTTGAGAAAATATAAAGGATCACTAACTTTCACTTTTTTCTTACATTTTTACTTCTATGTAGTTACAGAAAGAATTAGGAATATAGAGGTGTCTCATCAAATGACAACAACACTTGACACTTTTATAGCAGTTCCAAAAAAGTTAAATATTTTAACAATTCTGAGACAAAATCTTGAATGGGGTCTATCAACTAATTAAACTTGTTAGTGGAACTGCCCGATTTAAAATCAGTATATGGTGTCACGCGGAGGACATGGTTTTTAGTGACGGAATGCATAACATTTCTTAAGCTTTTAGAAATATATGGATGAAAAAATGATTGCAATTTACTAAAATTATGCCTGAAGCATTTGTATTTTTTTCTTTATCATTATAAAAGTTGTAATTTATTGAACATGAGACAGTCACACCATAGGACAATTTTGAAATTTAGCTCAAATATTTACACAATTCTAAAGACAAATCATTTTTATATCAACAGGTCCATGTAAGACAAAAATGTTTAACCATTTACTGCATTTTAAATGATGACAATACTAATTCTATTAATTTTTATCTTGTTTGACAGTGAAAATGCCATGTCTGTCACGTCAATAATCCATTTACTCCTTTATTGCCAGTCCTTACATTGCAACCTGGTAACATTCTCGTATGTTATTAAAATGAGGCAGGGCCACAAACAAAAGCCTACTGATGCACCTTTATAGAAATGTGATGCCCCATTAGTCAAGTGCTCATTTGAATTTTCCATTCTTTTTTTCCCCCTCACTCTTTGTATCAACAAGTTGTTAATGTGGGGTCAATCATGTGAATTGTGAAAGCAATCAACTGTACTGCATGCATCATGTAGTTTACCATTGGCCACACCCTCTCCATATACAGCACAGATGAGCTGTGTAAACTGAGTAAACCTTAAGTCACTTGAGTCAATAGCGCCAATCCTATATTATTGTCTAGTGACTCCACCTTTGATTTCAGGTCGTCAAAGAGGTTTTGTTTTTGTATATAATTATTATAACATACTATCAGATTACACCTATGACCAATAGGCTCACAATCTGGACAGTTGGCTGACCTTGAGGCTAATCTCTGTTTTTAAAGTTAAAATTGTATTTTCTTGGCTACATGGAAGCCATTGATTCCACATGGATGTACATTTGTTAGGAAGATTAAAGGGATAGCTCACCTAAAAACAAAAATTCTGTCATCATTTGCTCACCGTTTATAACTTTCTATGTTCTGTGAAAAAAATATATATTTTTAGAAATGTTTGTTCATACAATGGAAGTCAATGTTCACCAAAACTGTTCTGCCAACATTCTCCAAAATATATTTTATGTTCCGCTGACAAAAGAAAAAATAAGTCAAGGTTTGAAACAACATGAGCCATCCCTTTAACTATTGACAATCCTTTAAGAGAGTCTGAGTGAGCATTGATGTCAGTGTCAGTTAGGAAGGGAACCGACAAATGCTATGCTTGCCTTAATGAGAAGCCTCATTGTTTTAGCATTTTCTCAGTGGACAGAAAAGAAAGTAGGCCTGTGTTTTCATCATTGCAGACAGGGTGAATGATGGGAACAGGAGAAAGCTGAATATTAATAAGTATCAGCCCAAACATGTTTGACTGACTTGAAAGGGTGCAGTTATATATTATAATTAAATACCTGTAAAATACCAGTCTTGCATCGTTAAAACAGCTACACAAGCTTTAACATCTGCTGTGTTCTTCTCAAAGACCTTTCTCTAGAGTTCCCTTAATACCAGTCTACCTCTGACCTTTCACTACTTCATCACTGCACTGCTGCCTGTCCCATTGCTTGAAGCCATGGCTGCTAACAGGAATGCTTTGGCCCTTCACAAAGTGATAATGGTGGGCAGTGGCGGCGTGGGCAAGTCAGCACTAACACTGCAATTCATGTATGATGAGGTAAGACTTAATATTTTGGAATTTTTACATTGTTTGTGTAAATTCATATTAATTATGCTGATCCCTTTCAAGTTTGTGGAAGACTATGAGCCCACTAAAGCAGACAGCTACAGAAAAAAGGTGGTTCTGGATGGAGAGGAGGTCCAAATCGACATCCTCGACACGGCAGGACAGGAGGACTACGCTGCCATTCGGGACAACTACTTCCGCAGTGGAGAGGGATTTCTCTGCGTTTTCTCCATTACAGAATCTGAATCCTTTGCTGCAACTGCTGATTTCAGGTAGAGAGTGAAACTGATGAAACTGATGATTGACATAATACTAGTCAAAGTTCTCATTTTATCTCTAAACTTCAGAGAACAGATCCTTCGGGTGAAGGAAGAGGAGAACGTACCTTTCCTGCTGGTGGGAAATAAATCGGACTTGGAGGACCGACGGCAAGTCGGGGTGGAGGAGGCCAAGGCCAGAGCAGAGCAGTGGGCAGTCAGCTATGTCGAGACTTCTGCCAAAACCCGTGCCAACGTAGATAAGGTAGGCCTGGTTTGGCAATCATTACATGTGATACGTAAAGGATTAGTTCACCTAAAAATGAAAATTTCCTGATATTTTACTCACACCCATCTCATCCAAGATATTCATAGCTTTCTTTCTTTAGTCGTAAAGTTTTAGAGGAAAACATTCCAGAATTTTTCTTCACATAATGGACTTTAATGGCAACCAACGGGATGAAGATCCAAATCAATGCAGTTTAGATGGCTCTGCACGATCCCAGTTGAGGAATAGGGTCTTATCTAGCGAAACGATCAGCCATTTTCTAAAAAATAAATAAACATATACATTCACCTAAAGGATTATTAGGAGCACCTGTTCAATTTCTCATTTATGCAATTATCTAATCAACCAATCACATGGCAGTTGCTTCAATGCATTTAGGGGTGTGGTCCTGGTCAAGACAATCTCCTGAACTCCAAACTGAATGTCAGAAAGGGAAAGAAAGGTGATTTAAGCAATTTTGAGCATGGAATGGTTGTTGGTGCCAGACGGGCCGGTCTGAATATTTCACAACCTGCTCAGTTACTGGGATTTTCACACACAACCATTTCTAGGGTTTACAAAGAAAAACATCCAGTATGCGGCAGTCCTGTGGGCGAAAATGCCTTGTTGATGCTAGAGGTCAGAGGAGAATGGGCCGACTGATTCAAGCTGATAGAAGAGCAACTTTGACTGAAATAACCACTCGTTACAACCGAGGTATGCAGCAAAGCATTTGTGAAGCCACAACACACACAACCTTGAGGCGGATGGATGGGCTACAACAGCAGAAGAGTTAGAGTTAGAATTTGGCGTAAACAGAATGAGAACATGGATCCATCATGCCTTGTTACCACTCTGCAGGCTGGTGGTGTAATGGTGTGGGGGATGTTTTCTTGGCACACTTTAGGCCCCTTAGTGCCAATTGGGCATCGTTTAAATGGCACGGCCTACCTGAGCATTGTTTCTGACCATGTCCATCCCTTTATGACCACCATGTACCCATCCTCTGATGGCTACTTCCAGCAGGATAATGCACCATGTCACAAAGCTCGAATAATTTCAAATTGGTTTCTTGAACATGACAATGAGTTCACTGTACTAAAATGGCCCCCACAGTCTCCAGATCTCAACCCAATAGAGCATCTTTTGGATATGGTAGTACGGGAGCTTTGTGCCCTGGGTGTGCATCCCACAAATCTCCATCAACTGCAAGATGCTATCCTATCAATATGGGCCAACATTTCTAAAGAATGCTTTCAGCACCTTGTTGAATCAATGCCACGTTGAATTAAGGCAGTTCTGAAGGCGAAAGGGGGTCAAACACAGTATTAGTATGGTGTTCCTAATAATCCTTTAGGTGAGTGTATATACATATACATACACTACTAACTAAATTGCTCTTCTTGCGCTCCTCTGTGGCGTGCCACGGATTACATAATTACGCCCGAAAGGTCACACTAGACATAGGCGGAAGTACCGCCCGACATCATTGTTTTACCTTTTTTTGCTAAAAGATGTTTGTAGAAAATGTCCGATGGTTTCGCTAGATAAGGATCTGGGACCATGCAGAGCCCTTTGAAGCCATTTGAAACTGCATTGATTTGGACCTTGAACCCGTTGGTTGCCATAGAAGTCGATTATGTGATGAAAAATTCTGGAATGTTTTCCACAAAAAATTAATTTCTTTTCTACTGAAGAAAGAAAGACATGAACATCTTGGATGAGATGGGGTTAAGTCAATTATCAGGACATTTTCATTTTTAAGTGAACTAATCCTTTAAAGGGATAGTTCATCCAAAAATGCTAACTGTCATCATTTACTCACCCCGATGTCTTTTCAAACCTGTGACTTTATTTCTTCTGTGAAACAAAATAATCTACTTTGAAGAATGTTCAAAATACTTTTGACTTTTATTCTATAGATAAAAACACTAATTCTTTTACACAAAAAAATAAATACATTTTGTGATCCACAGAAGAAAGTCAGTCAGACGTACAGGTTTGGATGACATGAGGGTGAGCATCACCCACATTTGGGTGGACTATCACTTTAATAAACAGAATTAATTGATAATAGCAGAACTGAAGAGAATTTTCTTTCCCCCAATATTACATTCATACAAACTTCATAATTCCTTCAGGTGTTTTTTGATCTCATGCGTGAGATCAGAGCCAGAAAAATGGAAGATGGCAAAGAGAAAAATGGAAAAAAGAAGAGGAAAAGTTTGGCAAAGAGAATTCGTGAAAGATGTTGCATTTTATAACAACCGAGTCGCACTATGCCAACATCTCTTCTCTACCCTTCCACTGCTTCCCTAAAAAAAAAAAAAAAATTCCATCAGGTTTCATCACTCTCCAGTCCACTGCTGGAGATCATCTCGTAAAAACACATCTAGTCTACGGTCTTTGTCTGGTTCTTCTCATTGTCATTTCTCAATAGGTATAAGAGGACAGGATATCAGATATGCATTAAAATGACAAAAGGTGTCAAAGGTCTGACATATGAGATTTCATATCACGTCTCAGCTCAAGCACACCATAACAAACTACTTTAATGATTTTAACATGTAACTAGATTCTGTTCACTTTAGTTGCTTTTAGTTGAATGTGAGTACATTGAGTGCTGAACACTAACTATGTAGGGAAAACAATACTACTCCAAGCTATTTGTTACAGAGTTCACGGTGTGTTTGAGGATTTAAACCTCCTGTTTCGTTTTACTTCCTAAAGTAAAGCCTTAATGTTAGAATACACAAAAATGGGTGTTACGCTGCATGAATGCTTTTAGGAACCGATCTAAAAGAAAATTACATAAAATATATATCTTTGCCTAACACAGGCATTGCTAAATACTTCCTAAGACAATACGCAAATGATTTAAAACAGCTAAATATCTAAAAAAGTTAGGAGTTTAATTGGCTGTTTTACCAAAACCTTTGTTTGAATTCAGACACTTTTTAAGTGTAAAAGGCCATACATTTCAGAACATTTGGCACTGTCCTTTATTTCATTTTAGTGCATCAAATATGTGATTTAACATTTAACAACTAATCTCATACATAACATATTTGTAGTTAAAGGGCTTTTTCACATATCCCTGTGTGCGTGGCACTAGATTTAGAGGTTTGATTTGTGCTATCTAGGGGTCCCAAGTAACACATTAATTTTTTTGTTATTTAAAAATGAGAGCATCATCTAGCTTGAGTCTACTTTACTGTGAAAACGGGTTGGAATGTTTTATTACACAGACTGAAATGTGTACTTTATTAGAACTTATATGCAATTTAAATGTTCTTGCAACTTTTATCCTGTGTAATTATATTTTCTATTGAAAATTTACATTTTCTGAATTTTAGTTATTTTGAGGGTAAGAGAATATTGCGAAATCATACTTGCTCGTACTAAAACTAAGAAACTCTAAAAGGGCTGGACATGATCTGCATTTTAGACATTTGGTGGCTACTCTGCAGATTCGAGTAAAAGAAAACAGTCACCCTTTGATGAATGGTTTTGAAGAAGCACATCCATGTGTAAATAAATGTGAGGTTGACCATTTATTTCCACATTATTCTGGCATCTACCAAATATTGTTCTTTTGCAGCTAAAACACTGCTTCTTTTAAATGTTACCTCTACCAATGTCTTTACCCAAACCTATGTGTGCACTGTGGCTTTTGCTAAATTTTTGTTCCCTCAGTTTTATATAGTGGGTTAATACCCTTTCAACAAAGCCCTCGATTGGTCTGTTTGTGTGGTAAGTGTGCCATGTGGCTATGATGCTGACAATATCAATGGCGGACGCCTCAAGAAACCCTTCATTACTTTAAAGAGTGACTGACTTTAAATGCTAAATGTTTACAATACAATATGTTTTAATATAAACCTCTATTGTTTGAGTCTTTCTTGTACACTAAGATGAAATGTCTTAATTTTATTCTGTATTTTGGGTGTCTCATGCAAGAATTTGAATGATAAATAAGTCACGGCCAAATTATAAGCATTATCAAAATAACTAGCTGACAACCAAAAAAACTGACAGTACTAATGTAATATTACAACAGTAATTCTGATGATATGAATGTCGGATGAAATTGAAAAGCAAACACTTGAGCATACTGAACTTCACAATGTAAAATGTTGTTTCTGTTACATTAATAAAATCTATTTTTGTAGACATCTAACATGAGATTCGTATGGTATATCCTACAGAAAAAATGTGATAACTATAAAAAGACTGAATTACAACTTCCAGAGATGTGTAGTAATGTTGGTTTATCTACAATATATTTGAAAATCCATGGTAAAATTAACTTTGAAGATAGTAAACATGTGTTTACTAATAAATAAAAAAGTAACATTCAATTCCAATGTTTGTTTTTGACAAGAACTGTATTGCATTACAAATTTTAATTAAATTAGGGTTATAATTCAACAATGGTCCTTTGTGGGCCGTTTATAATGACAATGTTGGTTATCAGATCAAATTTTTTTTATGTACAGAAAAGAAACTGCCATAGATTGTAATAAAACCAAAAAAAGTGTAACCAAAAATAAAATGTTTAAAAAAAAAAACAGTACATAGAAAATTAGGGAAGGAGCCAAACCTACAAATACTTGACCTGACCTAGTTAACAGTACACAATCAACACTGAGAGGTAGATGGATGTGTTGATCAGACATCTCTTTTGTTAGACTGCATTTTGAGCTTGAAGACATATTCCTCTGAATTCAATGAAAGATTTGCAAACTCCATGGGAGCGGGCCAGAGATGGCAAACTACTTTCAATAGGCTGCCAGTTACAAAAGCACCCCATTTTTATGATCCTGTCGTTGAAGTGCAGATATAAAAGTAAAAGAGAAGGTCTCTTTATACAAGAAAGTACATATGATTTTTAAAAATGTTGTGGAATCGGTTTCTCAAGAATTATTGCTGGTGAATCCTGTCTCAGGTCCATGTGTTCGGCTGGCTCCATTTGACTTTAAAAAAATTAGTGCACTACAGCTGCACTAAATAAAGAGGACTGTTCGGTGACTTTTGCCTCTCACTGAAGTTAGAGAAATGTACTGCATTTTAATTGTAGTACCTCCCTTGTCTGCTTGTATTGGTTTGTTTGGAGTTGCTTTTAGACTGGGTTTGTGTGACTGAGATAGGCTGTAGGTCAGCCCAGGGATCTTGGAGCATTGATGGTTTGTAAAACTTTTCCATATCATTTGTCCCTCTCTCCCTGCCATGCGCTGACCCAAACGGTGTGGATGTCCGTGGTGAACCCTTAAGGAGAAAATTATCATGCAGAAAGACGTTAAAACGACCACATTTAACCAGAGGTTGTATTACAGTGTCCTAGCCAACAACAAAATATAAACGCACATAATTCGCAGAAATTAATTCGGATCAGAGCAGCAGTACTGCAAAGAGGCGAAATTAAAGCACATAAACTGTTTAAGAATTAAAAGCGCGCATTATTATTTGGTCCTGAACGCGAGTGAACTACCTGATATCCAGCATGTCGGCCGGGACTCTCATACGGCGAGCGTCTGAACGGTGCGCCTCGGGGACTGGCGTTCGATCTTTGCGGTGTGTGACTCGGAGACTGACTGTTATAATATTTACCACCGCCGCCGCCTCTATTACCACCGAACTCTCTCGGTGGGGTATTGGGAGAACACTGTCCGAATCTCGGTCCAAACGGCGGCGGCGGTGGGGTTGAATATGCCCACGGAGGCGATGGAAACATACTCCCTGTCCTGTCGTAAACTGGAGGCGGGCTGCGGAAGCCTGCTGCCCGTGGACCAGAACCCTGGCGGGGATGGCGAAACTGTGGTCTTTGCATCCTGTCGTGGTATTTTTCTACACTGCTTCCTAAACCTAAAAAAACGCTGTTTTTATAACCTGGCGCTTAAACCTGTTTTTCACTAGTTAGCATAACAAAACAGGACGACCCGGAATAAGAAAATTCTCTCGACGATTATCATTTGAATACATCGCCGATGAAAGACTCGATACTGCCGCCTATTCTCATGGCGCGTCAAGCACCCATTCGAGTTTAATCATCTAACGTTAGTACCGTTAAACACCTACCATCTAAGCAAAGTTTCAGTGTTGTTCACACAACCGTTTTCTCAAGTACTTGCAATAAACAAGAAACAACATTGTGCAAATATTTTAGTATTTGTCCAGTCACAGTGTCTTGAAAGCTGGTAGCCTCCAATGGACAATAATAAATTAGTCTTCCTTACATTTAGACATGAACATCATCTGATGTTCATGAAAATCGATGAGTAGTGTTTTATATGTTTTATTCCCTTTATGTTAACTTCTTTTCTCTCATTGTCTACTCTGTGTGTGCTGTTCTCTCTTTTTTTCTGCTCATAAGCTGCAACAAATCAACTCAAGTGCAGTTTAAAATAAAACAGGCTTATATTTAATAACTGTCTAAGACCTCAATGTTAAATTTGAAAACTAGTGTCATTGAAAGCACATTAAAAGTTCCTTAGAATTTTATTTTTTATTATTATCATTTTTTATTGAGTCTTAGTGTTCACTTCTCTTTATGGTTTATTCTAAGGTAGGCCTATTTAATATTGTTATTTTATTTTATTAAAAGAAGTCTGAGTGTTCACTTCTCTTTATGATTTACTAAGGTATTTCATATTTTTATTTTATTGAAAGAGTGTTAATTTGTCTTTATGATTTACTGTAGGATATTTGTGAGAGCCAAATGGTTGTTTCTCTTCAGCTGTCAGCAGAGGTCAGTGTAACCATTACACAGTTAGAAGATTAAGCAGTGAACAGATTAATGTGTTAGAAGTGGATAAGCCAATATGTGCAGTAAAACATTGACATAAAATTTAAAACCTCCCGACACTCTCTGAGTGGGAAGGGCCAGGGCTCCTGTTGTTGTGAATAGTCCTCTGTTAAGGAGGTTTTATTAACTGTGCTCTTGAAAACAGATCATAATTCATCAGTGACAAAGTTTTGTGCTGAGAGGATAAGAGGTTTACAGTGAGGAGGAATTACACTTTCCCACAGAGTTCTGATTGAGGACTGTTGATGGATTGAGTTCTCAAGTGTGTTTTCTTTTTCATCAATTCAAAGATTTTGTGACATTGTTTCTTCAGCGGGACATCGTTTGGTTTTGTTATTATTTCATTTGGACAAAAGTGAACAGAGAAAGTGTGGCCTTAAAAGGCAGTCTAAAGCTCGAGAAATTTAGTTTGGGAACTTAAACCAGGACTAATGGCTGCAGTGAGAATACAATGGCACTCAGTAATTCAGAAAAACAAATGTAAATTGGTGCAAAGTCAGTTTCCTTAATTACTCTTAAGGGACTTTAGACTGATGTACAGCACAGAACTTCAACAGATTTTGAAGACACTTTGTTGCAAGTTTAGTTTAGTTGTAACATTACATTACAATATTACAACTATGTAAGATTACTGTTAAAAGCAGTCAAAGGATATATTAGATGCAGCTGAAATCCCACAGTCCTAAATGTAAACCTAAATCAGCTCATTGTTATGCTGTCTTTTAGATTGTTTTTCAGTGATAGAGATTTATCGGCTCAGATATTAGGTTGGCAACCAACTGCATTATTTAGCTGTCCTGCCTATAGGAAAGACAATGATGGCCATTTCTTGGCTAAAGATCAGACGCAGGCTTGACTGGCATGGCAAAAATAACAAACAAGTAAATGCACACCAAAAAAAATGCAGACTGGCACATGAGGCATATTTTGTCTACAGGGACAAAATATTTTATGGGACAAAACTGTCACTGAAGTCATAGGCCATCTCATTGAGAAACAATGTGGCACTCAGATGAACCATTCCCTCTTAAGTCCCCCAGGCAAGTGACCTATTTCTTCACCCTAGATTTTGCTCATGAGCTAGCCTTCAGTTTCCAGAGTTCCCAGACTAACTTTGTCCCACCTCAAATGTCCCTCTATCATCCACTCACTGAAGGCTTGTCACTTCCTCAATTTACTATAGGTTACCACAATTGTTGCTGTTCTAAAAACACCATGAACTCAGGTATGTTCTTGTTATGACGCGAGTACTCATAACAAAATGTGTTTTGTAGAAAAAGACTTTAGTTATTGCCTTATTCTTTATTATACCACATTTAGTTCTGGTCCTTGAATTTTATTGGTCGAGCAGCATTCTAAGAGTGACCAGTAGGTGATGACAAGTGATCACCTGAGTGAATCATTCATTCAGTCATTTATTTTAAAACACTGATTCAATCATGAACAAAAAAAAGTTACTGTCTGCGTGCTATGTGCATGTTCCCTTTTGGTTTAATTCTAGTTCCTGTTTCCTTTGTACTCATTTTTCCACCACTAGTTTGTTTCTGTGGTTGTTAATCCCCACACCTGCTCTGTACCTTAGTTACCCAGTTTGTATGCCCTGAGTTCTCCTTAGTTCTTGGTCCTGCAGTGTCAGTGTTTTTGTGCCTCCCTTACAAAAAAGTAGATTATATACAGTAAATGTTCTATTAGTACTATCTTCTTTTAAACTAAAAATAAGAAAGTTACTTTCAGTCTACGTTTTATATACTTCTCAGAAATATATATATACTTAAAATTGCACTTAAGTATACTTGACTTGTACTGACAGGAAAGTATAAGGTTTTTAACAAGTAATTATTTTGTGATTAGTTAAAAAGTATGTTCTTTATATTATGAAATAATGACTGCATCTGAAAACTTAGGTTAGCAGACTTGTTGCCTCGCTGCCTTATAGGCAATGACTCTGCAGGAAGCATTTGCGCAGGAAGGTACCTCAGGAAACTGATTTCGGACAGACTTCTGAGGCAGAGTAACGGTTTAATCATCTACAGCAAAACAGAGTCAGCTTTGGTGAGAACTAAACAAATATAAAATTACTACAGTAGTAATTTTTTGCTAGAAATGACATCTGAAGTGACAAACGTTGGTCAAAAACATACATTTACACACACTGACCAGTAAAATCAACTTTGAGACGCCATCTTTCTTTTAGCTCAACTATAACTGAATGGAACCCATAGGATTGTGGGATATCATAGGCAGTGAAGGATACATCTATGCTGCCTTCAAAAATGAAGGTGTTTCAGAAGACAGAAAGTGAAGCTAACATTGGATTC
Source organism: Gobiocypris rarus (assembly GCA_023029165.1). Taxonomy (NCBI): domain Eukaryota; kingdom Metazoa; phylum Chordata; class Actinopteri; order Cypriniformes; family Gobionidae; genus Gobiocypris; species Gobiocypris rarus. Next base: position 41,264,129 of record CM040915.1, on the reverse strand, counting down.
AGATGTGCCTTGATGCCTTCCTTAAAGGGTTACTTCAGCGATTAGCATTAAGATTTGTATCAGTAGAAACCCGGGATTATCTTCAAATTATCGTACTTTCCCCCCTCATATGACTCTGAGACGAGAGAATTAAGTATTTTATTTCTGGAAAAATTCCTCAGATGATGCAAATATTGTCATTTTGCGTCATCATAGCAGTTTTTATCCAGAGTTACAACTGTTCAAATGAATTCCTATGAAAGTTAAGCTTCCAAACACATGATCTCAAAATGCGCCAGACTATTCACGTGCTGTGAATGCTGCCACGAATCCCGCAATTACCTCAGCTCATGTGATGAATGTAATCCGACTCCTGCTGCGTTTGTGCAGTGATGGCCGTGACACTCAATCGGCTCACTCATAATATATTGAACAGACACGTTCAGTTTTTAATTGTAGTGTCTCTAACTGAACTGATTTTATGAAAATGAACGCAGTGGGCAAGTGATCCAGTAAACCAGTAGCCATGTCTAGATTAGGGCAGCGAAGCAGTGCATTCTGGGAATTGTTGTCTTTTATCCACATGAGACAAGTGTTTTCTCAGTCTAGAAGGCACCAAATAAAAAATAAAAAATCACAATTCTACTACATTAATGAGTTTAAATACAGATTAATCTTCCCAGCGCTGAAGTACCCCTTTAATGCATCCTCCTTAGGCAGCATTTTTATGTTTTTGGTGTTGTCATTATCATGTGACCTACCAGTGTCAGATGCTTCACTTAACTGCCATCTACAACCTCTCTCCTGTGGCCTCATGGAATAGTAGGCATAAAGTGTCTATCAGATGCACACTTTACAATCCCACCAGAAGAAGTAGGTCATCCGTGTATTTTTTGCCAACTTTTTGTTTAATGAACACTGTGAAATCTATTCATTCGGAAATACTTTTCACATACCGTTTTTCGACAAATACTGTATATACAGGTCCTTCTAAAAATTAGCATATTGTGATAAAAGTTCATTATTTTCCATAATGTAATGATAAAAATTTAACTTTCATATATTTTAGATTCATTGCACACAAACTGAAATATTTCAGGTCTTTTATTGTTTTAATACTGATGATTTTGGCATACAGCTCATGAAAACCCAAAATTCTCAAAAAATTTGCATATTTCATACGATCAATAAAAGAAAAGTGTTTTTAATACAAAAAAGTAAACCTTCAAATAATTATGTTCAGTTATGCACTCAATACTTGGTCGGGAATCCTTTTGCAGAAATGACTGCTTCAATGCGGCGTGGCATGGAGGCAATCAGCCTGTGGCACTGCTGAGGTGTTATGGAGGCCCAGGATGCTTCGATAGCGGCCTTAAGCTCATCCAGAGTGTTGGGTCTTGCGTCTCTCAACTTTCTCGTCACATTATCCCACAGATGGCATCTTCTATTAATGCCATGTCAGACCTTTTGTTCATTAATGTTTTTTTTTGGAATGTATTGGCTTTAGTTCATGGACCTAGCTTGAGGTCAATTGCTTTGGGAATGTGCTAGAGAGAGAGAGAGACAAACTTGTTTCTTGTTGGGAGATGCCATTGGTCTGGCTGTATAGCGAAGGGCTGAGCGGTACCTCAGTGCAGATATTTATCTAGAGTTCAGGATCCTGCAGCATTGGTATACTCATGCTCTAATAATCAAATCTCGTCATCTGGCTTCATGCTTAGTTGGTCACATGCTATTCGCACGGCATCTCTCTGGCTGCTTCTTTGTGATTCTTTATGGCACTTCAAACTTTGTCTTTTGAACTGTTTGGGATAACTGATAACTGATTAGCCATCTCTAGACCGTTCCACAGTCTTTGATATAATATTTCATCCTTCAGGGAAAATTGTTCAGTGCACTAAACCTACATATGTGAAATGCAGGAAACTAGCCAATCATGATGAATGGTGCTGTTGTTTGTGGACTCTTAATGGAATTGGGGAGCTCTGGGAATCTGTTACAGGAATTGGAGGAGTTCAAGGCAGTGACAGATCTCAGGTGAGCAGTAGCACCTGCATCCATCAAGAGTTCAGCAGACTAAAACTTTTTTGAGTTAATCCTCTTCTAGGCATTGTCGTCACAGTATTTTTATTTTTGGCAGCTGTGCAGAGCCTCTAATTCTTTTATTTGACCCGGAGAACTTTTCACAGATGCCGTGAGACTGTAAAATCATCTTGTTTCCTTCAGTCATTCAACGCTGTCTCATAGCACGTAATGCTGTTGTCAATCATCATTCCACCTAATAACACCTAAAATTCACTTTACAAATCTTATGTGAAGTAACAGCATCCTTGTGATATCATATAAATGCTTGAGAGTTGAATTCTGAGAAGATTGCAATGGTCTGATTAAGATAATGACTTGAATATTCCTTAGAGTGGAATTATCATCTTCCTTTGTCTGATCCTTCACAAAATAAAAAAACAGCTGTTTTTTATGCCGATCATAAGAGGATAGATCTACACCTGTTTGAGCTTTAGTGTATTATGAGGATATTGCACTAATTTGCTTTCTGAGCACATCCATTTTTGCAGGTGTGTGTGATACAATTGAAAAAGTTCCTTGAACAACTTTATGATGTGCTTCGTGAGGGCTGGGATGAAATCCCAAACTCGTGATTTGAGATATAACTTCACAAACAAACCTTTATTCTAAACAATGCACCCTTGAAATTCCATCCCCTTGATGTGTAATACTGTTTCATAAACACATTTGTGAAAAGAAAGAATGTATGTGTTAACAGAATAATTGATCAATGACAATACGAGTATTTTTAGACCAATTAGGACTCGAGCCAAAATAGATGCTGGTACGTCCTCCCTGCCAAGTCTGGATCAGAGGTAGCAATCGGTTGGCTATGTGAATAGCTGCGGAGAACACGCTCAGCTTCGAAAAACATCCCTTGTTATCTGTGTGGCAAATGAGAGATGGAGTCATACAGGAATTTTTCCAAACAAAGGAAAATAGTTGGATAGCTGCAGATGGATCAAATAATAGTTTAGTAAATATTACAATATAGTTTGGGATCTTAATATGACTGCCAGATAAATGCCCAATCTTGCGTATAATGGCTCTGATGTTATATAATGCTGGTGGCCCATCTACTTTGTCCTGTTATCGACAACATTTCACATCTTAATTAATTTATCACTACACGCATTTTAATACTAACAAACACTTTTACATGTGTTACACTTGAACACATTGTACTTATAAAAACAACTCTGGAAGGTGTGTTTCATTATACACAGTATGTATTTATACAGCTTGTAAAGGCCATAAATGGAACAAAGGGATTTTAATGAGTGTGTTCAATGAAACATAAGGAGGTCAATAAAAAACACTTAATTTAATCCAGCAGATAATGAGGAATGAAAATATTTAAGTCAATATTTTATATGACGATCACATGTATCAGCCTACACGACAATTGAAGGTTTTATGTTTAAATGAATACAATGTTTAACAGATGACCTGTAGCAAAATCTCTCTTTTTATCTCTCTATTGATGATGTAATCATGTTTGATGACCATATCTAATAGCCAAGCATGTACTTTCCTCCTGCTCCTGGTACAGCAATCAAAGGGTGTTTCTGTTTTGGTGATAATCTAAGGATTTTGCCTTTCTAAATCAATGTGTAAGCTAAGAACAACAGCTACTGTGGAAGTTTATGTTCATGCACACCCAATTTACCTTGGACAAGATTTGTTGCCATTGCTGATAAAGAAGGAATGACGGGAACCTCCTGTTTCCTGCACTGTGTTTGAGGCACTTAGCTTAACTAGATATCCACAAGAAGAACTGTTACACTGTTAACTGTTATATTACAATTGTTTATTAAATTTTAGTTTAAAATTTAAAATCCTTAGATTTTGTGAAATAATTTCAGTGCGTTCTCATGTTGTCTGTGCAATTGTTCATGAAAAATGCTGTGTAACATTAATGCTGCAATATTTTTCAAATTAATTAATTTATTTCTAAATATAATCTAATTCTTGCTGTAGTGTTTAATGTTGCATTACTGTGCTACCGGAATTATCGTAAATACAAGTTTTCTTGTTAAAAATGGGACATGGACACCCTCTCAAGTTGTATTTACCACTGGGAAGTTCAGGGATATGGCCAGATTATAAACTTTAAACATGGCGGAAGGGAGAATGATCGCTGTTACTGGTATTCTTTATCCATTTTTTTCCACAACAGCTACAGCGCCTTGTCTTGTTGTTAAAGGGCATATTTACATAATGAAGTGATATATACACAGCAAAAATAGCCTCTATTTGACCGAAATAAAGTTCACTGCACTTTAACAACCACTTTAGGAAGACAGGATCTGACAAATCACAACTGAAAATAAGGATTATATATAGTCAAGAGAAACACTAGGACCTAAACGACACAATTAAGACACATGAGGGCAAATCAAAAACCATGGCAAAGATGAACTGGGACAACCCAAACACCGGAAACCGAACTGGAGACAGATTGAAAACGTAATCAAAACTCAAACCCAAACAGATGTGACACTATATTTCTTTCTGTTGCCTATACACTATGTAAACAGTTCCCAAGTTTTATAAAGAATCAGATGGAAAGGTCAGAGTGAGAGATGGGAGTTCTTTAATATTAGGCAAAAGGCATGATTTATTAACTGGGTTTAGGTCATTTTACCAAATTGAGTACAGAAATGCTACAAATGTATGTCCTTGTGAGAGTTTATTGGATAATGAGTGTTGGTGTGGTTTGGAAGACCTGCCCTTCAGGTGTAAGTACACCTGGGTGAATGACACCGCAGAGACACAACTGTTGATTAATATATCCTGTGCTTCATCTATCTGACAGAAAAGATCTTCCCAAATGTCTAAATCTTTTTGTACCACAGATGCTGATTTGAAATGAACATTTAATGAGGTTCTTCAGACAGTAGACACTCCCTTCCATTAACTTGTTATTAGTTCATGACCGCTAGTTACAATGAGTGATACTCCAGAGATTAATGAGACTACATGATCATGATGGTGATTGTCAGGTCAAACAATAAGTATCTAATAAAATACAATTATTATAAAATGTTAAGTCCTGTAGATGGAAAACTAGCTTGTGGAATCATGGCAGTCTACATAAGATCTAATTTACATCCAAATGGTAACGCCAAAGAACCCAAACCTCAAAATCTAACTACTGAACTTAACTACTTGAATCTTGATTCAGGTAGAATAAACTGAATAGCAAGTTGTGTTTCCGCCAGTTCTTCAGTTTTAGTGAATGGGTTTATAGTACATTATACTTACTAATGCATTTGGCAAAAGTAGGCTCAAACTATGCTGTGAATACAGTTGGCCCCTGAAATAAATATGTGCCGCTTATGTGCAATGAAAATCAGGCCTCATTCTGTTTTTCTGAGCTCATCAAGCCTCATTAATTGTCATATAATTTGGAGACGGAAATGCACTTGTATTCAAAGACATTAGCAAAGTAATGCTGACCATTGCTGCATGCATGGTATAAAAGTGTATTTATGAAAAGCAAAATGAATACTTTTTTGCGTATCTGCAGCATACATGAAGTGTGTTGGAAGAATATTAATTAATCAGACTGAAGAGACTTAAATCTGGTGTGATGTAGGCTATATCATAAATGTCAGAATTTCTCTAAACTGTTTAAGCACATAAATATAAAAATACACAGACAAACTTATAGACTCATACATGCAATTAAAGGATGCATTGAGACCAGCACATTGGCGTCTGAGCCCCTTTGGGGAATGTCCAAGGGCACTAATTAACCAAAATGTCCCAATTCTGCTGTGGCTGAACTGTGTGACCACAGACCTGTCAACCCATGCACTTGGGTCAGCACGTGTGGACCCACATTTTCTCCACCAGCAGGTCCTTTGTCTTTGCAATCAATGGTTTAAAAGAAAAATCGTATTAAAAAAAAGAGACAGTTCACAATACTTCGTTGCTGATGCACACAATGTCCTGTTGGGGATGAAAGGTTTTTCTTGAAAAATGCACAGCCTTGTCGCCTATTCACTGCCGTCTGAACTTTTTTCAGCATACATTTGTTCTGCCCATTTACTTCACATGGGCAAAAAGGGCCAGTGATACGTATGTCTCCACTTATCCTTTACACTGAGTTTGACTGGATAAATGATGGAATGGACCATCAACTTCTCAATCAAGTGTGTTCTGAGACAGATAGGGCAGGTATAATTGATCAGAAGCTGTTGCAATGTGATAAATATCCCTTTTACTGGAAAATATTGTCTTTTTGACCTCCTTTCCTTTGGGCATGATTGTTGCAAACCCATTCTATCCATTTGATAAGTAACATTCACCCTTTTTGTCCTGAGCTATTATTTTCACTGGTCTGTCATTTCTGTCAAACCGGCCTGGGAGCCGTCCTTAGAATACTCTTCTCTCCAGGATCACTCAAGTCCTCAGTTAACCTCCAGCCTGCCCCAGTTTTCTGCTCTCCTTCAATGTTATCGTTTGAACAAGGAATGAGGCAACAAAACCGATCTACATGTTATTGTCTACATGTATATACATGCATGTTAGGTACAGTCACAGAAATTCAGGATTTGAGTGGAAAGATTCATTGCCATGAGAGTCCAATGGGGTGAGTCTTGCACAGCATCAGGGAATAAGGTATGCTTGTGTTTTAGTCGTCCCATGGCAAATCATGTCAAAACATTTGATGTTATTGATGATATACATATTTTGGAGGACATACAACCTATAGAGAAACCTACATTAAAACCTGCAGTCATGAACTGGAAAACTGGAAGAGAGCCAGAGGAAAAAGATTTATGGTTTTGGCCAAGAGTATGTGGGAGCCGCTTTGTAGTTAGTATGTTTTTTCCCCAGGAGGTGCTGTATCTGTGTAAAGACGACCACACTTCTTCCATGAAAGCCACACAATTCATTCTGGCATTGTAAAAGCCTTAATTTGCATGCGCTCATTATTTACCTTTCACGATTCCCTAATCAAAACAAAGAGCCTGGGTGAGAGAGAATATCCTGGGATGAATAATGGCCAGCTGTTCACTGTGTTTCAAAGATATTTTCACACCTCACATCCTCTAACATTTCACCTTTTGTCTTTAAATTGAAAAGACCTGAGACCATGAAGTGTTTCTGCAGAGATCAGTGGCACGGGAAAAGAGCTTAACCATTTCTATCAGCTGTTGAAACTTTTTTCACTTAGCTCTCCCTGTGGATTTGAGTGGTTTTCCAGGGATCTGAGATTGGCTGCTGTAAAGCTGGAGAAATCCCCTCTCACGTTCACTCATATCCTCTTTTACTTGACTTTTCTTTTTAACTTTACAGGGACCAATGTGTTGGTCATTCAAGACGGCATTTCACATTGTAATATAGAGGAGACTTTTGTTAGGAATTAATTCATTGTGCAATTCTGCAACCTTTTTGAATGTTTAAGCTTTCCATTTATAACTAAAAACAAATTCAGTTCAACATAAAAAAACACTACGAATCTAGTCAGAGAAAGAAGGCACTTGGCTTTGGCAAGGCACAAAATGTTGAGGAAATGACAGAATTGAAAGCACTTATCAGTTGATTAGAAGATCAAATATAGGCCCCAGTTCATGATATCAGTTTACACTGCTCATAGCAATAAGATGAATTGTATCCTTCCGTCACATACAATACATATCTAAAATCTTTTAATCTATTCAGATCACATTCTGTGAATAATTTACGATTCAGATGTGTGCGGCAGTGTGAGCAGTTGCTAATTCTGTAACAGATTCTGTGTCATGTGAGTTCTGTCTTCAGCAGATGTTCTGATCACATTAGGAGCTTCTCACCCCTGTTGCAAAAGCAGTGATGCTGCACAGTTTACCCCCTGAGCAGCTCCTATCATGTCCCGGAGGATCAGAAGGCAATAGATATATTCCCACTTTCCTCCCTAAACAAGGTTTACAGAACTTAAATTAGTTCCAGATGATTTTAAGTTGCTTGACACTTCAATATGTCGTTAGAGTGACCACTTGTGTCACACTTGTGTGCCATGTTTATCTGTCCAAATATTTTTTGAAGATACTCTCCGTCCGGTACAATATTTTAGAGATTGGCATAAATGGATATGTGTTTGTAAAATGTATAAAATGCCCACATAGTAATAAGATTTGATTAATTTACTGGTTTTAATTTAGTCTGGAAATCAATCTTAAAATTAGACAACCTCATTTATCCAGGTTTTCCAAGACTGTGGGAACCCCCTCAAAGAACAACAAAAACTGTTGTTGAGAGGGCAATTTAAAGATCTTGATTTTAGTTGTTTGTCTTATTTTAAAACATATTTAAGTTTGCCCCTAGAGAACCACTGGTCCAAATGAAATTGTTTGAACATTTTGAATTTTTTCATTTGAAATGTAATTTAGTACAAGTATTTATTTTCAATATTACCTGGGTTAAAATTCACCAAAATAAAAAGCAAGTAGCAGTAGAAGTACTTTACAACTTTTTAACCACAAGATGGCATTTGCATTTTCCCATTCTTCATCCTCCAGCATGAAGGACATGTATCTTTCTACTTTCTATCCACTTTGTAATAGTTAAATAAGCACCATGCACTATTGTAACTATTTTGTCTCTCTAATGTTGTTAAGACTAAAATATAATAAAGGAACAAGCAGCACAAAAACACTGCGTTTGTTACACATTGCAAAGAGAAATTAATTGTTGACCACATGAGGAACAGTGAGAAGATTTTAGCTGGGAATGGATTTTCTCATCACAGAGCAGTGAAGAGGACTTTTCAAGAGTGGACAACATGCATACTTCAGACTTGACTGAAACCACATGTCTAAAGCTCCATCAAACGGAAATGTTTTCACATCTGCTGCTTGGAAAAAGCCTGTGAAAATGAATTAGAATCTAGCAGATTTTCAGTTCATTTAATAGATGTACAAACAATGAGAAAGTCAATCACTGTTAATGTAAGTCTTACGTTTCTTTCTGCTTATTTAAACATGCTACAGTCACCATGAAATAAAAATTAAAAAAATTGTTTTGCTTATTATGAATGGTTTATCTATATAATATCTTCTTAAAAGCCCACTGAAGTGCCTTGAAACGTGCAAATGTACTGACATAATTTCCCCTGAAACAGGAAGACAGGACATGTCAAACAGCTCCTTCCCCCACCATAGCATAGAGCCGTTGAGCTCGGTAAAGCCGCAGTTACCTTCTAATCACTAACCATTTTTTCCTCCATATTGCTTTGAAAATTCAGCATTCTGTGCAGAATTCAAATGGGTCTGATATGTTTTGTTGTCTGCGCTGACTTGCGCATGTGATCCACTCTGTGCTCTTGTATCTCTGGACCGAGCTGTGTGTGTGCGCTGCGGCAGTAATGTGTGAAACGAACGTAAAACCAGACTTCATTCGCCTCAACTGAAAGCATATTAATTTAAGGGGCATTTGATTAGACAGAAGATGTGATGAAAACCTCCACGGTGATACCATAAAAATATGATTCATTTAGCTGGAAGTGAGTACGTTTTGAATGCTTATATCTTCTGAATGTGAATTTTGTCATTGTTTTGGAACATACCAGCTTATTCATAACCTTAAGGCTAACATATTCATACTAAGAGCTAAAAAACTTACATTTTGATTTCAGGGGGCCTTTAAAGGTGCAATAGGTGATCTGGGAAATGCTTACTTTAGCCTGCTAGCACAGAAAGCATACAATCCCACCCTCCTTGCAAATCACTGTCCAAAGTCACGCCTCCTCCAAAACACATTAACGCACACAGACCAGAGACAACATTATTGGATTATATCAGGTGTCATTCACCAGTACAGTGAGGAACAGTTTGCCTGCCATTCCAGACAAAATCGGACAAAATCAAGGTTCTTTCATCAAACAATAATGTAAAACATTTTAAAATGCTGTACAGTTTAGAATGAAAAATCTTAAACATGCCGATATAGGAATCTGATTCCTGGATCAACATCTTTGTTAATCCTGGAACAACATTCCATCCAAACAATCAGATTTGAGGGACAAGTTTAGAGTCTATGTCAAGTTTAGGCTTACAACCAGGTTAGATTAGGTGCTTCTACATCGGTGTTATTCACTCATTTCCCTCTGATTTTAGGGATAATTTATGGGTAGGGTTAGGTTTAGGGGTAGGGATATGGTTAGGATTACATTTTCAGACATGAATGTAGTTCCAGGATCAACAAATATGTTGACCCAGAAGTTAAATAGTGAACCCAGTGCAAAATCAGGACATGCAATTTAGGGAAGCCTTTAACAGTATCAATTTAGTTGCTTTGCATTAGCATACAAAAGTCCCAGGATCACAGATGTCCCAGAGGTGCACTGCTTTGTCACCATCATGACGAACTAAACACCGGGGAGCAGCTGTTTGTGCCCCAGTGGTCACCTTGATCTAGAGGTCGGTAGGAGGCTGGTGGACGTCAGTATCCCAACACATGAAAAAGCCTATTGATTGAAGAAGCTACCTCTGATGCCTCTATGACTCATATATAGGAAAGGAGCGATTGGAGCCATGGAAGATAAAGGGGAATACAAACAGTGCATTAAGTTCCCTGTTAATTCTGCTCCGTTTTGTGTTTCTCTCCCATTGTGGCACTTTAGCCAAGAGCATTACTGATTCTCATGTGAAAGTTTGTTTAGTAATCACATAAAAGCAACTGAAACGATTGTCACATGGGATGCACATTAGCCTATCATCTTGCTGACACAACCTACTGCTCTGGAACCACTGAGGAAATGAGCTTGTTTACAATTTACATTTATATTGTTTAGTGCATGTGGCCTGCACATTTTCTCCAAACGGCTGATTTTGCTCCTTCCGGGCAGAGTATGTGTACTTTTTCTGAGGTCAGACAGTTGTATTCTTGGATACATCAGGAACGTTGCGAACGTGTAACCTCACACTTCTCTGTAACAGGTTCCCAGACTCCAGAGGGAGCAGCATGGATTAATGCGCTTTCAGGGGGAAGAGACCTCGCCTCTCTCCTTGTCAGCTCTGGCCATCGCTGCTTTGGTTAGACACACGTTTTAGACAGAGGTAATGAAAAGTTTATAGAAAACAGGTGGACATTAAATGAGTTCCACAGTGTCCGTCTCAGTTGCGTCCCATTGTGTGAGCTAAACATCCAAGAAATCTTAACACATGCGCTCCTAGTACAATGTTTCTTTATTGATTTGCGTCAGTCATGGTGTCTGTATGCCTTTCTGCAAATATAGAGTTGTTTATTCACTAAATAGTGAGCTGACTAGTCTTTTAAAGAGTTAGTATTATATAAGAATTAGTAAATTGCAGTGTGTTATTTCAAGCTTATTTTCAAGCTAATTTTTTCTGAACTTGTGAAAATGGGAATGTAATAAGTGAAAGTTCAAGATTTTATGCCAATAATCAAACATAATAAAAAAGTGATTGGATGGATATGCTATGCTCAGTATATATATATAAAGTTAGATGTTTTAAGTAATTCCACATATGCTAGTATGACGAAACATAGTGTATTTACTAATTGCAATGTTATCTAACACTGGTTGAAACATAAGCTGAATTAGATCTATGCTATTCCATACAGTTACCAATGCAATTGGCATAATTAACTTTTATGAATTTATATTGAGAAACCATGAGAAACAGGTAAATAAAGACTGTGAGGAAGAACCTAAATATTCAGAAATTATTTTTTTTTAAATGTACCGCATTCGTACTGGCTTGTCTATTTGTCTCCTCTTCTGGGATGCTGTGTGTGGAGGGAGGGGAGTGTTGTGTTCAGCTCTGTGTTTTTCTGAACGTGTTTTTTTCATCTATTTGTTCATTGTCATTCTCCAACATTGTTTTATTTTGAATTTCTAAAAAAAAAGAAGAAGAAGAAGCTATTATTTATGTGAAACAATATTTGAGTTTGTCTTGTATAATTTTTTGATTAGATTAGATTAGATAACATTTTAAGTTGTCATAGTTATGTTAAAACGTGCCCCATTCACGTTACAACATGCCCCACCTATGGCATATGCTGTCACATTTCACTTCCATTCTTTTGGTGTAAATAATTAAAGAAGTATACACTGTATTAATGAAACAACATATCTGTACCAGACATGTTTGAAATTATTTTGGAAAGAAAATAAGTATTTACACAAACTGAGAAACTGAGAAAGTCAATAAGCGTTAGGTTGTGCCCCGCTCTCTCCTAGTTCATTCTGGCAGGTCATTTCAGTCAAGCTCACATCAGATGACTCTGAGATGGTCCACATCTACCTAATACACCGCCTGTCACAGCATCCCTATGAGGTTCATTCAGTATTATAAACAGCTTTATTGTGTTGCTCAGGGGATAATTACCCCCTCCATCCCCAGCTCCTCCTCTCGTCCAGTCAGGACTTGGCCTACTGATATTGCTCTTCAAATCAGACTCATTTATCTTGAAATGTTACATTAAATTCTGTTTACAAAAAGGGGGTTATCGATGCTCTCCCTGCTTTTATGCCAGGCTGCATGTATGGGCGGGGAGAACAGAACCATACCATAGGAGTGGCTTGTGTCAGTCATTTTTGACGGAAATGGTCCTGACAGAAGTGATAGCTGAACTTGCCAAATCTTGATCTCCACCACCATAAAAACTGATGTCACTTCCTCTTCATTACGTCTTTTAACATATAATGACATATAACATATAAACAATAACATATATTTTTACCATTATAGGTAACAGAGATGTGGCAGGTATCACAATGAATTGATTTTATTTTAAATAAAATGTATATATAATACAATTAATCCATATAATACACTGTATAGATATACATACATCTGATTTATATAATTGAATCTGAATATTATTATTTTTTTACTTTAACTTTAACTGTAACAAATACATACTTATATTGTACAAATTATCCACCTGAGGTGAGGAACTAAACCAGTCCCATCGTGCAAAAAAATCTGATGTCATTTCCAATCTTGATGTCATCCTGAACGTTCAGTGTGACGTCACAGATCAGAAAAGAGTAACACCTCCCACCACATGCTTTTTTTGCAGCGGTGCGGAGAGAAAAGTTGTGAAAGAGACTACGCAGAAGGAATCCCCTCTTACCTCACTTTATCTCTTTCCCACAGATGAATACTTATTGACACAGTGAGATGTGTGGGCAGCTCCATTAGAGGATGTCTGCATACGTGGGTGCTTGCATAGCCTACATGTGTTTATACCGTTTTGCGTCCATAACGTCAAGTGTGCATGAACACGTCTGTGCGCATCTCACTTCTATCTGTGGCTAGATGTAACGGATGAAACATTCCTTGACCACACTATGTGGGCACCATCATCATCATTATCATCATCCCTGAGACATGGAATGGACGGCAGGGTGTAGGTACACACAGTGTGAGGGCCACTAATATGAGAATGACACCTCTCTGCCCACACATGGCCTGTTCCTCACCAATCAGAGTCACTCACAGAGGCATGCAGGGTGGGCGGCCGTATCACGCAGGCTAAGTAATGAAGGTGTTGATGGAGAACACCACCGTTTTCACACGTCACGCCGGGCAGATTGGTCATATGGTGAAAATAAAATGACCTGTGTCATCAGTACACATATACAGAAATAGATCACATGAAATGGTACCATTTTAATTAATGTTCCCCGAAGACTGCCTACCGACGTCCACAAGGTCCATTTTTGTGATTAAGCCTGTATTTCTATAATGATTACACCCGCTCTCAAAACACACACACACACACAGAACCACATGCCCAATTACCAGGTCTCTTATTAGCTTTAGATTAATGATCCCCCGAGGCTTCTCTTGTGTGAAAGAGCGCAGCCCCACCAACCCACACACTGCTCACACACATGGGCATTTTAATTGGCAGCCAAATACAACCATAGTAATGCTCTTACAAGTCTGAGTCATCCTCACAGCACTGCATTCAAAACACAATACTATTAAGTTTCAAGTGCATTTGTGTGTTGATAGTTTGATTTGCTCTCTAATGTGAGGCACACTGTAGTAGAATTTTAAATATTTTAAAGCTGCTTTTAATGAAAAGTATCCCGGTATGGAAGCAATCTGAAAAGTGTAAAGATGTGCTTATTCCATTAACCCTTTAACTGTACCCTTAATCAGACCTCTGGGCTCTCTCCATCTGGTTGAAACAAAATGGCAAGTTACTTGGAGCTTCTTTACTTATAGATATGATGTAAACACAATGACAAAGAAGTAAGAATAGTAATAGTAAGAAGGATATCTCACAAAAAATTATATATATATATATATATATATATATATATATATATATATATATATATATATATATATATATATATATATATATACACACACACCAATCAGGTATAACATCATGTTCACCTTCCTAATATTGTGTATACTGAAGGTGTGCTGTGGTATCTGGCACCAAGATGTTAGCCGCAGATCCTTTAAGTCCTGTAAGTTGCGAGGTGGGGCCTCCATGGATCGGACTTGTTTGTTCAGCACATCCCACAGATGCTCGATTGGATTGAGATCTGAGGAATTTGGAGGCCAAGTCCACACCTCAAACTCATTGCTGTGCTCCTCAAACTATTCCTTTTTTGCTTTGTGGCCACTAGGAAATACCGTTTCCAGCAAAGTGTGTACATGGTCTGCAACAATGCTGAGGTAGGGGGTACGTGTCAAAGTAACATTCACGTGGATGGCAGGACCCAACATTTCCCAAAGCATCACACTGCTTCTGCCAGCATGCCTTCTTCCCATAGCGCATCCTGGAGCCATGTGTTCCACAGGTAAGTGACACAAACACACCGGGCCATCCACGTGATGTAAAAGAAAATGCTCATATATACAGTATACATACATATATACTGTGTGTACTTTGTTTTACCATTAATGTGATGAAGTTAAAAAGACTTATAACAAGTCTCTGCTTAATGATACTGAACATGAATGAGTCAGAAAATGAGCAAAGCAGAGCCTGGTCTGACTCACAGTGTTTTTTTCAGTTTTATTCTACCCAAACTATGATCTATTTTAGTTGAGAGAAAAAGTTAAAAGGTTAATGTTGTTTACTGTTTAATTCAGTGCATCTCACTGGATCATGTCTTGAAGGCACAGTTGTTGACTTTGCGTATTACATTTTGCTCCCTGTTTATTGTGATACAGTACATCTGAATGAAACACCAAAAATGGCATTTGCATGAAACATTTAAAATTAAATAACACACTGCACATGTTGCCAAAATAAAGTTGTGATCAAGAAACCATGTGGTGCCAGAGACCTCGTTGGAGAACAGTTTTGGAGGATCAAAGGCGGAAAAATGTCCCCTTTTCCTTCTGTGCAATTGTGAGACAAGCATATGTGCCTACACTGCCAGTAAGTACAGGATGGAGGATGTCTGAAGGGAATAAAGAGTTTTTGCTGAGGGGGGAACTCAGATAAAACCACACAGCTGACTCAGACACCCTTTATCCAACAACACACAAAATGCTGCCATAGATCATTAGAATATTGCACCTGGGTACACCACCACAGATTTACAGTCACAGTGCAGTCGTGTCATTGACCACAAACACAAACCCACTGGCACCTGGGAAAACCTCGTTTTGTCTAACTCACTGTTAGTGTGAGAGTGTCTCAAGCAGTCCTCTAGAGAGCTGCAGGCAAACATTCTCCTGGCACGATTGTGATATCCCACATCAACAGAGACTGAGCATCAGATGCACCTGTTACGATTGTCACACCTGTGATCGTAATTGATGAGTTTTGAGCGACTCACGCCATAGGGTTCAAAAAATGTCCTGCCAATGACCTTACCTGAACCCTTATGGGCACTGGGCGGTGATGGGGGTTGCGATGCTCCAATTTCCTGTTCAGTGGGGGGTGTGGGGGTGAGATTGACATCCCCCCCCCCAGAGCAGTGTGGGGGGGCCCCAGCAACCAGTGATTGCAACGCATACATCTCAAAATTAATTCAACAACCAAAGTGTTAGGGAATGCCATACTCAGAGACATTTAGATTAATGGCAATAACAACATGCTTAATTGCAGCAGTAATGGTGAAGCACAACAGGTAAGTAAATTAGATATATGGAAGGTTTTGGATGATGGTGTGGTAATAATGAAAGTCTTTATTTTTGAGGTGCATTGGAGATCGTGGTGGTGGAGAATGAGACCAGGGTAAGTACACACCTCATTGCTGTTGCAGAGAGAATCCAGGTGAGTGGATACTTTGGAGAACACACTTACAGGAACAAGAGAAGAAACACTGGAGGAGAGGAAGACAATGGGAGAATACAAGGAAGATCGCTAGGAGTTTGTAGGAGATCAAAATGGAGGTAAGTAGAGTGTGTAATTAGTCCTTTGTCTACATCAAGACCAGATAATGACTGAGGTCCCAGTTCACAGTTCACATCCTGAATGAAGTTTGAAATTAGAATTATTGTTTCCCAAATTGTGTTGAAATGAGTACTCCAAAGATACCTGGATGGTCTACTTTTTCGGGTTAGAATCCTAAGTGCAGATCCGTGCACACTCTGGGTGCTTCTCAAACATCCTATGAAAATGCTGCATATCTCGGCTGCCATGTCATCAAACTTTGCTGAAGGCCATCTAAATTTGAAGGATCCTTGGAAGGCAGCTTTCGTTTCACATCCTTCTTTCGGCCTGCTATGAAGAATGCTTCGGTTGTATCCTTCACAGCTTTAAATCTCCCACAATCCTTTGCACACATTTAAATTCACAAAAATAAACAGGCGAAAAAACAAGTCAGTACCGAGCTCGTCTGAGTTTATTATGAAATGTAAGACAAAAATGTTTTCGGACATAAAAGTATCATTGTTATCTTTTGTTTTGCTGTAAATTAATCACTCATCACAAACTGCAAATAATGTAAGCCACGTGACTGTCATTCACTGTATTGCATTGATAAAAAGCCAGTTAATATAAAGATTTGTAATACAAAGTATTTTTCCAAAATTACATTTTAAAGGTATTTTCATGCTGTGACGGTGGGGTCGGAAACGTGTGTGATGCAGCGCTTTTACCATCACATTCTAATGCTGAGGAGGACTCTACCCTACAAACCAAAATTAGGCTAAAAAGGACAGAGTCTGGGTAGGATGCAGCATTTCTTATTTGTGCATCCTTGTTTCCTTTCCTTGCATCATAGCTCCACCCCTTAGGATGTGAATGGCATCTCAATTCTCGAATCAAGGAGACGAAGAATGAGGAGTGAGTCATTAACAAGGATGCACAGGTGTATCCTTTGCAGAAGTCTTTCTTGTTGAGAAACCTGACGCACGTATAAATTCTAATTTTAATTTATGCTTTTCCTTTGCAGTTTAAATAAGCAATATATCTCACATATTTTAACAGGGCATCTTATGTTATTATTATTTATTAAAAATGTCTTAAATAACTAAACCTTAACAACATAAGGCCAGATCCCTTGAGCGCAGCTGATGATGCTCGTGTGTGACGCTCGAGTGATCAAGAATATTCCAATATAGCCTAAAAATTTGCTTTCCTTCGATTCCTCCATCTTCATTTTCTTTACTTGCAGCCTTCCCTCGCATCCTATGGGGGTGGAGCTGAGACGGAGGAACAGAATCAAGGAAAGGAAACGAGGATGCAAAAATTAGAAATGAGATGCACCCAAGGATAGACATGTGTATCCTCGTTCATGACTCCTGTATGACCAGTTTCCAGGCTGGAAGACATAAGAACGAGGAAATGAGGAAGCATCAACTTGAGTATGAGAAGCACCCTTTATTAGCTAATATTGCCCACAACCCATTGCACGTCAGCATGTGAAGTAAGTAAGTAGGCGAATTGGGATGTAGCATGGGTGAGGTGTGTGATTAAATGTGGTGCTTGATTAGCGTGCTGATTGGTGACAAGTGCAGGTGGTCAGAACTGCGGGGATTGTTGTGAGGGAGTGACAGGGGAGCTCTCCAGTTCAGTTGGTGCCGGTAGTGCTGGTCTGCCAACTGCCAACTGACTATAAATTCAACCTAAAATCTAAATTTCGACTTTTTAACTCTATAACCCTCGTTTCTAGTCTTATTGTGTGCCCAATTCATTGGTCAATGTTTGATTCAATCAGTCATTTATTTTCACATAAAACAAAATGATACCGTTTTGCCTTTTCACCATTCAAAGAAAATTCTGAATGTAAACGTGTTGGGAGCCTACTCTATAACCCTGATCTGATTGGTAGATAAACCGTGCACTATTCAATGTTGTTGTTAAAATTGTGGTTAAGCACAACTGGTTGTGCAATCAGTTAAGCAGTATTTACAGAAAGTCAAAGGAAAGCTTTCAACTGAACCATGCACATGCATTTTAAACACTGACATTCTTGTGTATTTAGTTCATCTGCTAGGGTGATGTCATTAGTATGACTCATTTAAGTGACAGAGAAAATTACACTTTAAAATGCACAAGGAAATATGAAGATACATATTCATGAAGATACATTTTATTACAATTTTAAACTTGATACCACGCAAATATTTCTGCACATTATTGCTTTGTGATTGTCAGCCTCTGCTTTTCTGCAACAGACTGAACCCGCCGTGTGTATAACACCCTTTTGCTTTCAGCTAATATAAAGGAAGAATTTTCTTGTGTTATGAAAAGATGGGACAGTCTTCAGCCCTTCCTCAAGCTTCTCAACACACAGGCCACCTTAGAATGCTTTTAATCAATGCACCAAAAAAGATCAACGCTATCTTTGCCTGACGTCTGATCGGGTGGGAAAGACAGATGTTTGGGTCGGCATCTTTAAATAGAAGCTTTACATCTACCAATAAGTAACATGAAGCTGCGCTGTCAACATTTAAATAGTCAGTGTAACTGTTCAAGTCTGGATACAGATGGCATGTGCTGTCCCTTCACCGCACGGCTTTATAGACTAAACTGAACATCAATATGGCACTGAATGTAAATAAATGAACAGCACCTGTTTTGTTAAGAAATATGATCAATTATCATCTCCAGCAGTGACGTTGCTGAGCTAATTTTGTGAGCTCTGGACTATCTCCTGGAGAGCAGTGAGCAGAAAGTGTTCAAAATTATACTATACAACAAAGTGGTGGAGGGAAATGTGCGGTCCAGTTTTTGACTCACAGAGGAACCTGCCAGAGGGCATATGGCTCATACCCCCTGTAGTTGGGCCATAGTGTTCTCTGATGTGGCTGATTACACATCAACATCCAGAACAAAGAGAGCAAAACAGAAAGAGCACCCCATGTGGTCAAGCATGCGTGACAGTCCTTAATTATCAAAGGTTGGAGTGGGATGTTGGATTGTTTATTGCTGCACGGTCATTGAAAGTGGGAAAACACCCATATTCCCATATCTGTGACTGAAACCTTGTTTAGGCATGGCAAGAAGATGGCACACGGCCCCTGCCCAGTGCACATAATGCTATCAATTGTGAAGGAAAAGCTTTTACAGTGACTGCTTCGACATGTAAATAGTGTGCCCAAAAGATTATTCTTATTGACAGTGTTTTTGTTAAAAAGCAAAGCAAAACCATGTAAATAAATGTGAAATTGGTATTTGGTATTTGTTAGTGTCCAGTTGGCAGCAATATTTTCTGAAAGACTGAATGACCCAAGGGAGTTGAGACTAAAGATTTAAACCTTCTCAGGAAAACAATCAAATGCATTTAAACATGAAGCTGCCAATTCTTTCTCAAGATGGCCTTAAAGGGCTTTCCTCAATCTCTCTATTACATAAAAACATATTTGGGGCACTTTGTCATGTCTAAAGACAGCACATGTCTGGAAGCCGTTCAGGGTTACTGGTCTGAATATTCAGCACAAATGTATAATCTATTTTACAGCTCACTCATGGATATTTTCAGGGCAACCCTTGCCATGGAAAGCAATATAAAAACACTAGTCTTTTTGGTATTGGTTTAATGACTAATTCCTCCAGAGTAAACCAAGCACTGCCTATGAACTTGTTTTTATTCCTTTTTTTTTTCGTGTGATTTTCAGTGAATTCTGACTTACATTTTTTTACATTTCATTTTTGTTTACTTTGTATTCATGCATAATGCAGTAATGTATAAATAAACAAACAAATTGTTTGTAACTTATTATCTGCTTAAGCTCTGCCTGTGTAAGCCCTGTGTTTTCAATAATTCATTGCAAAGTCTTGTATGTTCAGTGTTACACTGCGATTCTGAGCCCTTGTATCTTGTGCATGTTGTCCTGTGGGTATTCCAGAAAGCAAGGTTATCTTATGGTCAAACATACCCTGAACTCTCGGTTGATTAACTCAAACCTGCTTACTCGTGGTATGCTGGTTCCAAAAACGCATCTGGGGGTAGGTTCAGTCAGACATTCAGATTACTTTCAGTAGTTTCTCAGACATTCAGATTACTGCTCTATTCCTCTGAATCAAAGTATCCATTTAACAGCCTACTTACCTGCTTAACACGATTCGCTCAGTTGTTGTCAATAAACATCCTATTGACTGCCATTCTCTGTGTCTGAGTATACTTCTGTAACATTTTCTGAAATACCCCCCAGCATTTCCCCAGTTGCCTATGTTTTCTACCCTGGTGTTATTTGTCTGGATTGTCTGAACAGTGTTTTGACCAATGGCCTGTTACGTGGATTATTATTCTGGGTTGCCCAATAAAAGCAGCATTTGGATCTTTACACAAGTCTCGGAGGAGTTCGTAACAGAAATAATTATTTTATAGGAAGGACACCAAGCTTATTTTTTTAGGGCAATAATGTAAATATAGCTTTTGTCTCATGTTGATTTTAAATGTTGTAATTTTATAAAATTACAATTGCACTTTTTCAATTGCAAAGTTTATTTTACATTTCATTTTTGCCTCTTTGTTTTGTTTGTCATTATTATTTTACTGTTATTATATTTTGCATGCATCATACATTTATTCATGCATAAATAAATCAAATATTCTACAGTAGGAAGGACACTGAGTGTATCTTTTTCCAGGGCAGTAATGTAAATATAGCTTTTGTTCAGTCAAGGCTGTAGATATTCACTTTCAATAAAGTCAGTACATACAGAACACCTCACCACTGTCATTTGAATACAGCCTTTTTGAAACAACACAAATGTTCTAAGAATCATGTTATAGCTCTGTGCAAACCACACTCTTCATTATAGGAGAGGTCAATAATGGATTCAGATCAGCAAGGCTATTTATGAAGAGGATATACATGAGACAAATGTACTGCAACTACATCACAGTAGAACTATAAGTGAGAAGCATCAGCGCATAAGCTCAGCTGAGAGTGTGGGAGAGGGAATAGGTGTAGGTGAGCTGTAGGGTAGCCTTTTGAGGCATATCTGATTATTTTCCTTCTCTCTATATGTAGTGAAGTGGGCAGAACCTGCGTGTGTGAGAGAGAGAGAAAGAGAGAGAGGCCCGTCTCTAAGTGGGTTGCATTTGAGGGTGGGCAGGTCGCCACCACAGGGACGTAAAGATGCATGGTGCTGCCTCGTGACAGATGTGTCATCATCACCGCGCCAGCCACAGCCAATGTCAATCTTTTATTGTAGATGTTAAAGAAGGCCATTATAGCTTCTTGATCACTAAATGCTTTTATACAAGAAAATCCAGAAATTTGAAACGGACAGACTTTTCAAACAAACCTTTTCCAGAAGTTTATTCCAGATAAAGCCAAATGATTGGCTGCGTGCTGGCTGCAGCCAATCACAGGCCTGTCTTTGAATGGTTAAAGGAAGTGGTTAGCCTCTTGATCACTAGGTATACAATAAGATTGAGAAAACCGACAGGCCTTTCAAACAAACCTGGAGCAGAAGTTTATTCCAGAGGAAGTGTTCTCAAATCCTCCGACATTTAGGGGTAATTAGGGCTTGGAACTCACGCATGCTGTTTACTTCAGCCCTTAAAATCCGACGATCATTTGACAAGCTCGTAAACTTCGTAACAGAGAGCGAGATATTAAATGTACCCCTTCCAAATTGGCTCATGCTGGCGTGAATACTGAGATCCACGTATAAAGTTCAACAAAACATGTTTGGCTTTTTAATTACAGCCTCTCCCACAGTATGGCATTTTTTACAAAGCTTGTGATATGTGAGAGACTCTCCGTTTGGCCCGTCTGACATTAGAAAATGTTGGTACAGTGTGTGTGCAATCTGTGGTAATTAGCAAGGTCAGGACCACCCACCGCACGCATTCTTTCTTAGTAATTGTGCGACGTGTTCTTAAGAGAAAAAAGACTGATTGAAGACCTATAAACGGTAATATTGCATCCCCCTCTTAGTCCCTCTTCCAACTGCCTACATCCTTCAGGAGCCCCCACACAATGTGTGCCATGTCCTTAACCAGTGTGTGTTATTCGCAGTGAAGAGAAGTGTGGCCTTCAGGAAAGTTAAAGCTGCGGTTTGATATTACGTTGCACACTCTCTGACAAACACTGACAAACTAGCATGACTACTTTGGTTTCTACATGTGCAGTTGTGAGTGTGAGATCTGTTTCTTTTGCATGACCAGTCAGACTGTACGTGTGTGTGCATGTGCAGTATGTGGAGGTGGCACACATGGCATTACACTTTAATCACCCACTATAGCTGTAGGAGTGAGTCAGCATCTCCAGTCTCATCAGAGGAAGGATGCATCCTGAGCCCAGCTGACACTCCACCATACACAACTAACCGGCTTGTTGCTTCTTCTTGGTGCTGACGCTTGAGACACAAATCCCTGAGCACCAGGGCTGGGAAAACTGGAATTTGAATTTAATTGACCACGGCCCACAGGATGGAGAATTGGATTTTGATTTGGAATTACATAAAGAGGAATTTACTGACTTGTTCTAATAAAAAATAATAATAATTAAACAGTCACACAACAGAGAATTGTATTAATGTGTGCATTAATATAGGCTATATATATATATATACAGTGATATCTGGATTTTTTTTTTTTAGATTGTCTCGGAGGAGTTCGTAACAGAAATAATTATTTTATAGGAAGGACACCAAGCTTATTTTTTTAGGGCAATAATGTAAATATAGCTTTTGTCTCATGTTGATTTTAAATGTTGTAATTTTATAAAATTACAATTGCACTTTTTCAATTGCAAAGTTTATTTTTTTTTAGATTGTCTCTCACAGTGGACATGCACCTACGATGACAACTTCAGACCCCTTAATTTCTAAGTGGGAGAACTTGCAAAGTACCAGGGTCTTCAAATACTTATTTTCCTCACTGTGTATAAATATATATATTTATATATATTTATATATATATATATATATATATATATATATATATATATATATATATATATATATATATATATATATATATATATGGGCTTGACATTAACTTTTTTGCTCACCAGTCACTGTGGCTAGTGGCTAGTTACTAGCCACATAGCATTTTCATTGGCCAAAATTTTGTAGTTTGGAAATTAGTTGTTGGTTATATGTAAATGACCACTGTATACACCAACTCTACATGATCGAGTCTACATGTTATACAATATATAACATGGCATGTTCTCAAATAGGCCTATTTAGCTCTGATTGTGTGTAGAGCTCCTTAATCCTGAAAGAGAAAACAGTTGTTTGTCTGAAAATTTTTCAATTTTTCAATTGGTATGTCATCTGTTGTATTATGAATAAAATATTGAAATTTGAAACTTCCACATCATTGTTTTTATTCATAATTTGGGTGAATTAAGGCCCTCCCTACACCTACCCATAACCCTACCCAATAAATACTTTATTATTAAACATTTCGTTAGGCAATGTATTTCCACTTTTAGAACATTTTCTTATTTTTTATTGAAAGTAAATGCTTTTCCAATGTGATATGTGATGGGAAATGGGAGAAGAGCGAGTTCGGCAAAAGGCAGATTTGAACCTGGGTGAATCGCGTCAGAGCCTTGTTTTTCGCTACTGAAGAAACTGAAAGGTGTGCATCTTTTTTTAATCTTGTTTAGCTCAACCAGGCATTGTTAGGCGAAACTTTGTGTATTTACTAGTTGCCATATCAACACTATATAGAGAAAAAATTGCACCAAAATTTTAAAATCTTTGGAAGATATCACTGGACATTTATTTAACCATAGCAAAAGTAAATTTCTTTAAGTTTATTTTTCATCAGTTTTTCTGTGTGTTTTTTTTAAATAAGACAAATATGATAATATTTTAATCTTATATCTGTTATTTAACTGTTAACTTCTTTAATGCTGATCTAACCAGCAGAAGACGTGAGCCGTGATTTAAATCCCAGTAGTGCAGATTGTGACACCGCGTTACAATGAGCCCCTATTATAACTATTATATTCTATACTTTTATGAATTCTTTTGAGAAAACATGAGAAAAGGGTGAATAATGAGAGTCAATGTTCAGAAATTATTCAGTATTATTCTGTTTTCAATTTGGCTGAATAGCTGTATTTAGCGATGTATTTGTTGTCAAAATCAAAAATGTGTGTATTTTTAATGATAAAAAAAGACATAATTTTATTTTTAAAAGTTAATAACTGTATTTTATTGACAAAATATTTTAGTTTGTTTTGGATATTTTTTTATAATATCTGATTACATTTTAAGCTGTCAAATGGTGATGTTGTCACATTTCACTTCCATTCTTTCGGGGTAAATCAAGAAAAAAGTATACACTGTATTAATGAAACAAAACCACATAATTGTACTAGACATGTGTGCAATTAATGTGGGAAAAAATGTATTGATTAATACTCTGAACCCCAAGTGGATTTACACAAACTGAGACTGTCAAAAAGCGCAGGTTGTGCCCCACTCTCCCTATATATACAGGTCCTTCTAAAAAAAAATAGCATATTGTGATAAAAGTTCATTATTTTCCGTAATGTCATGATAAAAATTAAACTTTCATATATTTTAGATTCATTGCACACCAACTGAAATATTTCAGGTCTTTTATTGTTTTAATACTGATGATTTTGGCATACAGCTCATGAAAACCCAAAATTCCTATCTCAAAAAATGAGCATATTTCATCCGATCAATAAAAGAAAAGTGTTTTTAATACAAAAAAAGTCAACCTTCAAATAATTGTGTTCAGTTATGCACTCAATACTTGGTCAGGAATCCTTTTGCAGAAATGACTGCTTCAATGCAGCGTGGCATGGAGGCAATCAGCCTGTGGCACTGCTGAGGTGTTATGGAGCCCCAGGATGCTTCGATAGCGGCCTTAAGCTCATCCAGAGTGTTGGGTCTTGCGTCTCTCAACTTTCTCTTCACAATATCCCACAGATTCTCTATGGGGTTCAGGTCAGGAGAGTTGGCAGGCCAATTGAGCACAGTAATACCATGGTCAGTAAACCATTTACCAGTGGTTTTGGCACTGTGAGCAGGTGCCAGGTCGTGCTGAAAAACAAAATCTTCACCTCCATAAAGCTTTTCAGCAGATGGAAGCATGAAGTGCTCCAAAATCTCCTGATAGCTAGCTGCATTTACCCTGCCCTTGATAAAACACAGTGGACCAACACCAGCAGCTGACATGGCACCCCAGACCATCACTGACTGTGGGTACTTGACACTGGACTTCAGGCATTTTGGCCTTTCCTTCTCCCCAGTCTTCCTCCAGACTCTGGCACCTTGATTTCCGAATGACATGCAAAATTTGAGCGACAGTCCAGTGCTGCTTCTCTGTAGCCCAGGTCAGGCGCTTCTGCCACTGTTTCTGGTTCAAAAGTGGCTTGACCTGGGGAATGCGGCACCTGTAGCCCATTTTCTGCTTCAGATGATTTGGTTAATAGCTCGTTTAGAGAACCTTTTCATGATATGCTAATTTTTTGAGATAGGAATTTTGGGTTTTCATGAGTTGTATGCCAAAATCATCAGTATTAAAACAATAAAAGACCTGAAATATTTCAGTTGGTGTGCAATGAATCTAAAATAAATGAAGTTAAATTTTTATCATTACATTATGGAAAATAATGAACTTTTATCACAATATGCAATTTTTTTGAGACGGACCTGTATATATATATATATATATATATATATATATATATATATATATATATATATATATATATATATATATATATATATATATATATATATATATATATATATATATATATTGAATACTTGAAATTATGCATGGCTTGAATAACTGAATTGAATATCCTTGAACTCAGAACAGAAACATTTCTGAATTGGAATTTAAAAGTCACTCTAAATTTTATTAGAATTGTATCCATAAAAATTCATAGAAATCATTCAGAAACAAACCTAAGTAATGATCATAGACTGTAAAAAAATATGGATGTAGTGTCCGTGACATCACCCATAGGATTCTGAAGAGCAGTTTTGGGGTGTAAAGGAGGGTCAAGCTGGCCTGTTGTCATCTTGACAGCACTTCACCACGTGTCACACTCGGAGTGACGTGATGAATGGTGACGTGATGAATAACAAACAGCGAACGGCTATCTACCTATCACTCAAAGTGACCATGCCCTTAATTATGCAGAACTTTAAGGCTTTTTATAATGTAAATAATGTAAAATTCACCCCCTCACAGTTGTCATGAAGGGCAAAATTAGACATATAGACCAAAACCACAATTTTTTTTCACAAAATTAATCAATCATGTTTCTATTACATTATGTATCCTTTTCAACAGCTTTTCGATTGTTCTGTGACCAAAAACAAAATTTGAACCCGGCTGTGTAAACATGTTTTTTTTTTCTGCTGTAGTTTCATGCTAGGCACTTCAACATTCTGGAGCCTGTCCCTAGCGGCCAGTAGATGAATTGCAGTTGAAGTCACTTCCGTATTTGCTTCAAGAGAAACTGGGGGAGGTTGTTTGGGAAACGATTTCAATGAGTCACTGAATCATTCAGTCAACTGAATCATTCAAAAACACCGGATCATTCAGGATAAAAACACGCTACTGTGGGTTGCACGGAGACGACTCTCAAACTGGCAGAGCAAAATAGTAAGTTAAATGTAAATTATTCAGTATTACATTTAGTTTACTTCCTGTCCTGCTGTTTAAAGTGATATCGCACGAGAAAACACACTGTTATACTGAATATTATTGACCTCTTGTGTCACAGCCCTTTTGAACAACATTTTTGTCTTAATTATCACAGATTACAAGAGTTCAAAAGACAGTGATAACATCACTTAAAACAAGTCTAGGTTACTTGCCAAAGTCATATTAAATTAATTAGAATCACAGTTAGCCAAGCCAGCACAAGTTCCTGCCATACAGCTGTAGCTGTAGTCAGCTGCAATTGAGAGCCAATTGTAATCAAATTATAATCTTCAAGGCTCAAATTCATGTGATGAACACTATCTTTGTTATGGTTCGGTAGCAGTGATGAATATGGGTACTATTTTGCTATAATGTAATTTGTAGCAAACCGTGGGCAGCATTCAGCACAATACAAGCAATAATTCATAAACAATCCGAAATTCAGAACTTGTCTTACCCTGGAAAACCATATTGTATACAAAATGAATACTGACAAACACAAAAGAGAAGCAGAACACAAAGCTGACATACTGCAGGGTAGAGAGGAGGCTCTGTGAAAAAGGCCCTATCAACAGCACTCAACATTTTTGCAAGAAATAATATTTAGACAGTCCCAGAGGTGGCATGAGGTCAACGCATCAAGAGACAATGGCTGCCTATTTTATCCACGTCACTTCCCTATGCCTAGAATAACATGAGGACAACACTGGCCCTGAATGAATGAGACTCGCATCAGAGCCTGTCCTCAAACCTGGCTGCTATCCCAACAGGCCAATTCAAGCATGAACATCCTAAGCTTTAAAGGGAGG
This sequence comes from Gobiocypris rarus, assembly GCA_023029165.1. Classification (NCBI taxonomy): domain Eukaryota; kingdom Metazoa; phylum Chordata; class Actinopteri; order Cypriniformes; family Gobionidae; genus Gobiocypris; species Gobiocypris rarus. Next base: position 41,236,271 of record CM040915.1, on the reverse strand, counting down.
CATTTTCATGTTTTTCTCATCTCCTGGAAAACTCCAAACTGTACCAAACCCTTTCCTTTTTTAGCTTTATAGACTTTGATAAATAGGATCAGATTAAATGTTGTAAAATTATTTTTAAATGGCTATAAATGTAATATGTTTTCTTTAAGCTATGAAAATATTTACACATCTTAATCATTGTAACAAGTGTTTAAAAAAATACATAACTTGTATATATTAAATTATAATTTATATATTTTAAATAATTTAATAATATATTATTAATCATATATATATATATATATATATATATATATATATATATATATAATATATTGCATGCTTGGGAAATCACACCATGTCACATTTTACAACCTGAACTAACTTTGCTTTGTCACAAAAGAATAAATACATTAAATATAATAAATTGTATTGTAAGAGACATATTGCCCTTTTTTTCAAGAATTTCATTTTTCAGAGTTCACCCCAAAATGACCAAACAGTTGATCGACCCCATTGACTTCTTCCATAGTATTTTTTTCCCCATATTATGGAAGTCAATGTGTCAGTCAACAATTTTTTACCCATATTCTTCAAAATCTTCTTTTGTGTTCAGCAGAAGAAAGAAATTAATCTTCAATCCCGGTTCCTGGACCATACTTTTTTCGATACCAATTTTATTGTTCCATTTTAACAAGATTACATAAAACATCACCTTAAACCCTCCCAAAAACTTTGGTTTTATTTCTTTCAGTTTGTTGACTTTTTTTTTTTTACAGACACAAAGACTAGTAGATAGAGTCCAGAGTAGATCGAGAGTCCATCAACAGCCTTAATACTTGCACAGTCCTATAGCTCGTCCTGCATTGACATTTCATTCAATAACATTAGGCAGTTTTGATTTATATGCTGTTTAATGTTGATCACGTTATTTTACATATGCATCTGCTTACATATAAGACTTGTTTCTGCTTCTTCTTTGCCTGTGTTTTGATCAGGAGATTCGGAACTCATTCAGAAGATGCGTAATAGCATCCTCTAGCGTATAACAGTGAAAACACGGAAACCAATGTTTGGCAGGGAAAGAGTTAAAAGTAGACATTTCAAGTTTATGGGCCTATTTCTCATGTATGTAAGGCAAGTAGCCTAAATGCTGCGTTTCGGTTCATTCACGTGACCGCTGCAGTTCTCCTTGCAGTCGAATACGGAGCAACTTTCTGCTCTCAAGTTTAAGTTATTCCAAGTGCTTCAGATTTGTCTTGTTGGACAGCTGCCAAATTAATACCTCATTGAAGTCGCTACCTGATTGCCTAATCCTAAACCCACCCCTAATCCTACCCCCCTAATCCTGAGTGCAAAAGAGGGAAAAATCACCAACCTCTTCAATAACTGAAACGGGAAATGTTACATTTAACCTGTTAACTGCTGACGCTTTTCTGTGTTTTGATGTACAACACTCTGGGCTTTTAGTCAAAAAGTGTGATCATTTGGATAAAAATGTAAGAATTATCATGTTTACTTCAAAAATCTTTAGAGAGCAGTATTTGTTTTCAGATTTTTACCCAAAATAGCATGAGGTGGGCATTATGGAGCGTTAAACACGCACATGTAATTAGTTTCATTAGTACTCAACAGTGGAGGGCGCCCTCACGCAGAAAGTATATATTTAATAATTTATAAGTTATAATTGTTAAGCAAGGCTGGAAGTGAAAAAAAAAACACTTTTCACTTTTAGCTTTGCTTAACCATTATCTGTCTTTTATAAATATGATAAAACTAAAGACTTTTCGGAGATATGAAGGATGCAGTATTACTCTATAAGTACTCAAGATTGATGAGATTGACAGAAACTTTGTGTGATAACCCCCCATTAACAATTATATATCACTTATAAATTATTAAATACAAAATTAAGAGTTATTAAGATTGACGTTGGAGTGGAATTGGTAAAATTAGTTTGGAAAAGATTTGATCAGATTCAGAATATCAACTTGCATAGTAAATATACACGCAGTGTAGAAGTAGACATTGATCTTCTGCAGAGGCAGTCTTTCGATGCACTATATGATGTAATAATGTGACAAAATCCGAAACGAGTAGTTTTCTGAGCATGGTTTAAATTAAGCACTGTTTTTTGACTAACAAGCAAGGTTTAAGTTCTGAAACTTACAGAATATTTTTTTAGTAGAATGATTTTTATAGTACAATGTCAAGAGCAATGAAAATTTGATTTCTAAATAAACAAGCATCGTGTCACTGACCCACGTGCTGATTAAGGCTCTTTAAAATGAATGCTCTTTAGTTTTTTTGTATTTAATAAGGCAATTCTGGCAATCTAAATTTTTTACATATACAGTACTGCTATTCATACAGATCCATAAAAAACTTTGTTCTGCAGGCTGTGTTTATTTGAAGTCATAAATAATTACATGGTATAAAAGCTTTGCTGAGTGATGTTGGACAGTCCTGTCAGAGCAGGACTTTCATGGTATTTTGATCGGTAAATATTGCACCACCCGCTGAGTTGCCTCACCCTGAGCCATTCCAACCAAGTGTTTCCGAAAGAAGCGCTGACTAACCTGTCAACAGGGTCACTGCACTTTGTCTGTTTGCAGAATCTTTTCCTTATTTATCTTCTTTCACTCAATTCACTGGCTCTGCGCTCCCCCTTTGCACCAGTGCAGTCTTTTTTTCTCATACAGATAAGATCCATGCTGCACACCGAGGACTACTTGAATAAACATTACCCATTTGTAAAATGGAAAGAGAGTTTACTATAGTTTATGTTATACAAACAAAATGTGTTAGAATTGAATGCAGATTCAGAACAGCATGCACCGCTTCCACCACCTGAAGTGACTTTGTTGTGCTGTTTACTTTTTAGATATGAGGGAGACAGAATTATAATGTCTTCGAGAGGATATGGGTTCTTAAATTGTCATTAATTATTTGCAACAACAATTACCAAGTGGTCTTCACAATGCTGTTGGATATTTAGTCTGATTTGAAAAAGAATATCAGAAGGCCATGTCCTGACTGGACGAGAGGAGGAGCTGGGGATGGAGGAGGGTATTATCTCCTGAGCAACACGATAAAGCTGCTGATTATACTGAATGGGCCTTATATATAGGAATTTCATAGACGCTTCGCTTGATTTTGGCTGATGAAAGTTTTTTTTTTTTTTTTTACTACTGAGGGAGTTATTCGTTTGTTTGTGCTAATATTTTCCCCTAAAAAATAAAAGATTATGCTAAACTCCCTGATATTTTTGACTCCAATAAGCACAGGTGGACAGTAGAGAAGTATTTTTACTTTTTACTCAGTACAGTTTTCAAGTATATGTACTTTATCAGTGTTTTCTTTGGAACATTTTTCTTTCCCTACATTGCAAAGCATAATGTTGTACTTTTTACTGCACTACATTTCATTTAAAAAAATGTAATACTTAATTACATTAAAAAAATTGAACTTTGTTACTTTTACTCAAGTAAAACTTTGAATTACTTTTACTTGAGTTTACTTTTACCCAAGTAAAATTGTACTCAAGTAAAATTAAAAAGCTGAATTTCTTACCTGAGTACAAGTAAGAAAGTACTACATTTTTAATGTAATAATGTATTAAAGGATATTCAATATGAAACATAGTGCAGTAAAAACTACAATATTGTGCTTTGGAATGTTTTGAAGTAAAAGTTTTCCAAAGAAAAACACTCTGATTAAGTACAGACACTTGAAAAATGTACTTAAGCAGAGTAAAAATACTTCATTCCTGTCCCCTCTGCCAATAAGTCCTTCAAATTATTTCAGTATCGCTTTGTATATATGAATTCCATTTTAAATAAATTAACATATTAAACCAATAGGACAAAAAAAGAAAGAAAGAGCATTGTGTTATTGACCTCGGCTGGTCATTGTGTGGTGTAAAAATGACACTTTGGTATAGCACTGATTAGAATGGGCAAGAAACCATTTGTTAATCATGTGACAAATTAATTTATGAGATTTTGGGTCAGTGCACAAATGGACAGATCTGTGTAGGGCCATGCTCCCCATCACCAATCAGGGTCTTATCTGCCCTCTTTCTCTTGTCCTGAATGCACTTTCTGTGCCCTCTGCAGGTATTACTTTACCAGCATCCATGTTCAAGCCCACATATTATGCACTATAAAGGAGTTTATGTCTCAGCGGAGAGAAGAGGAGTCAGGGGTGGAAAAAAAGGGAAGAGGAGGTTTGTAGTGATAACACAGGAGCCGTGCAGTCTGTAGGCTGCCGTTCTAGTTTTTCTCTGCAAACAAAGAGACGAGTGTTAGATTTCCCAGTCACTCTCACTCTTATTGTCAAAGTGAGAAAGCTGACCAGACCAGCAGACATGATACGTTGTTCTCAGCCTTGAAAACAACAGACCACCTTGTGTGGACTTCTACTGTAGGCCAAGGCAGCAAGACCTCGTTTTTTTTCTGCCCCTTTTCTGTCTTTCAGACTTTTTATCGCCCTGAAAAGAGTGTCAAGATTTGCACAACCCCTTGGAAGCCTGGCATGAGATAAAGCTCTTGACAACCTTGAGATAGCTCTCCCTTCACTAGCGTTCCCAGGAGGGAGCCATTGTCAGAGCCATGGTACCATTGTTGCTTTTGAGTCTTGAATGGGCAACCCGGGCCATCTGAAATAGACAACTGCACATCAGGTATTAGATTAACATTAATTATGGTCGATAAAGGAATATTTCGAGTTCATTAGGTAAAGTTCAATTGACAGAATTTGTCATAATGTGTATGACCACAAATATTAATTTCCATGTGGTCCTCCTTTTCACTAAAAAGCAAAAAGCTGGGTTACAATAGCTGTTTTCATCTACAAATTTTAGGATAACAAAAAAATGCTATATGTTTATGTGGATGTTTTCTTACCAAATTGCGGTTTGTATGAGTTTAATGTGAGACCAAATATTCACTATAGGGTTCAAATCTGGGTTCTGATCAGGCCAAAACATGAGCCTGATGGACTTGTTCTTAAGCCACTTCTTGGTTTTCTTTGCAGTTTGGGCAGGTGCATTGTCTTGTTGAAAAATAACATCTGGTCATTCGTCTTTAAATAACTACTTTTTAGTCTTGGGAAGCAAAACTCCAAACTTAAAACTTAAAAGGGTTAGTTCGCCCAGAAATGAAAATTTGAGGTTTATCTGCTTACCCCCAGGGCATCCAAGATATAGGTGACTTTGTTTCTTCAGTTCAGTATCTTCACTCGAAGCATTGCAGTCTGTCAGTCGTATAACACAAAACTATTGTTTTTATCTCTAATACACCACTATGTCCAACAGCCTTGATCTATCGCGTTATTAATACTGTTACTGTACACAAACCGATCGTTTCATGTCTTGACATCAATGTGTCGTCACAAGCCGCAGGGTTTAATTTGGATTTGTCTGTGCATGTTTTTTTTACTCTCATAGATTTTGTTACCATTCACATGAATTATACGACTGACAGACTGCAATGGTTGGAGTTAAAAATCTTCATGTGTTCTACTGAAGAAACAATGTCACCTATATCTTGGATGCCCTGGGGGTAAGCAGATAAACATCATATTTTAATTTTTGTGTGAACAATCCCTTTAATTCTGTTTTTGATGTCTTTTGAGACCGCAATGGCTTTTGGCTATTGCATTTGCTTAAATTTGGCTAATTTCCTGACCTTGTTAAGACAATTAATAGCTTTGTGTCTTAGATTTGAGAGCATGGTCCATGTGGGGTTTTTTTTTTTGCCCACGAGCGTACACTACATGACTTTTTACAATGTTACCAACTAGTCAGTGCTAGTTGCCGGAGGTCAGAGCAGTCTGTGGATTTTGGGCAGCAGAGTTGACTGTTTTCAGAGAAAATCTCATAGTGTTTGATGGGCGCAGAGTCTGTTTTTTAGCTTTAAACTACGAATCTTCCAGTTGAAGAATATCAAACATTTTTGATATTTCTGGGCGATTTTAGAATTGTTTTCAGTTGTTGTTTGTCTCAGCAATGATATGCTTGTTTCTGCTTTAGTTTATTGTGTAAGTGACTTTAAAGTCTGGTACAAATACAATAGGTATATGATGCCATGTAGTCCTGTAGTCCAACTTTTAATGAAAGTGCTTCTATAAATTTGTAAACTTTACATTTCTGCTTTTAAATTAAACCCATTTACTTCCATTGTAAGTAGAATGGCCTATATAAATGCCCATACGAGTCCAAATAATTTTTAGCTGCATTCTTTATAGCTAACTTGGTTAACTGACCAATGGTCTTTGATGCGACTGAGATCAAATTTTACTAACCATTTGTTGAAAGAAGATTTATGTAATATCATTTATCTAAAAAACACAGCGCTTTCGAGTTTGAATCTATCCTTTAGCCCATTTTTAAGGGTTTTTTGTTTGTTTTACATATGTGTGCAACAGACTACTTGTCTTCTCGACTCTTAAACAGGGAAATTGGCCAATATTGAATGTAAGCCATTGAGACTCTGTAAATATGAATGGGAGGGCGCTGGCCTTGTTCAAGGCCACAATGTCTCATTCAGGAGGCTAAATTGTGTCATCCTGTCAGAGCTGGTATATACAGAGTCCAAGTTGTAGAAGGCATGTAGAACACATCCCCTGTCTTCATTTTGACAGATGAGGTGTTAGATAAACACTTCGGCCCTTACAATCTATACAAACACCCTTCTAAACACATTTATTCCTGGAGGATTGACAATGCTTTACACCCACACAGATTCTGTAGATCCAGCGTCCTCCTCTCTGCCTTTATTCTCTTGTTGGAGGTATGTTGAGTTCTCCAAGTGCAAGTCCTTGAAGGGCAGGAATGCATGTGATGTTTATACCTCACAAGGTCTACTGATGATATTCAATGCCAAGCTTAGATCGCAGAAACGGTTTGCAAGCGGATTGTTTTTAGTGAGTTATTAATTATAGATTACATACAAATTATTAATAATTTAACAATACATTAATTCAACATCGCATATTATATTTGTACGGAAGGCACAACCACCACAAGGAAATGAACTTGAACTCTGGCGTGTTTGTTTTGGTTCATTATCCCGTTTTATGATTCCTGATGAATGTTACCATAAAAAGTGGCGTTATCAACACAAGTAGACCCAACAAAGATGTGATTGCCTTTTATGGCACTATAAAGGCATGCATTCATGTGTGGCACATTGGATAAGTCACCAACAATACTACACATGCACTTTCAAAGCATGTATGTTTGTGTTTGTAGCATGTTTGTGTATATAGGCAGACAATTAAAGTCTCATGTAAACACCCTCCAGCCTCAAACGTCGAGATGACCAAGAGAATGTTTCTGTACAAGTTTTGCAAGACTAATTCCAAAGAGAACTGACCTTGGCCTATATTCCTTATTGGATTTTTAAAGGCAGAAGTCATATGAAAGTACTTGTCACAGTAATTATAAAGGAGGCAGCAATGAAAAGAGATGATTTGCATATGATCTCTGAACATCTCTCGTGCGTTTCTATGGCGAGGAATTCATTTCAAATTATGATTAGTGATAAATCAGCTGTGTGTGTTCTGTTGCTGTGCTCTAAATGGCATGAAGGGTTTATGGGGAAGAGATTATGTCCTCCTCTGAGAGAGGCTCTTTTTCACAGGACCTGTGGGGGTTTTATTTGCTGAGTGATGATAGCGGTAATTACCTTTCTACCCCTGGGTCACATCTCTTGTACTGACACAGCAAGCAAGCCAGTATGCTGACAAAGTCCCTCTGTAAGTGCATATATCTCTTATTGAAGGCCTTTTATACTTTGACTATGGAAAACCACATACTTATAATACATATTGGTTTGTGACTTACACTACTGTTTAGAAGTTCAGATTTTTTAAAAAAAAGAATGAGACTTTTATGAGACGTTACATTGATCAGAAGTGACAGTAAAGACATTGCATGTAATGTTACAAAATATTTATATTTTAAATAGATGCTGTTCTTTTGAACTTTCTATTAAGTTAAGAATCCTGAAAAAAAATAATTATCACAGTGTCCACAAAAATATTAATCCACAGCAACTGTTTTCAACATTGATAATGATAATAAATGTTTCTTGAGCAGCAGATCAGCATATTAGAATGATTTCTGAAGGATCATGTGACACTGAAAAATTCAGCCTTTTCTAGCACAGAAATAAATACATTTTTTTAAATGTATTCAAATAGAATAGTTATTTTAAATTGTAACTGTTTCACACTTTGCACTATTATTTATAAAATAAATGCAGCCTTGGTGAGCATGAGGAGACTTCTTTCAAAAACATTTAAAAAAATCTTTCCCACCTTAAACTTGAACGATATAGTAGGCTATATAGCTTTAAATCTAAACCATGATGGTGTATTCAATTAAAATCAGTGTTAACTCAACTTAATCACATTATTTGATATAATCTAACACACAGATAAAACATTTAGGTCAAAATTAAGTATTTGTGTTATAAATATTATATAAATTATATAGTATTGTTTTTCTCAAACATTACATTGCAAAAAATAATAATAATAATGAATTGCAAATCTGTTATGCTGTGACATCTTTGCCTGTAATGTTTAAGCTCATAGTACCGTTTTGTGAAAGTGAACTTTTTTTCCCAACATGTGCATCTGGGTGTGTGTAACTTTGTTAACTTAAAGTTAAAAGTTAGCATTAAGCATTTTCTGAAAAATCAGGACATCCCATATTAAACAAGCAAATATAAGCTTACAATTAAAAACCTGCATTAGGCAACTTCTGCATGGCTAAAAATGACCCAAAAAAAGTTTTCACTAGTTTGGCTGCAATGCTAATATCTAGGGTTAAGTGACAGACCTGTCAATTAATTTGCTGTGTATATTTATGTTTAGCGAAAGCCAAACTAGCTTGCATTTAGTGTTGAAATAATGGTTATCATCTGGACTGGTAAACACACCGTGTTGATTTAAACCAAAAATGTGAAGTTGTACAATTCAGCTTTAATAGTGAAGCAAAGAATATGCTGCAAAATAAATTAGATATAAAACATGACAAGCACATATTTTGATTTGTTCAACATATCACCATATGTTGCATAACTCTACATAAAACAGATCAAGTTCCTTTAGTGTCTTGTACTTTGAACCTGGCAAAGCAGATTGTCATTGCCAAGATATTGTTTCTATCTCTCTTTACTGAATATTTCTGTCGAGAGCAACGTTTGAAGGCTAGGCTTCAGTTCAGAATCTAAAACCTTTGTTATACATTGGTAGAGACAAACACTGTCGAAACACAGAGTAAAAAGTATCTTAACATTGAGGCTGTTTCAGGAAAAAAAAAAAAAGAACAAACAAAAAAGTTATTTAATGTGCTATGTTAAGTTAATGGTTCGTTATGTTGGCCATACACTGTTGTTCCTAATTTAAATAAATTCAAAGAGCTGGGCATTCTGTTGATTTGCTCTGAGAATGGGATGTGTATGGTCTTTGGTTTATAATGTGTAAGTTCCAAATGCATATGGTTCTAGACTCTAATATGGCAACTGGAATGTGGCCCATAATGCTCTGGGGATCACATGTCACGAATATTGGCTTAGTGCAAATTTATATTACTTTTCATCAACATTCAGAATGTTTAGGAGAAAAATAATAATAATAATAATAATAATAGGTGAATAATAATAGGTGATTATTATTAATGATGATGATATTGATAATAATAATAATAATAATAATAATAATGTAGTTTGGCTCCAGCAGCTGGTCAAACTAATTTTTGTTCAAGTATTTCTCATAAAAAGAATGAAATAAAAACTACTACTACTTTTAATATGTACTAAAAAAATAGTTTTTGTGTGTGTGTGAGAGAAGGGATGACAATAAAAACATGAAACAAAAGCTAACAAGACAAATAATAATAATAATAAAAAGAACATCCAGTAATAATACTTGACTTGCATAGAATTGCATGTTTTTTTTCTGCTTCTCAGAATATATAATTCCACACTTCAAAATAAGTCTCTTTATTGCAGTGCAGAGAATCAGCGCTGACACTTTGACCTATATGCACCCGTTCCCTCTCAGTCTCCGTCTCCCTTCATTAAAAAAAATATATTATGCTTTGTTCTCCTCCGTCATTTTTATATGAAAGTGCCACGAAGACCGCTCCAATAATTAGTCCTATTGGAATGGTCTGGAAAAAATGGGTCGCCCGAGTTTGCAGCTCAAAAGTTTGTGGGTGAACAGAGATCGCCAATCCTCTGATATGTGCTTTTGTACCAACATTTCAGTGTTTGTTAGGAGTTCATGGCAGTTTATGAGCAGCCACACTCTTCCACTATCATGTTTTGGATGTCTTTCTTAATGATCTTCTGCTCCTCGTTGTAGTAGAGCATGGACATGGCCCGTAGGCGCGTAGGCACGCAGCACGACTTGATGTTGTTAAAGGGGCTGTACCCGCGCATCCGATAGTGATTGATGACGGTGGAATGGAAGGAGAGAGCAGAGCCTGTGATGCTGGCCACATGGCTGGGGCAGTCACCCTCGCAGTAGTTAGCGTGATATCCAGACGGAGCGATGATCCAGTCGCTCCACCCGATGTCCTTAAAGTTGACGTAGAACTGCCGTTTACAGCAGATGCGGATTTTGCCGTCGCACTCCAAGCCGCGCTTGCTGCGCCGGTGCTGGTGCTCCTCGGCTGGCTTGAGCACGACCATGAGGAAGGGTCGATGAGATTGTTCTCTCTCCTTGCCCTTGTTGCCCTCTGCAGGCACCAGGATGGGCACGGCGCCAGCTTCGGCACACAACGGACAGGAGACACGGAGACTGAGCAAACTGCTGTCCCCGTCCAGCAGGGTCTGCACCATGCGGGGCACGGGTAGCGTATGCCAGCCGCTGCGTCGTGTGTCCACAGTCTTCTCGGACACAACCAGTTCCTGGGGTCCGTCAGAAGAGCTTGGATCAACTTTGCCATGCTGCAGGAGCTGAACGGACACCTTCCCCTTCCCTCGGCTGCCTTTAGCGACCTTAAGAAACAGCCACACATTGGCCTGCTCCACCACGGACAGTGTGTTGCCCTCCTTAGAAATGTCAAATTTCATGACGTCGGGGACATCTCCTGTGAAGGAAAGACACGAGGCAGTTGGTTAGTTTTAGTTTCAGTTTTTATACATGGTATATTATACTTCGTTTATTAATGACACGCTCTGTTAGAGCCACCAGATGAGAAACTGCTCAACAGAATCAGTGTACATAATGCCTGATGTAGTAAATTGTCTTTTGGTGAGACACCATCTGCAGCCCTTCGTCAACACCTAGACTCAGTCCATAAAAACATTTCCTGCTCCTAAAATCCTGGCACTCCATTTGTGTACATAAAGCATGTATGTTATGACAAGGCCCTTCCCTATAACTTGCACATGACTGTCTGTTATATGCCAGCTCAGCTTCAGTAACCACTGTTGATTTACGGACACAAGATATTGACTCTTTTAAATGACCCCTCCTCAACAGGACAGCTATTAATTCAACTGTTTAGTCAACATGTCCATATTAAATAAATCATGTTATCGGATATAAATGATAGTCAGCGTGACTTCGAAAACACCTTTTCTAGAACTCAATCTTTTATGCGCGTCAATGTGGCATTGAGATATCTATCTAGACAAATACAGTTGCAGGTTTACCTTTACTCTGTCATCTCATATGACATTGTATATAATAGTGAGCTATGAAACTAAAGAAGGGTCAATAGAGTCAGTTCACACAAGGCTAGACCATTTTTTTTATTGTTTGTCTATGTATGCGCTAGACTGAAGTCTTTGACGATTGTGATGAGTCTCGAAGTCTCGAGTCTTGAACTCAAGAGCAGTCCCTTATACATTTGTGCTGTAATTGTCATGATATTATGAAAATCTGCCTGGATGAATTACTATTTAAAGCTCATGAAAGCTTCTGAGATCTTTGAGTAACTTTACTGGACAGTCTGTTCTCTTCATTGAATCTCACATTGTCAAAAAACTCCCACGAAACACTGAATGGACTTAACACATAACAGAAAGAACTATTTTTAAAGCTGAAGTGTGTAGTTTGAATGGTAAAATACTTTGTCCTATTCTAATTTAAAACGCAGATACAACCATAGCCGTTGATTCACCCCCTCCAAATATAAACACTGAGGCTTGGTGGCGCTTTTAAAAAAACTCAACCAATGGCATGAGATCAGGGCAAGTTGTTGGGAACATATGGTGTTTCACCTTTAAACTGAAATCAAAGCCAGTATTCCTTTACTCTGTGGATTAAGTTGTCAAACAGATCTGTGAACAATGCAGTGCCACCATACAAATGTGAATCTATTTGAAGTTTCTGTTATGATCCCAACTGGTTACTTTATCAGTTGCAACACCTTTTTAATTCTGCTTTGAGAGTTTTAGAAATTCTGGCAAGTAATGAAAAATCAAGAATACAGCTCAGCAATTGCAGGTCAATGGAAATGAGCAATCTCATAAACATTGTAGAAATACTGCAGATGTTTTCTGAGAAAGGAACAGCACAGCATGGTTTTTATTTGCAGATGAATGCGCCTCTCTCTCTCTCTCTATCTCTCTCTCTCTCACTATCCAGCCTGATCTCATATCAGAACACCTCTTAACTCGAACAAGAGCCGCAGTGTGCGACCAAGTATAAAGAGTTGGCCTTTCTTTCCATATTAAAAGGCAACTGCTCTTCTGCCACTGTCATTTGGTTCCTGAGCCAGTCTTTTACTGTAGTTGTCTTGTCTTTCTTGTAGGGTTTTAAAAAAAAAAACCGCCACGCGTCTCTGAGGTGACCGGGTCTGTGTGAGGTTGAAGCATGTCAGTGGTACTGCAGTTTCGGGGGAAAGGTCAACTGTGCCCGCTGTCACGTAAGTCACACTGAATTATTCCTCTTATTTGTACACTCTTATCATATCGTCTCTATCCTTTGTCTGTTTTATATGTTGACAGTTTGCTATAGTGTCTGTGCACTGAAATATCAAGGACAAGATTGTCTTTAATATCACAAAGTTGCATTTATCATTTGGGTATAATCTGCTTTATGCAGAATGAGTGTAACTAGTTGAGCATGTAGACAGAGTATTAAAAAAGATTAAAGGATTGTTTACTTAGTGTTGTATTCATGCAGTGGGTCTTTTAATAAATGAAACACTGCCAAAAGACTTGAGATCACCCTGTAAACGTTTTCTGATAATATCTGGACTCAACTTTTTTTTCCTTAGGTACCGCCTTTACACACACCAAACCAGATACAAACTAAATGATTGACCTTTATTAAACTAAAAGCATCAGACACTACAGGTGAAAAACATACTCGCCTAGTGTCAAACTGAAGCATTATTAGATACAGCATTGAGTTTGATATTTGTGTGAAGGATGAAAATGGAAAAGATAAAATAATATAGAAAAAATAAATAAAAATAAAACAGTTTATAACTGCACATACATCATGCTACAAACTGACCAAACTCTCACATAGACTTTTTTTTTTTAAATAAGTCTCTTATGTTCACAAAAGCTACATTTATTTGATTAAAAATACAGCAAAAACAGTAATATTGTTAAATATAGTTCTATTTTTAAATATTTTTAAATTGTAAATTATTCCTGGGGTCTAGTCTAGTCTCCAGTATCCTTCAGAAATTATTTTAATATGATTTGGTGCTCAAGAAACATATTATTATTAATATAAATGTTGGAAACAGTTGTGCTGCTTAATATTTTAGTGGAAATCATTATATATTTTTCAGACTTTTTTGATGAATAGACATTTTAAAAGAAAGGCATCAGACTAAAGCTATTCACAATTGATGTCAGTCAGATCATTGAATTACTTAAGAAATAGACTCAAAATCAATTGCTTTTGTGTTTAGATAAAAACAGCATCCACCCAAAACTGGTGTTAACAAGAAGCCTCACTGTAGTTGGATATATTGTTGTACCAGGATGTAAAAGTGATATCACAGTCCCTGATCACTACAACAATCACTCGTTGACCGCAGCACAAAACATATTCTTCACATAACCTAGTGTTATCTTGCATTTACCTATAATACAGTCTTGCACAGTATTGTCTTGTACAATACACAACGATATCACCTATCTATCCCCTAATAATGAAGCCTATGAATCGTCAGGAGACAGGGTTGACACAGGGGTCAGAATGGGGAATAAATAGAAACATCCGTCAGAATAAACCTCAAGAAACTTTAAGACTTGCTGTTATGCATCTGTCAACTTCTAAGCAGTTTCAGGAAGAGGCAACATGCCAGGCTGATCACACCAGATCAGCAAAACTTTCCGAGATCCAGATCGTCCGTATATGTGTGAAGAGCTACTGTGATTGTTAATGTGAATTCCTTCAGTGTGTCAATCTCACTTTTATTCCATACCTTCAGACCTTCACAACTGCTATAACCTTTTATTCTTTCCAGAATATCTGGCACTGGAATGTCAGCAAAGGGATAGGTCACCCCAAAAACATAATTTAAGGCCTGTTCACAACAAGGACAGTCGTGTTCCACAGATAAAAGAATGTCATAAAAGTTTGGAACAACATGAAGGTGAGTAAGTAGCTATATTTAGAGGTGTTTTTTTTTTTTGCTTATTTCAAACTTTTGATGAGTCCCTTTTCCTCCAGTCTCATCCAGTATCTGTGTTTCGTGAATATACTTTCAAAGAAACCCGACCATTCCACACACCAACAGAGCAGCCCAGAGTAATTACTGGGCCCCATATTTTGATGAATGGAGCAATTATGGCCAGCTAACAGCCCTGTGGGTTTTGTATGGGATCGAACCACCCCTCTCTCCCCCACTACCCGGAGCATCATTAACACCCCTGCAATCTCATAAAGGCTCTGAGGGGCCTTTTTTAATCTTAGGTTCATTCAAAAGGTCTATTTATAGCATCAAGGCATTATGCACTTTTATGCAAGTAAACAGGCACAATAGACAGCCGTCAAACGTTTGCTGGCTCCTTCTTGCGCTCGATGATAGTTGCAATTAACAAGCTGCGGAAAACGTCCCATTAAGCCTGTGCAGGACTGTTGGTGGTCAATCTATGTATAAGAATTGGATGGGACCACCAATCCACATCATGGCCGGTGCTGGTCTAAAGATAGGTCAGCCTTGTTATCTTTAGAAACACTGCTATATTGTATTTGCAACAAACCCCCCCCCAAAAAAAACCTAATGCTATGAGATTGGGCCGCTTCAACCATCCGCTTCCGTACCCCATTCAGACAAATGTTGTTAGCTTTTTTTTTACAGCAGTGTCATGCTGATTTGTGGATCAGTGACATTGTTATAAATAAGTCATGAGGAACCAATTAAAAATGGAATGTACTTGTGAATCTTCCCATCCCAGACTTAGTCTATTGAACCAACTAGGACGTAGTGTTTGTTAAAGGAGGCTCAATTCAATAAGGAAGAGCATTGTTTGTGCCATTTTGGGTTTTTTTTACCAAACAATCATAAAAACAAAATAGATGGCTGTCTGTTAGCTACTCTATCATTAGACAAACGACACGTGAATAGCATATCAGGTCAGCAGACACATATTTAAGAGTGAAAAATCTCAACATTAGTGTTAATTTGAGCTGTATACCATTTAAAATGAGTGATACTGTGCGAAAAAGACCTCCACGTGAATGTTAAAGGCAAACTTGCATGAATTTCTTTCTTCTGCGAAACACAAAAGACCATTTTTGACGAACATTTGGGGTCCAAACAACATTGGACCCCATTAACATTCTTCAAAATATTTGTTGTGCTTTGCCGAAAACAGTCATACAGGTTTGGAACAACATATGGTAAGTAAATGTCAGGTAAACTATCCCTTTAATATTGTATTTTAAGTGAATACTTGACATAGTTTGGATGCATACCATGATAAAGTGTTAATTGTGATGCTAAATCGCTGCCTCTACAGTGTTCCGTTGCTTGACAGAACTAAAGATGTTTAAGTGGCTACATTCAATAGCTGTTAATAGGGGCATCATTTCCTCATTCCATATCAGTAGCGCGGCGCAGAGAGTCTCCTGCAGCAGCGCACAGTCAGAGTGTTAATACTCCACAGCTGCAGCGCATGTGTTCCCCTTAAGATAACTCTCCCTCCTGCAGACCTCCGCTAACACCTACCTGAGTGCTTTTTAAAAGCACTCCTTCAAAACAGTAGTCTGAGTGGAGCCATTTGTGGTGACATCCACTGTACATCATATAATACTGTAAGCGTTTGCGGTGCATATCTTAAAAATGGAAACCTGCGAACGGACAGTTTCGAGCATTACTGGGAGAATTACTCGAACAAATCAAAAATGAAAATGATCAAAAAAAGTACCCTTTTATCCATTGAATCTCGAAATAAAGGCGTGGATTTAGATAAAACAGTCCTACTTTATAATAATATTAATTAATGCAACATTAAACATTTATACAATGCTTAACAGATCAGTTTGAATTAAATTATATCAAATGTATTGGTTATATCTTACCATAAAGTTCAATTTTTAACATTGGTTAATGCATTAGGCATCACGAAAAACAGCATTTTTTTTACAGCATCTAGATTCTTGCTCATTTATAAATGGACTATTACTCTTTTGTTAATTCATAATACATGAAGATACCTAATGCATCAAGTAATGTTAACAAACGGAAACTTGTTGTTACGCGTTACTAAATTAAAATAGAAAAGTATTGATCAAAATACAGTAAAAACAGTAATATTGTGAAATATTACCAAAATTTCAATAACTTTTCTATTTGAATATATTTTCAAATGTAATTTTAATCCTGTGATGCAAAGCTGAATTTTCATCATCACTACTCCACTCTTCAGTGTCACATGACCCTTCAGAAATCATTCTAATAGGCTGGTTTGGTTCTCGAAAACATTTCTAATTATTATCAATCTTGAAAACAGTTGTGCTGCTTAATATTTTTATGGAAATTGTGATGGCTCAGGATTCTTTGATGAATTGAAAGGTAAATGAACAGCATTTATTAAATATAAATCTTTTGTAACATTATAAATGTCTTTACTGTCACCTTTGATGAATTTAATGCATCCTTGAAGAATAAAAAGTAATCATTTTTCTTTTTTGTTTTACCACAAATATTTGATTTTTTTTCCACAAAAGTGTTAAGCAGCGCAAACTTTTTTCAAAATTGAAAGTAATAATAATAAATGTTTCTTGAGCAGCAGATCAGCATATTAGAATGATTTCTGAAGGATCATGTGACACTGAAGACTGGATTAATGATGCTGAAAATTAGGCATTTAAATTGATCAAATTTATTAAAATAGAAAACAGTTATTTTAAATTGTAATAATATTTAACAATATTACTGTATTTTGATTAAATAAATGCATTTTAGTTAAAAAAATTGTAGTTTCCAAACTTTTGACAGGTGTATATATTAATGAAATTTATATTGGTGTCAAGTCATAATTCATTGCTTGTCACCATTTCATTACCATCTTTCTCAGCAGGTGAGAGTTCATCATTTAGCACCACAAACAGTCTATTAACGTCCTCACATATCCTAATAAGGCACTAAAGCATCCTCACCTGGCTCCGCGAAGGTGATGATCTCAAAGGGCTGCTCCTCAGGTTGCTCTCGTTCCCCCAGCCCTCCTCCGTCTTCCTCTATCTCCACCGTGCCATCCTCACCCACCCGTCCCACATGCAGCTTGCGGATAGCATTGAGCAAGGCGGCGCGGGGCACCGGGTGTGTCACGTTCGGCCGGGCGTTCAGATGCAGCATGTTGAGGATGTGCCTCTTGACCGCCTCCACCATGTCGGTCTGCTCTTCTGAGTCCTTCTGCCTCTGGGCTAGAGCGCAGGAGGGGCAGGGGGTCACAGGATCATCTGGCTGCCCCGCACCTTGAGAGCCGCTCTCGGCCGGCGTGGGCGAGCAGCCCCCTGACAAACAGCCAGAAAGCAGCAGCACCCCTGTCACGAGCGTGAGAGAGGACATCCTGAGTGACGGCAGACTCACACCTCGGTCCTGTTCTGCGGCCAAGATCAGTCACTGCACTGGCTTGTTTGTCAAATCGATACGGAAAGTGGGAGCCAGTCCAAAATAATCCTTATCTGAATGGAGCGGTCATGGTGATAAAAGTTGAAGAGGGCTGAACGAAGCACTGCTGGTCCTCTCTCTGGGCTCCTCCTGCAGGTTGATGAGCTCCGGGTCGGCGTCCACGCAGCAGAGCTCTGGAGAAACCTGACGATGCACGGCTGCCCGTGCCGGAGTTGAATGGTTGAGTGGAAAGTGGGCAGGGTTAGACAGTTCTCTGACTCTTTCTTCAGCACACTCTCCCTCTCTGGCTTCTCAGTGTTTGTCCCCTCTCTCTTTCTCTCTCTGTAATTATACCTTCCTCCTCTTCATCCCTCCCTCTCACTTTATTACAATCTTTCTCACTACTGACTCACTGACTTTCATCTCATTCCCTCCCTCTCGTTCGCTCTCTTCAGTGACTCCTCCAACGTGTACCATTTTTTTTCCTCCGGAGAATCTAAGTTGCTCATAGGCACTCTCTCTCCCTCTCTCTCTCTCTCTCTCTCTCTCTCTCTCTCTCTCGCTCTCTCCTTTCCACTAATCATTCATCTCTCCAGCCATCAATCCGTCGGCACCTGTTGTGCAGGCTGGCTAACTGTGTGGTGGAATAATCTCATGGGGAGGGAAAAGTCGAGGGTTCAACATGATTATCATAGCTATCTGTGTGCATAACACACGTGTAAACAGACAGAGCAACTCATTCATGCTCAGTTAGCCACACACAGCATAAGGACACTCTTTTCATAAATAAAGGCATGGGAGGGTAGTGAGGCGCTACTTCTACCTCAAATGAGCATTGAAAATGCCCAAACTGTTATATTTAATATTCAATCATTCAGCCAGTACAGGCATTTATAAGAGGGGTTCATCTATTTAAAATGTATACAAATACTACATTTCTGCCAATGAACCTAAAATGCTACATTATTCCCCTTTTTTATAATTGTTTCTACATTTCTACATGTCTGTATCTATAACATCATAGTGATGCATGGCAGTGACATCACTCGACTCCCTCTTGTGGTTATAATGCATACATTCTTTATCATTTAAAATGATTTTAAGCATTTATCACACAAAAAGCAAAGTAGGAAGATTAAAAAAAAAACAGGGAGAAAAATTAAGAGAAATAAAACTCTAGAAGTTGATTCAGCACAGGAATGTTCATGACTGCAGAACAGACATACCGCAGAGTTTCTCCAGATGTTTGTGGAGTTCAGACCTCACGCCTCCAGAGACCAATGAGGGCTGTTAGTCGGCCACAATGTGTGTATGTCAGACAGATGCACGTTGGTCCATACATGTGTCTGCTTGAGCTGGAGCGCATCTCACCTTTCATTCCTTGGCTCCTGTGAACAAGCATTACTCATAGAATAACTCTGTCCCTCCTGAACTTCAGTTTTAAAAGCACTCAATCGTGATGGCTGTAGGTCAAAGTCAATAGCGGCTGAGCAAGAGTTTTACATTTTAAAGCGGTGGTTGATTGCCCCTTTTAACAAGATGTAAAATAAGTCTCTGATGTCCCCATAGTGTGTATGTGAAGTTTTAGCTCAAATACAGCACAGATAATTTTTTTATAGCATGTGAAAATTATCACTTTTTGAGCAAGCTGAGCAAAAAGTGCCGTTTTTGTGTGTCCCCTTAAATTGCAAATGAGCTGCTGCTCATGGGGCAGAGCTTGAAGAACTCCAGATAGCAGCTCTGATAACCTCATGCAGACTGGCAATGAAACTGTTCAGCCTTTTATGTTCAAACCAGAGTCGGACAGGGATGGAGAGACTCAAGAAGAAGTGACAACATGTAGGATGCAACAGGACATTTCTGAATAGTTAGTTAATGTATTTATGTAGTTGATGTAGAGTTAACTATCTTCAAGTCATTGATTAGCACATTCTGTTATGATAATCTCACCCCCTTTGTTGTGTGTTCCTGGGGGCAGGGTTTATGTACATTTCAGGGTTAGTGACATCACCAGGGAGGAAGCGTGTGTAGTCACCAGCCGTTTGTTGTAGTCCTTAAAAAGCAATTTCTTTTAAAAGAAAATATCTCCCTTAGCATTGAACTTTGAGCGTTGCGACTTTGCAGATATTGTTTATGCTCAAACAGCAACATTACACAATAACTAAAGTTTAAAAAGTTAAATCATAATCAACCACGCCTTTATGGTTAAAATAGCAATGAACCACACACATCCCCTACCATTCAAAAGGCTTAATTTTTTTGATCAAAAATACAGTAAAAACTGTGAAATTGTTATATACAATTGTAATGAATATCATTACAATTTAATGACTATCATTACAATTTAAAATAAAAGTTCGCTATGTTAAAGGTGTCATGAACTGGCTTTAAAAAAAAAAAAGTATACAGTTTGAGGTCAACTGAAAACGTTAACGTGGTTTTTACATTCAAAAACATCATAATGAATAAGTAATAGGCTATTTTCTGTCCTGGTTTTGAGCCTCTCTCCTGGAACTCTCGGTTTTTATGGGCGTGCTATAGGAAATTATACCGAGCATCTTTGACAACAGACTTCTGAATGACCAAAACAGCATTTCAGATGCTTTGCAAACTAGATTTTTTCGCTGGTTAGTACAGTTATGATGTGACATCGCGAAAGTCACATTATTGAGGAATTTATTTGGTAACTATTTCCATCATAGTTTATGTGCATGTTTTCGTATCGGATAGAACATTTATCTCACTTAAACGAGTGCATACTTTTTTTTGTGCGCATTTTTGGAATTTATGCGCGTTTCCATTCAGCGTTTTTTTTATGCAATATCCCAAAATGCTCATAAAAATAGGTGGGTGGAAACATTTCTTTTGTGGAAACTGGGATTCATTGGTTGAATAGAAAGCTCATTTTGTTAATAAAAGAACATGGTAAAGACATTTGTAATCTTATTTATATTTATTTAATGTGTCTTTGCTCAGTAAAAGAAAAGTATGCTGACCCCAAACATTTGAGCGGTAGTATATAGTCTGTTTACATCTAAAATATTTCATTAATCATTAATCCTCCATGTTGTGCCTAATGAGCCAAGATGTGATGTCTTGATTCAAAAGTATATTGTGGACACTGTCAAATATTTCTATTTTAAAGTAGGCCTAATTTAAAAGACAACAACAAAAAAAATGACTCAATCTAAAAGTCTAAAAGAGATTCTACCAAAAATGAAATATCTATTCCTGGTCTTGTTAACACTTAGAAAGGAACACAACACTCCAATAGATCATTCTCGACTCTTAAACACTTATTCTTAGCATTGCCACATGTTCGCCTGGGCAGCGTGTGTGGTGAGTTTGCTATTTCTGAAAGGTTCCCATAAGGTGGTGTCATCACACATCCTACTGCCTGCCATGCCTCCTCTCTCTATAGATGACACATAGAGGGACTCTGGGAATGAGTAAGACAAGCTTCATCATCTGTGCATTCTCACATGTTTCTACTTCTGTATCATTTTTCAAATGCGTTTTTATCAATCCTTCGATTGCTTGATTAAAGCCTTTTTTGGTCTTTCCACATCTGGAATTAAGAACAAAAATATGACAACTATTCTCTGAAAGAACAGTTCTCTGTGCTGTAGTATTTGTGTTATGGTATGGTGTCATAACTATGAGTCTGATGATGTAAGGAGTTGGTGTGTGTGTGAGTTTTGGCAGGATAGTCCTCACCCACTACTACACTTCTGTATGAGTCAGGCCCCGCTGAGTGACGCTGTGGTACTGATGGTAGGCGGGATCCCTCGCTCTTTCTCTTCATCACTCTACCTGCTCCACCAGACGCTGATCATCGCCAATGAATCACCTGCAGTCATGTTTGCAACTTTCACTGCCAACTGCCTCTGCATCTCCTGAAGCAATCACGTTTTACATGTGTCCGTGAGTTAGTCTCTGTCAGAATGAGTAACAGTTAGTTTTCCTCAAACTTCCTAAAGTCCTTGTAAACTTGCTACACAATGCAAACAGCCAGTCATTAAAAAAATTATACTAAAGAGTCGTATAGCCCAAGTACACTATTGTTTTTGACAGATATTAATAATTGTACTCAGCAAGGATGCATACAATTGATCAAAGGTGTCAGTGAAGACATTTAATGTTGCTAAAGATTACTATTTCAAATAAATTTTCTTTTGAACCTTGAAAAACTAAGTTTTTACGGTTTCCACAAAATGTCCAACTGTTTTCAACACTGATAATTATAATTGGTTAAATGTTTCTTAAACAACAAACCAGCATATTAAAATGATTTCTAAAGGATCATGTGACACCGGAGTATGAAAAAAGGCTTTCCAAAACATAAAAAAAAACTATCTTACCAACCCCAAACAAGCTAAGCACTTGTTACATTTGACACCCAAAGCAAAATAAATTCTTAGTCTCAGGAAAGTATACCTATCTATACCTACCTAATAATCATAATGCCTAATAAAAACAATGTGTAGCCATGTACATACCATGGTAAAGGTCCTTAAAAGTAAAAAAATAAACATCTCAATACATTATAAGATATTTGTAATGTTTCAAACACCAACACTGGACCCCATCGACTTTCTTTGTATCGACGAAAACATTCTCCCAAATATCTTTTGTGTTACTGAAGAAGAAAATGTTTGGAGCAAGCAGGTAAATGATGACAATTTTTATTTTGGGTGATCTATCCCCTTTGTGTACCAAGACGGACTGTAGACTTAGGCCCCAGCAAACTCTCGTTCAAGCTTCTGACACCCCTATAGCAGGGCTTTCATCTGAAGCGGTCATAGTGTCACTTGTGTCTAGACTAGAGTCTTCCTTTCTAATGAAGGTATTGGTACTGTTCTGTTGCTATGCGGTTTCTGTAACTTAGTGTTACTTTTATGGGTGGGTTAGTTGGCCTCATGCCTAACCCCCAACCTGGTGGACCGGGTGATGTCCTTTGTCTGGCCCCTCTCGAGACCTGTTCGGCATGGTTACACCTATCAGGGAAGGAGTCCCCGCCGGCATTGCTACTCAGGTTCATAAAGGCACGCAAAACCCCTCCCACCACGTTAAGGTGACAACACGAGGGGGAGATCGAGCTGGAAGAAATGGGGCTCTCATGGAGAGAAGCAGTTCACAGCTCAGGACGGACCTAGATAGAGAGAGCCTTATGCCTTACACAAGATTAAGTAAATATCCCCTTTGTGTAAATTCTGTGGCACACTACAAATTGTGGAAATAATGACTTCCAACACTTATGCCATAGTTTAAAAAACTACAGGTGCAGAAATTACCTAACCCTTTCAAGAAGGATAACCTGACAAGGAAATGGTACAGGTGAGGTCTGCTAAATTGAACACACAAAATGCCCTGTCCAGTTAAGATCATTGCAAACAGTTTAATATCATCCAGCTCACCCCAAGGACAAATGTCTCAAACTTTTTAAAGCACTTTCAGTATGATTTTGACTCCAGCAGTTCCCACTTTCCCGAGGCGAGCTGCTAATCTATGCAGGTGATGTCACAGTGTGGGGAAGACTTTCATTTAGTGCTGAATCAGAGGAGACAGCGAGGGAAGCCTCTTCATGATTGCCTAGTCTAAATGTGGACATCCTCCCCGGCAGGCAAGCGGCTGATTCATACTGCTGTTTAAACGGAGCGATCCAGTAAATGTTACGCCATTGGAAGTGGGCTGTGGTGTATTTTTGAACGCTTATCACGAACACTCATCACGAACGCTCGTGTGAATACAAATTTGAAGCCCATGCTTTCGTTGAACACATGACCAGATTCCCATGGGGGCGCTGCAACTGTTGAGAGAAAAACTATGATCCATATTTGCTTCCAGCAACAGTTCAAAACAAAGAGTGGAATTTCTCCTCGTTAAAATCTCAGGGCTCCAGACAAACAAAATAACAAGAGTGCCATCGGCCCCTAAAAGGAAATGCGTATAGGAGCCAAATCAGCTTCTTTTTTCCCTTCAGTTGATAAATTACAGAATCGCTCAGAAAAGATGGTTGTTCAGAAGCATTTTAGTGCATTACATTATTGGATACATAAACTACAGAACATGTTACTTGTATGTCACTTGTGATTCCGACTATATTTGCTATGTAAATCAGTGTTATTTTAGTATTAGTTATATTCTATTATAGCATTTATTAATATTTTGATTTAAATTTTAGTTTGTTTTTAGTAATTTACTATGTTTTTTTTCTTTTTAGCATTATTTAATTCCAGTTTAAGTACATCTGAAGTTGTGAATAAAAGATTACTTAAAGGGATAGTTCACACAAAAATGAAAATTAGACCATGATTTACTCACCCTCAAGTAATCCTAGGTGTATATGACATTCTTCTTTCAGACAAATAAAAGTTGAGTTATATTAAAAAAGTCCTGGCTCTTCCAAGCTATACAGTCCCTGACAAAAGTCGTGTCGTTTATCTATTTGTAGAAACACCTGCTATTAACCTGATTTTTAATTCATCAATTGGTGTTAGAAATAGCTCATATGAAAAGCTAAAACCCTCCCAAATGATGTTTAATGCACTGAAGTAAATTAGTTTCACTGAAAAAAGATTTATCATTTAATCAAGACAGAAAGGTCAAATTTTGTCAAGACAAAAGGTTTTGTCGCCTATAAAGAAATTGAACAAATTTACTGCAAATACAAAAATATGTCAGCAAATTAAGTAGTGGTGCTGTGAGATCCAAATTTAATATATTTTATGACTTCCATGAGCTTGAAGGACTGCATCCATGCGGTTTGGCAAGGACTCATTCAATTTATTGATGAAGTCATCAGGAATAGCAAAGAAATCAGTCAATATTCATCAATATTCTTTGGTTTCGTCTTCCATGCTTCCTCTTTCATCCTACCCCACATATGCTCAATGATGTTCATGTCTGGTGACTGGGCTGGCCAATCCTGGAGCATCTTGATCTTCTTCAGCTTGAGGAACTTTGATGTGGAGATGAAAGAATGCGATAGAGCACCATCCTGCTGCAGAATTTGGCCTCTTTTGTGGTTGGGAATATAGAGGTATAAGATTTCTTGGCATTTTAGACTATTGAAGTTGCCTTCCACCCTGCAGATCTCTCGCACACCCCCATACTGCATGCAACCCAAGACCATGATTTTTCCGCCACCAAACTTCACTGTTTTCTGGGTGAATCTCGGATCCATGCTGGCTCCAGTAGGTCTCCTGCAATATTTGCGGCGACTGTGGTGTAATTCAACAGAAGATTCATCTGAAAAATCCACCTTCTGCCACTTTTCCAGCGTCCATCCTTTTAGCAGGCTGTGGGCTTGGCAAATGCCACACAGTTTTTCAATTGTCTTTTGTTAAATGCTGGCTTCTGGGCACTGATTCGACCATGGAGGCCATTTCGAGACAGAATCCGACAAACTGTTCTGGTTGACACAGGGACTTCAGGTGACCAGGTCTCGTGGAGCTCTGCTGCAGTGGAAAATGGGCTGGCCTTGGATTTGAGCCAACAAACAGTCCTCTCGAGCAGTTGTCTTGCAGGGTCTGCCTGACCTGGGTTTGTCATAAACGTCTCCAGTCTCTTCAAATCTTTTTTATCCTCTGTACTTGACGCTGAGACACTTTGAAGGTGTCTGCCACATCAGCAGTGGATCTGGTCTTCAGCCTCTTGATAATCAAAACTTTAGTCTCAGGGTGAATCTTAGGCATGTTTGCAGAGGTCTAGTTGCAGTTGATGTGAAGGTCTAGTGCACTGGGGTTCTTTTTATACACACCTGAGATCTAATTGATCCATTATTATTCACAGGTGAAGCTCATATGACAAGGCGACAACACTTATGTCTTTGCAAAAATTGACTCAATGGGCTTTACCAAGCTGTGAATATTAGAATATTTTTTGAAAGTTTCATTTTGCACTGAAACATTATTACAAAAGCTGTTGGGATTAAAATGAGCCATTTCTTGTAAAAAAATCTTGATAAGAAATATATTTCAGCGGCACTTCAGTTCAATTTGTACACAAGCGACAAGACTTTTGTCAGGGACTGTATAATGGCAGTAACTATTGCTCTGTTTTTGAAGTCCATAAAAGAGCATCTGTCCGTCAAATAACATGCTCCACACGGCTTCGGGGGGTTAATTAATGCCTTTGGAAGTGAATTGATGCGTTTGTGTAAGAAAAATATCCATATTTAAAACTCTATGAAAGGAACTGTGTGTAAGAAATGTACTTCAATTAATCATAAAATGGCCCTGATATGTCACTAGACATTAAGAAATGTTAATTTCAAATACTTATATCACTGACAACAGTAGTCCGGCCAGGATATTGTGATTTTAAAAGTGAAGTTGCAGCCCTCAACTGTTGTTTTGGCCTGAAGCACCTCCCTCCACCTATTTACCAATCACAAAGAGAGTGGTGTTTCGGCATCCGGGTTGCCAGCTCTGCTCTAGTTACCACAGCTGCAGCTTTTTGGATAAAAAATGTCTAATTTTACAAAACCTAAAATACCTCTCATGAAGCATAACGTAATTAACAGAAAAAAAACCCAACTTACTGTGTAGGGCTCGTCACTTGCCATTGGAAGCTCCTTGTAGCAGCCTACATTCCTGCTGGATCCTGCAGCCTATCTGGCAACATCAAGTCAGGGGGGAAGAGGAGAGGGGATACACCGCTCTACAGTAATTTGAAAGTTATTGCAGTACCGGTTTTGGCCACAATCCTACATACAGTTCCTTTAAGTAAAGTTTCGGCCGATCGCCTTCCATATTCAGTTTATGGAAAAAGTGTTGAAAGTGGCTCTGCAGTTCAGAGGCTTGCGCTACCAGGCACGCTCATCAGACGCATACACATCTTGAACTCCGAGAAGGCACTTTCAACACTTTTCCATGGAAGGCGATCAGCCGGAATTTTAATTAAAAAAGTTTTCAATATTTTCTTACACAAACGCAACGGTTTGCTTCAATATACTTTTTTACTTGATTTTTCCAGTTCTGAGTGAAAATGATTTCAAAGTAAATCCTTAATCAATTTTTATTTTATTTTAGTACTCAAACTTATTTCCGTTATAGTTACAGTTATAGTATAGTTGTTCCATCTGAATTTCCGTTACTAAAAACTTAGGTTAACAATAACAAAACTATAACACATAAACAGCCAGTTGGTAAAACATCCATTACAGCAACCGTTTAGTTTATTTAGAATCCACATAACAAAAAATTTCTTCAGTGAGGAAGTCGGTTGTGCACTCGTGAACGACTGTGAATGATGCACTTATCGAGTCTGATTCAAACACGAACTAATAAGCGAGGGCTGTTTTGTGAATCTTTTTGGCTGTCAACAAAAAAAAACTTTTTTCTCAAGAGTTGTTTTCAAAGCGTTCCAATTCATCAGTGCCAAGTCCATGTCCCAAACAAAACAAGCCATTCCATGCCCCAAACAAAACAAGCCATTCCATGCCACACAGAGGTATTAAGAAGTAAAGAAAAATCATTTGAAGTTTATGTAGATTTATTCAGGTTTTTGAACATGTTCAAAACCTTTTTCACAGAACAAAATACACATTTAGATGTAGCATCAGGCGACACCTGTTCTGTTCAAACCCTCAAAGCTTGTTTCGTGATTTGGATTTGTACTGTAGAATAAACACTGAACCTCAAAAACACACCTTCCTAAGCTCATAGTCGGCATAATGAGCTACATTCAGCTCCTGCATTTGTGAATGTTCGCATCCTATTTCATTACAAATGCGACTGGTTCGAATTGAGCTACAGTTTAATCAACCTGTACCACAGAGAGCAGCTACCTGGGCCATAAATGATCCAAATAAACTTCAACAGAAGAAAAGACATAAAAATGACTGCTCTGTCTTTCAATTAAAGGATGTGATCATTAACTGCATGAAATGACATGGAAGCCAAAGGCTGACACCTATGCCAGTGCAAATCTGTGTGAGAAAAGAGTATGTTAGTTAACACAAGTGACTTTGTGCACTGTTTACAACATTCATGAT